>OZ010794.1:260311717-261563063 GCA_963932465.1 Maratus speciosus | reverse complement strand
GACGTAAATGTGACGTAGTTTCTCCTATTTAAGACTTCTAACGCATGGTAATGAATTTATTGTTTTACAATATCGCTTCTCTTTTAAAATTCACACGTAAGTATAGTTTTTATGAAGTATTTTTAATAAGTTCCTGCTTTTCATACGTAATTATTTAATCCTAATTTGAAAGTTTTTTTTCTGTTAATAATAGTCACGTGTAAAATAAATTTTAAATTTGAAACAAACATTATTATTTGCGCTGTTTATACAGTTGGCAACAGTTTAAATTAATAGCAATTTCTAAAATAAGTAAAAAATATCTCTCGAAATGCTGAAAATTTGAATTTAAAATAGAAATAAAACCTCAAAAAATGAGTGAATGCAGTCTGCACACCGGGAAATTCTAACGTATAAAATGATCTAAAAATGAATTCATTCCCATACATATTTTTTGCTCCTATAAAACTTTTTTAATGAAACGATTTTATTCAACTTTAGCATTAAATATCTCTTAAAATAATTATTCGATTTGAAAACTGTCTGCACCAGCGTGTTTATCAGACATTTCTCTATAACACCGCCGATTTTCATATCTTTGCATGCAGTATTTTTCTTAATATTAACGGAGAAAGACTTCCGGTCACAAAAAATTCAAAACCGGCGGCGGTGATGACAGCGTAAGTTACTTTTTTTTTAGAATAGATATACATATATATATATATGCAGCGACAGGGTTAAGGCATTCGGTTCCAAAAATTAAAAAAAAATCATCAATCTGAGAATTCGGACATAAAAATAATCACGAATTTTGACAAATGGTCGCCATAAAAAATCTATTTCGTCAATCGTTTGCAGAAAATAACTTCAATTTTGCGAAAGAATCGCGGAAAAAACTCGAATTTGGCCAAAGGACCGCAGAAAAAACGCGAATTTGGTCAAAGGGCCGCAGAAAAAACGCGAATTTGGTCAAAGGGCCGCAGAAAAAACGCGAATTTGTTGAATGGATCACGGAAAAAAAGCGAAATTTTTCAAATGATCAGGGAAAATGCGAATTTCGTCAAAGGATCGCAAAAAGACGAATTTTATCACAGGGTCGCAAAATACATGCGAATTTCGTCAAACGGTCGCGAAAAAAGCTCAAATTTCGTGAAAGGACTGCAGAGAAAACGCTAATTTCTTCAAAGAAACGCGGAAAAAAGCTAATTTCGTCAACGAAGCACTTAAAAAAAACGCGAATTTTGTCAAAGGATCGCAGAAAAAACGCGAATTTTGTCAAAGGGTCGCGGAAAAAAACGCGAATTTTATCAAAGGGCTGTAAAATTAGGCTAATTTTGTAAAGGAGTTGCGGAAGAAACGTAATTTTCGTCAAATGTTAATGGAAGAAATGCGAATTTCATCAAAAGGCTACGAAAAAACGCAAATTTTCTCAAAGGGCTGCGAAAACATGTGAATTTCGTCAAAGAGTTGCAGAAAAAACGCAAATTTCGTCAAAGAGTCGTGGAAGAAATGCGAATTTTGTCAAAGAGTCGTGGAAAAAATACAGTGGTCTCTTTAGAAAACAACACACATGCATACACCTAGGTTTATTATTATAGGTACAGTTTTTAATCTGAAATAATATACTGAACTAACTTTTGAAGAAAACGGGTTAACCCAAACCCAGCTTGCAGGAATCTACACTCACTCTGAAATCGACCCAAATCGAAAACAGCTAACCCGACCTGCAACAAAAATAATTAGTACCAGGATGGAATCCCTCCCCCCACTTTTTGCTGTAACATTTCAGAAAATTTGCTTTGAATTTCAGATTTTTTTTTTTTTAACTGAGAATCACTACTGATCAGTGGTTTTTGTTACTGCGATTCTTAATTTTAGTTTAAAATAGCAACGACAGATGGCGCTGCAAGCAATGGGCACTAAATTGGTGCCTGCTTAAAGGATATTGTTTGCAGCGCCATCCGTCGCTGCTATTGTAAAGTAAAATCAAGAATCGCAGTAAAAAATCTCCTGACATCTTGCATAACCCTCTGCAATTTTATTTTAAATTGCTGTCACCATTTGCAAGTTAGCTGAATTTTAAAATCAGACATTCCATTTTAGGACACCCGGTATGTCTTTTTAATAAGTTTCAGAGCATTCTTTACTGAATTACAGTTGACCTTGGACATAAAGAGGCAAGCAGTCTTATACCAAATTAGTAATAATACATAATCCTGAAGATTAAAAAGTATTATTAAATATTTGTTCGGGCGTGCCCGTTATGGAGCTTTTACTGTATATAGTCTTTGTCTTCAAAAATATTTAGACTTTCTTTTCAAAATTCGGGTCGGCCCGAACCCTTCTCGCCAGAATGAAAACCCAATCAGAAACTGACCCAAACCCGAAATAATGTATGTCAATCTGCCCCAAACCCGACCCACAGCAGAAAAGTAGAAGTCAACCGGACCCAAATCCGATCCGCAGCAAAAGTAGAAGACAACCAGACCCAAACGCGCCCCACAGCAAAAAAGTATAAGTTTACCCGACCAGAAGCAAAAAAAGAAGTCAACCGGTCCCAAACCCGACCCACAGCAAAAAATAGAAGTAATCCGGACCCAAACCAGACCCGCAGCAAAAAGTAGAAGCAACACGACCCGCAGTGAAAAAAAATTATCCCCGACTCGCGCATCAGACTGGAGTCTTAAAATTTCTAAAATCGCCCCCCCCCCCCTCCTTGAGGACTCTCCAGATCCGCCTTTGAATGACAGAAGTTATATTGTCGCATGAAGTACAAATTCTTCTTTCGAAATATCAAGTATGGACTAGTTTCTGAATAAAAAAGAAATTATTGAAATGGACGCATATACAAGGTGATTCATAAAAGATGGGCAAGATTTTAAGATGTGATAGTACACATCCAAACAAACAACTTTCACCAAAGAATGCATGATCGTAAATAAAACGCAAAGGTGCCGGCGCATTTGGAAACTTGGTCCATGCAAACGTTAACCCCTTCGGGACGGGAACCTTTTATGAAATTTTTAATTTTTTGTCGCCGTTTTTTAAAAACAGAAATTTGTGTCTTCTTGAATCGAGAAAATACGCTGATTAAATAAAGCAAATTTTACTGGTGAGGAAAAACAAGGATTATAAGAGCTTCATGCGGCACGTATACGTGTCGCTTGTCCCCAAGGGGTTAAAGCTCCATTCCTGTTGCGAATTATAGAGAGAAGAACGGCATTAATAGCATGCAAATGCGATATGAGGAAGAAAAAGTATGCGTATGCAAAATTTCGCCTCAATTAATACATAAAAGCTGCTGATTCAAATGTGAGACTGTCAATCATGGTAGGGACATATCGAAAGACGTTGCCCTTCACTAATAGGGCTGATATGCATTTTATCTACGGAATTGTTAATGGAAATGGCTCTGGGGCTCAGCGATTGCACAGTAAACTGTTTCCCATCTTCCTTTTATTACTTAAATGTTCCTTGTGTGTTTTTTCCCGTATAACAACAATTTCCGCGATTTATGTCATCTTTGAGCTTTAACTCATTCAGGGGCAAAGCACTTTTATTGCTAAAATGAGAAATTGGTTGATCGACACCGGGATTTATGAACAAATTTACATTAAAATGAGTAAAAGATTTTCATCGCTTACGATATAAAAATAAAAACTTAATACCTAAATTATGGTGTCAATGTGGTATTTGGGAATTAAAATTAAATGCTATATATTACATACCGGTGTCCTTCAAGGGGTAAATTCCGACTGTTAACCCCTTCGGGACGGGAGCCTTTTACGAAATTTTTAATCTTTAGTCACCGTTTTTTAAAAACAGAAATTTGTGTTTTCTTGAATCGAGAAAATGCGCTGATTAAATAAGGTAAATTTTACAGTAAAATTTTACTGGTGAGGAAAAACAAGGATTCTGAACGCTTCATGCGGCACGTATACGTGCCCCTCGTCCCCAAGGGGTTAAAGAAATTTATCGGCCCTTTCAAGGGAAATGGTAAAATTTCCCTTGTTTTCGCCTTAATTAATATATCATTAAATAAGGCGAATTTTACGATTTCAAAAAAGTGGTGCAAATCAAGGAATATGAATTAAAAAAGTAATCAACAGGCAACACTGGTCAGAAACAGGAATTCGGTTATACCACTTTTTTTAAAGGAAAAACGTCATTTTAGATTCCTCTTACAAGCTTTGTAGACCACCTTCGCGAAAAAAAAAATTGTAGTTGTTTGTTTCAAATGTTGTAAAAGCGTAGGGAGAAAATTTTTTTTCAGTTAGACTGGTATTAAAATAAATCGAACTGATGGGACCAGTGTTGCCAGTGGGCTACTTTTTTTTAATTCAGATTTCTTGATTGCCAACACTTTTTTGAAACGGTAAATTTACCTTTGTTTTCGCCTTACTTAATATGTCATTAACTAAGACCCATTTTACCATTTCAAAAAATTGGTGCCAATCAAGAATCTGAATTTTAAAAAAGTAGCCCATCTGGCAACACTGGATGGAGCCAATGCAGAAGTACTTTTTACTTACCGAAATTTCGAGCACATGCGTTGCGGCTTTGTTAATTCTTTTTCATACCGGATATTTTATTTTAAAAATGAAGTCAAATAAATGCTAAGCAAAAGTAAGTTACGCTTTATTTTAAAAATATTCTGGTAGGAAATCGAGTTATCTGAGCTGCGGCGCATACGTGGGAAATTACGGTAGTCTTTTTGTCATTATTTATCCTTCATCTAAAATATGTTATATTTGCTTTTATTATTCTACAGAAAACGATCTTCAGATGTTTTTAAGTGAAAAAGTGTATGCGAATTTTAATTTATTTAGACGTATAATTCAAGATTTAGTATTGAAAACTGTTTAGCGGTGCTCAAATACATTAAATTTTGCAATTAATTAATTAATTAACGTTCCGGTTTAACCCCTTAATTCTCGCTCCCGTCATATTCTCGGGCTGTGTCTTTTACTTAAACGAGTGTGAACCCGTCGAAATTCGACGAACTAAAATGTTAGAAAGGAACTATCAGATCGAATTTATAATAAACCTACAAAAATAATTACAATAAAAAATTCATCTTACATTGATTGTCTAACTCTTAAAACAAATAATATTTTTAACCTAAAATTACCAAAATATTACTTCCACAAACTACCATGCTTACATTATTGAAAAATTAAACTGTATTAGAATACATAATCAAGATGAGTAATTATGAGGAAGTTATCGATTGAGGCTCTTGTGTTTGTTTTTACGGTATGAAAAATCAGTAAAAAGGATTTCGCTTTGTCACATCATAAAATTTTCCCCCATAAATTCTAAACAGTGCGTTATTTTTACATTCTCATAATTTACATACGTACCACTCAAATTCACAATTTGAAAGTATTTTAACGCGCAATAGATTATTAATGAATGTATTTCCAAACTTAAAGTCACGTTTGTCCAAGACAATTTTTCGTAAGTTCTAATCTCAGTACCCGCGAAAAAAAAATTCAGAAATTTGCCTTTAATTGTCATAGTATTGGCCATTTCAAGTATTTAGTTTTATAAAAAAAAAAAAAAAAAAAAAAAAAAAAATGATCGTATTGTTTTAAATATGACATCATTTTTACTCACTGAATCACTTTGCCTAGCGTCTCAAACTCGGTATCAGCGTAATGTAAAAATATTGAAATGCAACTGATTTATGAAGAAGAATGCATGTTTTTTTTTTTTTTTTTAATGTCTGAGGTCATTTTCTGTTCAAAAATTATAAAAAAAGTTATTTTTATTTGTAATGTGAAAATGGCATCAATAAGGATATAATCAATAAAAATAATAAACCATGACTATTTTCCCGTTACTTTCAATATGAATCGAGTACTTCAGTAGCCACGATCACAAAATTTGTATTAAAAACTACAAAAAAATTAATACCTCAAAAATAAATTGAAGTACAGCTTTCAAACAAATTGCATTTAAAAGCACAATTTTTTCCCTGCACAAAGGTGTAAAAATTGAAAACGTGCGATGTTTAGAAGTTTAAAAATTTGCAGTATCGAAAATTTCAAAACTGAAATTTCATTTCAAATTTCAAAGTGTTGCCATTCGCAAAATGACGTATGCGTTACGCACAGATATGTTTGTCCTTTATAATATAGATTGTTTGTTTCCCACCAGTTTTATACAATAGTGAAATTGGCTATATTTTAGTATCGTTTTTACTGTCATGAAATAAGGTGAATATTTCTTTTTCATAAAAGTGGTGCCAATAAGCAATTTGAATTTTTCAACCGTAATTTAATTCGAGCGTTAAGGGGTTAATCTTTAAACTTGCTCACAATTGATAGATTTCAATTTTAAAAACTTGTTAAGTACTAATATTAATGTAGTACTATATGTTTTTAATATCTTAAATATTATAAATTTATCCCATTTAATAATTATTAAATAAAATGTTAGTAAACAAACGAAAATAGCAGCTATGTTAACTTCAATTTTTGACAGATTTCGAAGAATTGTACTTCCTATATACTTGAAAATAATGTGCTTTATCACTAATTTCTATGAAAATCTCATTAGAAATTTATTATCACAATTATTATTTTATAAATAAAATTAAAATTAATTACATTCTTTTGATTCATTCATTTATCGGAAATTTACATATTCTCTGAGTAAATATTTTTCTAATTTTTTTTTCGTAATGAATGAATAATTTTCCCATTAATAATTTTCTCTTCTAATAACTGCGCTGTTGATTTATCAACTTCCTTCTAACTAAATATAATTAAAAGAGAAAGATAATGTCATGAAAGCACGAACGTTTCTTTCATCTCATTAAAACTTAATAATTATGAAAAAAAGCAGAAGTTATTATATTAGTTATTATTAAATGACATTTATCACATCGAATAAAATATAAAAATATACAAGTTTGTTTGTAAATTCACCTGTAATTAAAAGGGAAGAATATTTAATCCTAAAACGATTAGGAATATAAAAAAAACCATGAACACTGATACTGAAAAATCACTCCATTTTAATAATTTTCATAATTTGAACAATCTTTATACGATGAACAAATTATTAAAGTCAAAATTAAAGTAACTCAAATGACTGCTTCTTAAACCTTTAAGGACCGGCGTCCCATACGTTGGACCGTAAAGGGTTAACCCACCAAAGCTCATTGTCACCTCCAGGTAGTGTTGCTAAATCAGGGTTGCCATTTGACCTTTTTTTAATTCCGAAATTTTTTGTGCCAGAAATTCCATACAGAATTCTTTTCTTTATTTAATAACGGCCATTTCGCATAGCGGGCAACTCTTACGCCTTTTCATACAAAAAAAAAAAAAAAATATATATCAAAAATTTTTGTCGATTTTAATTAGCAGATTGCGGCGATTTAAAGAGGTAAAATTTACTGTTAATTTTTGCGGTACAAAAAAAAAACATAAATATTGGCAGCTATGATTTCGTGATTCTTTATATTAAGAATTTTTCTTTCAGAGTTACCGTATGAATTTGAAACCTTTCAATTAAAAAAGGGTCAAACTGGTAACCTTGTGCCAAATAAGGTGGATTTTATTTTTCAAAAATTGTGATTTCACACTAGAAAGTTTGAATAGTTAATTTTGTATTATATAATGATAGATTTAAAAACTACCATTCCAAATTTTTTAGTATGAATTCGGTATTTCTGAATAAAAAATCTGCCAAATTTGGCTACACTCCCTCCATGTAATATGTCTGTGAAAGAACCTCTAAGCAATGGAGCAAAAAATAAAGAAAAGGATACGGATAGTATAGTGTCTACCGGTTACAAGTGAAGTAACTGCAAATGTCACAACATGGTAGTTGTTGTTTGTTTACATCAGATGTGGATTTCATTAACGCTGAGGCAAACTTCCACCGGTAAAAACGAATAGACATTTTTACCTTACTTATGACACAAACTCTCCATAACTACGATGTTTAAATAAGGCAAAAATTTCTATTGATATTTACTGATGGAAGTATACCTCGGCGATAATCAAATCCACTGACACTGATAGAACGATTGTTTATGTGGTTACAATCTCAGTGGTGTAGTCGTAAAAAAAAACAAAAGAAAAAACAGAGGGTATTCGCCCAAAGCAGAGGATATACGCTCAAGGCAGAGAGTATAGCCTAGCTTGTATAAACTATAGCTTTCTTGAGAAACAGAAGGTATACGGTGTTCCTTAAATAAATCCAGAATGTTATACGGCGTATACTCGAGTATACCCTCCACTGCATCCCTGGTCACAATATCTTCGATATCATGTCAAACTATCCGATATGAAATTTGGATTGTTTGACACAGTGTTGCCAGATTGGGGACTTTTTTGTCCCCAGATTGTTGATTGTCACCGCTTTTTTTAAATAGAAATATTCGGCCTATATAAAAATAGATTAAAAATTCTGAAAAATAAGTCAAATTATGCTATTTTAAAAATGTGGTGGTAGTCAAATAATCTGAATTAAGAAAGTCCCCAATCTGGCAACACTGGTTTGACATGATACCGACGACATGGCGAAAGCACAAGGTCGGATTACTGCGGCAAACTTCCACCAGTAAAATCGAGAAGATATTTTTGCCTTTACTATGAGAGACATTTTTTCACGAATAAGCTGTTTAACCTCTTCGGTCCCTGGGTCCCCATATGGGGACCTCTGTTCTTTTTTTTATAAAAATTTAAATGTGACTTTTTTTTTACATTTTCACATCACTTCTTAATAGCTGAATGTTTTTGCGTTCAAAGCTAAGGAATAATTGGCAGCATCTAAGCTGATTCCTACATAAAATAAATGTTATTTCCATCTGAGTTTGCAAAATGCCTAAAAATGCCCAAAAGACAGTATGGCTAAGAAAGGGAGAAATTTTCATAAATGTATCTTAAATCTTTTTCAATAACCAATTTTGAGTTTTTGTTGACTATTTACTTGTTTAATGCTCTTAAATTTCTGATTGCGTTAATTTAGGTTAATGGTTATTAAATTGATTATTTTAAAGGGTTTGTAGTTTTAGATCCATATTTTTGAATCTAAATTACTAAGCACCGAAAGGATCAATTTCAGAAAGATTTTTTTTTTCTGTCGTCTACGATGTCCTTTTGTTTGGAGAAAACCAATGTATAAGCATTTGTATTATTATTTTAGCTTCGGAACTGAAGAGGTTAAATAAGTTGGAAATTTCTATCAAATTTCGTTTTTTAAGAAACATTTTTATTTGCAACTTAACAACATATGCAAGAGAAATTGATCCAGACCAATAGTCCTCTCCCGTCTTGGACAGCTGCGGAAGAGGAAGTGAAATTACAAGATAGTCGATTAATTTATGAAAATAGAGTAAGGGAAATTCAAATTTGGATTTAAAATGTAAAGGAAGAAGCTCAGTCTGTTATATTTAATTGTAGTCTAAACTACAGAAGAGAGAGTATAATTAAAAATAAAGATAGAGAATAGAAAATGATAGGATTAAGAATAAAATATATAATTCAATTTAAAAGAAAAATATACTAATTACATTTATAAAAGATTGAAAAAGGTAAATGTTAAATAATGTAAATATCTTGATGGGTAAATTGCTGACATCAACTTCACGGGTACTATCTTTCAAATGTATACAGGGTGTTTCTAAACTCATGGTACAAACTTTAAGGGTAGGTAGAGCACACAGTAACAATCATTTATTGTATAGGAATGCATGGGATAAAGTGACGCATTAAGGTAAAAACACTAAGGGGCAATTTGGCACCATTTTTAATTTTCAAAATTTTTTATTCATACCAGAAAATTTTTATGCTATCCTTTTCTTCACATTTCATAATTACTTAACAATAAAATTCTACTTTGAAAATTTCTGATTTGAAATCGAAATTTTGAATTAAAAAAAGCGCTAAACTGGCAAACTTATCAAACGAAATACGTGAATAAAAAAGATAAAATGTTTATTTAAAATGTAGTTTACAAGTAAATAATAATGCATACAATAATATTTCAATAAGTGTTCAAAATTGCTCCCACCAACTGTGATACATGCTTCGCAGCGTCGGTGGAACGATTGGCGTACACGTCTAAAGATGTCAGGTATTTCCCGCACACGTGCAGCAGCTTCGGATATGCGAGATACTAGATTTTCGTCTGAGTCATCTGGAGTCTCATAAACAAGACTCTTCAGATGTTCCCATAAAAAGAAATCAAGGCTCGATAAATCGGGAGATCGCGGTGGCCAAGGAACTGGTCCACCACGCCCAATCCATCGCGTCCCAAATGTGGCATTCAGGTAACTGCGCACATCAGTGGTGAAGTGCGCGGGCGCTCCATAATGTTGAAACCACAGTAGTTCTGGTAAAACCTGTTGCAAAAAAAATAAGGTAACAACGACCATCCTGCCTCTTTGGCAGTAGGTATGGGCCAATCAAATATTTATTAACAATACCCGCCCACAAATTCACAGAAAATCGTTGTTGATAAGAATATGGTCACGTTGCATGTGGATCATTGGTTGCCCAAAGATGGAAATTACGCGCATTAAATAAACCCTCGCGTGTAAATACTGCCTCATCTGTAAATATAATATTAGCAGCAAAGTCTAGCTACAATACATGTTGCTGCAAAACCCACTGGCAAAAGTTCAACCACAGAAGGTAGTCTTCCATATTCAAAGTTGAAAACGGAAGGGATGAAATCGATTTTCATTTAACACTCTCTAAACGGTCGAATGACTCACAACTAATTTCTGTGCAACAGCTCTTGTACTTCATTCGGGCCTTTCACTCACAAAATTAAAAATAATTTCTCCCAGGCTTGCACTGCGTACAGTTCTTTCTCGCCCAGTTTCATGTCTGGTGACGTGGAAAGAACCTGTTTCAGAAAGTTGATGGTGTAAGCGCTGAAACATCCTATGATCAGGCATTCTTCTGCGAGGAAACTGCTCCTGTTACATTCGTAGGGCAGCTCTGGCGTTGCCATTTGCACGACCATACATGAAATGCATGTCGGCTTAAGTAAAATCTTCCATGATGAACGATAGCACAATTAAAAATGGCGATTTCTTCTACTTAAATGCATGATATTGAACGGCGACCAGTCACTTACTGCCTTCTACCGCCAGTGAAATCAACCAAAAACTCCATTTCTATTTCAAAAAATTTCTATTTCTATTACTATTTTCAATTTAAAAAATTTTGACTTCACACCAAAAATTTTCAAAGAAGAATTTTATTATTAAGTAATTATGGAATGTTAACAAAAGGACAGCATAAAAATTTTCTGGTATGAATGAGAAATTTTGAAAATAAAAAAAGGGGCCCAATTGCCCCCCTCGTGTTTTTACCTTAATGCGTCACTTGGTCCCATACATTCCTATACAGTAAATTATTGTAACTGTGTGCTCTACCTACCCTTAAAGTTTGTACCATGAGTTTAGAAACACCCTGTATATGAGTAAGGATAAAAAATGTAGAACTGTAGGTACGACTGCTGAGTTGGGGCGAAAAAGTATTTGAAAAAAAGTTCCAATTACAATCCAATTGGTAAAGAGTAATTGGCCCCTCCCACCTTGATGAACTGAGGAAGAATACTAGAAATTACAAAATAATCCATTAATTTATAAATGTAGAGTAAGGAATATTGAAAATTGGACTAAAAATGTAAAAAAAAAAAAAAAAAAAAAAAAAAAAAAAAACGTTTAACCTTTTGCTGTTGAAATACTCCTCCCAGGTACAGGCATATAAGAATTTATTCGGTTGGTACCACTTTAAAAAAAAAATACTTGCACTTTGAGATCATGCGCAAGAGAAATGCACCCTTAACCCTAGAACTACCGGAAATTTTACTCATGTTTTATAAAAACATTCTACACCAGAAATTTTACTTAAAACTATTTAATTTGTTTATTTAACTTATTATTGTCTGATTTATACATTTAGTTTGTTTTGAAGAAATTTCTGGTTTGAATAAATATTTTGAATGTACATGTCGGGTCCATTGGACCCTTCTGGTAGACAGAGGGTTAAAACACAGTGGTGAGAATGGAACATAAACACACAATCATGCATATAAAGATTGGGCGGTTATTTACCGACACTTGACCGCAAAGGTTTACGCGATAGCGTGTGACATTCTGCAAAGCAAAATTACATACTTAAAATTTCTGGTATGAAAGCAAAATTCCGAATAAAAAATCTGTCAAATTTGGCAAAAAGGCTTGACAGCCTCCAGCCATTTTTTGCACCAAAATTTTTAACTTTGAACAAAAAAATTGTTTAATTAAATGTGTTTTACTTCTATATGGAAGTCATTTGAAATCCGCATAATTTTGCTCATTAGGTAAATTTTTCGTTTGAAGCATGTTTTCTTTAACTTAAAAAAAGTTTGGCATATATCAGTGGGGACCAACTGCGGCACGCTGGACACCACTAAAATTTTATAGTAATAATTGCCTTATATAATCATCAAATCTCTGCGATTCAAGAAGTCGGCTATTTCTTTAAAAAAAATTGTGAATGAAAATGCTTAGTTTTCATAGAATTTGTAATATTTTTCTTGAATTAAACAACACAAAAAATTCTATTAAAAATTTGATAGAAATGTGCACAACCTGCATTTGATAAAACAAAGAAAATAAATTTTAAAATTTAATAGTAAAAAAAATCTTTAGTGGTACTTATTTCCTTTAATCGTAAAATATTAGACCACGATTTAATGTTAACAACATTCTATTAGTTTCTCAAGTTAGTACGTTCATTATCTGTTTTTTCTAAAGATTCTATAAAGATTTAATATATAGCAAAAGTGAAATAGTAAGGCACTGTAGATCTTTTATTCTAAATAATGAGCGATATCTTAATTCTTTGCTTTCTATTAGTCCATCTGTTTATCTTTCGACGTTATTAGCTGCAAATAAGATTCTTTCGTTATTTACGATTTGTTTTGGACCAATAAAGAAACTTTGATAGTTGCAGATATAAAATGAATCTGATTTATTGGAATGTAATGCAAATAAATAATTCTTTGAGAACTACATAAAGAATTTAATAAACAATATTATTTTGAAAGCGTTCAGTAAGATGTATTCCATGTGCTTATCGTGCTTATCGTTAATAACTACAAAATAGATTAATTCATTAGTTAAGATTTCTATAGGACCAAGAAAAAAACTTCGACAGTTTCAGATGTAAAATTAATCTGATTTATTAGAATGTAATGTTAATAATGATTCTTTAAGAACTACATTAAGAATTTAATAAACATTATTATTTTAGAAGCGTTTAGTTACCATTTATTCCATCTGCTTATCAGAGTTAATAACAACAAAACATATTCTTTCATTAGTTAAGTTTTTTTAGGACCAATCAAAAGACTTTGATAGTGTTAAATACAAAGTGATTCTAATTTATTAGTATGCAATTTTAATGTAATTACGCGGTTTATTTTTTAAAAACTGCATTGTGCTTTTATACAAACTGTTATTTTGTGAATGTTTGGTTAGATGTCTATATGCTTATATTTCAAAGCATGGAACTATTAAGAAACAGGAACTGACATATCCTTAACCGTTTCCGACACGGGCAATTTTTGTTGTAAAATGGTGAAATGATTGACTGACATCGGAATTTTAAAACGACTTTTTTAGAAATGAAAAACATGTTACTTTAACCACAGTTGCCAACCTCCCAACTTTTTGGATACCAGTAAAATCTTACAAAAATGTTCGCTTTATTTAATTGCATAAATCGTGCGATTGTATAAACCAAGTATTTTAGAATCAAAATATTGGTATGAAAAAAAGCGGGAGGTTGACAACTATGCTTTAACTATTCATTGTAAAAGCAAAATGTTACTAAAATATTCTTGGTGCGGTTCGTAAATTTGGAATTAAAATTAGGTATCCTCACCCGGGCACACTGCGCCGGAAACGGTTAAATTATGGAAGCTTCAACTGTAACCGCCTTTGCACGGGGCTCATTATCGTTGGGGCAGTGATCCACCATTAAATTTAAGTAGAATTTGTACTTTATTCAAACGGTTTATTAATTGAAAATTTCAGTCAAAAATAATGGCAAAAATTGATATTCACTTTTACTGGTGGAAGTTTACTTCTAAGGTAATTAGTTCCGTCATATTGTGACAACCAATAGAACCTCCTGTCAGAGTCAGGGAAAAAATTATAATCTAACCAAAAACAACTCGTTGTAAATGATGCCGCCAAGCCGTAAACTTAAAACGTCAATCATAAAAAGAAGTGATATCACATAAAAAGAAGCGATATAGAAGTGCTTACTCCGAGTGCCGTGTAAAAATCTATCACTACTCATAATGTTTCCAAAGGACTCGGAGTGAGGTACAGTATGTGAAAACTGCTTGTCGACTTGCAGGCTTTTATAATGTTTGTGCTTCCTGTACTTACATATGACTATTTGTTTAACAATTTTCTTCTTGTATTACTTCTCCCATTAAACTGTAAAAATTCGAAGCTTATGGTGTTTACATGCCCATTCTTATTTAACATCATGGGATCGATTTGTTGATTACCATTATTTGAACGAGAAAGACCACCTTTATGAGGAGGATTTTCTAAGTAAGCATGTCATAAACATTTTTAGTTTGTAAAATAATAATAAAAAATAATGATCATATGAATATTACTAGCAATGCACCTAATAATAGACGTTAATTAAACTAAGATATATTGCAGTAACGCCTGCGTAAACGGAATTGCACATGACAGGGGAAAATTCTGTTCTAGTAAGGCTACTAACATTGTATAATATTCCTTATGTTGGAAACACGACATTTACCTTTAAGAAATAAATCTGTCATAAACAGGACCCATTTTACAAATTTTCCCTTTAATTTTAATACAGTGTATTATTAAACGTATTTATGTAATTAAAATTATGTTTAAAATATTGAAAAGTATAATTGTAATAATAGATGATTACCACAATTACATACCATTTCCTGCTTGTCTTACAAATCTATCTGATTTATTACAGATCTCCCTCTTACAAATATTTATAAGAGTGATATAATGAGAAATTAAAATTAATTTTTTCGACTTTCACAATTTTTCGAAATTGGTATATGTACTGCATAAATTAAATATACACCTGCAGGTCGTCAAGCAGTTTTCACATACTGTACCTCACTCCGAGTCCTTTGGAAACATTATGAGTAGTGATAGATTTTTACACGGCACTCGGAGTAAGCACTTCTATATCGCTTCTTTTTATGTGATATCACTTCTTTTTATGACTGACGTTTTAAGTTTGTGGCTTGGCGGAATCATTTAAAACGAGTTAGTTGTTTTTTATTAGATATCACTTCTTTTTGTAAGGTATTTCATTTGCATTATACATATTCCGTTTTAATTCAGAAAAGAAAAGATAAACGAAAGATGACATAAGTAAAAAAATAATTTAATAGTGAGGCTATAAACTTTTCAAAAGTGTAATAAATCTAGTAAAACATAATGTTGGAATTTTTAAAAGCAATTCAAATACATTTTATCGATTCTTACAAATCTCAGAAGAAATCATCTATTTTTTTAGAAATGATAAAACGTGTCGAACTAACCAGCAATATTTTTAGCTCTTGTTCTATAAGCTATAGGGTGATTCATAAATTATCTTAGTAAGGATTTTGTTTTAATAACTTCTGAAAAACTGCCATTACATTTTCAAAATTCGCATCATTTTACACAAAATGTAAAAACAGACTGAATAATGAGCATTTGTTTTATCACCGGGCGTGCTTGAAGTAATTTTTAAATAAAATTGTTATTTTATAATTTTGAAATCCAATGACCCTCCGATAAGTGCAACAGAAACTCAGATTTTCTGATTAAGACTCTTTTTTTACAAAATGTTTTCATAAGCTCCAACGCTTGTTGGATTTTCTGAATTTTCCATGCATATACTTTCTAAATTCATAATTGTTTTTTTTACGTGACTAGCAGGACATACTAAGTCATATACATTCCAAGTATTTTCCCACATATTTCGGATTATTCATACGATAAATTATGATTCATTTAAATAACAGTTCAGAATTCGATATTTCATCGTTATGAAATGATTTTCCCTAATTTCAGTCATATTTGTAAATTCTTAAGTAGCTCTATTATCCGATTAAAAATTAACTAAAAGCTATTTATGGCATATTGATAAAATTCTTTAATTACCAAGCCCAAAATAACAGAATCGATTAGTTTAATAAATCCCCTTATTAATCTTTTTTAGTGAAAAGAAAAGGTAAAATTCCAATAAAACTGCCAAAAATTTATTTGATATAAAAGGATTGTAAAAAAAATGAAAAACAATTATGAAAAAAAAAATTAGACCCACTTTATTACCTTTGTAAAATGGTTTAAATTGAATAAATTGCAAAGTTTGGAATGTTAAAAAAAATATTTGAGTGTATGTGCATTTTAGTACAGAATTTTAGTACACATTTACAGAATTGAACACTTTCCCGCTTATTTCAGTATGATAAACAGTGATCCTTAAGTTCTGTCAAATTCTTTTCGTGACTATAAGTACTCTGTGATTCACTAAAGAACTTATATTATCTTTCTGAGCCTGTTCTGTGTTTTCTCCGTAGTCAGTGTTTACCTAGAAGCTTTTAATAATCGAGGTCCACTGGCACGTTTCTATAATCCAGTTTCTTTAGCAGGAGATTCGGTGATGATTATTGTGCGCAGTACCTTCGTCAAAAATCATTCCGATTTCGTGCAAAATAAAAGTTCACTTAATTGTTATCTAAATTTTGTGTGCGAAAATACCCATAGTATTGGAATTTTAAAAGGTGGGCTGAAATCTAGAAGCATTTTAATAAAGTGGATAATATAAACATCTTTCATAAAGTAGAAACCTGGATCGTCGAGCCTTTAGATCAGGGGTGGCCAACAGTGGCACGCCAGATACCACTAAAATTTTACAGAAATATTCAACTTCTTGAATCACAGAGATTCGATGATTAGATAAGGCAATAATTATTGTAAAATTTTAGTGGTGTGGCGCGTGTCACAGTTGGCCACCACTGCTTTAGATGAACAAATTGAATTCATATTCAACTTTCAAGTAACCTAAAATTGTCTAGAGATTGAAAAGGTACAAATTCATTAAAATACATGCCACTCATTAAATATCTATCGGTTGTACTGTGACCTTGTAAACGAACCGTAAATGTGCTTCAATGCCGCCATACTCAGAGCTTAAATGGGTCGAATGCAATAATATCTATCCTATTAAAATCCGTGCGCGTATCTATATATGCAACATCACAAACTCGGAAACCACAGGGCGCAAGGCTGCGAAATTTGGCACACGAGTTGCTTGTAGGGGGCTCATGAACGATTGGGGCCAAAAAATCGATAATTGTGAATATTTTTTTTTCTTTTACGTTTTTCGCGAATTTTTGCCTTTTTTATGTTCAACCCGTAATCGCGCGACTTACCAGCTTTAAATGTTTACTGCAATGTGAGATTACATGTCGTAGGTTAATTGTAGAATCATCTCTCATTTTCCAATTAGCCTAATATGTTTCAGGCCTATTGCATAGAGCCTAGATAACGGTTAGGCTAATTGACAAGTACCAACTTATTTCCCAATCAGGGTGTTTTTTTAGACTTATAAACCCATAACCCAAACCGAACATTCCCCCACCAAAAAAAAAAAAAAAAAAAAAAAAAAAAAAATTACAGCAGATTGTACTCCGATTCGAGCAGACAAAATAATTTCTGCCACCACTCCACCGGAGCAGAACCTGATAACAAAAAACTGATATCTCACACGACAAAAATATTCTAAAGCACCATAAGCCGATGCGAGTAAGACAAAATAATTTCTGTGAACGCGCAACCGGAACCGAACCTAAGAATTCCATTAGAAAAAAACCGAAATCTTACACGGACCAAATCTGAATCCAACAAAAATATTCTAAAGAACCATAATCGGATCCAAGCAACACAAAATAATTTCCGTGGACATGTTACCAAACCCGAACCTATAAATTCCCTTTGAAAAAAAAAACCGAAATCTGATCCGAACCAAATATGAACCCGATAAAAAACTCCAAAGAACCATAACCGGATCCCAAGAGACAAAATAATTTCCGTGGACATGTTACCTGATCCGAACCTAAAAATTCCATTTGAAAAAAATCCGAAATCTGACCCGAACCAAATCTGAACTCGACAAAAATATTTCATTGAACCGTATCTCGAACCGAGCAAAACAAAATAATTTCCGTGGACACGCAACCCGAACCGAACCTAAAAATTTCATTTGAAAAAAAAAAACGAAATTTCAACCAGACAAAAATATTCCAAAGGTCAATAATCAAATACGATCAAGACAAAATAATTTCCGTTGACACACAAACCGATCCAAATCTGAAAATTTCATTTGAAAGGAACCCGAAATTTGAAGCCGACGAAAATATTCTAAAGATCTATAACCGGATCCGAGCAAGGCAAATTACTTTTTGTGATCACGCAACACGACCAGAACCTAAAAATTTCATTTGACGTTAACTTGAAACCAGACCCGAACCAATTCTTAACCCGAGATAACTATTCCAAAGAACTATAATCCGATCCGAGCAAGACAAAATAATTTCCGTCGACAGGCAGCCCGACCCGAACCAGAAAGTTATAATTGAACTCGATCCGAAACCTGGTTATGGTCGGTTTTCGGGTTGACAGCAAATGAATCCGGTTGCGTGTCGACAGAAATAATTTTGTCTCGCTCGGATCGGGTTAAGGCTCTTTGAAATATTTTTGTCCTTTCCAGATCGGGTTTGGGGTCGGGTTTCAGGTTGATTTCAAAATGGAATTTTCAGTTTCTGGTCGTATTGAGTGTACGCAGAAATTAATTTCCCTTGCTCGGATCGGGGTACGGCCTGATGTATTTTTATTTCGGGTACTGTTCGGGTTTCGGGTTAACTTCAAGTAGAAATTTCAGGTTCAGATCGGGTTGCATGACAACAGAAATAATTTTGTCTTGCTCGGATCAGGTTATGATTCTTTGGAATACTTTGGTCGGATTCAGATTTGGTTCGGTTCGGTTCAGATTTCGGGTGTTTTCTATTGGAATTTTTTGGTTCGAGTCGGGTTGCGTGTCCACGGAAATTATTTTGTCTTACTCGGATCGCGTTATGGTTCTTTAGAATATTTTTGTCTGTTATCATATTTGGTTCGGGTCATATTTCGTTTTTTTTTTTCAAAAAAATTAGGTTCGGGTCGGTTTGCGTGTTCACGGAAATTATTTTCTTGATCGAATCGGGTTATGGTTCTTGGGAATATTTTTGTCGGGTTCAGGTTTTGTTCATGTCAGATTTCGGGTTTTTTTCTACAGGAATTTTTAGGTTCGGTCCGTGTTGCGTGCACAGAAATTATTTTGCATTGCTCGTATGGGGTTATGGTTTCTAGGGATAATTTTTCGGATTCAGATATGGTTCGGATCAGATTTCAGGTTTTTTAAGGGAATTTTTAGGTTCAGTTTGGGTTGTTTGTCCAATGAAATTATTTTGTCTTGCTCGTATCGGGTTATGGTTTTTAGGGATAATTTTTCGGATTCAGATATGGTTTGGTACAGATTTCAGGTTTTTTTAAATGTAATTTTTAGGTTCAGTTAGGGTTGCTTGTCCAAGGAAATTATTTTGTCTTGCTCGGATCGGGTTATGGTTCTTTAGAATGTTTTTGTCGGTTATCACATTTGGTTCGGGTCATATTTCGAATTTTTTTTTAAAAATTAGGTTCGGGTCGGGTTGCGTGTTCACGGAAATTATTTTGTCTTGATCGGATCGTGTTATGGTTCTTAGGAATATTTTTGTCGGATTCAGATTTTGTTCGTGTCTGATTTTGGGGTTTTTCTATAGGAATTTTTATGTTCGGTTCGTGTTGCGTCCACGGAAATTATTTTGTATTGCTCGTATCAGGTTATGGTTTTTAGGGATAATTTTTCGGATTCAGATATGGTTCGGAGCAGATTTCAGATTTTTTTAAATGGAAGTTTTAGGTTCGGTTCGGGTTGCGTGTCCAAGGAAATTATTTTGTCTTGCTCAGATCGGGTTATGGTTCTTTAGAATATTTTTGTCGGTTATCAAATTTTGTTCGGGTCATATTTCTTCCATATTCGGTTCAAAAAAAATTAGGTTCGGGGTCGGGTTGCCTGGTTACGGAAATTATTTTGACTTGTTCGGATCGGGATCGTATCGGGTTATGTTTTTTGGGGATATTTTTGTCGGACGCTGATTTGGTTCGGGCCAGATTTCAGGTTTTTTTAATGGAATATTTAGGTTTGGTTCGAGTTGCGTGTCCAAGGAAATTATTTTGTAATGCTCGGATCGGGTTATGGTTCTTTGGAATATTTTTATCGGGTTCAGATTTGGTTCGTGTCAGATTTCGGGTTTTTTCTAATGGAATTTTTAGATCGGGTCGTGTTGCGTCCAAGGAAATTTTTTTGTGTTTCTTGGATCGGGTTTTGGTTCTTTAGATTATTTTCGTCGGTTATCATATTAGGTTCAGGTCATATTTCGGGTTTTTTTTCAAAAAAACATTTTAGGTTCGGGTCGAGTTGCATGTCCACGGAAATTATTTTGTCTTGCTCGGATCGGGTTATGGTTCTTTGCAATATTTTTGTCGGGTCTCAGATTTGATTCGTGTAAGATTTCGGGTTTTACTAGTGGAATTCTTAGGTTCGGTTACGGTTGCGTGTTCACGGAAATTATTTTGTCTTACTCGGATCGGCTTATGGTGCTTTATTATATTTTTGTCGGTTATCATATTTGGTTCATGTGAGATTTCGGTTTTTTGTTATGAGGTTCTGCTCCGGTTGCGTGTTGACAGAAATTATTTTGTCTTGCTCGGATCGATTTTTCACAAATCCAATACTTTCTTCTTGTAAAGATAGAAGAAAGTAAAGATTATTTTTCAGGGACTTAAAAGTCAAAAGATTGTGAGAATGCCTCACATATTACGTATGCCACGCTTCAATAATAAAAAGCTAGCTGGTATTACGATAATTCTTTTACTACAATAAAAATTATTAATCCGGGACTTAAAAGTCAAAAGATTGTGAGAATGCCTCACATATTACGCACGCCATGCTGCAAAAATAAAGAGACTTTAAATGGTGTAAATCAAAAACTAATTAATATTTTTACATGAAAATATCAAAGGTTTGAAATACTCATAAAAACAATTCTAATGCCGTAATCCGCGTAAAAATCCGATAATTACGCATTGCTGTAGCCCTGTCAACAGTTTTGGTCGGAACAAGAATTCCAAAAGTGCAAAATACAACACTTTTTAAGTCGCATTTACTAAAAACCTATTGGCCACGTTCAACTTTATTTCCGTTTTCTGAGTCACGTGGCACGCCCCATTCCATAGAAACAAGAATTTTGTTTCTATCATAAATAGAACCGGAGATATAGAGGGGTCAAAATCACGCTTTAGTCAGCCCGGAAAATATAAACTTGACTGAGTACAAAAAAAATTTTTGAAATATCGTTTGGCATTAACTGGCGGAAATTCCTTTCATTTACGGTTCGTTGCACTGTTGTTTCTTCTGCTTGGCGAGAAACTCTGTCGAGTTTCTATGATACATGGGCAAACTGGCACCAGTAAAAAGAAGTAGAAATATTTTTCCATATTTGAGAGAGAAAATTCCTATCAATGAGACGCTGGAATAAGACGAAATTTTCTATTCAAGTTTTCTGGTGGAAGTTTTCATCGGCAGTAATCAGAAGCTGTGGATCCGATTAATAATTCAGCCATTCTGTGAAAACCTCCTCAGTTACTACATTCACAACTCCTAGACAATACACAATATGTCTCGCCCTCTTTATTAATAACTCAATTTTTCAACCTTAATAATTACAAAATAGATTCTTGTAATAGATCTGTATTTGAAATCTGCATATTTTCATATATTAAGTAAATTTCTTGTTCGAAATATGTTTCTTTAATTTAAAAAAAACTGAATGTTACAATATCTGCATATTTATAATAGAAATTGTAATACTTTCCAGGAATTAACATGAAAAATGCTACTAAAATTTTTTGTTTAAATATACGCACCTTGCATTTGATAAATATAAGAAAATAAATTTTAAAAACTTAATAGTAAAAGAAAAATCTCTTGTGATACTTATTTTCCTTAAGCGTAAAACAATAGACCACGATCTAATGTTAAATAACATGCCATTAATTTCGCAAATAGTACATACATTATATTTTTCTTAACCTTCCGTCTACCAGACGGGTCCATTGGACCCGACATGTACATTCAAAATATTTATTCAAACCAGGAATTTCTTCAAAACAAACTAAATGTATAAATCAGACAATAATAAGTTAAATAAGCAAATTAAATAGTTTTAAGTAAAAATTCTGGTGTAGAGTGTTTTTATAAAACTTGAGTAAAATTTCCGGTAGTTCTAGGGTTAAGATTCCATTAAGATTTAATACATGACAAAAGTAAGATACTAAGACACCGTAGATCTTATATTCTTAATAATGAGTGTCATCTTTTTTCTTTGCTTTCTATTAGTCCATCTGCTCATCTTTCGACGTTATTAACGGCAAATAAGATTCTTTCGTTATTTAAGATTTGTTTAGGCCCAATAAAAAAGCTTTGATAGTTGCAGATATAAAATGAATCTGATTTATTAGAATGTAATGTAAATAAATGACACTTTGAGAACTACATTCAGAATTTAATAAATACTATTATTTTGGAAGCGTTTGGTTAATTCCATCTGCTTATCTTTCAACGTTAATAACTACAAAATATATTCTTTCTTTAGTTAAGATTTGTTTAGGTTTATTTATTTTCCACCTAATTTTAATTGCACCAGAAAATTTTAATAAAATTTTATTTTTTAAACGTTGGTAGGATAAAGTTAAATAATTGCTTTTCCTCTTTTTTATATAATTTTCTTCGAAAATTCCAGTAATTATTTAACACAGGTGTGGCCATAATTGTAAAACATAACTGAAACTTGTAACAGTTTCAAACAAACTTTGGTTTCAAACGTAAAATAACTCAGCTATATTGGAATACATGCATGTATAATGTATGATTCATTTATTTTTTACTGCATTGTGCGTCTATTTAACCTATTATTTTCGCAACATTTAGTTAAATGTATTCAATCTGCTTATCTTTCAACATTAACCCTCTCGCTGCGCAAGTAATTCTTCGCGATGAGCGTCTTTTACAGAATTTTTAATCTTTATCACAGGTTCTTTAAAGCAGAAATTTTTGACTATCGTAATCGGGGGAAAATGTCCGGCTTAAATCAAAGTTTTCGCTAAAAAATAACTGGTCGAAACAACCAAATAGTATTAATTTGGCGGAAAAATGCATGCCAGAGCATAGTTCGTGCTGCGCAGCGAAACGGTTAATAACCACAAAATAGATTCTTTCATTAGTTAAGATTTGCTTAGCACCAATAAAAAAAACTTTGACAGTGACAGATATAAAATGATTCTGATTTATCAGAATACACTTTTAATGTAAGTATGTGGTTTCCATTTTCAAAACTGCATTGTGAGTTTATATAGATGCATTCTATCTGCTTATTTTTCCATGGTCATAATCACAAATTAGATTCCTTCATCGTTTAACCCTCTTGCTGCGTAATTGTTTTACCAAAATCGCTTCAAAAATTGCGTATTTAACTCCTTCGCGACGAGCTTTTTTTAAGAATTTTTATTCTTTTACCACTGGTTTTTCAAAACAAAAATTTTCGTCTGATTTAATCGGGAAAATTATCCGATTAGATAAGGCAAAAATTACTACAAAAAATAATTGGTCAAGGAGGGTTAATTAGACGGAAAAATTCATCCTCGATGAAATGTCGGGTTGCGCAAATTTTGCTACTTTTACGTTGCCCGAGAAACTCTTGGGTTGCGCAGCGAGAGTGTTAAAACCCTGCATATGATAAAAATGGGGGGGGGGGGGGAATTAAAAATTTAATTGTAAAAAATATCTTTTGAGGTACTTCTTTCTTTTAAGCGTAAAATATTAGACCACGATCTAAATTTAAACAACATTCTATTAGTTTCATAAGTAGCACATACATTACCTATTTTCTGAAGATTCCATTAAGGTTAAATATATGAAAAAAGTAAGATACTAAGGCATCATAGATCTTTTATTCTAAATAATGAGCGTCATCTTTATTCTTTGCTTTCTATTAGTCCATCTTATCTTTAGACGTTATTAACTGCAATTAAGATTCTTTCGTTATTTAGTATTTGTTTTGGACCAATAAAGAAACTTTCATAGTTGTAGATATAAAACGAATCTGATTTATTAGAATGTAATGTAAATAAATTATTCTTTGAGAACTAACTACAATAAGAATTTAATACACATTATTATTTTGGAAACGCTTATTTAAAAAGTATTCCATCTGCTTACCTATCAACGTAAATAATTACAAAAGAGTCTTTTTCATTAGATAAGATTTGATTAGGACCAATAAAAATCTTTGACAGTGACAGATAAAGTAAATAGTGTTAATTCCCTTACAGTTCATTAAATAATTTTCTATGGTAGTAACATAATTTTAATATTATCCAAAAGTACTTTATGAAGAAAAATAACCACTATAAATTTCCTTAACCGTTAAATGCGCGATTTTTTATTATTTTTTTTTTCGGAAAAATTGAGGAGAGAAATCTGAAAGGTTTATTACACAGGAAAAACAAGAAAAGAAATCTCAGATACATTTTTCATATAATAAATCAATCTTTTCTTCTGTTGCACATCTGCAATACAAGTAAAAACTACTGTTGTGTGGCTTTTTTACGCTAAAATATTGCAAATTAGTAAATATTTTAATAAGTATGTCTCCAATTACTTATTTTATAAAACTTAACGCGTTGATTGCCACGGTGACTGACACTGAAGCTGAAAAATTTACAATATTTTAAGTAATTTTTAAGACGGTATAATCCTGTAATAAAAAAAAAAAGGTAAGTAAATTTTAAATAAATTTTCAGTAATTACTTAAAACAATATGTATATTATTAGTTTTATACCATATTTTAGACCCTCAGTCATCGGTGAATGACGAGTTTTAAACGGAAAGTTCACTGTCAGTCACCGGTGACTGAAATGGCGTGTAACGTTTTAACCCCTATCCCTTTAATTCCCATGATAGAATACGTTCTAGAAATTACATAGTTCAGAGAATATGACTTTACACCAGAAAGTTTCTATGATTAATTTCGCTTTATTTAAATAAGAAATATCTGGTATTAATTAAAGCAAATATTGCTATTTTAATTTTCTTGTGTGAATTGGGTATGTACGAATAAAAAAATGTATTAAATTCAAAACACTGTTGTTTGCATATATGCACAGCTTAGCAATAAAGAGTTAATTAAAACCCATTATCTCCTTAATTCTCGATCCCGTCATATTCACGGGCTGTGTCTTCTACTCAAATTGTTTGATTCCCACCAGTTTTATAAAATAGTGAAATTGGCTACATTTTAGTATGGTTTTACTTGTCATTAAATAAGGTGAATATTTCTTTATCATAAAAGGGGCGCCAATAAGCAATTTGAATTTTTAAACCGTAATTTAATTAGAGCGTTAAGGTGTTAAAACCTAGCGGTAACATATGGTACCAAAAAAGTTTCAATCATTTCTTTTTTTTTGGAACACCAGTATTTTTGAACGAAAACATTGTCTTTATTTGATGACCTAAACTTCGTGATAAAATAAAACGAAAATTGCTATTTTAAGAAAACTGGTGTGAAATGCAATTTTGTACTTTAAAGAGGTAAATAATTCCGGCTTTAATGAGTTAACTTCAACTCCTCATCATTAAAAGTGTGAAGTCGTGCAAATAGTCCAATTCGAGTTCGATTTCTCTCTTTTAGCAGCAAACTTTCCAATGGTTTTGCATATTCTTCTTTCTTCTTTCCAGTTTCTTCTGGTCACTGGAATTTTTGCTATAATATGGGGTGTATGAATTACAGTTATATCTTTAAGTAATTATGATATATTATTGCTATCCTATTCACCAATAGTTTTTCATAACGACAACCAATGATATGAATTGAATATTTCCAACTGAGCGATAAAATGCCCGTTCTGGGAATCGAACCCAGATCCTTGGCTACCAATAAGGTTATCATACGAATTGAATATTTCCAACTGAGCGATAGGTCCCACCAGTGACTGAGAGTTTCTGCTCTCGAAGCTGGTAGACGAGAGGTGCTGGGTTCGATCCCAATCGCGCCCGTCGGCCTAATCGCTCGGAGCTTTCGTGGTTTTCTTCGAACCTTGGTTTTCCAAGCGTAAATACGGGTTAGGCTCCTTTAGAAAGACCCCCCCACGGAGGGCACTCCACAACTTTCGGGTCTATATCCCTCGTGCTGATAATTGGCCGACATAAACAAAACCAAATAACTGAGCGATAAAATTCCCAGGCCAGAGATCTGGGAGCCAAGGATTTGTAAGCCAAGGACCTGGGTTCGATTCCCAGCCCGGGCATTATATCGCTCAATTAGAAATATTCAATTCGTGTGATAACTTTACCAGTCAGTTTAGGAATCAAACCCACAGAATCAAAGAATTAAAAAAAAAAGAATGCACCACTAATGTTTGAAAATGTTGTTAACTAAAGTCTAAGATAAAATTTCATAATACAGAATGTAGCTGAATTGTAATCTAACTTTAAGGATGCAAATCCCGTTGAAATTGGGCCCTTAAACCACAGGAAATAAAGCGTTTTGGACCTTCAATTAGTCAAAATTAATCATAGGGTATGAAATAATCATTAGAATAATATTTTAAAGAAATGCGCAAAAATGGGGTAAATGCTTAAAAAGGGGCTCTAGAAGCCCCAATAAAAATATTAGGGTGCTGGTCTAAGCGGAAGAGTCCAAGACTCAATTTTAAAATTATGCAATGAGAAGGTGAGGAAATTAGTGTGTAAAAAACGCACAAAAACTTGAAAATAACTAAATGGAAAAATGGTTCCAAAAATGAAGATCGGATTAAGAGAGGCAATTTATTCATAATTTATGGTGCACAAGCTTCAAGGGGCCTTGTACCTGGCCCCAAGTGAGGAGGGACTTAAGTGACATGTAGTTTGGTATAAATACACTTTTTAGTAGTTGTTAATGTAATGTGAGGATGCTAGAACTAGGGTAAAGAAAATTGCAAGGAATTCGGATCATTTTTAAAGAAGATGCACCATGGGCCTCAAGACGATTTATATTCAAAATTGGTGGTAGATGAGGTCTGAAATATTTTTTTGTCGTTCATGTAATAGCTGGAGAGCCTATAAGAAGTTGTTAGGAAAAAAAGCCAGTGAATCGGACTATTTTTAAGGGAGTTATAATAGGGAGCCCAAAAGGGGCCAACTGATGGTTGAGAACAGGGTTCTAACATGGAAACATGTTACAGCGTTTTAGATCTTCGATTAGTCAAGATTAAGCATAGGGTATTAATTAATCATTAGAATATAATTTGAAAGACATGTGCGAAAAATTGGGGAAATGTTTAAAAAAGAGCCCTAGGGCCCCAATAAAAATATGTGAGTGTTGGTCTAAGGAGAAGAGTTCAAGACTCAACTTTAAAATTACGCACTGCGAATGTGAGAAAATTGAGGTGTGAAAAACGCATGGCACACAAAAAATTTAAGGGGCCCTGGATCGGGCCCTATGGGACCCTAGACGGGCCCATGGTCTTAACTGGAAATTAGAAACGGGAGAATAACTAAATGGAGAAAGTGTCCCAAAAATGAAGATCGGATAAAAAACGAAGCAATTTATTAACAATTTAGTGCTTAAACTAAAACTTCAAGGCGCCCTGTACCGGGCCCCTTCAAGGGTGCCGCACTCTTAACTGAAATGTAGAAATGGGCCAGAAAATGAAAGGAGAATTCACCCCGAAAACAATGAAGATCGGATAGAAAGGGGGCATGTTATTAACAACTTAGTGCACTAAAACTTCAAGGGGTCCTGTACCGGGCCCCTTGAAGGGTACCAGGGTTTTAACTGAAATGTAGAAATGGGACAGAAGCTGAAAGGAGAATTCACCCCGAAAACGATGAAGATCGGAAAGAAAACATGCATGTTATTAACAATTTAGTTCACTAAAACTTCAAGGGGCCCTGTACTGGGCCCCTTGCAAGGGTGCCAGGGTCTTAACTGAAATGCAGAAATGGAGCAGAAACTGAAAGGAGAATCCACAAAAAAAACGAAGATCGGATAGAAAAAAATCATGGTATTAACAATTTAGTGCATAAAAACTTAAAGGGGCCCAGGGGTCCTTAAAAAATTTAAAAAATGAGACTCAGGTGCATCAGGACAGATAAACAAACCGAAGTCATAAATATTTTTCAACTACGTTGGAAATTGTTAAAAATGAAGAAACGAAGTCAAAATAAAAATTATACATACCTGATTCAACAAATAAATAACAAGATATGGATGGAATAAAAGTGAAAGCATGGAGATTTATTTTCTCAGAAATGTTTGCGCTGAAGCCTCAGATTTAACCCCTTAATTCTCGCTCCCGTCAATATCTCGGGCTGAGGTGTCGTTCGTTATTTCTCATGCCCGTCATATTCTCGGGCTGGATATTTAATTGCTGGAAAAAACTTCTGAAACCAGAAAAATTGAACTGGAATTTCCATTTGAAGTCTTTGAATATTAGCACTTTGGTTTGATTTGTACGATCTATAATTTGCCATAGATTTGTAATATTTTTGTCATTTTGATAGGGATTCTGATGAATCAAGCCTTTCTGATGATAACTGGAATATTAGCCCCTTCACGGTCGCTTAATATTTGAAAAAACCATCAAAAGTGTACCTATTTTTTTTTTTATTACAGAAATTGAATAATTATAAGGTTTCTAAATAAAATATGCTATTAGTTTATTTTTAAGGCGAAAAAACAATATTTTGTAGCCATATTCATATTTGTATAAAAGCCATCATGCGAGAATTATGTGTCTTAACCTCTTAAGCTCCGCCCCGATAGATGTAGGCTACTATCTTTTAATTCAGATTGTTTGATTCCCACCAGTTTTTTTTTTTTTTTTTAAATAGTGTAAATGTCTTTATTTTCGCATCATTTTATCTGCCGTAAACTACGGTGGTGGGAATCAAACAATCTGAATAATAAAAAAAAGTAGCCTACATTTATCGGATGCGGAGCTTAAGAGGTTAAGACACATAACTCTCGCATGATGGCTTTTATACAAATATGAATATTGCTATAAAATATTGTTTTTTTGGCTTAAAAATAAACTAATTGCATATTTTATTTAGAAACCTTATAATTATTCAATTTCTGTAATAAAAAAAATAGGTACAATTTTGATGGTTTTTTCAAATATTAAGCGACCGTGAAGGGGTTAAAATTATTTGAAATTTCTGATTTTTTTTTTTTTAGAAATGTAAAATTATCGAACACTGTAGAATTTAAAATATATACTATTTTAATTTTCCCTTCTTCGACATAATTTAATAACTTTATTGCTTTAGATACAAGAGATAGATAACACAATATTTAAGAAAGCTGCGTGTTTTAATGGAGTTATTCAGCAGTAAAATTGGTGAAATTCCTAAACAAGTTTGATTTTTTTTAATTAAAATTTAAATATATTTTTCAAATAATTCACACCAGTAAACGACAAAAGTAAAATAATAATATTTTATTATCACCACCGCCGTGCTTTAAATGGTAAAACAACATATGGTGTAATTCTTAACCCCCTGAGGGGTGGTGGGATATATTTTATCCCTGCTACGATTAATGAAGATTTACACCAGAAAAAAATTGTGAAATTTTACTTTTCTAACTTTGGTGGAAAAAAGGTCTTAAAATTGCTTTTTCTTATTTTGAAATCAAATTTTTCTAATTTTCCGGTGGGAATTCAGCATTACACAAACGTAATTGCTTGCCCCTCAAGGGGTTAAAATAACTGAGCTACAGCTCAGTGATTAAAATGGGTTGGTTCATCACCTTATCGCTAAATTAGATTCGCCGTGTGAGGGGATTCGAGCAAACCGATATAAGTTATCGTACAAACTTAATACTGGAATCGGGAGTAAATTAACACAGTTGCGCCATCTTGTGGACGGGGTGATAATCCACATACGCGGGCTTTTAGTGTGACGTCATATATGACAGGATAGCTACCACCTGCGCATATTTTCTAAATCTTTAGTTACTCACGGAACTGAATTCTGTTTACCACATTTATTGCAAAATAATGGCGTAGCGAGAGGGGCGTCCCGATTCACTTGACACAACGAAGTTTTCTTCGTGTTGCCAGATGCATTTCAGCTATTAATCAACATAAATAAAACTTTACAATTTTAGTGGTGTGAAGTAAGAAAACAGTTAGGCATCTTCCTGTAGTTTAACCCCGTCCGCTAGGTGGCGTGCGACCTTGATTTATATGAACTCACCTTTAATCTTGCAGTTAACTCTCCCATTTGAGATAGGACGCTTACTTATATCGCCTTGAATTCGAGTCAGTCGTGACCATCGAACAGGCATACGCTGAAAGTCTGACGGAAGTTAAGGTTTTTGGCGCTCATTGTGATGTTGGACGTTGTATTGCATGTTTCAAAATCTATCACACTCAAAAAATTGTTAATAATTGTTAATAATGACACTGGATAGCCGAGATCCGTCGCTACATCGCACCTTTTTTATTTTTCGATTTTACTTGCAGATATTTTTTAGAATGACACATTCAGTTTCATAACCAGTTTTGAAAATGAAAGTAACTTTATAAAAAATACCTGCGACCAAAATAAAAAAAGTAAAAAAGTTGCGATGTAGAGACGAACCTCGGCTATCCAATGCTGAAAAAAATATTTAAAAACGTCTAAATTCAAACAAGATATTAGAAAAATCACTCCCCATAGGATTAGCATTAGCTCATGAGTGTCTAATCGCCTGCAGGGACAGGAGCCTTAAGGCCTTTAAACAGGAAATGCCGCCTAGGGACGTCATACTTCCAACTTACATTATTTAACAAAAATATTTTCTCTGTTCGTGTTTATAAGCCTGTTTGTAAATGAACGTATATAATAATAGTATTGTTTTTTTATAGAATTATTTATATGCATACATCTCTAATTGTAAAAATACTTAGTGTATGTCTTTTGAGAAATAATGTTATACGTAAAATGCAAAAGTACTACACGTGGACAAAATTTCCAAAGGACGTGAATTTGCGTCAGCCCTCAGGAATGTGTAAAAAAAAAAAAAAAAAAGAGTAAAAAATGCTTTCAGAAAAAAACCAACCTCCGGGTTTTCAAAAATAGTTTTAAAAAACATACTGAAAACAGAATATTTTTTAATAAAATGTGTCTTGCTTTTATGTGATAGTATATTGGAAAGTACTCAATTTCATTCATTAAACGAATACCCCATTCGAGGTTTTTTTAAATAAAGGAAGTTGCCATGTATGAATACAGTTTATACTCCATGGAACTATGAATGTAGAAGAATAACACGTTGGCAAAATGGTGAATAATCAAGTGCAAGCGGTTTCGCAGTGGCTCATTAACCCCTTCGCGACGGGAGCCTTTTACGAAATGTTTATTACTTTGCTACCGGTTTTAAATACAGAAGTTTGTGCCTATTCAAATCGGGAAACTACTCGGGTTAAATCATCACTCACTCACTCAGTCTACTGGTGCCTCTTGGAGGGAACAGACGTGGTTACTGCTTGCTGGTCGTATTATTCTCAAGAGATCGTATTCGCAGTTCGATGTTTTTAGAACTTGTGTGATCTTTTGCAAGTATCTTCGCATGAGTTGTGGTGCTGATAGTGACACGTAATAGAAACTAGTTCGTACGAATAGGTGACTGTTTACTGGACTTGATGCATCATAGTAGTATAATATAGAGAGCTCACCGACGATAATAATGGGTACTGAGGACCCACTTAAATTTTCTGACAATGCACTCCGCATCCTGAATGGAGAGGAGAAATCTGATTTAGCTGCTGCGTGGATGGAATTTCCCGGAGTAGCGGATGAAGTCCAAAGAATGATTGTACAGCAATTCCTGCAAGATTGTGACAACTACATAATGAGACTTTTAAGTAAAGAAGACTACCTGACGAATCCTCAGCATAAGACTAGCGTGAGTAATCTTCTCAATAATCTTATGTTTTTGTTCAATGAGCCATTTGACCCCCTAAAATTGAGTCAACTAAGAGAGTTTAAAACTTTTATCTATGATCATGACTATGATCTAATTGACATATTAACAAAACTCAAGGCAATTGCGGTGAACTCAGATGACGGATTCACCCCCGCTAATTCACTAAAACATAGGAGAAATGATCTAAAATCTAATATCCCCTTAAAGAATAAGTATGCTAGTATATCTGAAAAATACCTAGACGAAAATAACATGGACTCTTCTGAGCCCTCTCAAGGTGTGTCAGCCGGTAGCTCCAATACTGAAGTAGTCCCTAAAAAACCAAAAATCCACCCCTTCTATATTGAGTTTCAAGGCAAGTGGACGGAACTTGCAAGTGAGATTAAAAAACTCAACGACGGCAATCCCTTGATTAAATTAGACGGTGAATTACTCAAAATCCACTGTAAAACTGATGCAGATTTCCGAAAAACACAGGACTATCTTGATTCTAAAACAATTCCATATACAACCCTGAGCCCCGCGGAACAGCGCCCCAGGAAAGTCGTCATTAGGGGAATCCCCCCATATACCGACCCCCAGGTCATAATTGAAGCTCTTAAAGAACATAATTTCGTGGCCAATAGAGCCTCAATGATGAAAAGTAGGAAGACCGGTCGTCCTATGCCCCTCTACGTCGTCAATGTCCTCCCACGTGAAAAATTCGAAGAAATCTACCAAATTCACGAAATTTGCTACATTAAAGTAGATATTGAGCGTTTTAAAGGCACCAACATCGTTAAGCAATGCTATCGTTGCCAAAAATTTGGACATTCCAGCGAGATTTGCCGCCTGCCGCCAAAATGCGCCAAATGCTCGGAAGAGCATTTAACTCCCCAGTGCAATAAAATTGGAAAGATCATCCCCAAATGTTCAAATTGTTACGGCGAGCACGTGGCTACTTACCGTGGTTGCCCCAAAACCCCCCAGTTTCATAAAAAACAGCAGGACCCCAAAACCGTCCGAAAAGAAAACCCTAAAATCATTCCAAACGCAATGGCGGAACTCTTATCAACATATAACTATGTCCGTAAGCCAGAGGCCAAAAAACCAGAAGAAAAACCTACGGAAGCCCCGGCTCCGCTCCCTTCTCCCTCCCAAGACCCTAACCCCGAAAACACTACACCAAATAAGCCAAATGACACTCGAAATGCAACACCAGAACAACCCAGTAGTTCTAATTATGCTAATGACCTAAAAGAAATATTTAAGACCTTCAAGGAGATGAAAGAACTCCTAAAATTTAACAAATTCATCCAATGTTTCAAAAATATTGCTAACCAAACTAAAAATATACAAGATCCAATAGAAAAAATACTCATCCTTATGAGTGCTATAGAAACTTTAGCCACGGAATTTAACACATTTAATGATGAGTAATTCCTCTCCCACTTTTTCCTCTCTTATTTTTCTTTCCTGGAACTGTAACTCCCTGCAGAATAAATTTAATGAACTTAAACTCTTTATGCACGAACATCCTCAAGTTGATGTTATTTTCCTTCAAGAGACTTTCAACCCCACCTTCAACATTAACATCCCTGGGTACAGGCTATTCCATACACCTCGTGCGGATGGTACGCACAGAGGAGGTACCGCTATCTACATCAAGAACCATCTTCCACACTACCAATCGCACAACCACACCTATAATGATCTTGAGTATACCAGTATCAATCTTACACTTCCTCATATTAATATTAATTTAGCTTCTATTTATGCTCCACCCACTGGTAACTTACCTGTTAATAGCCTTACACAGCTTTTTTCACAACATCACCACTGCTTTTTCGTAGGCGATTACAATGCCAAAAGCAGACGCTGGAATTGCCATGGCAATTCTCGGCGGGGTACCTCTCTTCACAACTTAGTCCAAAACTTAAAATTAAATCTTCATGCACTACCCAGACCAACGCACATTTCCAAATTGCCTGGCGCCCGGGACTCTATCATTGATCTTGCTCTTTCCAAAAATCTTCCTTACCCTATCTACTCTACAGTTATTAACGACCTCTCCTCTGATCACCTGCCTGTCTGCTTTAAAATAGATATTATTAATCCTCTTTCTCCCCCCCCCCCCTCCGTGGCTATTGACTGGAATAAATTTACTAACTACCTTAACTCTCAGGACATCACCTTCCCTGATATTAATAATACCAATGACATTGATGCGGCTGTTGAACATCTAAACTCCCATATCACTAATGCTCAAAATTTTTCTACATTTAACACCTTCAAAAATAACTTTGCCTTTGTCCCACCCCGTTATATTTACAACCTTATCAAACAGCGTAATCAGCTCCGGCGACAATTTCAAAGTTCAAGAGACCCCTCCATTAAACCTCTTCTCAATAGGTTAAACAATAAAATCAAAAACAGTCTTTATAAAGAAAAACAGAAAAGTTGGAACAACTTTCTCAAAACTTTATCATACGAGGACAACTCTCTTTGGATTCTTAAACGCAAACTGAATAAACACTACACTTCCATCCCCCCCCCTCACATCTAATAATGTTACCGCTTATACTGACCAAGAAAAAGCTAATATGCTTGCTAATTCTTATGCCACCCAATTTTCTCCTAATCCTACCCTCGCAAACCAAGCTCACCTTGATCATGTTAACGAGACAGTTCGGAATTTTTTGGCTTACCCCCCTCAAGATCCTCCCCCTAAAATTCAACCTATTGTTATCCACAATATTATCAAAAAACTCAAAAAGCGTAAAACCCCAGGATACGATAAAATTACTAACTCTGCTCTTAGAAACCTTCCTCCTAATTGCATTATCTATATCACTGACCTCACTAATGCTATCTTAAAACATAACTACTTCCCTAAACCCTGGAAACTTTCTATAATCTCTCCTATTCCAAAACCTGGAACTAACCTGTCTGACCCCACTAATTACAGACCTATCTCCTTGCTACCTTCTATCAGTAAAGTGGTGGAACGTGTCATTCGTGCCCAGTTGCAGGAGTTCATTCAGCAGCACAACATTCTCATGCCCGAGCAGTTCGGCTTTCGCCCAAAACACTCAACACAACACCAGCTTCTTAGGGTTGTTGAGTTTCTCAGCGAGAAACTCAATGCAAAAATTCCCGCAGCTGCCATCTTTCTTGATGTCGCAAAGGCATTTGACAAGGTCTGGCATATGGGCCTCATTTACAAATTAATTCAGCTCGGTTTTCATCCCAGACTTATACATTTAATATATTCGTACCTATGCGACCGCTCTTTTCAAGTCCGCATAAACAACATCCTGTCTATTATTCTCCTTATCCTAGCGGGCATCCTTCAGGGGAGCGTGTTGGGCCCATTTTTATTTAACATTTTCTTTAACGACATCCCACGCTCCTTGCACACTCACCTCGCACTTTATGCGGACGACACCTGTATTTACGCTTCGGCACACCACCCGTATACTCTTTACAGGTACCTACAGACTCATGTTGATGACTTCATGGACTGGTGCATGCTTTGGCGCGTTGTCATAAATGAAACTAAAACTACTGCAGTATATTTCTCTCGCAAAATAATTTTCCCTAACAGAATCATTATTAACAACACTGTTATCCCTTGGTCAGACCAAGCAAAGTATCTTGGGGTCATTCTGGACCGCCGCCTAACCTGGAAAAAGCACACTTTCTCCATCAGAGGTAAAGTCGCCGGAGCCTTTAACTCTATAAAACCTCTCCTTAACAGTAAAACCTTGTCTGTCCACAATAAATTAATCCTCTATAATTCATGCATCCTTCCCATCATCACCTATGCCAGTCCGGTCTGGGGCTTCACTTGTAAGACCACTATGGACAACCTTAGTCGCTTGCACAATTCCAACCTGCGTGCTGTCCGTAACGCATCTCATTACCTTCGCAACTCCACGGTCCGTAGAGACCTTAAAACTACTACATTACGTAAACGCATAAACGACTTAGCCAAAAAATTTTATGAAAAAATTTTTGACCTCCCTAATGAAATTGTAGCGGAGCTACCGGATTATGACGCTTTTGAACCCCACCATCGGAAACGGCCCAGGTTCTCCATAATTATGGACACTCAGTAACATCTGAGTTCTCCTCGCTAATTTTGCCTTCTCTTATTTTTCTTTTATTTACTTTTCTTAAAAAAAAAAAAAAAAAAAAAAAAAAAAAAAAAAAAAAAAAATTCTCTATATACATAGAGACCATAAAAACAGAAAAACTTAAAAATAAAATGTATGGCCCTGAATTGTCCCTTTTTTTGGTTGGATGTTGTGGTCTTGCCACCCTAGCTTTTCTTGCCCTTGCTTGGTGAGTGTTTCACTGAACAGTACTAACTTTAACTTTCAAATATCCATATAGTAGTTCTACAACTACAGTTAGACTTTAATTACTTTAAGACTCATGTAAATTTTCTTAAGTTTTATTGTTAACTTACTTTCTTCTTAAGTTTTTACTTAAATTTATTTTTATTCCTTTTTTCCTTAATTTTCTTATTTTTTCTCTTGTAAACTTCTATTTTCTTATAGTAGCATTGCCACAGTTTAACTTTATCCCAATGGCTCATTAAAACATAAGACATTCTAATTTCCTAGTCTGGGTGTTAAGCTGATAACAGCTAGGAAACCCCTCAATGCTGATTACCTGTTCAGTACCTGTTCAGTACCTGTTCGGGTTAAATAAAGCAAATTTTACAGTAAAATTATACTGGTGAGGATAAACGAGGATCCTTAGGCCTAATTCCGGCACGTATTCGTGTCGCTCGTCCCCAAGGGGTTAACAACGGATCGAGCATTCACCAATAAATTTCAATACAATTTTTCTTATTAGGATATTTCCATAGGTTTTTGTAGTGTAAGTCACATAGCTGATAACCACTATGCTTGTTGGGCATCGTTATTTTCGAAAAGTTTTCTTGGCCTTGATTCAATTAATGAGTTATCTCCGATAAAATAAGTCATATTTTTCCGTTCTAAAATACTGGTAGCCAAACATCGTAGCATGGGACTTAACTACCAGTACTCCTGGAACTAGCCATTAGTATTTAACCCCTTAATTCTTGCTCCCGTCATATTCTCGGGCTGTGTCTTTTACTCAAATTGTTTGATTCCCACCAGTTTTATAAGATAGTGAAATTGCCTATATTTTGGTATCGTTTTTACTGTCAATAAATAAGGCGAATATTTCTTTTTTTATGAAAGTGGTGCCAATAAGCAATTTGAATTTTTCAACCGTAATTTAATTCGAGCGTTAAGGGGTTAAAATAGCGATCACCATTATACATGAGTCATTCTCTGAAAAGTGGTAATTTTATGTCCCAGGAGTCTTGAAGATATATTTTTAAAATTACAAAAAGAAAAAGTGATTTAAACTATCAGTATTAATCAGTTATACATATGAACTGTAATTATTTGCTTATTGGAATTGAAATATGATAAATTATATGTATTTTTTAATGCAAATATCATTCCCTCAGTATGTCCACGTTCACACATGTAGGAAAGAAAATGCTTTCTCTGCCATTTCAGTATGTATGTTTATAAATATGTTTTTCTCAATCCTGTAAACATACTTACATAAATATTTAGCCTTTTAATTATATTTATATTTTACAAGGGGGCTCTGCCCCCTGCAAGCTACGCTTGCCAACCCTGTTCAGACACCGCAGAATCTAAAAATCTAAAAATCTAATGGGTATTAAAAATATTAGAGAAGATTAAATTATACTGAAAAAGCTGTGCAGATCTCCCTGTAAACGGGTTTCCATTCAATTCCTTTGATTGCAAAAATTTAACGGAGAATCAGTTGGTGTTAAGACATCCAATGGTTGTTTTCGTTTTTGATTAAAGAGGATCAGTTAAACATTTGAAAAGAAGCTAAAATAAAATGAATTAAGTATTCAGAGTCTTTGTCAACCGATATTTTAAAACAATCTCTATAACAATAGCCTAAATCATGTAACTATCATCAACAGTTCCGGTCGGAATACTTTGCTTTTTATACTCTAGGTGCCATTTTGATACTTTAATGTTATCCAGGCACAGGTGATAAATCGCCAAATATTATTCTATACCCATCATTTCATCTATATTATAATAGTTCAAGTCATCAAATGCCATAAACAAATACGATCTGATCCCTTCGCCTTTCAAATGAAGGTTTGGAACAAATGTCATAAAAGCCCATAAAAGCATTTTTTTCCAACGCCAATTTGGGGAACACATCAACACCATAAACAACAACATCCGACTTACCATATGAAGCAAAATAACGATACTCTGGCGCCAGTTAAGTACCCGTTGCGTATATGACATTGGCGTCAGAAAAAATTCGTGCCAATATGCGGCCGTATATGACATCTGTGCCAAAAGAAAAAAAAGCCGTGTGCAAATCTCTCCAATATTTTTTTTTTTTCAACTCGCCAGTTAGCATTTTTTTTAATTGTTCGAGTGGTAAATTAAAACATTGGTTTGAAGTTGAAATTAAATGTCATGATTTGTTACATAATTTAATATTTCGCCAGATGTCATATACGCCATGTTTGGCATAATATATATATATATATATATATATTTTACGAATATTTGGCGAAAACCTCGTTTTCGAATACCAGTTACATATGTATTTTTGGTACTACTCAGTTATCCCGTCGACAAAAAATCTATCGCGAACTATAATATTAAATGTCAATAATGGTTGATTGTAAATGTCACATTCACTTGACGTTTAGCAAGTTACACGTGTTTACGTCATCAAGCGATTTTTATTTCGACGTTTTATTTTTATATTTATTAATGTTATACTAATTTATTTGTTCTTTCGTTATTTAAAATAAAAATTTTGTCAATCTGTACAGTTTGGCGAGTAGTTTGGCGATTTATATAATTTGCGAAATTGGGTGATGGAATAACTACTACATTGTACCGTATTTTTTTAATTATTTTCTATTATTTTCAAAAGGAAATAGCAAAAAAATAATTAATTACTATAGAACAGAATAATTTATATAAATTTAAAAAAGAAGTAAAGTAAATATACATTTATTATTAAATAAACAACAATAGCCGGGTTACCATGTCTATCAAAATAATGCCATTTGTGCGCCAATTAGGTACGTATATGACATCTGTGCCTAATATTTTTCTTTTCGTTTTTTTTTTTTTTTTTAAAGATGTGAAAGCTATCAATTTAAATGTTTCATTTTTAAATGAAAGTTTTGTATTTAATAAAATGATAATGAAATACAAAAAAGCATTGTTCTTAGCATAGATTTGAAGGAGGCCAAACTGTCGCCAAATTAATTTAAAATAGTAACCTTTTCTGAATTATGAAAAAAAAATTATGTTATGATTAAAATTTGAGTTGCCATCATTAGAAAAAATGTATTTAAAATTAGAAAAAAATTGATATTTCGAAAACTAATTCGAATTTAAAAATTCTAATACCAGTTTTGAGATCTGTGGATCAACACGGATTTTTGGTGTTAATTTCATCGCAAAGTATTCCATATTTTAGGAGAAACAAAATCAGTTGTTTAATCAGTCGATTCAAAGAATCCATACATTTCAGGCGTTTCATATATTCGTTTCATTAATTCGTTTCATTAGGCTTTTATATATATATGGTAGATATAATAAAATAATTAGGGCAATTTTTAATGATGTCTCCAGTATTTGTCATTATTCCCTCACATAACTATAAATTTGCCCCTATTTACTTAGTAGAAAGCAGCACATGCTTTATATATGTCTAGGACACTTTGTGCATGAGTAAAGTGAAGCAGCTATCTTGTTATTTGCTTAAAAACACTCCTGAATAGCTACCACATGCCTTTCAAGTACTAGATCAAAGTAAGTGCTTTTATTATCCATCATTCCCTCATCTATTATAAATTTAATAAAAACTAATGAAATGTCTTTTTTATGTTGTTATATTATTAGAAATGTGTTTCAAAAGATATTTAGTAGCTCAAAATATACATTAGATTTATAATTTTTGTATAAAATAGTTTTCAGATGTATTTCATCATTCCCTCATAATTTTTAATATATGAAGGGATGATCTAAACTAAATCCATTTATGTATGTACTAAACAGTAAAATAAAAAAGTCTAATGCAATAAAATACACATTACAAAACTCATAAGACTTTTAATTAGCGTAAGTAAAGATAATACATTTTTAATTTTTATTATTTTACTGGGAGAAGTTAAAAATAGACATCTTTTTTTTGTACTAATTCAAATAAACATTAACTCTGCTAAATGTTAATGCTTTATCTTTATTTTTTTAATTGACATAGATTGAAATGTATATATACAGGGTGTTCCGTTAAAGGGGTCCAATATTAATAGGGGCAATAGAGGAGATCACATGGAGCATAAATCAGTATATAAAGCCTGGTCGGATCTCAATAGTTTTCAAGTTACATCAAATAGAATGAAAATTCGGAAAATTGTAAAAGAACCCTCATTGCTAAACTATCGATAATGCTACATAAAAACGAAGTAGTAGAAAAGTAGAAGAAGAGTAGAAAAAAAACCTACAAAATGACATCAATTGTATTAAAATAGCAATATTTATTGACGAGTTACAAGCCCTGAAACAGTGAAAAAAGTACGAAATCCAATATACATCAAAATAGTTAATCGTTAATTCCAAAAAGACAACTCTAGCTACAACAAGGAAAATGTAGTAAAATTTGGTCCATTCCGAAAACTTTGGAAAAAGCTTACAATGAAACATATCGGTTTAATTGTGTGAGAGAAATTAATCAGTTTCTTAGTTACAACTCCGCTTTCTTTGACACTAGCAAAGGTTAAACTCCGCCCATCACGATTGGAAACACCGCCTTTTTAATTACTCTCAACTATACATTTTCGATCATGCTTCTTCTGAGATGCAACATTTTTAATTATTCAAGAGTTGAATGAACCAAAATAACTTTACAATAATAGTCTACATTTTAAAGTGGTCTTTTATTGATATAAAGCTTAAGTTAAATTCTTTAAAATTAAACTGGTGGTGAAAATTCGGAAATAAATAAAAATATTGCGATTTGTAACTATGCAAGAAGTTTCAGTACATGTTTTACATGGACAATTATTGTATGTATATGTGCATCATAATTTATGATAGGAAATAATAATAACAAATAGCATAGTAATTTTATTAATTATAAATTAAAAAAAGACACTAAATTTTAAATTAATTTATACAAACTTTGTAATTTACAATTTGAGTACACCACAGTCTGTGACTTACAAAATACTGTGCCAAAAAGTGTTGAAAATAAAAGAAAAATGACAAATAAAGAATTACATTCCACGTACTTTATGACATATGTGAAGCATAGTCTTCTGGCCTGCGCTGCACAGTTCAATGTCGGAAGGCAGACGAACACACATTATTATAATAGGTGTTCGAAGTTGCGCCCATTAACAGAATCGCACAGCCGACAGCGACGTCGTAAAGATTGGCGAACACGCCGAAAAACTCCGACGGAGTTGGGAATGTCTCCTGCAGCGACAACGATTCGCGCTAGTAAATCCTCCGGTGTATCCACAGGCGTTTCATACACCAGCGATTTAAGGTGTCCCCAAACAAAAAAGTCTAACGGATTGAGGTCTGGAGAGCGTGCAGGCCAAGCAACAGGTCCACTGCGTCCAATCCATTTCCCAGGATATGTTGAATTGAGGCGATTGCGAACACCTATGAAAAAATGTGCCGGTGCGCCATCGTGCATAAACCACATATTGTGGCGCAATGTTGCTGGCACATTTTGCAGTAACTGCGGTAAGATATCCCGTAGGAAAACCAAGTACGTACTGCCATTGAGTACATCTGGGAGTAAATATGGTCCTATGAGATAATCGCCGAGGACACCTGCCCATATGTTCACACTGAACTTTTGTTGTGCGTTCGACGGGAAAACAGTGTGCGGATTTGTATATGACCATGTGTGCATATTGTGCGTGTTTACCACGCCCTCTCTCGTAAATGTTGCTTCATCAGTAAATAAAATATTTTCCAGAAATTGTGGATTATTTTCTGTTACATTAAGCAACCAGCGTACGAATTCTGTCCGCTGAGCACAATCTGTTACTGATAACAGTTGTACCCGCTGCACATGAAAGGGGTGCATGTTTTCTGCACGCAGAACACGCCACACACTTTGGTGAGAAACACCGACTTCAGACGCAGCAGCTCGTGTACTCGTGGAGGGGTTATCTTTAAAAATATTCAGTACATCTTCTTCCATTGCAGGTGTTCGTACATGTCGAGGTTTCCCTGCATCAATGCTTGCTGTATTAAACGATCCAGTCTCCCGTAATCGTCTATCGATTTTTATGAAGAGTTTCGAACTTGGGCAACGTCTCCTTGGAAATTGCTCACGGTACATGCGCTGTGCTAGACATGCATTTCCATGAGCTTGCCCGTACATCAGATGCATGTCCGCATATTCTTCGTTAGAGTATTCCTGCATAATTATTATACATCAACTTACTACAATCCCACTTACAACAGCCTCCCTTTAACATAACGCCCACTGATGACTGCTGTTTTATTACACTTTTCTTCCTATACACATAGAAAATTTGCATAAAAAGTACTTCTTCTTCATCATCCTGAAAGTTCATGGAGGAAACGCAGCAGTCACGGAGTTTGCTTTAAGACAAGGCGAGAGCTGCACAATATGTCATTCACTTGACCAGACTGAATAATGAAAGGGTATTATTGATAGAGGTTGATCAGAAATGTATAATTGAAAGATATTAAAACGGGGTGTTTACATTCGTCATGGGCGGAGTTTCGCCCTTTCCGAGCGTGCAACAGTACAGAGTTGTAACTAGGGAACTGCTTGATTTCTCCCATACAATTAAACTGATATGGTTTATTGTCAGCTTCTTCGAAAGCTTTCGGAATGGACCAAATTTTATAACATTTTCCTTGATGTAGGTAGAGTTGCATTTTTGGAATTAACGATTAACTATTTTGCTAAATATTTGATTTTGTATTTTTTCACTGTTTCAGAGCTTGTAACTCGCCATTAATTCTCAATATTCTAAAACAACTTATATCATTTCGTAGGATTTTTTCTGCTCTTTCTAAATATGTGCTTCGTTTTTATGTAGCATTATCGATAGTTTAGCAATGAGGGTTTTTTTACAAATTTCCTTTTTTTCATTCAATTTGCTTTAACTTGAAAATTATTGAGATCCGGCCAGGCATTATGTACTGATTTATGCTCCGTGTGACCTCCTCTATTACCCCTATTAATATTGGACCCCTTTAACGGAACACCCTGTATATACATTATTGACAGTATGATTTCTAATTATAATTTATTTTCTAGTTTAACCCTTTCAAGGGCGGTGTAGTAGGGCGGTAAGTACTACTTAATTTTAATTCCCAAGTGCCACAATGGTACCAGACTTTTTATAAACTTTTTTTCTGTTTAACATGTATATGAAATATAGAATTTGTCATATTTATAAATAAATTTGTTCTTAAATTCCGGTGCCAATCGATTAATTGAACATTTTAGCAATGGAAGTGCTTTGAAATTAAAATCTTAGAAGATCTATCAGGTACAGATATGTCCATATTATCTTTTGATAAACATAGCAATAAGGTATTTATAGAATAAATTTTAAGATGTTTGAGGCAATTTTATCGAGGAACAATTAAAGAAACAAAAAGTTACTTTTCAGGGAATGACCCACATACAAAATGTATCCGCAGCGAGCCGCTTTTACCATATTATACCTATCCAAAATCCGAATCAGTATATAATACGTTTTATATGCATAATCGCACACACAAATTCAAAAGGTAGCATTTTAGTCATAATTATGGTTAAAAACAGGTATTTATTTTTACTGGTAGAAATTTTCTTTTGCATTTCCGTTATATTGTGATAACCTAAACAACCTCCTGTCAGTGTAAGAGATTTTAATATCCGGGCGAACTGACACCAGTGAAAATGAATAGAAACTTTTACCATATTTGTGAGAGATATTTTGTACAAAAATGCCGCTAAAATAAAGTGAGACTTTCTATTAAAAAATTATTGGGGGCAATTTGCTTCGCTGGTAATCAGAAACTGATCAAACGATTTAAAAAATGAGCCGCAATCTTCTGACAACCTCTCTCTAGACTATACGCTATATGTATCTTCCTCTTCTTTCATAACTCTATTATACAGATAGGTTCAGAACTATATTTCAAAAATGTAAAGGCAGGTACAGGGGACCTAAATAAGTATATTTCGTATAGGAATGTAGGTGCAGCTATGCAGCGTTGAGGCAGCAGAGGGCGATGTTACTTTCGGCGGATGAAAGCGCTTCACTGGTATAAAACATCATTCCCTCACGGATTTTGAGCAAGATGCATCGTTACATCAATGCGGAACCTTCAGACATACATTTCATGTATGGGGCTAAATGGCTCACACCCAACGCACGTACAACAGCTCTGGAGCTTCTTGAAGGAATATCCTCTCCTGTGCGTAATACTGCTTCTTCTATTGCAAGAATGCCGTGATATCTTACCATGGAACTATTAATAAAAAGGAACTGAGATATCTCTAAAATAGTGAAGTTTCAACTGTAACCTCTTTTTCAGGGGTTGATTACCGCCGGGAGAAACTTCCTCCAGTAAATTTAAATAGAATTTTTCTACTAATTTAAAAGCCTCATTAGTGAAAAATTTCAGTCATAAATAATGGCAGAAACATATATTCATTTTTATTGGTGGGAGTTTACTTTGGCAGTAATCCGGCCCTGTGTTTCAGCCATATTGTGACAACCTAGACAACCTCCTGTCAGTATCATTGAGAAAGATCATAATATCTGTGCAAAATTGACACCAGTTAAAACAAATATAATTTTGTACCATATTTGTAAGAAAATATTTTCTTGAATAAGGCGCTTAAATAGGATGAAATTTTCTGTTCAAATTTACTGGTGGGAAGCTGGCCCCGGCAGTAATTAGAAACCGTTGATCTGATTTAAAAAAAATAGCAACCATCTTGTGACAACCTCCTCAGTTACTTCACTCGCAACGGGTAACAGTACAGTATGTGTCTCCTCCTCTTATTCATAACTCTATTATCTTACTATGCCCTCTGTATGTGTCAGACCAGTTACTAATTCTAATGTATCACGCCTTGAAGCATAAAACGATTCACTCGCGAACAACTCCCAACGAAAACGGTCAAATGCTCGGGATCCGACAGAATCCTGCCTAGGACTTGTTCCTTGTAAACCCTTGAGCGAGCATTCCATTTATTTGCGCAACTCCATACAAGAAATGCATTTTTTGTATGCATTTCTTGAATTTCGGCAAGCCTGCATTGGTGTAAGGATGCATATTGCTCGAAATCCGTGCAGGAAATGACGATTCAAGCCAGCAAAGAGAATCGGCCGCACTCAACGGCACCCTCTACTGCCTCAATACTACATTTCCGCACACACATTCTTATACGAAATCTGTTTATTTAGGTCCCCTCTATATGCCTTTACATTTTTGCCATATAGTTCTGAACCACCCTGTATACTCGTGTATAAGTCGATCCGAAATAAATAACATGCCCTGTTAGAACACGAGATTTTTTTAATTATTTAACGATTTAACGGCAGAATTAATAGAATTTTTCTGAGATTAAATTAGGCAAAGACCACTATATGAAAATACTGGTATTGAAACTGCATCGCATATTATTCCTTTCAAATTTTGGGAGTATTTACTGCAATTCTTTTATTTAAGGCTTCTAGAAACTGTTTTTGTAAATTATTTTGCTAAAATACATTAAGTAAATTTTAAACATGTAGATAAGTAAAAAAATTGATCTTTTTAATTATCTTCCTAATTTAACTTTATATATGCTGTGTCTTTACAATTTTAAACATAATTGAATGATGAAATTTTAATGTAGTATAGTTAAGATACAAAGACGTGATACATTGAATGACATGTCTGAATACTAAATTAATATTTTAATAACATTTTAAATGAACTCAGCTTCATTTGAGTTTTTAGTTTTAATTATTGTATTAAATAATTTGATAGAACTATTAGAAATGAATTTTTTAAGCGACAAAGTAGGGAAAAATGTTCTTTTATTTAAAATTTCAAGGAACAATATATATATATATATTTAGTATAATGTATACGAATTTACGAGAACGTTTATAATTGGATTTCTGGAAAGTTCAGAAATTTTACTCATATGCTTTTAATACTATTATCATTTATTCAATTTGTAAATCATTTCAATGGATAATGATTTAATAAAACAAAAACTCACATAAAAAATCATCTACACTTGTCAAAATGGCTTTTTTGTATAATTAAATTAATTTAACTTTAAAAAATTCTTAAAAACTAATAAAAACTTTAAATTAAAAAATATATTTAAGAAAGCTTTTTGAACATTTCGAATAATTGAAAATTGAAATCTCATTTATCTGATACTAATTATTTTAATGAGTTACAATAGTCTAGGGAATAAGTAATTTTGAATATATGTATAATGAATATACACCTCTTACATAAAGATGCGAATTTTAATAATTGGTAAAGTAACTGTTTATTTTAACAAATTTATAATTTATCAGTTTCATACCCTTTATTTAAAATTTCAATATATGTGTCTGTGAAAGCTTGAAATACTGTAAAGAAAAGATAAAAAAATATACGAAATCCATTCTGTTACATTTTAATGTGTAGTTATTTTTGTGAAATAGAACATTGTATAATTTTATTCTTGATACAACTTTTTTTTTAAGTTGAGTGTATACAGCAGAGGTGGCCAACTGTGGCACGCTGGTTACCAGTAATTTTTTAAAGGAATATCCGGCTTTTTAACCCATGCAGGACCGGCAGCTTTTACACGAAATTTATTCGTTTGCTACCACCTTTTGTTAATTATTTGAATTAACTCTGTAAATTCCAGAAAAATTTCGTAATTAAATAAAATCAATTTTACTTTTCTTTTTTACTGGTGTCAAACTCAAGCATTTTAAAACACTTTTGAGGTTGCATATATGCAACCATGGTCCCAAACGGGTTAATTCGCAGAGATTCGATGATTAGATAAGACAATGATTACTGCAAAGTTTTAGTGGTGTCCAGCGTGCCACAGTTGGCCACCCCTGATATACAGGGTTGTCCCTTTATCTGTGAAATTACTATATGCCAAAGCAGGATACAAAGTAAGCGTCCTATCTTAAATGGGAAAGGTAACCGGGATATTAAAGAGGAGGTCACATCAATCAAGGTAACGCGCTACGTAGCGGACGGGGTTGAACTACAGGTTTTGAACTACAGGCTAACTGTTTTTCTTACTTTACACCAATAAAATTGTAAAGTTTTTTTTTCACCTTGATTAATAGCTGAAACGTCTCTTATTAGATATGGCGAAGAAAACTTCGTGGTGTCAAGTGCCTCTGGAACCCACACCCTTCTCGCTGCGCCGCTGGTCGCAATGTCATTTTAGTTTCGGGACAAATTGCAGTAATATTTTCGTTGTATTAATTAATTTTCTGCCGAAACTAAAATAATATTGTGGCTATTTTTTATACATAATTTTATAAAAAAAAAAACTGTAAAAAAATTATTTTGCAACAAATCTGGTAAACGAGATTTATATTCCATGAGTGACTAAAGAATTAGAAAATATGCACAGATGGTAGATATTCTATTATATATGACGTCACACTAAAAGCCCGCGTATGTGGATTATCAACCCCGTCCACAAGATGGCGCATCGATGTTAATTTACGCCCGATCCAAGCATTAAGTTTGTACGCTTAATATGTACACAGCTTTGCTATATGATAAAATATCGAATATATTTTTATAAATATTTTTCCTGTTAATAACGTTTAAACTTATAAAAATTTTTAAACAGATGTAAAGAATTAGAATAAATTGATTCCGATGTTTTACAAAAATTGTAAAGGGCTGAGAGATCTTTAATTTTATATGCAAGTACGCTTTTAAATGTTTATATTAGAAACGTGTTATACAGAGTGTCCACTCTCAACGGTGTTCAATGGCTAAATTCTAAACCGTTTGTCATAGACATGTAGTTCCAATTACAAAAATGTTAACGAGGGAAAAAATATTTAAAAAGTCGTTTTGATCAATAAAAACATTTCTTAAAAAGTTAAAAAATTTAAATTTTTATACGGTCCCCCGGTCCGATAAATGATATTTAGTAAAAATTTCCTATTACACTAACAAGTAAGACAGAAAACTCCTATTCATCTAACACTAAAATTGACCGACTTAAGAAACTTTCAATTGCATGACTTATGTCGATTTTCTACATCTGAATACAGATGAGTTGGGCCATGCTTCGAGGGTAGGTACAAAAAGTGCTTAAAGTACTAGAAGGATTTATTTTGAGTGTATATTTTTACATTGCAGCTGAAGGGAGTCACTTCGAGCAAATTTTAAGATAACTTTAATTTTTAGTAATTAAATTTCAGATTAGATAATCTAACAGCATTTTAAAAATATGTATGCTTTTGTAAAGAATTGCGACTGTTGCCATTCATCATTTTATTTAACAAAAATTCTGTTTTTTTTTTTTTAACTTATAATTTTAGTACAAGTTGTATATTTTTCTTTAATATGTCAGAATGAAAATAGACTGCAAATTTACATTGTTATGTTAGTTTTACTATAAACTAATATATGTTTTTCTATCTGACGATGTCTTCCTATACGGGGTGTTTCTAAATGAATATCGGGGTTTTAACGCTTGGTAGTATTTATTACATCAAACTTAAAATTATAATTAATGCATAAAATGAAGGAGCAACTGAAACAGTTTTACCGACAAGCTTACAACTGTTCAATGTGAGCATCTTTCGTTACACGGCACACATCAAGTCAAGTAGATAGCTCAGTTCTTCCCAAACATTGATTAGTTTTTGTGGGGTCATTGTTGCAACAGCTGCAATGGTCAGCTGCTAGAGGAGGCACATACACACGATCCTTTATGAACCCCAACAGGCAGAAATCACATGGCGTCAGATCGGGTGAGCGTCTGAACAGAACTTCTTTGCTAATCAATATTTGGGAAGAGCTGAGCTATAGACATGATGTGTGATGAAAGGTACTCACATTGAACACTTGTAAGATTGTAGGTAAAACTGCTTGAGTTGCTCTTTCATTTTATGTATTAATTATAATTTTAAGTTTTATGTAATAAATACTACCAAGCATTAAACCCCGATATCAATTTTGAAACACCCTTATTTCTAGTTAATTTGAGAATAACCCTTGATTCGCAGCAAAAAAGATGCTTCAAGTTTAACCCCTTGGGGACAAGCGTCACGTATACGTGACGCATAAGATGTTCAGAATCAGTGATTATTCCCACCAGTTATTTTTTATTGTAAATTTTGCCTAATTTAAACGGAACATTTTATCGATTCAATTAAGCAAAATTTTCTGTTTTCAAAAACCGGTGATAAGAATTAAAAACCCTGTAAAAGACGTTCGTATCGAAGGGGTTAAACAGATATTACTCGGTCAGTTTTAATCGTAGCAGAATGGGATTTTTCTTTCCTTCAGCGCCCCATGAATACTAGGCCTGAGCGCTGAAACAAAAATGGCGGCTGCCGAAGGCGGATTTTTTTCAGCGTGTGCACAGCCCCTTAAATATTCGTACCAAGATTTTTTTAAAGATTTTTCCGCTTTATTTTTCTGAGATTAAGCAAGTCAGAGAAATCTTTTATAAAATATTGGTGTCTACATTTAGGGGACCATACCTACGTTAAAAAAATCCGCCTTCTACAGCCGCTATTTTTGTGTCAGCGCTCAGACCCAGTATTCAGGGGGCGGTGCTTTTCTTACTTCTTGACGTCATAAGATATTTTTACCAAATGTAAATTATAGGACAAGGGGAGCGTATGAAATTTTAATTTTCGTAATTTTTAGGGTTCCGTACTTAAAAAGTAAAAACGGAACCATTATAAGATCACTCCTGTGTCTGTCTGTCTGTCACAGCCATTTTACTCGTAAGCTATGGAACGTGAAAAGTTCAAATTAAGGGAACTAATAAAGACTATTGACCCAGGTAGGTCGAGTTCTGCATGAATCGATAGCTCTTCAAAAGAGAAACGTTTCTGCCACGTTCGAAGTACATTCCCCGTGCCTATGGGTGGTTATGACCCTAATGTCCGTTTTGGAAAATACTGCATTATTGCGAAACTAGTGGCCGATTTTCACGTAAAAAAATAAGGATTATGCAGTATTACCATACAAATAGTGGATATTTTTTTCAGGTTTTTTTTCAGCAAAAGAATTTCTTTATCCATCGATCCGCAATATTGTTATCGTGTCATCCAGTGCTATCTGACAGATGGACGATGACGTTCTCCAACTTGGTTTATTAGGGGGAAATCGCCAGGCATGGGCATCGGCCGGGTAGCTTAGTGGTTTGAGCAACAGCACGGTACACTGTTGAACCAGGTTCGAGTCCTGACCCGGACTAATTTTTCGCTCCTGTTAGTTTATTGCATTTAGTTGTATTTATTGTCTATCTTAATATATGTGTACCTTTAATAATTAAAATTCGAATTCCGACTTTAATTTATGTGCTCTAATAAGTAATTTATGTTTAAACTACTGTCGCAATCTATTAGAATTCGGCTTTACAAAATAGTTTTATTCTACAAAATATTATTTATTTCACGTTTTGTCTTTATCCGTGGGGTGGGAAATCTTCTCACCTCGGTTTACGGTATAATAAAAAAATAGTCACTCTGGCAACTTTCATATTTGCTTAGTGGATCTTCTGAAAACCTCTCTCTATTTAAAGCTTCAAATTCATCACTAGTAGATGGATAAAAAAATCAGACACCAAAATGTGATAAAATTTTGGAACGAATCTCCTTCAGAACGCTTCGTATTTTCCAATTTCACTTCCGTTGTGTGAAACAGATCTGCAATGACATGGCAATTTTTATTGAAGAGGTGTTTTAACCACTTAATTCTCGCTGCCGTCATATTCACGGGCTGTATCTTTTACTCAAATTGTTTGATTCCCACCAGTTTTATAAAATAGCGAAATTGGCTATATTTTAGTATCGTTTTTACTGTCATTAAATAAGGTGAATATTTCTTTTTCACAAAAGTGGTGCCAATAAGCAATTTGAATTATTCAACAGTAATTTAATTCGAGCGTTAAGGGGTTAAGTACCGTAACAGTATTGCCAGTGGGCTACTTTCTTTTAATTCAAATTTCTTGTTTGGAAACACTTTTTAAAAATGGCAAAATTCGCCTTATTTGATGACATTAATTATGGCGAAAATAAGGGGAGTTTTACCATTTCAAAAAAGTGATGTCAATCAAGAAATCTGAATTATAAAAAAGTAGCCCACTGACAAAACTGTGCAGTAACATGTATTGCGTTTTGTCCCTAGAATGTGGCTGCTTAATTTGTCGTATTTATATACGATTCTCGTGTTAGGATTTTAAGTACAGGTTGTTTATAAAGGAATGTACCAGCTATAAATTTTAATAGTATCAACTGTAGGCGTTGTAGAGCGTTGGTTCAAGGTCACAAATGAAGAGTAACACGAACAATTGTAGATAATAGCATGTGCAAGTACTGCTTTGTTATTTACTCATTTGAAGTGCCGTATAAGCAAAATGGTGATTACCGAGCTTAAAGCGTTATTGCTGGGCTGAAGATTTAAAAGGCGTGAGAGCCATGCTATTTTTTTCTTTGGGGCTTTATAAAAGATTGCGTCTACGTTCCGCCGCTACCTAATGATTTGGCCTCAGATTTAGACTCAGAATCGAAGAGGCTATTGCTTCCGACTGCGAACTTATTAACCGAAGTGTGGGAAGAATTAGTCTTTAGGTTGGATGTATGCCGTATAACTAAATGTGCTCATATTTACCACATGTAAAAAAAAAAAAAAAAAAAAAAAAAAAAAAAAAAAAAAAAAAAACTAGGTTAGTTTATCTTGATTTGTTGTAAATAGCTTAAATTAAACTGTTAAAATGTACCATTGAAACTCGGACATTCTTTTATGAACATCCTGTTTAATCATTTTGTTGCATTTATAAATCATCAAGTTTACGCACATTGACTTATTGTCGATATATATATGCAGTCCTCAGCAAAAGTTTAGACACAGGTGATTTTGAACATATAATTAAAAAATACGAACACTTGGGTTATACAAATGGCTGTACTCATTTTTAAATATATCTTAAACGTTTTAGGACATAAATAACAGTTTTAATGTAGATGAGATTGGTGGGAAAAGAAAAAATACCCCCTGATATCGGTAAAAGTTCTAAAATTATCGCTTTTTTTTAGCACAATATAAATTTGTTTTAAATACTTTCTCGTCACTTCTTTATACGAAAAACAAATACAGGAATAAACATAAACATAGAATCTGATTTATGTCTAAAACTAAGATTGAATCAGATATGAGGAAGATGTGTTTGGCAAAGCAAGCATCACCCTTATCATTAGCAATACAACAGAATTAATAGAGTCACCCTAGTGCATATGTATCAATCAATCTACGCCAATATGCCATTAAGCACTGAAAAAAGTGAAATTTCCTTATTGCAAAAGTTTAGACACTTTTGTGATTTTTTGGCAACTGTTCACGGAAAAACGCAAATTTCAAACTTATGACGTTACATGCATGGAGTATTTAAGTGCACTTCGCCATGTTATCTTTTACTGAAGATGCCGCGAGCTAGAAATTTTCAGTCAGATGAAGTAATTAAAGCACGGAGGCTGAAATCGAAAGGTAAGACAGTTGAAAAAATTTCAGCTACTTTGAATCGCCCAAAGACGTCTGTCTATTAAGTACTGTCTAAGGGTGACAATTTCAAAGCAACACATAAATCTGAAAGGCCTCGTGTGGCCAGAAAACGAGATTATAGAAGGATCCATAAACTGGCATCAAGACAAATGATGATTGCTAATCGCATTAAAAGTGAGTCAGAGCTTTCTGTGTCAACGGATACATTCGTAGATAAATTATAGAAAGATGTACATTAGTTTACATGAAAATGATAAAACAGCCAGCCCTGAAATCTGACAACAAATTGACCCCTTTCCGTCGCGGAGTAATTCTGTCTATAAAACTGATGAAATAATGGAATGAAACCAGGATTTCTAAACGAATTTATTGGAAAACATGAACTTGCTTATTTTCACCTACATTATAAAAGGAAAATTTTAATTAAATCTTCTTGGTGCCGTCTATCAGTTTTGGAATTAAAATTAGGTGCATTTTAAGGACACCGCCCTCGAAAGAGTTTATGATTGGGGTTGACTTTGTTTTAATTCTCTAGTATCTCTGGTGTTTCTCAATGGTCGCCAAGCAGCGTAAGACTACATACATGCATTGGAAAACAATTTACAGCCATTTGGTGAACTTTTAGCTGTTCTAAAGTATGTATTTGAGCAAGATAATGCGTCTATTGATGTTGCATACAAATAAAAAAATTGGTTTAACTCTCAAAATATTACTGTTCTCGACTGGCTCGCGTGTAGTCTGATCTGAACCCAATCGAAAACTTTTGTGGCATCATATCTCATACGGTTTGTGCAATTTTTTGACAATAGTCCTCTGTAAATGAACTTAGATCTGCTGTTGAACGTGTTTGGTACGAAATAGACCCCCAAGTTATGCAGGATTTTTCTTCGATGGGAAGTCACATTTTTGCATTAATAGCAGACAATGTAGGTGCAGTTCGATTTTAATTTATGGATATTTATCTATTAACGGACACATTGTCTATACTTTTGCCACAATGTTAAATTTGTTTTGTTTTTTGTCATTATATATTATCCAAAGTGTATAAATTAAATTTATTGTTTGTGTATGAAAGATAAGTCCCCAGTAATATATAACAGTTGAGTTACAATAATTCGTTAGATACTTCTCAGTACTGAAGCATAATCAATCATTGTCTAAACTTTTGCTGAGCACTGTATATGTGTGTGTGTGTGTGTAATAAAAATGAAATCACAAATATATGAACAGATTGGTAAAATTCTAAAGATGAACAAGATATGAATATAGGAAAACAGTATGTAAAATATGAAACTATGAATAACCCACAGAATTATCACAGGATCTTGCAGGTTTAATTCATAGTAAAGATCCGTTATTTCATCCAACAGAGATAAGCTTAAAATGACAAAATTTAACTCCTAATAGCGCATCATAAAACAAATTAAATTGTTATAAAACCAAGAGATTTAAAAAAAGATACACCTCACACAAGTTATTAAAAATTGAAAAATTATTAGAGCACAATACCTCAGTTTTAACGTTTTAAGAACCAACCCGCACGATCGTGCGGGTTAGACATTCATTTAAATCTTTACTTCTGAAAAGTATGTAATAAAAACTGGAATCGAATGATCGTTCTGGTTTTCAGATAAAGCAAAGTATAATTTTGTATGAACAGGTATCAGTTGCAGTCCATGTTTTACTTTCTACAGGCATGACTAGCTCTGTTTACAAATACATCGGGCCTTAAAGCGATAGACAAGAATCTAAAACTTCAGAAAGTTGACCCACAATATTATTACATGTGAGGATGCAATCAGGTTTAGAACTATTCAAACATGTGGCCAGAATTTAGACAATAAAAAACAAAACACTGCTGCCCTCTTGTGGGGAAAAGGAAAACGATATTTTAACTAGGTGTTTAACAAAAATGTTTAGTGCTGCCATCTATACCAGTAGAAAGGAGTGAAATCAATTGAAGAAATTAAGAAATGACTTAAACTAACATTTATTTAAAGTAGAATGAAAAAATAAGAATAAACTTAATAACTACTGAGTAAATAGAAAAAATAAATAAATAAGTAAATTTCGAAATACGCCTTTTAGTTATAACTGTTTAATACGGCAGTTATTTTTTTATAAATTAATTAGAATATATTTCTCTATTGCTCTTTTTTCCTGTTGCAATTTTATACGTCTTGCAATAAAATATTGAAAGGTTTTAAAAATTATTATTTTTTAATTATAACCAATCTAAGATGCGTAAAATTATAATTTGGAATTTTTTTAAATAATAGTTTACAGGTACTTGAAATTCTATGACATGCCTATTCAAGAAATTTTATAAATTCACCGAATTATTTTTTTTTCTCAGTATGATTCCCTTAAAAGTTTTTTATGTAGTGTAATTAGAATGGAATTAATATTTCAGTGATATTTTATACGAATTAAATTGAAATTATATTTTCATTTATGGCTATTAAGTAATTAAATTTAATTATTGGAGCTGAAATTGCTTAAACGAAAAAATATTTAAACTATAGTATCGTTATTTAAATTTCACAAAGAATCTGTTTCAGCTTCAGATTTGTAAATTTACGAGAATACTTATTATTAAATTTTCATAAAATGCAAAAATTTTGCATTTGTACTTTTTAATACTATTACCATTTGCTCATTATGTAAACGTTTTCAATAAAATATGATTTCGTAACACTAGTAGAAACGCACATTAAAAAATAATCTGTAATTTTAACTAATTTGAATTTTTTTTTTATATAAAAAGTTAATAATTGTTCAAAAGTAATGAGAAAATTTAAATTATGAAAATTGAGAATCCCTATTTGTACATCTCAAATAGCTGAAAAATTCAAATTTCATTTATCCTATTGTAATTTTCTTAATGACTTGAAATTTCAATAGCCTGGGGAATAAATTATATTGGTAACATGAAACATTAAAATAAATCTTTTTTCTTATTCAGATTTTAATAATTGGTAGAAGAAACAGTTTCTTGTTAAATCTTTTTAAATTATCAATTTCAGACGTTACACATAGAATTTAATTAACCGTCTTAATTAAAACGGGAAATTTTCTAAAGAAAAGAAATATGCTGTATTTTAATTTTTAATGAGCAGACTTTATTTTACTTTATTACTTCTTTTTATGAATATTTTAATTTTTCTTTCTTTGTTCACGAATTTCAGTATATTAATTTAAAAATACGTGCCTTTGGGGAAATGATCATCTTTTTAATTGAGTAATTAACATATTTCTAAATAAATATGAGTCATATTTTTAATTATTTCTTTTTAGAGATTAAAGAGTTATAATCAAAAAAATTTTCGAATTTTGGTTTTCGACGTATTTACACGTTTTAGAGGTCAATGATCCCGAAATACATGTTTTTTTTTTAATATAAAATGTCTCTCTGTCCGTTCATATGTCTGTGTGTCCTCTTTGTATCAGCGAAAAATGTATGAAGTTATGCATAGAATTGAACCAAATTTCAGATATATGTTTTTGGATTTATCAAGCAGGTCTCACGTGAATTCGGAAACATTCTGCCGAAGGAAGCGCTTTAATAGCAATTTTCTATGCCATTTTCATTATTGTATCATCGAAAAATGTATGAAGTTATGCATAGAATAGCCAAATTTCAGATTAATGTTTTTGGCTTTGGCCAGCAGGTCCCACGTGAATTTGGGAGCATTTCGCCAAAAGGAAGCTCTTTAACTCTTTCAGGGGCGATGGTATGTTTATGAAACCACTTAATTTTAATTCACAAATGCCACAATGGCACCAGAATTTTAGTAAAAAAAATATGTTTATTACGCAAGTGAAATATGGGTTTTTCTTATTTCCAAATAAATTTGTTTGAAAATTCCGTTGTCAATCATTCATTTCAACATTTTAGGTATGGAAGTGCTTTGCCCCTGAAAGGGCTAAAACAATTTAAGTCTCATTTGCATTATTCTATCATCGAAAAGTGTATGAAGATATGTATAGAATTGAACCAAATTTACGATACATGTGTCTGTCTTTGGTGAGCAGATCCCTCGTAATATTCTGCCCGAAGGGGGCGTTTTAATAGCAATTTTGTACCATTTTTATTATTGTATCATGGAAAAGTGTACGAAGTTGCGAGAAGAATTGATCCAAATTTAATATACGTATATGTTTTTGGCTATGAACGTTAGGTCCCAGTTGAAAAGCAGGATTTTCTCCCGGAAGCATGCGCTGCATAGCGATTTTTTTTAGATTTTTCGTTGTTCTCTTGTACATTGGCTGTTCATGCAGCGACGGACAATTCGCATCTAGCTAACCAGAATAAATTAAATAAGGCCAAAACGAATCATTATTTAAATTACTATCATTGTAACGATGACAGCGCACTTGAAACAATTATAAGAACGGGAGATATACTCATGATTTGCTCCCAAAAATTCAAATAGAGCGTTAAATCGACATTAAAATATAAATTGTTTTGCAAGAAGACAAGAACCACTTCAATAACATCTTATCAAATTCCTCCGAATATGATCACTTTGTGAGCATGAAGTTATGGTACTAACACTACTTTAAAGATTGCACATTAACATCAGCATTCCATATTAAAAATCAGCCAAATCGCTCAATCAAAATCGCTCGAGTACTTTATGAGATAGTGGGATTTTTACCTGAAAAGTACGATTTTTCAGGAGAGACGAAAAACTTAGACACTTCTAACTTGTGTGAAGATCTTGCACAATTTTATCAAACGCATGAATTAAAGTATATATAAATACTTGAATAAAATTTAGTTTCTTATAATAAATGAGGTAATATTTTAACCCTTATCATACCTAGGTCACTTCCGCAACAGCATCTCTTACACGAATTTTATTTGACTAGCACCACTTTTTTTATAAGCAAGACTTTTATTTGTACTTTGACAACATGCGCATGTTACAAAATTTATTTTAAAAATATAGTGGTGCAAGTAGAATTTATAAATAAAAATACTTATAAAATGTAGCGCAAAATTAATGTGAAAATGGACCGAGTCGGTGTTATTCCCTTGAATTTTTACTACTATTTCTAACGGTCAGGAAAAAACGGACATACCAATGGATTCAGAAAGATTCAAAAAACTTTTTAAGCCAATAAAACAAAAATCAGTTTTTTCAAAAAATGTCACACTTGTCTCTTCTTACACTCTTCGATACCGGCGGCTCTTACACAAATTTTATTCGAATGGTACCACTTTTCTTTTAAAGAGTTATCTTTACCTAAATAATCACGAAAAGGCTTTAATCAAAGAAAGTAAACACTACTTGTATTTTTTACAGGTACCAAAAACAAAATCTGTATGTTCTTTTTGAAGGTGCATATATGCACCTATGGTCCCGAATGGGTTAACCCCTTGAGGGGCGGCTGTATATATTATATCCCACCCACGATTAATGATGTTTTACACCAGAAAAATTTTATTAAATTTTTCTTTTCTAACTTTAGTGGAAAAAAGCCGCAAAGTTACTTTTACTTAGATTGAAATAGAATTCTTCAAAGATTCTGGTGTGAGCTCAACCATACAGGAACACAATCACTTGCCCCTCAAGGGGTTAAGCTACATTGAATTGTCTATTCTCAAGAATGAACGAGAACATTTTGAAAATTATTAACTCTTCGCAGTCGAGTGTGTCGGCAAATAGCCGCCCAAGCTTTATATACATGATATTTTTATATTCTATTGGCACCACTATACTTTAACAGAGCATTTTTAAATAATGTTATCTTTCAGCTAAATTCAAAGACATTTTAAGCTGCATCAAAAACATTTCAACTCAAACCAAAAAAATTGATAACCCTATGCAAAAAGTAATGGTGATCATCAATGAATTCGATAAACTTGCTAACCTTCTCAACTTAAATGAAGAATAACTTCATTCCCTGCTAAACCATTTCCTTTTTTCCTGTCTTTCTGTCTTTTGTGTGCTTAAACAAAAAAAAAAAAAAAAAAAAAAAAAAAAAAAAACTTTTAAGCTGCTTTTCTTATGTTCTTCAAATTCTTTATAAGTCTTACCTTTTTGTGCTTTAATTTCACTATCATGGTCTCCTTAAATAACCTTTTCTCATCGAGTTACCAGACTGGGTGGGCGCCGTCCTTTTTTCCCCTTGTTCCCCTATACATTTTGTGCTTTTTTCAGTCCTGTTAGTCTGAACTCTCCTCAATGTTGTTGTTTTTTATTATTGTATTTTTCCTATCTTTTGTGCATTTTCTTATAAACTTTAATCTCTCTCTCTTTTTTTTTCTGTAAATATGTAAATATTTCATTTTTTATAAACTTTCGTATCTTACTTTGTTATAATTGTGTTAGACTAATGTATGGTCTCTGAATTGAGTCTTTTTTTTTTTTTTTTTTTTTTTTTTTTACGGGGCTTCCTTTGGTAGCTTTTTTCGCCTGTCCTGGACATATGTGTGGATCATATGGAACATTTTTTTCCCCTACTAGTTATACTAACAATTTTTTCTATTAAAAACTGTCTATCTTTTTAGTTTTTACTCTCGATTTTTCGTGACTACTAGCCGCGTTTAAACGCTCTTTTTTCTAAGGCTCCCATTGCATTGTAACACGATTTACTCTTAGCCTGGATGTAAAGTTGCCAAGCAACTAGGGAATCCATACACCTGCTCTATTGTTCCATTGTTCCAATTCAGAGATGATATTTTTCTCAAAAAGTTATGCCCACCGAATAAATTCGTGTAAGAGATGCCTGTGCTTGGAAGGAGTACTTGAACCGCAAACGATCTGTATTTCAGTGTTACTTATTACAGCCGATTATCAGAACGAGGGGGAGTTCCCTCCGTGGGGGTGTTCCTTCTAAATGAACCTAACCCGTATTTACACGTGGAAATCGAATGTTCGAAGAAAATCACGGAAAACTCTGAACGATTTGGCCGACGGGTGCGATTGGGTTCAAACGCAGCACCGCCCGTCTACCAGCTTCGAGAGCAGAACCTCTCGGCTACTGGTGGGATTCACCGCAAAACAGAAACTGTTGATTACATATCACTATCTTCATAAATGTTTCCGAAAATCTAATAAGTAGTATTTGTCTATGCCTTCCCCCCGCCCCTCCTCAAGAATTACGAAGCAAAAAATAAACGCAACGTGGAATGAGCATAGGAAAGTGAAATGTTACTTTTTTATGAGAAAGTTGCTTCGTTTAAATTATTCTTTTATAATATCTTGTTTAAGGGGACCAGGTAAGAAAAATTTGGAAAAAAAAAATATTTTTACTTTTTTATATCATTAAATAGTTTAAACTTTTATCTTTCCAATAATGTGTCACACATGTTTATAGATTAAAAAAAGAAGTGTTTGAATTATTCATTCCTTCTAAGAGTACTTCACAGCTTAATGGCCATTTAAATATTTAATTGACTTTTTCTCAAAATTTGGATTTTTCATATTTGAGTTCCTTTTATTCAATATCTATTAAACTTAAGAACTCATTTTTTTAATACTTATATTATGTTATATTCTATACTTTAACACAGGGATTTAATGATTTGTTGAGAATTATTTATTTAGTGCTGTGAAATCTTACCAAAAATGTTAACTTAAAAATGCCTTTCAATAAATAATTAATAATTAATTGTTATGTTCACTTAGAAAGAAAATGTTCTGTTAAAATACGTAAAGCATGTTACTCAAACTTCTCTAAAAATGCTAAACCTGTTTCACCATTTCTGAGAAAAAGGTACATAAAGTTGGTGTATTTTGACATGGCGGAGATAGAGCTTAGCCGGTCCCCTTAATCAAAAATATGCTCACTATTAAAAAAATCATCCAAATAAAAAACATGGAATGTAAAAGAAATATGTTCTCAATATTTAAAAAAAAATCCTTCTATATATTACAGCGATAAACATATCGAACTGATTCCATGTATGTCTTTAAGTGCGGTTAATAATAGAGGACTATTATGAGGCATGTTTTCTGTTATTAAAAACGAATCAAATTTTCATTTAATGAACTTGAAATGATTCGCGAAATAATAGCCTATATCAAAGAAGTGCTTCTTTGTCTTCTAGTTATACGAAAACAATCACTAATACCAGTTTCCACGAATAAACATTAAATAGAAGGGAAAAAGCTTACTTGGCTATTTAAAAAGATACAGTGCTCAGCAAAAGTTTAGACAATGATCGATTATGCTTCTGTGCTGATAAGTATGTAACGAATTGTTGTAATTCAACTGTCATATATTACTGGGGACTTATCTTTCATACACAAACAATAAATTTTAATTTATACACTTTACAAAATATATAATGACAAATTTTTTTTTTTTAATGTTGCAAAAGTACAGACAATCTGTTAACAGAAAAATATCCACAAATTAAAATCGAACTGCACCTACATTGTCTGTTATTAATGCAAAAATGTGACTTTCCATCGAAGAAACTAAATCCTGCATCACTTGGGGGTCTATTTCGTACCAGCCACGTTCAACATCTGATCAAATTTCATTTACAGAGGAGTATTGTTAAAAAATTGCATAAACCGTATGAGATACGATGCCACAAAAGTTTTCGATTGGGTTCAGATGAGGGCTACACGCGGGCCAGTCGAAAATGGTAATATTTTGAGAATTAAACCAATTTTTTGATTTGTATGCAACATGAATAGACGCATTATCTTGCACAAATACATACTTTGGAAGAGGTAAAAGTTCACCAAAAGGCTGTAAATTTTTTTCCAATGTATGTATGTAGTCTTACGCAGCTTGGCGACCATTGAGAGACTCCCGAGATAATAGAGAATTAATACAAAGTGAGACCCAAATCATCAACTCTTTCGAGGGCAAAGGACACCTAATTTTAATTCTAAAAGTGATAAGAATATTTAATTAAAATTTTCCTTTCTTAATATACGTGAAAATAAGCAATTTCATATTTTCTAATAACTTCGTTTATACATTCTGGTATCAGTCCATTATTTCATCAGTTTATAAAAAGAATTACTCCGCGACAGGAAAGGGGTCAATTTGTTGTGTGATTTCAAGGTTGGTTGTTTTATCATTTTCATGTAAACTAATGTATATCTTACTTTAATGCATCTACGAAATTATCCGTTGACACAGAAAGCTCTGACTCACTTTTAATGCGATTAGCAGTCATCATTTGTCTGTATGCCAGTTTATGGCTCCTTCTATAATCTCGTTTTCTGGCCACACGAGTCCTTCCAGATCTATGTTTTGCTTTAAAAGAGTCACCATAGTACTTAATAGACAGACTTCTTTGGCCGATTCAAAGTAGCTGAAATTTCTGCAACAGTCTTCCCTTTCGACTTCAGCTTCCATGCTTTAATTACTTCATCTGACTGAAAATTTCTTGCTCGCGGTATCTTCACTAACCAATGCTATCGCGAGGTGCACTTAAATACTTCATGCATGTGACGTCATAAGTTTGAAATATGCGTTTTTCCGTGAACAATTGCCAAAAAATCACAAAAGTGTCTAAACTTTTGCAATATGCAAATTTCACTTTTTTCAGTTAAATTAAATAATATCCTACATTACAACCGTTATTTCTGTCCTAAAACGTTCTATATTTAAGAATAAGTACAGTCATTTGTATAACCCAAGTGTTCGTATTTTTTATTTAAATGTTAAGAATCACCAGTGTCTAAACTTTTGCTGAGGACCGTATGTCGTAAAAGATGCAAGATACAATATTTATTTAACTCTTTGAGGGGCAAGTGATGGCGTTCCTGTAATGTTGAACTCACACCGGAATCTTTGAAAAATTGTATTTTAAAATATGAAAAAGCAATTTTACGACTTTTTTTCCTCAAAAATGAGAAAACTAGAATAAAAAAAAAAAATTCTGGTGCAAATCTTCATTAATCGTAGGTGGGATAAAATATATCTCACTGCCCCTCAAGGGGTTAACAATACAAAAACGAAATAAATAACTGTAGATTAGAATAAGATATATTTGCATGAAATAAGTTGAGGCGTATAATCAAAGCGATATAAGTAAGCGTCCTATCTTAAATTGGAGAAGTAACCGCAAGTTTAAAAGCGAGGTCACATCAATCAAGGTCATGCGCCACGGAGCGGATGGAGTGTGAACTACAGGTAGATACCTAACTGTTTTCATACTCACACCATTAAAATTGTAAAGTTTTTTTCATCTTGATTAATATCTGAAGTGCGTGGCAAACAAAATTCATTTCTATGAGTGACTAAAGATTTAGAAAATACGCGCCACACTAAAGCCCGCGTATGTGAATTAACACTCCGTCCACAAGGTGGCGCAACTATGTTAATTTACGCCTGATTCCAGCATTAAGTTTGTTTGCTTACTTATAACACTTTGCGTATAATATAATAAACTTAAATTATTTAGAAAAACAAGTTTGAATAAAATTTCTGGTATAAATATTTTAATAATTCTTGAGTAATTTTTTTAGTTATTCTAGTGTTAATAAATACACCAATTATTTTCAATACAATCTCTGTTTATACGAACAAACTTAGCAGAAAAGCAATAACAAGAAGGGAATATTCGGTTTTATAGACATGCCATTTCTTTTTTCGAAATTGATATTGTGGAGCAGGTGTGATGCTACTCTCTAAATATAAATATAATTTTTTCGAGTAAATTCGTTGAAAAGTTTGGTTTTGGGAATGTAAATATGAATGAAAATAACTTTCGTTGCTACCACATTCTTGTGTTTTGTAGTAAATAAGGAATGATATTTGAAGAGCAAATTATAAATATGCTTAAATTTATAATGTATGCTCACTTATTCGCCCTGAACTCATATATTGAACGTGAAAGTAATTATAGAAATCGTGAAATTTAGGAGAAATTATTAAAAAAAGTAATGGATTTATTTGTCATATAAACCATGTATATTATATGAGGTGTAAAACATGGTATTCTTCTGAGTGAATATATTTCTGCGATCAATCGCACAATATATAATATTTTTCTTCAATTAAATAATGCAAATAATTCTGTTTGAAAATTATGGTAGATCTCTACACACCCTGATAAAAGAATATTTTAGGGTGCTACTTTTTTATTAAAAAAATGAAATTGAAGTTTGAGACTGACATTTAAAAGTATAAAAACAAATTTTTAATATGAATTTTTTTTAAGAATGAATACAAAAAAATAAAAAAACGTTTTCTATTTCTCTGAATTCAATCATAAAAAAAAAATTCCGTAAAAAGAAAATTACCCACCTCCATTACTTAAATAAATCAAAGGCAGTGAACTCGCTTGTCGGTGGTCCAATTGTTACTACTCTATTCGAACAGAAATATTTACCTTATTTAATGAGAAAAATTTAGCGTTTAAATAAGGCGAAAAATGAATATTCGGAAAGAGTGGTAACAATTCTGTCGCTGGCACACAGATTTCTGGAATATATCACAAAATTCATTAGAGATGGTATTTATTTTTAAACATTCATATTACTGTCAATATGACCGGTATTTACACAAGCAAAATTAACTCGCAGAAAAATAATAACTTATAAAGTTACAAGAATATTTTCTATTTTAGAATAAAAATATCATTTCTCTTTTCTTTTAAATTGAAATTTTGGAGCAGGTGTGATGTCACTTTTTGAATATAAATATAAATTTTTCGAGTAAATGTTTCGTAGTCTGCAGCTTTGGTATGCAAATATGAAGGAAAACCAATCGTGTATTAAAGGTACTTTATATGTATTTTAATTAATAAGTGTTGGTATGTCTAACGTGTAAATTAATTTCTTTAATTAAATTTTTTTTCCTATGTTAGTTGCCCATATATGGAAAAATAATAGATGGTGGAGTTATTTAAATGTAAAGGAAATGATTTGGATCATTTCTTGATGTAACTTGCCAGGTAAAAGTGATATGATGAAAAATATTACATAGCTCTGGTAAACTAAAACAAATATACCTCCAAAGCATGCAAAATTCTAATAGAAGATTTGTAAACTGAATTTTTATCAGAAATTATTACTGAACTGCATATGTGAAATCAGGTAAAATTAGTCCACGGGAACATCATCAAAACGGTACTTCTTTATAACGTAAACCTACCTAAAACACAAAATAAATATTATTTAATAATATACGTATATAAAATTAATGAATAAAACACTAATTGAATAGTTTTAATAGAAATACAGTTAATTTACTGAAAACTGTAAAACATGTTAAAACAATAGTGTTATAAATAAAGAGGACGAGACATATAGTGTACTGTCTACCAGCTGCGAGTGAAGTAACTGAGGAGATTGTCACAAGATGGAGGTTGCTCTTTTTTTAAATCGGATCTTCAGTTGCTGATTTCAGCCGGTGCAAACTTCGCACCAGCAAAATTGAATAGAAAATTTCGTCTTATTTAAGCGTCTTGGTTGTGGGACTTTTTTTCCTCCCAAATATGGCAAAAATTTTCTGTTTGTTCCTACTGGTGTCGGTTTCCCTTGTAAAACTGTCAGTTTGTTTCCCTAGTTGTCATAATATGGCGGAAACGCAGAGCGTGACTACCTACAAAGTAAGCATATACCAGTAAAAATGAAAATGTGTTTCTACCATTATTTATGATTGAATTTTTTTCAAAAATGAAGCGTTTTACTAAGTAAAACTTTTCTCTATATATTTACTGGTGGAATTTTCCACCGTCTGTAAACAACCCCTGCTATAGCGGATACAGTTGAAGCTTCACTATTTTAACCCCTTGAGGGGCGGTAGGATATATTTTATCCCACCTACGATTAATGAAGATTCGCACCGGAAGAATTTTATGAAATTTTACTTTTCTAAATTTGGTAAAAAAAAAGTCGGCTAATTGCGTTTCTTTATTTTGAAATTTTTTTTTTTCTAAATTTCCAGTGGGAATTCAGCATTACACAAACGTAATTGCTTGCCCCTCAAGGGGTTGAGGATATGTCATTTCCTCTTTATTTATAGTTCCATGGTTACCATGGAACTATGAATAAAGAGGAATTATGGTGAACTTTAACAGGTTCCGCAGAGATTGATTACCACTGGCACAAACTTCCATCAGTAAATTTGAATACAATTTCACTCCTTTATTCAACGCCTTATTCCTGCAAATATCTGTCATAATGAAAGCAAAAATTTCTATTCGTTTTTAATGGTTGAAATTTTCTCTGACGGTAATCAAGCATGTTCATCCGATGTAAACAAATATTAGCCGTCATCTTTTGACTACTTCATCGCTCCCTGACTACTAGGCATGGGCGCTGACACAGAAATGGAGGCTGCCGAAAGCGGATTTTTTTTCAGCATTTGTACGGTCCATTGAGTTTTGGGTACCAATAATTTTTTGCAGTTTTTTCCGCTTTATTTTTCTCAGATTAATACGAACCCTGATATATGTATCTTTCTCTTTATTTACAACTCTATTGTTAAAACGAACCCCTCTCTAACTAAATCCTGCAAATGTCATTAATAATAAGTAATTACTTAAAGTATACTAATTTTATAAAAAAGAAGAGTCTGTTTGTTTAGAATAATATCTGGAATATAATTTAGAAATATTTCTGATATATTTTCCCTTACCTTCAGAAACCTTTGGAAAAGGAGTGTGTATGGAAACTCTGCAATCAATAAATTTATTGACACCTCTTTGATTTCTATAATTTCTAATACCTTTCTGTCATCTTCAGAAACTTTTAGGAGAAAAGCGTATCAGAAACAAGTATGTTCTCGAAACTTAACTGATTATCCCGAGTTATCTCGGGTTCACATATATTGCAGTGAATTATTATCCCCAGTAAACTCGGGTGTACACGGCTGCCACTAGCGACTATTTTTATATTGTTTTCGCACCACTATTTCTAAAAAGAAAATTTTGTAGAATGCACATGTTATCAAGGTATATGCGAAACATTTTGTTTTGAGAAAGTGCTGCGAGTAAGAATTAAAAAATAGTTACAAGTGGCAGGCGTGGGCATGGCAGAATTTGTTAGTACGATTTTTTATCACGTTTTTATTCTGTCTGAATCTTAATTCATTCTGGGACAAAGTACTTCTACTCGTAAAGTGCTGTAATGATTGACTGACTCCAGAATTTGCAAGCAAATTTATTTGAAAATAAGTATTGGGTCATTCGAAAAGTACTGTGCGTTTGGGAAAATAAATTCGTACTGAAAAAATCTTCCCGGTAATTATTAGACATTAGATATCGGAATCAATGTCTAATAATTAAATGATATAATTTTCCGGTACGAGTTTATTTTCTCATACGGACACGACTTTCTAAACGACCCAATCGAAGCTCTTCTTCGTGTACTTAACCCTCCGTCTACCAGACGGGTCCATTGGACCCGACAGGTACATACAAAATATTCATTCAAACCAGAAATTTCTTTAAAATAAACTAAGTATATAAACCAGACAAAAATAAGGTAAATAAATAAGTTAAATAGTTTTAAATAAAAATTCTGGTGTAGAACGTTTTATTAAAACTTGAATAAAATTCCCGGTAGATCTAGGGTTAATGGGTCTCAGGACTCTTAAAGCTCTAAAATTTTCGAAATTTTAAATTTTTTTAGATGTTAAACTTTTATGCTTTCTGAACATTTTTATATAATTGTTATCTTAAAATTCCCATTAGAACAGAAGTTATGGGATTTAGAATTGTACTCGCTCAATAGCTGAAGCCGTGTTTCCAAAACTTTGAAGTAATTTTTCTCCAAATGACGCTTTTGGGCATAACGCGCACGATATCTCAAAAACTTTTGAATATTTCTTCATGAAAATTTCAAAACTTGTGTTTCATGTTAGTCTGTATAAACTGAACCTGAAATTTTCTTTTTATTGTAAAAAGAAAACATTTTTTATGGGTTTATATTGTTGAAATTTTATAAATTTTGCATTAGCTAAATACAACTTTGTATTAAAAATATAAAAATGCTTTAAATACAAATTTATTTAGGTTCAGTGTAATTATTATAATCGGAGGTATATTTAGGCACCAAAATTTTCATTCTAGTTGCAAAATTTATTTTGTAATCGTGCGCATAAGCTGTTATGCCGATTTTCTGCTCGTCAAATGCCTGACAGTTTAGAGCCCCCTGTAAATGCTAATTCTGCATAAAGCAATTTTTCAAATATTTGAAAGGAAAGAACATACTTGTATCTTTCATTCCCATTTAAAATTATTTCCTAATTTCAAATACATTTTAAGATATTAAAATTTGAAAATGGTCCTTTTTTTTCATTTTTTCCAATTTTAAGATTCCTGAGACCCCTTAAAAAAGGAAAATTTTAATTCCATAATTCTGGTTTCAATGTGGCATTTAGGGATTGGAATTAAGTGTTCCAAAAATGAACTACCATCCTTCTAGGGGTTTAAAAGAAAGAAAATGTTCTTATTTGATTTGCAGTTTTCCAAGTTTTTTTGGAGAGTTTTGGAGAGCGGGGCTGGACACGTGTTCTGCCCGATTGTATGTACGGCGACTGCTGGATAAGTAAAACAGTTATGTTGAAAAAGAGTAAAAAAATGCCGACTTTCTACGAAAGGTGGAAGCGGTGCAGAGGATTTTTGAGATAGTGGTAGTGATTGTTCTGTAATTACCTTATGGAAGACGATAGTTCAAGTGATTCAGGCAATAACCTAAATAATTTAGAATGGAATTTGTTGAAAAACTAATTGTACAAAATCATTATTACGAGTTTTCTGCCACATCAGAAAGACTCAGCATTAGTCATTCACCACTCAGGCTAACCTGAAGGCATTTTCCAGATGTTATTCCTTCTACCGAGAAAAATTCAAATCCAACGACACAGTTTGCTCTAATGTGGTCTAGTTGTAAGTAGCGTTATGGAAGACGATAGTTCAAGCGATTCAGGAAATCACCTAAGTAATTTAGAATGGAATTTGCTGAAAAACTAATTGTAGAGAATCATTGTGACGAGTTTTCTGCTCCATCTGAAGACCCAGCATTAGTCATTTACCCCTCAGGCTAACCTGAAGGCATTTTCCAGATGTTATTCCTTCTATCGAGAAAAATTCAAATCCAACGACATTGTTTGCTCTAGTGTAGTCTAGTTGTAAGTAGCCTTATGGAAGACGATACTTCAAGTGATTCAAGACATTAACTTAAAAATTTTAGAATGGAATCTGCTGAAAAACTTATTGTACAGAATCATTGTGACGAGTTTTCTGCCACATCAGGAAGTCCCAGCATTAGTCATTCTCCAATCAGGCTAATCGTAAGGCATTTTCCAGATGTTATTCCTGCTACCGAGAAAAATTCAAATCCAACGACATTGTTTGCTCTAGTGTAGTCTAGTTGTAAGTAGCCTTATGGAAGACGATAGTTCAAGTGATTCAGGACATTAACTTAAAAATTTTAGAATGGAATTTGCTGAAAAACTTATTGTACAGAATCATTGTGACGAGTTTTCTGCCACATCAGGAAGACCCAGCATTAGTCATTCTCCAATCAGGCTAATCGTAAGGCATTTTCCAGATGTTATTCCTGCTACCGAGAAAAATTCAAATCCAACGACACAGTTTGCTCTATGCTCCCGTAAAAGAGATTCAAGTTATTCAAGAGATTCAAGGTAAGCCAGTAAAAAAGGAGACCAGATACCAGTGTACCGACAAGAATTTAACTTTCTTCATTTGCCCGAAATAATTCGACGATAGAAACTGACGATAAAACTAAATGTTTTAACACCTATAAAAAAATTAAAAATTCAACTTAACCGCTTGAAGGGCACCGATATATTATATATACCACTTAATTGTAATTCCCAAATGCCACATTCGCTCCAGAATTTATGAATTAAATTCTGCTTTATATAATCTACGAGATGAAATGGTTTTACTTACTTTTATATGAATTTGTTCATAAATACCTGTGTCATTTAATCATTTTAACATTTTAGCAACAGAATTACTTTACCCCTGATAGGGTTAAAACCTGTATATTATGTTTTGTTTCATTTCCTTATATTTAATAATGGAATTAAAATATGTGATGGCTTTTTTCGCATTTTTTTTCTTCAGAAAAATTGGAAAGAGAAGCGGTTAAATGTCTTTTCCAAATTTTACGTTTTATGCTTGTGTCTGTAAAAGGTTTTCAGGGTTTTCTTGTGCGACAACAATAATTCTAGCCACTTTCACTTCAAACGTCCTCCCTATGTCACCTTTGCTATTACAGCATTATGGCCCAAACTAGCTGTTGCCTGAAAAAATCCCAACGTATCCCTTTGCCAAACATTTACGGGCAGAATAAGGGTCTTTTTTGTTTCAGGAACGTTTTTGTAAAACATTGCATTTTATCAGGACAAATATCACTATTTAGTTATCGAAAAATAAATCTAGGTTAAACGCGCGAAATTTTGACTTATTTAAGAAGAGATTTTCCATAAGAAAATACTGGTACCAAAGAATTTCCTGGTCGTGAAATTTCAGGACAAGTACGACGCTTGCTATATGGTATCGCTAGGCCATTATGGCAGGGTTGACAATTTAGGCACTTTTAAATTCTGAAATGTCGAGTTCATATCAGAAATTATAAAAGAAAAATTATTACTTTCTATAAATACAAAATGTCTGCTATTACAAATCACAAAATGTTATTTGAATTTTCTATTAAGAATTCTGAATTTGGGAAAAAAAGTCCACAAGCAACCCTGCTTTATGGGTTACGTAAACATTTGGGCTGCATCAGCATTTGTTTCTACATTTTTTTTATTTTTTTTTTTACAATTTGTCAAATAAAACCTTGCATTCTGGAATGAATTTATAAAAAGAAAGATGGACGGATAAAGTTAGAATTTATTAAAAAGTATATTAAATTAATTCATTTATATTTTATAAGTAAAGGCTGTTTGTAAAATGCGAAGTTCGAACAAGTAATGAATCAGGTTATAAAGTTTATCGTAATAAAAAAATAATATTTAAAAATAGTCATTAGCAGTAATTGATCAAGAGTGTGCAAACCATAGTGGATGTCTACAGAAAAGTTTTCAACTTATTTTTTTTATTTAACTGCATACTTGATCCTTTAATTAAAAGTCCATTGCACATTTGCTTAATAAAAAGGGGGAAAATATGTGTAGTAAAAAAAAAAGAATGAAAATAAGAAGAAAGTAAAATATACTTCTATTTTTATTATACTTCTATCATTCATTAAATATATCATCATTATCAAATATTTAAGAAAAAAAATAATGCGATTATATGAGTCGGCAAAAAAAGATTTTAAAAGAATTAAGCAGACATTACGGAAGTATAATAATGTTTTAACTTGTTGATGAATGTTATGTGTCATAGAGTATTAAATATTTATTATTATTTTATAGAATGATTTAGGTGCCGTCTAGTCTACACTTATTCAGCATGTTGTATACTAATTAAATAAATCTTATCCCATTAACCGCCGAAATTATAACATAGGGATCTTCAACTTTTTTGCAGTAAAACATCTACCACCAGAAATTTTGAAAGAAAATCTTCGCTTTATTTAATGATCAAAGTTTCTGTTATTAAAACGAAGAATTTTTTAATTAAAAAATATTGGTAGGTTTATAGTAAATTTAAGTGTGGGCATTTAACTTTACTGTTGCGTCTACGCAACACCAGCGGGTAATGGGTGTTGCTTTTCAACAACAGGGTTCATACGCTTCAAGGATTTTCAAGCACGTGCGTTAGAATTTTTGTAAAGTAATATTAGTCTCATTTAACGAAAATAAATTCTATCTTCAGATATAGCGACCAGTACTTTACAAAATACTGGAGCTAAAACACATAAAATCCCCGAATCCATTGACGCATACGAATTCTGAATAAATTTATCTGTATCGAATTTTTGCTATTGGAGATTATTTATGTTTTTACAGCAATATAGAATTGATATAATTTTATCTAACTAGGGGACTCTGCCCCCTACGAGCTACGCTCGTCAACCTCCGTTGAGCCACCGCAGATTCTTACCGCACGATAATTTAATCGGCTTTAAAAAGATTTCGGAAGATTGAATTATAATTTGAATCTGAGAATTATAATCTGACGTAATTTTCACCAATCTTTTCTTTTTCTTTTTAATATTCACGTAAAAATACTTTTGTTAGAAATGAAATATTATGATCATCTTAAAATATCAAATAAATGTCTCGAGCAATTTTTAAATTTAAACTGTTTTGCAATATTTTTTTTTCATTTTATATAATAAGTGTAATGTGAAGTAAATGTGACGTAAGTTCTCCTTTTTAAGACTTCTAACACATGTTTATGAATTTATTATTTTACAATATTCTGTCTCTTTTAAAATTCACGTGTAATTATAATTTTTATGACGTAATTTTCAATGAGTTCCTGCTTTTTATATTTTCTGTTTATAATAGTCACTTGTAAAATAAATTTTTAATTTGAAGTAAACATTATTGTTTGCGCTGTTTATACAACTGACAACAGTTTAAATTAATAACATTTTCTAAAATTTGTAAAAAACATTTCTCGAAATGCTGAAAATTTGAATTTAAAATTGAAATAAAACCTCAAAAAATGAGTCAAATAAGAAAAATAAATACAATCTGCACACCGGGAACTTATAACGTATAAAATGGTCTAAAAATGATTAAATTCTCATGTATAGTTTTTACTCCAATAAAACTTTTTTAATGGAACGATTTTCTCCAAATTTAGCATTAAATATCTTTTAAAATAATTCTTCGATTTGAAAACTGTCTGCATCAGCGTGTTTATCAAACATTTCTCTATAATACCACCGATTTTCATGTTTTTGTATGCAACAGTTTTTTTAATATTAACGATGAAAGGCCATGCTTAAGCATTCAAATTGGGTGTGGATCTACCCGGAATATCTACGCAGATTTCCATTGGTCCATTTCCAAATCAAAACTTTTTTTTTATATATAGAAGGATAATTTATTGATGCAAAAACAAGCATTATAATATCACCTATATTGTAATTAGTTATATTGTAATTGTATTTCATTTATTGTTTAGCAATTAGCTAGCTATGTTTTTTTTCTTAAATTCCTCTCTCAGCTTGGGGCTTTCCCTCCTATAAACCTTATGGCTAGCAGTCCAAGCAGGTGCTCTGTGATTTATCGTGATGTAAATTTTGTTAGAGGGTGATTTCGTTGGGTAAATAAAACGTTAAGGGGTTAAAAAGTTAGAAGACATTAAATTTTAGCCAATGATGTTGAAATTAAAATGTGAATTCGGATTTTATCAATAAAGTTATTCATACTAAATTTGTCCATTATCTGGAGATAAGTTTATATGCATAAACATTTTAGCATAATATGTATATCTGAGTTTTCTTAGGACTAACTGGTACACAATCACAGGGAAGCAGTACTGTCATTTCAGGCGAAGTTTTTATTCTCAAAATCCTAATTCCTACTAAAAAGTAATTTTTATTTTACATAATGTTAAAAAGTGCTTAAATACAAAAAAAATCATTATTCAAAATTTTCTAGCATGATTTTGAAATTTTAAAATAAAAAATCCGCCAGATCCGGCAACGCAGCAGGACAGTGATACAAATGTAAAAGTCGATGTTGAAACAATAGACGAAAAACGAATGCCTCATTTCTAGTGCATTGAGAAACATCCAGGTTAACATTTATATATATAAATATATACATATATATAACAATTAAATAAACATTACCGACCACCATCAAAAATTGTGATTATGAATGAAATGACAATAATACAGTTTCCCCAACACACTTAACATGGATACTAAAAACATAGAATATACAAGCTGCTATGTATAAAATATAGTCCCTTGTATTATATTACGAGAATAATATGGAAGAAAAAAAGAAAAATATGGATACCGATAAAAATAATTGAAAAGCTTATATATTGAATTACGTTATCAGGACAAAAGAATTCAATTATATAAGCAAAATAGTCGTTTTCTGTGAGAAAAAAAGCTAAAAGCAGAAATTTTTTTTCCTCCTGTACTCAAACGACTAATAAGACCAAAAGAATAGTTTCAAGATGAAAACAGAATATATATATATATATATATATATATATATATATATATATATATATATTGTATGTATTCTACTTTCAAAACGTGGAAGAATTACTGTACATAAAGCTTTCAAATTATATGACGAAGTTTTTTTTCCTCGATAATGGACAATATTTATTATATTAATGTTAGTCAATTAAAAATACAATGTTTATATGAATACACAATTTAACCTATTACTCGCTGGTGTTGCGTTGACGCAACGGTAAAAATAAAGGTGCATGCTTAAATTAACTATCAAGTTACCACTATTTTTGAATTTTAAAAAAATTGCCTTGTTTAATTACAGAAACTCTGACCACGGTGTTGCCAGATTGGGGATTTTGTCCCCATTTTGGGAAATTTTGAACCTCCAGGGGAATTTTTGTAGAGTATCAAAATTTTTAGGGTAAAACTTTTGAAATTTTCTTCAATATTTCATTTAAAGTTCACTGTATAAGTCATCTCACAACATTGGATCTAATTCGATTTTGATTTGGAAAACAGAAAAAAAATACTAAAATCGGAATGGACTTCATCTGTGGGGACGTCACAGGCAACTCAACTCCGCATATTAACCGCATATTGGATCCACACAAAGTTCAGAGTATATATTAGAGATGCACTGTACTATCAAAATGATTTGCAATATGAAGCCAGTTATTCCTCAATTCATTCGGCGAAAACAAGACAAACTCGTTGATCAGAGAGAGGCTTTCAAAGCGCGTTGCAAGTGTTGGTGCCGAATTGTGACCGTTTTTAACCGGTTTCAGGGTTGAAATTTTAGCTTCGTGCCAAACCAACACATTTTCTCTCTACAGTTCTCTGAACTTTGTGGCTTTGTTTGGATCTAATTTGACGTTGATCCGCGGAGTTGTGTTGCTTGTTACGTTAAACTGATGGAGTGTGTTATCAATCATTATTCTGGTTGTCGTGCTCATTGTTTACAATATAACAGTTTACATGTATCACAGGTACAGTCGTGGGAAAAAAAAGTAAACACCCCCTACTAACTCCTCAACAAATCAGCGTAGACGAAAGTTACTGGTACCGAACAATTGGAAATAAAGTCTACTTTTAAATGATGTTTATAAAATTTTCTTAGGGGATCATCTACATATTAAAACGAATCCAATCTTCATTTTTTCAGTTGCAATACCCAATTTTAACGAGATATCTCAAATCTTTGGTTCAAACTATGCCTAGACACCAAATTTCCAGTCCGAATGATAAGTTTTTGCATTATAAACATTCAAAATTTAGTGTTTCTAATGTTAAATTACATTTTCATATTTTTATTTATATCTCCTGAAATTGTGCTCCTAATGTACTAATTTTTTTGTACCAATAATACTAATATAGACAAACATAAATACGCTGAATTTGCAATTTTTATAATTGTATTATATGAATTATGAATTATGAAATTAATATTCGAAAAAATTAGGAATTGCAACCTACAATTTTTTTGATGAATTTAGATTTATTAAGTCCTGCTTTATGAAAAACCAAAATTTCACATTTTTCTTCCAAATAGTTTTCAAATTATGCTTACAAAACGGCAAAACGATGGTTTAAGAGTCCGTCTATGATGGAAGAGTCTAGATATTTTGAATTTTTTTTCTGCTGTACTGGAATGTAACAGGCCTCATTGACTCTTTGAGTGGCGCTTAAGGTGCCTTGATCAAGAAAGGGGCTCTCTTGGTTAACAATCGAGTACGGAACTTCAATTTGGATACAGCCCTTAAAATACGCTCGTTTTAAAATAATTAATTTCTCGGAAACTTATGGTACGAATTGCATAGTAATTCGTCTTTAGGCTAATTGAAGGGTGTGGAGTTCATTTATGCTGTCACAATTATATACTGCCATGGAGAAAAACAAAGTTTGGGTTCGTTTTAATATGTAGATGGCCCCCTAAGCAAATTTTATATACATCATTTAAAAGTAGACTTTATTTCCAATCGTTCGGTACCAGTAACTTTCTTCTACGATAATTTGTTGAAGTGTTAGTAGGGGATATTTATTTTTTTTCCACGACTGTACATCGCGATCTGCTTTGGACTATCTCCTACTGAATTTCCAGACAGTACGGAAGATTTTCCTAGTCACCACGGACAGACACATATACCAGAGCTGCCAAGTCTCCGGCTTTTTGGATACCAGTATTTTAATACATAAAATTTAGTTTTATTCAATTGCGACATTTGGGCGATTTAAGAGAACCAGATTTTCTCTAAAATAATAGTGGTGAGCAAAAAGCCGGAGACTTGGCAACTCTGCATATACACATTTCTTTTATTAGTATACATCCGTACAACAGAAATAGAAACAATTTTATATGTATTTTTTTGTGGTTTAAGGCTGGTTAATTTGTGCTTCATGGTATAACAGTAGAGCTCTTTTGTAAGACATGCAATTGCATACTAGAATCACATTGCTGCGTTTATAACTGAAATTGCTCAATGAATGCAGCAGACCTCCTCCTAGTTCTTCTTATAAAAATTTTAATGAGAACTCTGTGGTCTTAAGCGGCATAAAACTTCACATTGCTTCATCTGCGGGACTTATTCGAAACTTTCTTTTACCATACTTTTAACCCCTTAACTGGTTATTATTATTATTATTATTATTTTGACACACTGAATTAAAAATAAGGACTCAGCACCACTTTTTGTTTACTAAAATATTTGGCTTTGTACAATCGAAAAAGCTATGCCATTTAACAAACCAAAAATTACTGTTAAAATTAAGTGGTATCAAAAAGCTTTTGCATGGAAGATAGCAAACTGTTTTTGCCCGAACGGCGTTCGGGCAAATCAGTTAAGGGGTTAACACGTTCGCTGCCAAAGCTGAGATGGTGCATCTGTTCATACACACCAAGATCATATCTGCAATTTAGTGCTTTTAAATTATTTTCTGTTTTATTATTTAACCCTTTCAGGGGCAGAAGAATTTTGTTTGTATAATGGTAAAATAATTGACTGACACCAGAGTATTCAAACGAATTTCTTAGAAAATAAAAACCTGCTAATTTGCACTTTCATTAGAATAGCAAGATTCTATTAAAATATTCTTGGTGCCATTTGTCAGTTTTGGAATTAAAATTAGGTGGCTAGACCCTCTAACCACCGAACTTGAAAGGGTTAAATAGATATATGACGAATTGCTTTTAGCAACAAATAAATTCCCAAGAGTATGCTCGTTGTTGGTAAATGAAACATTTCAGGTATTTTCTATGGTACGATGCTTGAAATCGGTGTTTTAGATAATAAGATCAATAACGAGCTATCTCGTAGCTGGCAAGGAGACCCAGTTCGCTAACTACTAGTATTATCGTAGATGGCAGCGAACGTGTTAAAGATATAATGGAAAGCAGCTATTCTTTTATTATTGATAAAAGCACAGTGATTGATACAACGAAGGTACTTTGAATTATGATTAGTTATTTCAGTAGGGATGACAAAGTATTGAAAACATTTTATAGCTTAAGTTAGATAAAAGCATGTAATGCTAACACCATCTCAGATTCATTCAAATCTCAAACATTAGAGATGGTCTAAGCCTTGAAAAAACTTATTCCAATGGTGGAAAATTGTCGCAGAGGAGGAGCCTATTGACACCACTAACATTTTAAAGTATTCTTCATTGTAATAAAAACTTATAAATTCTATCATTAAATAAGCCGAAAAATACCACTAACATTTTGTGGTGTCAATAGGCTCCCCCTCTGCGCCAATTTTCCACCACTGTTATTCGCATAAGCGTAGATGGAGCTAATGTAATGATACGCCAGCATTATCCAGAAGTAATAATTTAAAAAAACAAGCATAAAAGAACTTGTCGTTGTAAAATGTATCTCTCATTCGCTTCGCTTAGCTATGGTGCCTGATTTAGTTGCGAATATGCATGCAAATTCAGTCGAGTTTAAATGTGCATTTTTTGAAAATGGGGTATCAAAAAAGGCCTGATTTGGGGAAAATTTTTGAGTTTAAATTGGTTAAACATTTTTTACAGTGGTAAATTGAAAATCGAAAATTTACTTTTTTGAGTAGAAACTTAGTTGGGGACTTTTTCGTAAAAAAACAGTCATTTGGGGAAATTTTTAGAAAGTTTGGCGGAATTGACTTTCGACTGTCTGGCAACACTGGCTGCCATTAAATAAAGCTATGATTATCTTTCAAAATTTGTGGTAGCAAACGTTTTTCAGCAAAAAAGTTGAAACTTCTATTTTACAGTTTCTGTGGTTAATGGGTTAAGAAACATATCACAATCTTCACTTAAAGCCGTTTATTATTTTAAGTTGAAGAAATATCATAAAATTTATTTCAGTGTTTAATCATTTTTAGAAAGTTTGGCGGAATTGACTTTTGACTGTCTAGCAACACTGGCTGACCATTAAATAAAGCTATGATTATCTTTCAAAATTTGTGGTGGCGAACGTTTTTCAACAAAAATGTTGAAGAGATTCTATCTTATAGTTTCGGTGGTTAATGGGTTAAAAAATATATCACAATCTTCTCGCCGTTTATAATTTTAAGTTGAAGAAATATGATAAAATTTATTTCAGTGTTGAATAATTTTCAACTAATTAAATTTACTTTTCTTAGCAATTTAAAAATTCAACCATTAACTCGATCAGAGGTTTTAGGCTTTGTCTCGCGAGAAACCACTATTTCTGAATAGTAATATTCGCCTTATTCAATCTAAAGTCTGCGATGAAGTAAAGCATAAACTCTCTTTCGTAAATGGTGGTTCCACGTGGGCTGCAATTGGACAACCACTTACTCAGGCCAAGATTACCGAATAGGCGCGAGAAGTATGTGCTTCCCTTAGAAAATTTTGAAGCGGCACGAAATGGAGAAAACAGGGGCACCAAATTTTATATTGAATTTATTGAGATATAAATGCAATGTTAGATTGTTAGATGTATGTTTATTTTACATATTGAATTTGGTTTGTATGCACAGCATAAATTATTAATAACTTAACCCCTTGAGGGGCAAGCAAAAATGTCTCTAAATATTGAATTCTCACCGGAATAATCGAAAATTTTTATTTTTAAATAATGAAAAGCAACATTTCAACGATCTTCCTCCAAAGTTAAAACTATAAAATTTAGTTACATTTTTCTGGTGAGAATCTTGTTTAAATTAGGTGGGATATATTTTATCCCACCGCCCCTCAAGGGGTTAAGCTACAGGATATATTGAGAGTAGTATTTCAAAACATTGATTATTTTATGTTGTACATAAATGTTGAATTCCAATTTTTTATACAACTTACATTTTTATTATGAAATCATATTTGCATATTTTTTCTTGAATGCATCAAATTTTTGTGTAAGAATTGGGGAACATAACAGAGTTTTTTAACACTAGAACGTCCGGAAATTTTACACAACCTTAATGAAAACATTTTAATACCAGAATTATTTTTCAAAGCAATTTCATTTATTTATTTAATCGAGTTTTCTCAAGTTATTATTTAACTAATTTTACGAAAAAAATTCTCGATCGAATCGACATTTTGTTAGTTGATCGGGGTCAAATCGACACCAGATGGACGTTCTAGTGTTAATGAAAGATATGTGAACTCAATTGAGCTGCTCATTGGAATAATATTTGTAGCATTGGTGAGTATCCAGTTGTGTTACCAGGTGCTCCGCGTAAATCGTGCCATACGCCAATATTTCAAAGTAATTTTCTTCGCCTTATCTAATGGCAGAATTATCTGCGATTAAAGACGGCGAAATAAACTGTAAGAAATTAGTGGTGTCCGGAGCATTTGGAGTCCCGATTTACGCGAGATACCTGGCGACACAAGTTTCCGGGTATGTCGAATTTAGAAAACTCTTCTGGAATGAAAGGGGCCCCCGAAATGACACTGTGTCTCCCATATCTGCACAATGAGATATGAATAAAGAGGTAAAAACATACAGTGTATTTACATCAGTTTCGAGTGAAGTAACTGAGGAAGTTGTCACACGATGTTGGTTGACTTTTTATTAGGGGTACCGGAAAATTCTGTCGCATAATGCTCTTTCGCGCCTACTTTTTAAAATTCTGTATTCTTCATTGACCCCACTTTTTTTTAAATGGTAAAATTCCCATTGTTTTCACCTTAATGTGAAATGTGAAAACTAGGGGAATTTTACAATTTCAAAAAAGGGGTGCCAATAAAGAAAGGGATTTAAAAATGTAGACGTGAAGAACATCATGCGACAAAATTTTCCGGTGCCCCTAATACTTAGGATCAACAATTTCTGATTACCGCAGGAGTAAACTTCCACCAATCAATATTGAATAGAAAATTTTGCCTTATATTAGCGGCCTTTTTCACGAAAATGGTTTCTCATAAATATAGTTAAATTTGCAATTTTATTTTACTTGTGGTAATTTGCACAGGTATTATTAACTTTTTCATTGACACTGAGTGAAGGTTTTCTAGATTGTCACAATATAGCAGAAACGCAGTTACTGACTACCGCCGAATTAAACATCCACCACTAAAAATGAATATGCATTTTTGTCATTATTTATGTGTAAAATTTAGCTTTCTTAAACCCTTAATTCTCACTCCCGTGATATGCACTGGCTGTGTCTTTTTTACGGATTGTTTGATTCCCGCCAGTTTTGTTTAATAGTGTAATTGGCTTTATTATGGTACCATTTTACCTGTCATTAAATAAGGTGAATATTTCTTTTTCAAAAAAGTGGTGCCAATAAGCAATTCGAATTTTTAAACCGTAATTTAATGCGACCGTTAAGGGGTTAAGGTGTTTAAAAGTTTGAGTGCGGAACAAATCTTGTGGATATATGCCAAAAATGCAAATGTTTTTGAGTATATATAAAAATAAAAATTACTTTTAAGACGACGATATATGCAGCAATCGTATGCTTCGCTAGTGCAACCAGTTTAAATGCATACTAAACAGAGGCAACAAATATGAGCGCTATCATCCTCTCCGCAATTTTAGCATAAAACAACAGGAGCGCTATCGCTCTTCCCGCAATTTTGACGCATAACAAGCGGAACGCTATCGCGCTTTCCGCAATTTTGGCACATAACAAGAGGGACGTTATCGCGCTTCCCGTAGTTTTAGAACATAACAAGAGGAGCGCGATCACTCAAACGGTTAAATAAGGAGAACATTTCTATTTAAATGTACTGGTGGAAGTTTGTCCTGGTGGCAATCAACTCCAGCGAAAACGGTTGCAGTTAAATGTCAACTATTTTAAGGATATGTCAGTCCTCTTTATTAATAGTCCCCTGAGCTGCACAGATTAATTAGGCACTGCACATACTTATAATGACTTTATTTACAAATTCTTCTAACGAATGAAACATTAATTATAATGTATAGTAACTTGAATAAAGTTTAGATCATACATAAATATAAATTTATGAACTCATTAAGTATAAAATTATAAAAAATAATATTTCCTATCAGAAAAAATAGAATTTTACGGCTCTTATTAGTTTAAACGCAGAAGGTTATTAATTTTTCTTTCCTGTATTGTAATTTTTTCGAGTATAAAATATCCTTAAGATACCTTAATCATGAGACATTAATAAAATGCAGCGGACATTTTTATAACTGGCTTTTTTTATGTACAAAATTTAATGCTATTTTTTCCTGTTTTTCTTCGTGTTAAATATTGACTTCATAAATTTGATTCGATAATTCTAAAGCGCACCAAAATCTTTAAAAATTCTGTCATAAGAAAAGGATATGCTTTAAAATAAACACCTTTTGGTGATACTTCATGCATGTGATTAATGTTACTTTTTTAATCTAGCATTCATCCTGAAAAAATTGTTTTTGTAAAAAAATTGTGTATATCATTACATTTATATATATATATATATATATATATATATATATATATATGTATGATGCGAAAAATGGAGATGTTTCTGAAATTTGCGAAATGGTTTTCATTAATAAAAGAGAATAAAATAATTGCCTTATTAAAATATTTTATTAACAGGCCATAGTAGATAAGATTAATAAATACTTTTTAATTTTTAAATTAGCTTCACGTTGTATGTTCTATATTATATTATCTCCATACAGCATTGCATAGTGCACCAAAAGGACCAAGAAGAAACTATATCAGGGTTCGCACCAGGACTGCCAGTTTGACCTCCAGTTTTATTTTAAAAATTCGAGTTCAAACCAGAAATTAAGAATAGTATTTTTGTTTTACTTAATGATTACATAAAATAAAATCTCTTCTTTCAAAATTTCCAGTGGAATTTGAAATTTCGGAATGTATATAGAGGCCTAACTGGAAACCCTGGTTCGTGCGAATCAAGAGATTCAAGGGATTTTAGATGTTATAGTACCGGAAATTTTGTAAAGTACTGGTCGCTATATCTAAAGATAGATTATTTTCATTAAATAGGGGAAATATTACTCTGCAAAAATTCTAGTGAAAGTTCATTGAACACTGAAGTGTACGAACCCTGTATATGCGACCATGGCTCAACCTCTAAATCTCCGATTTGAGATAAATTTAAACTATAAGAAAATATAAAGAAACAGAAAATTACAAATTTTCTTTAACAGGGTGTCTGAACTCCTAACAAAAATTCTTAGTTCCCTTCACTCTCACTGCTGTTTAAATATTCCAAAGACACTGAGGAAGATTTTTTTTCTTCAAATAATCATAAGTAAAGAAAATAAGAACATAAAATTCCACGAAGAAGCAGTTCGTGTGCATAACCCTCTATCAAACAACAACAATTTTAAAATGTAAAGCGACATGCGACCGACGCCATTTGACATCAAACTGATGAATATGGAGTAGTAGAATCCTCAATCAATAGTGTTAAGATCGAGTCGCGAATTTCAAACAAAAATTAGAATGCCACAACCAAAATCATTCACTTACACTTTAACCCTCCAGACGCGAGCGATTTTTTCATTTTCTTGGATAAAACCGCGGCATATTTTTAAGTGATGCCTGTGGTTTACTTTTTACAAATTCATATTGTTTGATTCCTACAAGTAGAAATAGACAGTTTAACCTTTTCAGGGGCAAGGTACTTGTATTCGTAAAATGATCAGATAATTTAATGACACCAGAATTAACAAGAGATTTTATTTGTAAACAAGTAAAGTTAAATTTTCACGTACTTAATAAAGATGAGATTTTCATCATAAAATTCTGGTGCCATAGTGGCAATTCGGGATTAAAATTATGTGATGCCGTGACGGCATCACCGCCCTTCAAGGGGCTAATTACAGATTAAATAATTTGAGAATAAGTCGGATTATAAGCTTTTTAAAAAGAAGTGGGAATCAAGCAATCTGAATTTTAACCGTTACTGGCGGGGAGTAATTATGTTTATAAACTGATGAAATAATGGACTGACACCGCAATTTATAAACGAATTTATTAGAAAATACGAACTTTTTTATTTTCATGTATATAATAATAGGAAAATTTTAGTTAAATATTCTTAGTGCCGTTTGTCAGCTTTGGAATTAAAATTAGGTGTCCTTTTTTAAGGGCACCGCACTGGTAAAGGTTAAAAAGTAACCCATTGGCAACACTGAAATGCGAAAATAGCGTGTCCCGCGTAATTGTATAGTATATGTGAAACGCGAAATGAGCATTTCCCGAGGCTGAAGAGTTAACAACACATGTAACAGAAATATATTATATTACATATATAAATTTGTATTTTAAAAATGATGGTGCAAATTGAATATAAAAATAGTCTCCAGTATCAGTCATGTATGCGCTAATGATCCAAATGGGTTAAAATTAATCACATACATAAAATTTCGTATTATATCAGTTTTAAGTACTAACCTTACACCGATTTCTTAAAAACCTGGAGGCAACAACATGATCTAGATTAGTGGTATTTTTTATTCAACATATGTACAGGAAATTTCGAACACAATTTACTGTTTATTATTTGACGGAATGTCTAGCATTAAATAAGGAAACAAATGCTATTAAAAAGTTCTGGAAAGAACTTTTCAAAATGTTTATGATGCAGCAGCGATAGTATGACGCATTCATTCAGCAATACAAATACGGCGCGTCGCCTGACGGTCAACGGACGCCTCCCACTCAGTCCGTTATATTAATATCCCTTTTTTCAAAGAAAGATCTTCAATCTAGATTTTTCTCATAAATTTTGTAGAAACCTATGAGGAAGGTATTTTTTTTTTTTTTTTTTTTTTTTTTTTTTGGCAATGCTAAAAAAAATTACACAAAAAATCGTTTTCGGAAATACTGGTTTGAAAAATATCCAGACCAGTTGGATCCCTGTTAAAGTTTTAAAAGCGGCTACTTAAATGTTTTCTTTAAAACTTGTACATTATGAATATATTTTCAAATCTCCCAATTTTTGAAAATTGGTGTTTCCGGATAGAAATTATTTACGTATAACTAAAAAAACTGCAAACTTGCGAACTATACATATAATAATTATATACTAACATTAATTATATACTTTAAGAAGTATTTTTTTTTAAACTGACACTGACACCAGAAAAATATAATAGGTTTATATAATGAAATTATAAATAGTTTATTGGAACAATAGAACTTCAGACATAAGAATTTCGTGCTACCAAGCTGTCCTCGAAGGTGGCTTGTAATGTCATATAAAGAAATTCGCCCTCTTCGACAGCTCTCGCGGGCGCTTAGCCCTCGAAGTATCAATGCTTTTCGCCGTTATCACGGATAGAGGAAACAAGATAAAAATTCGAACTGAATATCAGGCTTTTTAACGACTGCTTTTAGTGCTAGAGTAAGAATTAAAAAATTGTCTTTTCGAATCATTGATATATTTTTTAATATCATTGAGTAAAATATTCGACAGGAATGGGTTCTTATTTTCTGTTTCTTTCTTTCTTTTTTTTTTTGTCTCAAGTTCATTAAAATCAGGGATGAGATCTTCGACTTTTTACATACCAGTATAATTTTAGAGAAAATGTTATTTCATTTAATCGGAACATTTTTGCGATTTAACAGAATAACATTTTCTATAAGATTATAGTGGTATTCAAAAAGCCGGAAATCTCATCCCTGCTTTAATGCATCGGCATCTGTGCATCGTGAAATTTTTATTAATGAAACTTGTTCCCAAATTTCTTCGATCTGACATTTCACTGAGATATCTCATCAATATGGAGTACACATTAAACATACATATCATTTTCTATAATCGTAATGTAAGCGATATAGAAGTACAAAGTACAATAAAATCACGGTGATATTGGTCAAGGGAAATAACTGTATTTTCTCATAGAATTATTTACGATCAGTAGGCGTACTGAAAATATCTATAAAAATGAAAATTAAAATAAACACAAAATTGATTTTTTTAATTAATAATCCTTAAAAAACACTTTTTATCAAAAGAAAAAAAAAATTGGAAAATATCTTCCTTAGAACTTGAGCCTTCCTTAGAAAGGCTTTTGTTGTCCAAACTTTATTGTGTGAGAACAGGATTGCCAGTTTGGCCTTTGACTTATTTCAGAAGATCCAAATTCATACCAGAAATTAAAAAAGATAAGTCAATACTTCATATAATTACCAAATGGCTGTCATTAAATGAAGCACAAAACTTTATTTGAATTTTCCGTTAAGAATTCGGAATATCTGAATTTCGAGTAAGTCCAAACTGTCAACACTGACTGGGAACAGTGGCGTAAAGCGGAGAAAGTCTTTTGAGCAGTTAGAACAATGTGGACAATGTTACGCCACTTCTTCGCGGCTGCTATAGCTTTTTATGTTACAAATGTTTAAGCAACAATTTTCTAGCACCTCTAAATATTTTGCACACAGAGAAATCAATTCACCTGTCCGTCCGATATGCTACGTTACTGATTGGGCTCGACTTCAATCGCCATCTTTCGCTTATTATTGATAGAATATATTAGGTAATAATTGGATCTCATTAACCCTTTCCGGGGCAGTGGTATGGTTATGAAATCCCTTAATTTTAATTCCCAAATGCTATAATGACATCATATCTTTGGTAAATAAAATTAGGTTCGTTATATATGTTAATTATAGCTTTTTTTTCTTCTTTCTTTAACCATTTGGAAGTGGTTGTTGTTTTCGGTCGAGGATGGGGCCAAATGATGCTCGAATTTTATTTTTTTTAACGAAATTCAACGATGTTCTTTACTTTTAGAAGAATTTTAATTTGAATAGGTAATAGAAAGGCATAAAATCGTTAAAAATTTAAAAAGTTACAAAATGGGTAGGCGCAAATTATCAGATATTAAAAAATCCAAAGCCAAAGAGCGACACCGAAATGAAAATCGTCTTGCAAAGAAAAAATCGAAGTCTTCAATTCATTATGTAGGCCATGAAAATCGAGGTCTTCAACTGATTATGTAGTCCATAAAAATCGAGGCCTTCAACTGATTATGTAGACCATGAAAATCGATTAAAGAATAAAAGACGAACGCGAAAAAGGAAACAATCTAATGTTTAATCGATTGATAATAAAAGGCCATGTCTCGAGTGGCTCCAATCCGCTAGCCACCGTGTTTTACAATCGGTCGATCCTAACTGGGAAAAATTAAGCTCAACGTAGGTAATTTGTCGCAATCTGTGGATGATTCGTTGGAACTGATTTCGATTTGTAAACTGTTTTTCTTCTCGAAACGGGACTTGGAGAGTTTATCGATGAAAGTTTTGGTCGTCTGAAGTTTGATCTTTGCGATCTGTTGTTGAATTTAATCGGCCGATTACGGCGATTTAAAAAGGTAAAATTTTCTATAAAAGTTTTGTGGTACAAAAAAGCGTAAGATGTTTGCAGCTATGAATTATGCGATTAAATAAGGTGAAAATTACTTTTTTAAATTATTGGTTGAAATTAATCTAAATGATAACCAGACTTTGTAAACTTCGCTTTAAATATGACGTTGCCTGTTAAAGTGCCTTTATATAATACTGAAAGGCGACATATGCAGCATCGGCAGAGTATGCTCAGTGTTACCAATCGGCTACTTTATTTAAATTCAGATTTCTTGATTGGCAACACTTTTTTTGAAATAGTGAAATTCGCCTTATTTAACGGCATATCAATTAAGGCGAAAACAAGCGGGATTTTACCATTACACGAAACTGGTGCCAATTAAGATATTTGAATTAAAATAAGAAGTAGCCCATTGGCAACACTAGGTATGCTGCATCACATTGCTACCAGTATTTTCCTAAGCTAAATTCCGCCCCTTTCATCGTGGAAAGTTCTACGAACAAATATTGCCACATTTAGTATATGAAAATACTTGTCGGAAAGCGAGGTGGCATGCATATGCACAGTGAGTACTCGGCTCAGATTCGACACTGGTATTTCTCAGTATATTTTTCTGGTATGAAATTTGAATATTCTGAAACACTAATCAAGGCGATCGCTATCTATCATAGAACTATTAAAAAGCAGAAAAACCAACGTTTAAAATGCACAAATAATATATGAAAAGCAGCAAACAGCTGTTTCGAATCTACTAGCGAGATTCTTCTGCAGTGCAAAAGGAACAGCGTGCAAGAAAAAGCAAGGCTGAGCATTTTTAACATAGAACTATTATTTAACCCTTTCAGGGGCGCCATTTGCAGACTGCAAACGCTTAATTTTAATGCCCAAACTGACAAATGGCACCAGTAATTTGTTAATACAATTTTGATTTGATAACATACGTCAAGAAAAGCTTTTTATTGTTTTCAAATAAATCTGTTCGTAAATTGCGGTATGAGAAATTTTTTTGCATTTTTGGAGCAGCAATGCCTTGCCCCTGAAAGGGTTAACCCGTTTGCCGTATAGCATGCTATAAAGAAAATACCTTTTTGATTCAGTATTATTTTACTAATCCTACTAATATTATAAAGGTGAAAGTGTGAAAATGCTTCCCTGAAGTCAGCGTCAAAATGGATTTTTAAATGCCTTTGTATTCACTACGCATCATATTCATCAATTTTTCAATGTGCAAAATTTTCTCTTAAGTTAATAAAAGTTACATATATTATGTGTTTGTAATAGATAAAATAAAAGTTTTAAAATTAAAACTTACTTTCTGTCAAATGTAACAATGGAATATTCTATTCAGTTTATAATATTGTGGCATTTTAACGGATAAAAAACTGATTTAACATTGCAGTAAAAATAGTTACAACAATGTTAACTTTTCTAAAAATATGCATGAAACGAAAATCCAGGAGGAATTGTATTTCCTGTATTTTTATAACCAATTTCATCTTAATAGTAATATGCTTTATAATTTTAGATTACATAAGATAAAGATTACTATGAGGCAAAAATTCTGTTTACTTAGTTCATTTTATTATAGCTTATTTTTAAATGTTTAACTAATCCTATTTAACCCTTTCAGGGGCAAAGTAATTCAAATGCTAAAGTATCAAAATTAAGGAATGACACCGGAATTTGAAAAAAATTTATTTATAAATAAGAAAAAGCTATATTTCGCACATATAGTAAACCGGAATTTTCTTTACCAAAATTCTGGTGAAAACGATTGATTTGGGAATTAAATTTAAGTGATTTCATAGAAATACCACTGCCGCTCAAGGGTTTAATCAAACACAAAAACAGCCTTCAGATGTTCTTAACAGCAGCTCATTTGGCATCAAAATTCCATAATCAAAGGGAACTGAATGCAAACACGTTTACATGGAGAACGACAATGTTTTTCAATTCCTACTATTAGTTCACACTCTCCCTATATTTATTTATTTATTTATTTATTTATATATCTTGTTCAAATTTTCAGTCGTTAATAAAATACTTATTATTCATCCTATCAAGTTGAAATAATTTTTTTAAAACTTGTACTGGATGACAATTGATATTAATACAGTTTTCTTCAAATATTAATTCATTAATTAAATTTTAATTAATTAATTTTAGTTTTACATGGGAGACAAAATGGCGGCCATTGGCATTTAATGCATCTTCATATCTATAAGGGGGGTTACCATGGGGGAGACCCTGTTCTGTCACCAAATACCGCCAAGTTTGTCGCCAACTTGTCAATATATCGCCAAATTTGGCGACCAAAATGAGTTGCTAAAAGTAACGCCAACTTGGCGATATCTCTAATATTTCGCCAAATTCCCATAGACTTCCATTGTAAACCTACTTGCTTATAGAAAATCAACAAATTGAGATATTTGAATGCAAAAAAAAAACTAATATTAGCTTAAGGGATTATATTAACCCATTAACCCCTTGGGGACGAGCGACACGTATACGTGCCAGAAATAGGCCTAAGAATCCTCGTTTATCCTCACCAGTAACATTTTACTGTAAAATTTGCCTTATTTAATCCGAGCATTTTCCCGATTTGAATAGGCACAAACTTCTGTTTTTTAAAACCGGTAGCAAAGTAATAAACATTTCATAAAAGGCTCTCGTCGCGAAGGGGTTAACCGCCAAAACTATAAGGTTGAAAATTTCAACTTTTTAGCTAAACGTCGCTTGCCACCACAAACTCTGAAGGATAGTTTTCGCTTTATATGATCTTTAAACTTTATACCTTCAACTAAGCCCAACTTTTAATTGAAAAATAGCGGTGGGTATGAATATAACTTAAATATGTGCATTTATTTTGACTGTTGCGTGAACGCAACGCCAGCGGGTTAAATTTTTCTTAAGTAGGACCTAAGTAGGAAATGTCTTTAAAAACAAAATTTTTATATTACTTGTTTATAATTCAAATTTCCGTATTTTCATTTCAAACCCGATCACATTAGTGCGTTTTTAAGAGTCTCTGGTGTTTGAACGGGGGTTGGCGAGCGCAGCTTGTAGCGGGCAGAGCTACCTGGCAAAATAAAATTTCTTTAACATAAAGTAAAAATATTTATGCATGAAGTGTAAACACTTATGCGAATCATCAAACACATTGTTGTCTTAAATTTCTCAGTAACTGTCTTTGTAAAAAAAAAAAAATCTCAATTACAGATCTCTCACTCGGCCCGTTTTTAGAATACCACTTTTTTATAAGAAAAATCTTCTGTTTTCATTTTTTATACTAATTGTGCACATATCTACCTGGAACCCTTATTTACAAATATTGTAAAAATCTACCTTGAAAAAATTTCATGAGAACTACTGGTATTCAAAAACGAACCAGTGTGAACCCTGGTACAGTGCCTACAAATATATAGCGTGGAAATATACCCGTATTGCTTTAAAATGTATCCGCTTTTAGATATTGTTTTCCCTTTAAATTCGTTTTTTAACCATTTGGAAAAATGGTTATTGTTCTCGTCAGGATGGGAAATCAAAAGCATATCTGAAGGTTTTTATTGGTTTAATCCGCATTTTATTCGTTTTCTGATTGGTCTATACAGTAATCTGTATTTCCCTTTACTTTCAACAGAGATGGATACCTTCTGTTGCCACTATGACAAAAAAGTAATAAAAACTACAAAAAAAAAATTAATAACTCAGAAACAAATTGAGATACAACTTTCAAACAAATTGCATTTAAAAGTACATTTTTTTCTCTATACGACGGTGTAAAAAGTAATATTGTGGGATGTTTAGAAGTTTAAGAATGAAATTTCATTTAAAATGGGCTCCAGTTTTCCAAGAAATCTGACGATGGAAAAGCCTTTTCCCGAACAGCCAATGAAATACTTGGATAATACACAAGTTTCAGGTGGATAATACGTACGATTCGCAGGCGATTTTTGTCATTGGAATTTTTACGTGTAATAACACTATTAATGTTTAATTCACAGCGTACGTAATGTATGATCAACTCCGTGCGATTTTTATGTCTTAAATTTTAGTCTTCGAAAAAATCATTTTCCAAATGGTCGTTGTAATTTGATAAATTGCTTTTTTTTTAATTTCCTGTTTTCGATCTGGATATTTGGAAGCCCGGACAATTGAAGCTTGAAAAAAAAAGGCGTTTTTGTGTGTTGAATCATAACTAACATCTCATAAGGACACATCGAAAATTAGAATATAAAAAGTCATCTCGATTTCTTTTAATTTATCGTTTGGTCATTCACATGCAATTTGCAATTCGAAAATGTAACCATGGAAAATTGTGTCCATTTTTGGGGTAACTGAATGTACTAGAGGATATCGTAAAATTTCAATTACAGGGGGCTATTCTTATTTTTTAATCGCACCACTATTTTTAAAAATACATTTCATAGTATATTTTCTCTTGCAAATGTTCTCAAATCGTATGCAAAAGGTTTTGTTTTGAATAAGTGGTGCGAGGTAGCATTAAAAAATATTCGCCTGTAATTTAAGCTTTACGATGCCCCCTCGTATTTCTAAAATACAGGGGTCGTACGCTTAATACTAGAACGCCCGGAAATTTTACTCACGTTTCATAAAAATATTTGACACCAGGATTTTTATTTAAAATTATTTGACTGATTTATTTAACGTAAATCTGCGTAATTAGAATTTAAGTTATTTTATGAAAGAATTTCTGGTTCCATTTGACATTTAATCATATGGTCGGAGTCGGATCGACTCCTTCCGGGCGTTCTAGTGTTAAGGGATTTCTCCAGGACATATATCACTATTTGTTTATAGAAAAATAAATCTAAATTAAATGCGCGAAATTTCGTTTTATTTATAGAGGTTTTTCGATAAGAAAATACTGGTACCGAAGCCGGTACCTGGTCATGAAATTTCAGGACTAGTACGACTCCTGAAAATATATTTTGTGAAATAATATTTTAATTCAAACCAAAAATTTTGTAAAATTTATTTTATATAAAATAAAAATCAGTGGAAGAAAACTTCACCTTCAACATTTTCCAAGCAAAAATTCAAGTAAGTCTGCTGTTTTTACAGCCGGCGATGTAGACAAGTGAAAGTTGTTGACTCGAACGTGTTCGTTTACTTTTCGAAACTGAGTGTCCACTTCGGCTTTCTTTATAAATCAGAAAAGCTGAATTCAAGCGGAAACTTACAAAACAAGACTTTTCATTTTATGTGAGTAATAAAATTCTCTCTATAAATAAAAAATATACGATTCGAAAATTCTGGTATGAATTCGGAATTTATTCTTAAAAAAACTAGACCAAACTTGCCCTTATTTCAAAGAGGCCATCAACGTATATTGCACCCCCATGTTCCAGTTTCTAGAAATATACAGGATGGAAATTGCGTTTACCGACATTGCTTTAGAATGAATCCAAAACACCTCATTTTCTTAGGAGGCGCTGCCATCGAATTTATTGTTTCAAACTGTAAACACTAAGCGTTAGATACAACGTCTAGAAATATGTGGTGCGAAAAGTATTTTAGTTATTATGTTATTAACCTCTTAATTCTCGCTCCCGTGATATTCACGGACTGTCCCTTTTATTCAGATTTTTTGATTCCCACAAGTTTTTAAAAATAGTGTAATTGGCTTTATTATGATATCAGGGTTGTTACCTCAGGGTTCGTACGCTTCAAGGATTTTCAAGCACCTGTTACCAGAATTTTCATAAGGTAATATTTGCCTTATTTAATGTAAAAAAAAGGCTGTCTTCAGATATCGTCGGTGCCATGTCAAATTATTCAATGTGAAAACAGTGAGCTATTCTTTTAAAATTCAGATTTCTTAGTTGGCACCACTTTTCTGAAATCGTAAAATTCCCCTTGTTAATTACCTCTTGTTGTCTTAATTAATATGTCATTAAATAAGGCAAATTTTACTATTTAAAAAAAGTGGTGCCAATCAAAAAATCTGAATTTTAAAACAGTAGCCCACTGTTTTCACATTGGATATTTTGACATGGTACCGACGATATACCGACCAGTACTTTACGAAATTTCCCTTACGAAAACAACAAAAATCCAATGAATCCCTTGATCCGTACGAACCCTGTACCTGTCATTAAATAAGGCGAATATTTCTTTTTCAAAAAAAGTAGTGCAAATAAGCAATTTGAATTTTTAAACCGTAATTTAACGAGACCGTTAAGGGGTTAAGAATAAATCTTCCGATTTGTAAGCGGATTTTTATTTTGAAATTCCAAATTTTAACCAGAAAGATTGGTATTGTACATATATCCATTTGCACTACAGATAAGACTCCTGTCAAGTGCCTTAAAAAGGCACGAGATCGATTTTTATAACAATCTTTGAGTTCAAATTAAAAATTTTATTTATCAACAAATCGCAAACAAAAGAATCGTAAAATATGCCAGACTGTGATTGTGAAACATAAATACAACCGAAGTTACATTTCTTCTAAATTTCTGTTTGAAAAGGAACTGAATTGTTACTGACTGGGTATAAAGAGCAGAGCCTGATTACTAACGGGGCAATCTTCCACCAGTAAATGAATAAGAAATTTTTACCATATGTATTTTAAACTATTTTGGCATGAAAACGATGTTTAACCCTCCGTCTACCAGTCGGGTCCATTGGACCCGACAGGTACATACAAAATATTCATTCAAACCAGAAATTTCTTTAAAATAAACTAAGTATATAAACCAGACAAAAATAAGGTAAATAAGTAAGTTAAATAGTTTTAAATAAAAATTCTGGTGTACAACGTTTTATTAAAACTTGAATAAAATTCCCGGTAGATCTAGGGTTAACCCTTTCAGAGGTGCTGGTATGTTTATGAAACCAGATAATTTTAATTCCTAAAGGCTACAATGACACCAAAATTTTGGTGAAGTGTTTTCCATTTAATATGAAAGAGAAATATAGTCTTTTTCTTATTTCCAATAAAATTTGTTGTTAAATTCCGGTGCCATTTATTTAGTTCAACACTTTAGCATTGAAAATACTTTTCCCTTGAAACGATTAAACCCTTGAAGGGCGGTGGTGCATTACTGCACCACCCAATTTTGAAACCTGCAGTGCTACAAGTGGGCTACATTTTTAAAATTCCTATTTGCTGTTTGCAACCACTTTTTTGAAACTGTATAATACAGTAAATTCTGCCTATGGCGGACTCTGTGTAAGCGGAATTCTGCCTAACGCGGAAGTGGAAGGGTTTTTAAGGTGCCATCGAACTCAAAATTGTGCATAAGGCGGAAGAAAGTATATTTTAAAAACGACATGTATTTGTTCTATGAAACTTTAAATCTTATATACAGGGTGTTTTTAAACTCATGGTACAAATTTTAAGTGAAGGTAGAGCACACGGTAACAATCATTTATTGTATAGGAATGTATGGGACCAAGTGACGCATTAAGGTAAAAATACCAAGGGGTCAATTAGGCCCCTTTTTTAATTTTCAAAATTTCTCATTCAAACCAGAAAAATTTTATGATATCCTTTTCTTGATATTTCATAATTACTTAATAATAAAATTCTTCTTTGAAAATTTTGGTATGAAATCGAAATTTTTTGAATTGAAAATAGAAATAGAAATAGAAATTTTTTGAAATAGAAATGGAGTTTTTGGTTGATTCCACTGGCGGTAGAGTGAAGTAAGTGAATGGTCGCCGTTCAATAGCATGCATTCAAGAAGAAGAAACCGCCATTTTTTATTGTGCCATCGTTCATCATGGAAGACTTTACATATGCCGAAAAAGCCGACATGCATTTCATGTATAGTCGTGCAAATGGCAACGCCAGAGATGCCCTACGAATGCATCAGGAGCAATTTCCTCGCAGAAGAATGTTCTACTCCTCGGGATTGCACTAACACTCTAAAGCGAAAGCTGAGTTCCCGAGGTGGTCATCACTGTCATCGCAGAAGAATGTCTGATCATAGGATGTTTCAGTGCTTACGCCGTCAGCTTTCTGAAACAGGTTCTTTCCACGACACCAGACAGGAAACTGGGAGAGAAAGAGCTGTACACAGTGCAATCCTGGAAGAAATTATTTTGAATTTTGTGAATGAAAGGCCCGAATCAAGTACAAGAGCTGTTGCACAGAATTTAGGTGTGAGTCATCCGACCGTTTGGAGAGTGTTAAGTGAAAATCGATTTCATCCCTTCCGTTTTCAACGAGTACAAAATTTGAATCCGGAAGACTATCTTCTGCGGTTGAACTTTTGCCAGTGGGTTTTGCAGCAACATGTATTGCAGCCAGACTTTACTGCTCATATTCTATTTACAGATGAGGCAGTATTTACACGCGAGGGTGTATTTAATGCGCACAATTTCCATCTTTTGTCAACCAATAATCCACATGCAACGCGGCCACATGCTTATCAACAACGATTTTCTGTGAATTTGCGGGCGGGTATTGTTAATAATTATTTGATTGGCCCATACCTACCAAAGAGGCTGAATGGTCATTGTTACCTTATTTTTTGCAACAGGTTTTACCAGAACTGCTGCAAGATGTTCCGATCGCCATTCGTAACCGGATGTGGTTTCGATATGATGGAGTGACCGCTCACTTCACCACTGATGTGCGCAGTTACCTGAATGCCACATTTGGGACGCGATGGATTGGGCGTGGTGGACCAATTCCTTGGACACGGCGATCTCCCAATTTATCGAGCCTTGATTTCTTTTTATGGAGACATCTGAAGAGTCTCGTTTATGAGACTCTGGTTGACTCAGACGAAAATCTAGTATCTCGCATATTCGAAGCCGCTGCACGTGTGCGGGAAATGCCACATCTTTAGAAGTGTACGCCAATCGTTTCACCGACGCTGCGAAGAACGTATCACAGTTGGTGAGCGCAGTTTTGAACACTTATTGTAATACTATTGTATGCATTATTATTTACTTGTAAACTACATTGTAAATAAACATTTTATCTTTTTTATTCATGTATTTCTTTGAGAAGTTTGCCAGTTTTGCGCTTTTTTTTAATTCAAAAATTTCGATTTCATACCAAAAATTTTCAAAGAAGAACTTTATTGTTGAGTAATTACGAAACGACAAGAAAAGGATAGCATAAAAATTTTCTGGTATGAATGGGAAATTCTGAAAATAAAAAGGGTCCTAATTGCCCCCCTGGTGTTTTTACCTTAATGCGTCACTTGGTCCCATACATTCCTGTACAATAAATGATTGTTACCGTGTGCTCTACATACCCTTAAAGTTTGTACCATGAGTTTAGAAACATCCTGTATATACGCCAAATACACAGTATTAGTAAGTACATGATAAAAAACGGTTTCAAAATCGAAATTTAATACGACATCGCTGCAGGATAAAAGCGAAGTTATTAAATTAAAAGAAAAAATATTTTGTAAAAGATCTTTCTTTGTATAAGGTTTAAATGTTGTAAAACTCAAATTTATGATGCTACAAAAAGAAAAAAGAGCGGAATTGGAAGTGGATTATCCAACAGAAAGGGGAAGAGTTTTGTGAAAAATTAACACATTGATGCAGCATCTTTTGAACGGTTTTCGAATGCTAGAGCAAAATATTTGCTCATACCTCGAACTCTGTTGCGTAAAAATGAGAAAGAGATAGCCGAAAAAAAGGTAAAAAGTGTTTCAAAGCTTCCATGGATAGGCAAATATTTTCCTTAAACTGTTCTCAAATCCAGTGGGATACTTTCTGACACATTTTTAAATTCATTTTTGTTCGGAAACGCTCTTTTGACACCGAACTAACAAAATCATCAGTGTTTTAGATGCTGTCAAATGGATTGCCAAATCTTGATCAGAAATGTTGCCGGAAAAGATTTTTCGTTGCTTTAGGAAAGCCAGATACGTAATTCCTTCTTCAGAAAATGAGCAAGAATCAATTGAACAGCTGAGAGAAAATGGGTTACAAAGTCTAATAAATGATTTAAAATGCGTACATAGCCAAAGAAAGATTAATGAAGCAGAATATGTAATATCAGCTGACAATACAGGTGCACTACCAAAGCTATTAAAGCGGCCGTTTTGGTTGGTTGGCTGACTTTTGACGGCCGATTATCTACACTAGGGATATAAGCCCGAGAGGGAAGTGCCCTCCATGGGGTTCTTTCTAAGGGAACCTAACCCGTATTTACGCACGGATATCCATATCTCGAAGAAAACTCTGAATGATTAGGCCGACGTGTGCGATTGGGTTCGAACCCAGCACCTCCCGTCTACCAGCTTCGAGAGCAGAACCTCTCAGCCACTGGTGGGGCCTGCGGCCGTTTTGATACAGCTATATCATGAAGAGGAAAGTGATAGTCAAAATGAAAATGATCATGATTCTGTAGAAGACAACGGTGAAATTCAAACATATCAGGGCGCTTTGAGAAGCACTGAATATCTGGAAAAATTCTTTTGTTCAGAGAAATGAAAAAATTCTACCGATATTAATCGACTTACAATCTGTAACTGAAAATTGCTTGGTAAACCGAAAGAAAAAAGAAGCATCGATAACAGATTATTTTCCGACTCTCTAAACTTTTACATAGTGCGTAAAAGATGAGGTGTGTAATTGTATTTGTTAAAATGAATATTTTTCATTAAATTCCTGAATTGAAGAATTTTCAAATCGATACTATTTATTCCAGTTTTCAAATAATGTGTTTCAAGATTATTAAAAACAATAAATTTAATATAATGTTTAATTTCATTAAAAATCTAATTTTAAAGAATTTCCAAATGCTACGAACAAAACAAAAGTGACTTGCGCATTTTTTAAATTATTTATTTGTTTATTTTTTTGGAGGGGGGAGGTGTATTTTGCATAAGGCGGAATATTGTCTACGGCGGAAAATTTTCTCGGTCCTGATCGATTCCGCCTTAACAGAGAGTTTACTGTATTTCAAAAGTCTGGTGACAATCAAGAAATAGGAATTTTTTTAAAAAGCAGCCCCCTGGTAACACTGGACGCCTGATTGCTACATTAGCACCATAATTTTAGAAAATTTCTTCTCAGTAAATACACGACGAAAAATTATTAATTACTCCCAGAAAAATTTAATTATAAATTGTAGTGTCATTCGATCACATCCATAGCCCTGAAAGCGTTAAAACAGAAGAAAATGTCTATTAAAATTTATTGGTGGAAGTCACGCCCTGAAAAACAGAAATATTCTATCAGATCTTGAAGCTTTGGTCAGTCATAGTAACATGCACTCTGAGCTCTGACACACCGCCCCCTGAATACTAGGCCTGATCACTGACGCAAAAATGGCAGCTGCGGAAGGCGGATTTTTTTTTCAGCGTGTGCAAGTTCCGGTGGATACCAATATATTTTTTTTAACTCTTTCCTCTTTATTTTTCTAAGATTAAACGTCAAAGACATAGCTGCCAACAATTCCGCTTTTTCAGACCACAAAAATTTAACAGAAATTTTTGCCTTATTTAATCGGCAGATTAGGGAGATTTAAAAAGGTGAAATTTACCATAAAACTTTTGTGGTACAAAATAGCGTAAGATGTTGGCAGCTATGGGCAAAGAAATCTTTTATAAAATGCTTGTGCCAAAATTTAAGGGACCGTACATACGTTAAAAAAATCCGCCTTCGACAGCCGCCATTTTTGTGTCAGCGTTCAGGCCTAGTATTCAGGGAGTGGTGGCTGACATAAAGATGACGACTGCTGAAGGCGAATATTTTTCAGCATGTGTACTTAAATTTTGGTACCAGTATATTTTATAAGCTTTTTTCAGCTCTATTTTTCCGAGATTACACTAGCCAAAGAATTCTTTTATAAATTACTGATGTCAAAATTTAAGGGGTCGTACATACGTTATCCCTTTTCGGCTCAAACTACTTCTGTTGATAAAATGCTGAAATACTTTATTGACACCGGGACTTGAGAATAAATTTATTTGAAAATAAGTAAAACCTTTTCTTCACGTACAATGAAAAGCAAAAATTCATTTTAAAATACTGGTGCAGTTGTGGCATTTGAAGATTAAAATTAAGTGGGACAGATTTTAACCGCTTGAGGGGCGGTGATGCCGCTACGGCATCACATAATTTTAATCCCTAATTGCCTCATTGGCACCAGAATTTTTTTTATGAAAATTTCGCTTTCATTAATCACGCGAAAATATACATTTACTTGTTTACAAATAAATTTTCTTGTAAATACTGGTGTCATTCAATTATTTCAACATTTTATGAATACAAGTACCTTGCCCCTGTAAGAGTTAAGACACTATGCCGGAAAGGCTTAAAAAAAATCCGCCTCCGGCAGCCGCCATTTTCCTGTCAACGTGTCGACTTAACATTCAGAGGGAAGTGGTAACATAAAAAAGATTTGGGATATAACTTGTCTCATCTCTTTCTCTCTTTCTGGTCTGTTTTCAAAGTGTCCGGATTAGACTTGAAAACCGAACTCGCGTCTTTTTGCATAATTATAATGTGATGCATTAAAAAAGAGAGACGTGACTTTTGTGCATTTCTGACAGCAATCGAGTATAAATATCAAATTTGAAATTAAAAAAAAAAAAAATTCAGCGATATGAAAATCACGAAACGTTATCATGGGAGACTATTTATGATTAATATCTATTCCTATGAAAGAAGAATTTTTTAAACGAGAAAAAATAATTTTGAAATAGTTAAAAAAGATTATTAATCATTTTTTATTGTGTACTCTCGGGCTTGGACACTGATGTTTCATGCACTGAAGGACTCGTATTTCAATTATCGGGCTCCGAAAAAGATATCCCGAACTAAATTCATTTGCATGTTTCACTCATGTGAATTTGAACTAAACTCACTAACATTAATTTACATGTGTTAGGGGAAAATATAAACAAATGTAATTTGTTGTGCCGCAGACCGTAAATACGGACTTCGAATTATCCAAATATAGTCATCGAAAATTTCAATTAAATAAAAGTTTTAAGGCAGTAGGAAGCATAGGGGAAAGTAGGGAAATGCCGCTCACTTAAGGGAAAACATGAATAAATAGTCAAATTTACACAAAAAATCAAAATTTTATTAACGAAGTACCGGGCGTCCTAAAAAGGACTGACTGATTTTAAAATTCAATAACTTGCAAACGGTGACAGATATTTAAAAAATTCTTGCAGGAGGGTTATGCATAAGGTCTAAAGTTTTTTACAGTTATTTTCAATTTTAGTTTAAATTACAAACAATAGATGACGCTGTAAGCAATAGGCGCTAAATACAGGCTCGATTTTTTGGTCATTCTCTTCTTCCATGCGGAAAAGCGAGGTTTAAAATGTATTGAGTGGGTCCCGAAGTACCAAAAATCGAGCCTGAATTTAGCGTCTAATGATCGCTACGGCATCTATTGTTTGTAATTCGAACTAAAAGCGAAAATCCCGGTAGAAAAACTTTTGACCTTATGCATAACTCTCCTGCAAGAATTTTTTAAATATCTGTCACCGTTTGCAAGTTATTGAATTTTAAAATCAGTCAGTCCTTTTTAGGACACCTGGTACATGCCCAAAGCGTAAGGAACAGTTTGCAATCAACTAAATTCCATAACCGTTTTAGGATATTCTTATCGTTATATTTAATTAACTATGGATTGAGCAGTAACGCCCGACATTGTAGGTTAATGACGCGCAAAATTTGAATACAAAGGTCGCATTTTATAGGGAATTTTTTATTATTCCTTCCAGAGCCCTTACCGTTCGGGACGAGCGACCGGTATTTGTGCCGGCCTCGTTTGCCCATTCATCCCGTGCGACGGGTATACGTGCCGGCGTTTTTGGTACTCACATCCCGAGCGACCGGTATTCGTGCCACACAGTTGGAACGTTTTATTCCAGAAAGTTTAACTCAGAAAAAAAAATTCGTAATCAAATTTGAATATACATTTGGGAAGAACATATTTCCTTCTGTCCTGGGAAGCAAATGGAATCAATTAATATATTTTTAATCCATGTCAATTTAATTATTTTCCCAAAATGACTGCAATGAAAAAAAGTGTGTTTATTTCACATGCATCTATTTATACTTCTGAAACGTGATTTTCTTTCTATCATAAATCTTTTATGCGTAAAATGAAACTTTATTTTTTGTTTATCAGTAATTTTTCTACGTCACTTGGGAAAAGAAATGGTTTAGTCAGCTGATCAACTCTAAGCTTGTGACGTAAGCTTCACATATGGCTGGGCTTCCAGTTGATTCCTTTTCGATTACTTCTTTTTTACTTTTATCTCGATTGGAAATAATTTATTTGTACGTCATGGTGTTTAATAGTTTTGGACGTTCGTTCATCGAGGAGGAAATCGGGAGGCCTATTTATTTTATTTTGTTTCAACAAGTGCTGCTACGCAGTTTAAATATTTGTGGACGCTTGTTCAAAACATTTTCGGCACCGTCAGGTCAAGAGAACTTTTGTGCGCTCTTCTTCTTATGCTTTTTTCCCCCTTCAATAATTATTCATACAGTTTCAAATAATTCCGTCTTAAATTATCTATATTTAAGTATCTTATTTTACAAACTCATTAACCCCTTAACAGTGTGGCCCGAACTGGATTCGGGCAAGAACACTTTGCTTGCTTCGTTATTAAAAGCATTTTGATACCACTAATTTGTAACTGTATATTTATCTTTGTTGATTGTCAGATATTTTTCGATTAAGTAAGGTAAATATTTTAGTATTGAAAAATTGGTGTCCAGCCCCATTTTTTATTTTTTTGTAAGAAAACAAATGTCACAATTAAGGGGTTAAAATGTCTAAAAACGCAAGTATTGCACTGAATATATGGAATAGCTGGGATAGTGAAATATATTTAGTAAAAGAAAAGAAATGTAGTATTTTCATAAAGTAAAACTTAAGAGGGTGGTGTGATTCTAACACAATCATTGAACTCTGACATTTTGATAAATGTTCTCAGATTTTAAAGTTAATAGTTTCAATTAATAGTCAGTTTGCCCCTTATAATTGAATACATTTATTTGATTTCGTTAATATTTCCATTTTATAAAATACTTTTAACATTAACGATATTTTTTATCAGTATATTTAAAATTATTATTCAGTTTTAGAAATTATTAAAAAATATTATTCAATACTAACCCCTGGAGGGGCGGTGGGATAAAATATATCCCACCTAATTTAAACAAGATTCCCACCAGAAAATTTTAACTAAATTTTATATTTTTAACTTTGGAGTAAAATCATTGGAAAATTGCTTTTCCTTATTTAAAAATAAAATTATTCGATTATTCCGGTGATAATTGAATATTTAGAGACATTTTTGCTTGACCCTCAAGGTGTTAACCTCATAAATTTATTTATATGTTTAAATATATATATATATTAAAAGATGTTTATAAAGATATTTTAACGTAAACAAATTTTTGGAAGAATGTATTTTAAGTTATTCAAGTTCACTCATTATTATCAAATATTCTTTATTTGATATTTCGTTTTATTATACGTTACTATGTGTATTATTTTTTTTATTTTCAAAAATATTTTTAACATCCATAACTTTTTAGAAATGTTTATTTAAAAAATTTAAAGTATAATTCTAGTTTACTTATTATTTATATTCAATAGTTTTTATTTGATAGATATTTTATGATTGATTATATATTTACATGTAAATTTTGAATTTTCACAAATATTTTAAATTAAATTAAAAGTTTTCAAACTGTGTTTATGTCTGTCTGTATAATATGTATTAAAAAGCTGAATGCAGAAGTTGCTTGCAAGTTTTATTTAATTATATTTATTTGTGAATAAATCAGCTTTTTAAAAATAGTAGTCTTATTTACGGAAAGTGTTAACAATTATTTAGAAATAAAACTATTATTTTTTTAAACAAAACTATCCTTTATTTGAGCAAAACATTTCATATGTTGCTGTATTAAAGGAACGTGAGTGTTTTGTAATCATATAATATTATTTTTTAAACTGAAAAACGTGTTTAAAACATGCATTTTATTTGTTTAAAAAGTCATTTTTACATTAAAATATTCGAGAAAATATTTCAAATTTTTGTGTAAATAATAACAACTTATTTCATGTATGTGCATTTCAAAATGTTACATGGAAAAATGAATCTTTTATAATTTTTTGAAGAACTCTTTAGAACTCTTTACAAGAGTTAGACTTAGTTTCGCAAAATCCTTCGGCCCAGAAGATGAAATCAAATTTTCCCGCTTCGTCCTCAGATGCGCACTTCTGAATGCGCGCGCCGTCGCGAACAGGTTTTAATCAGTAATCTCCATGATGGTTTTACTTAATATATGCTATAGAAAGGTACGGTGAAGATATTTTCAAAATAATGGTAGGAACAATAAAATTGTCCCCATAGAATGCGAAGACTGTGAATACAACATTTAAGTACGACAAAAGTCACATATGTAGTCATGTGGTCTGTTTACACCACTGCAGACTTTACGCGACTACTTTCCACATAATGTGCAGCGAAACCACGTTTCGTTATCTCTTTCGAAATTCTGCAGTAAAACAGCAGATGTCCGTCTGAATATCCTGTCCGATTAGAAGCAAATCATCTGGGTCATAATCATCACACACCTGGGACTCATCAGTGTCTTCCTTTGAGCTTGTGTCATAGAACTTCCTCTTTGAAACCTTACGTTTCGTTGTAAATTTGACGTTTGACTTCTGCGAAGCATCTTTCTTCGTAATTTTTATTGTGATTTCTCAGATTTTTGTTTTTTTAATCGTCCAATATTATTTTATGGGAAAATCTGTTAAAAGTTCCTTGTTTTTTTTTGTTTGTTTGTTTGTTTTTATTTTGCCGAATTATTGTCGTTTGAGGCTGCTCGACCAGAAATAGGCGAAATCTCTGCTACAGATACTAGTCTTTGTGTTTAATTTGAAGGGCCAGGAATGCATGTAGACCTATATCTTCTACGGGTACTGGTCTTTATGCTTAATTTGAAGAGCTAAACATTTGTTCGTCGTTTTCATCCTGTAGCACTCTGGATAGTGTTGCCAGTGGGATACTTTTTAAAAGACAGGTTTTTTTTATTGTTACCATTTTTTGTGAAATCACAAAATTCGCCTTGTTTAATGACATATAAATTAATGTGAAAATAAGGCAACTTTACCATATGTAAAAAGTGGTGCCAATCAAGAAAGTTGAATTTTAAAAAAGTAGCCCACTGGCAACACTGCTTCTGTAATTCCACAGGAGCGCCATTACCCTTCGTAGACATGTTGGATTTGAATGCATTATAGTTGGCGTAACAACGAACTACAAAATAAAAAAAAAGCATGAAGGTACAGCTAAATGTATATATTTTGTAGACATAATTAGTGAATTAACATTTGAAAATAAGAATATACACTTATGTTCAAGCGAGTCGTAAAAGAATTTTATAATAGAACAATGGCAAACTAATAACGTGAAGACACAAAAATACTTTCCTACCGACGGTCATTATATACTTACTGGGAACTTAAGATGAAGTTCGCCATGTGCCGGTATCGATCGCACGTTATCAATCCTATTCTGTTTAGGGATATTTGAGTGAGCATGATTGCCCGCTGAGCGTCATTACCCTACTTTCCCTTACAACCCGCTTAACCCTAGAACTACCGGAAATTTTACTCAAGTTTTATAAAAACATTCTACACCAGAATTTTTACTTAAAACTATTTAATTTGTTTATTTAACTTATTATTGTCTGATTTATACATTTAGTTTGTTTTGAAGAAATTTTCTGGTTTGAATAGATATTTTGAATACACATGTCGGGTCCATTGGACCCTTCTGGTAGACAGAGGGTTAATTTTATTCCCTAATCCGTAATTTTGTAGACTTTTTTTTTTAATATTATCAGTGGTGGAAAATTGGCGCAGAGGAGGAGCCTATTGACACCACTAAATTTTAGTAGAATTTTTCGTCTTATCTAATGACAGTTTTTATTAAGATGAAGAATACCATAAAATATTAGTGGTGTCAATAGGCTCCTCCTCTGCGCCAATTTTCCACCACTGTATTATACAGGATGAAATACGTTTACTTACATTCAGATGAAAATTCTGGTGACATTCAATAATTTCACCGTTCTAGCAACAGAATTAATTTCCCTTAGAGGGAGTTAAATAAGATCTGTGGTGAAATTTTACTCTAACGTAGACACAAATCTGCAATTCAATATTTTTACTTCTTTAAATTCTTTTTTTTTTATTTCCTATTTTCGATCTGAATATTTGGAAACCCGCATAGTTGAAATTCTGATAAGTGGAGTTTAACTGTGGTGAATCATACATAAAATATCATAGGGTCACATTCGAATAGTAGAATATATATATACATTTGTGTTTTCCTTAAAATGATGTTTGGGTCATTCACATGCAATTTGAAATTCGGAAATGTAATCGCGCAAAATGGGCATAGCCGGATAAGCATTGGAAACATGCCTTTCAATCAAATTTCGTGATTTTTTTCCCCAGATGTAGCTACATTTCAGAAAATATATTTCCCCTATTATCACCTTATAAATATTGATATTTAATGAGATAAAAATGTTTTTTCGATTTTTTAAAAAACGGATTTTCCCAAAAACTGCTGCATGGAATTTCATGCCATTAATTGAGGATATATATATACCAAAGATGCATAACTGGTAATTTTTGTATAATTTTCTGTTTATAAAAACGGTGTGAAATAGTGAAATAAAAATAAAAAAATAAATAAAAATCAAATCTTATGGTTATCCGAAAATTACCATTTTCTTGTAAAAAATTCCCAATATGTGCCCCTATATTCTATATAAATGCCGAAAGTTTGCGTTGGGTACTACATATAAATATTTACAAAAATGCATATTAAAATTATTAAAATTCATTTTAAGGCGTTAGTTCGGGCAGAGCTGCTGAATTCCCACACTCGAAGAATTTTTGGAATAAACAGTTACAGACTTCTGTATTTTAAATTTTAATGAACACATGAGCAACATTCTCAACGCTGTCGATATTAAAATGAACATGAAATTGAAAAACATGGCTTATATGCTTAATGCAGGGATGTCAAACTGTGGTCCGTCGGATACCACTAAAATTTTAAAGAAATAGCCGACAACTTGAATCGCAGCAATTGGACGATTAGATAAGGCAAAGATAAGTGTAAAATTTTAGTGGTATCCGGCGGGCCACAGTTTGACACCTCGAAATTACGAAATTCAGAAACTAGACAAAATTTGCAACAAATAGGATGAACGGGGAGGGGGAGGGCTGCCTCTGAACATGCACTGCAGCGCTACGTGCACTAAGTTATGAAGTCCAGGCAATAGGGGATTTTACCTGGCAAAATTAATACTAGTTCTGGATTTCGACTCACTTTAAGTTTTTTGGGTCTCTGAATCCGAATTTGTAACTTCCCACCAAAATTTCACCCGGCAACCTTCAAAAAATTGATTTTTTGAAAAAATTTGGTTTTTGAGAAAAGCGCGCGGGGAATGTTCCGAGGCAGCCCCCTCTCTCCCCGTTCGTTTATCCTACGTCATAATGTAATATATCTTATTTGTTGCAAATTTTGTCTAGTTTCTGAATTTCGTAATGCTTTTCCCGTAAAACAATAAGAAACATAAGTTAAAAACCACTATTTTTTTGGGGGGGGGGGGGGGGCTCGGTGGGTGGAATTTTGGGGGTAAGTTAAAAATTCGTATTCAGCGACCCAAAAAACTTAAAGTAAACCTTACAAGGGAAGCTCGGAGGGAAGATGAGAGGGCAAATGTAAACGTATGAGTGGTTAAATGGAATTGCGCAACTTAGTCCACGCAGCACCGCGCGCAAGTTCCGAGGCAGAGATCCCCCTTATCCTTCATCTTAAGTCATAATGTCATGTAATTAAAATAATAAAACTTTGTAAAAAATCACCATAAAATTAAAACAAAACACAGGACGCGTTTCGAGCTAAAAACATAACAGCTCGTCATCAGCTAAGCATACACGTGTCCGTAAACGAACAAGTTCAAAAATGAACTTGTTTTTGAAAAAAGAACTTGAACGGTTCATTTTTGAACTTGTTCGTTTACGGACACGTGTATGCTTAGATGATGACGAGCTGTTATGTTTTTAGCTCGAAACGCGTCCTGTGTTTTGTTTTAATTTTATGGTGATTTTTTTACAAAGTTTTATTATTTTAATTGCTTCATATCGCCAGTTTTCGGTGCTGTTTCGCCATAATGTCATGTATCTAATTTGTTGCAAATTTTGTCTACTTTCTGAATTTCTAGATACTTTAAAAAAAAAACACACCTAAAACAATAAAAAAATTGATTTTTTTAGTAAAAACCTTTTTTGGGGGGCTTTTTATCAAAATTTGGGGGGGTTGCCGGGGGAAATTTTGGTGGGAAGTTACAAATTCGGATTCAGCAACCCAAAAAACATAAAGTAAGCTGATTTCCAGAACTACCATTAATTTTGCTAGGTAAAATTCCCTATTGCCTTGACTAATGAGCATTCAAGTAGTTCTGCTGTTTTTACAGCTGTCAATTTGCAGACGGAAAAGATGTTGACGCATTGGAATCTGTGGCAGCAAGGATCAAAACTTCGACTGCTTAACCCCTTGGGGACGAGCGACACGTATACGTGCCACATGAAGCGCTCAGAATCCTTGTTTTTCCTCACCAGTAAAATTTTACTGTAAAATTTGCCTTATTTAATCAGCGCATTTCCTCGATTCAACAAGACACAAATTTCTGTTTTTAAAAAACGGTGACAAAAGATTAAAAATTTCGTAAAAGGCTCCCGTCCCGAAGGGGTTAACGATGCGGGGAAAAATAAAAAGATCCCTAGCCGGCTTAGGCACATTGTTTTGTTGGTGTTAATATTCGTTTGTACTTGATATTTATCCATGTGTTTTATATTTTATTGTGTGTTTATATTTTAAATTTCTCTTACTTTTATTACTATTTCTGTTATTATTATAACTTACGATGTTATTACTCGAAAGGAATGCATTATAATTATTAATACTCTAATGTTAAAAACAATATCAAATGCCCGAATTATACATTTGCTATAACATAGGAAATGAAATAATCAAAAAATTAAAATATTTTTAGTTTAATGTAATAATAAAAAAAAATTGAACTGTACTCTCTCAATTGGGATTTTATATATATATATATATATATAACAAAGAAACTTTTAAAATTAAGAACAAAGAGAAAAGATACAGTAAGAGCTTTTAAGTCTTCCTAAAGTAACTTAAAAAAAATTGAAGCCACATTGACGTACTCTATATAATAATAATTACTTATACATAATTATACTTAGGAAACAAGTATTAAATTATGTATATTTTAACACTAGAAAGACCGAGAATTTTATTCAAATTTTAGAAAAATATTTCACACCAGAATTTTTTTTTATTAACTTATCCATTTAACTAGTTTTTTTTCTTGGTATCTTTTAAACTAGTTTTATAAAATAATTTCTGATTCGATCCGAGATATATTCATTTGATAGCAGTAAAAATGACTGCTCCCGGGCTTTCTAGTGTTAATTATAGAAGTATATGTTAGTTAAATCATATTTATTGTTTTCTAAAGCCTTGACTGACAGCAAAGTCAAAAGATTTAACTTAAGAAATAGTAATTTTATTATATTCCTTAGAGATTAATTTGATATAGCCTTAAAGCGGTTAAAACGCCAAATACATATCCCTACCAATTTATTTATGTGTAATGAGGTAAGTATTAAATGACATTATTATGACATAAAAGATGAACAGCTTTTAAATTTTAAAAGTAAAAGTTGTAGATATTTGTTTACTTATTCGTACACTTTTATTACAATGCTGAAAAGATTGTGTTCTAAAGATTTTGTTTTTAATATTATTTTACAATATTTTGTATAGGTGGCGCTAATAGTAATGCAAAAGTTTATTTTTTCCTTTGCTTCGAACCAGGTTTAACCCCTTGAGGGGCACCGGTATATATTATATAACACTTACGATTAAAGAAGTTTTACATCAGAAAAATTTTATTAAATTTTACTTTTCTAACTTTGGTGGGAAAAAGGCCGTAAAATTGCTTTTACATATTTTGAAATAGATTTCAAAGATTCCGGTGGGAATTCAGCATTTCACAAACGTAATTGCTTGCCCCTCAAGGGGTTAAAGAAATTCCTACGAAATTTCCATCGCCCTTCTTCTATTACGCAGGGCTTCTTTGACACTGTTCCTTTAACCCTTTCAGGGGTGCCGTTTGAAGTGCGCAAACGATTAATTTTAATGTGTAAACTGACGAATGGCACCAGTAATTTTTTAGTAACATTTCGATCTCATAATATACGTGAAGGAATGCTTTTTAACATTTTAAAATAAATTTGTTTGAAAAATGTGGTGTGAATTAATTATTTGAACCTTTTTGGAGCAGAAATGTCTTGCCCCTGAGAGGGTTAAGCTGTCCCCATCCGCTATTACTGGATTCTTCTGAAGCTGGCTTGCCACTTCCACCTCATTTTTTATTCATGAAACTTGAATTCATGCAGGAAATTACAAAAGAAGAATTTTTAATTTATGTAAGCTCGAAATGTCTGTGAGCAAATAAAAAAATACGATTCGAAATATCTGGTATGAATTCGGAATTTATTAATAAAACCTTAGTCTAAACTGACAACTTTACTCCCGAAACTGCAATCAACGTATATTGGATTCACATGTGTCTAGAAATATATAGTACGGACATCTCCTACATCGACATTGCTGTAGAACAGGGATGTCAATCTGTGGCCCGCCGGATACCACTAAAATTTTAAAGAAATAGTCGACAACTTGAATCGCAGTAATTGGACGATTAGATAAGGCAAAGATAACTGTAAAATTTTAGTGGTATCCGGCGGGCCACAGTTTGGCACCCCTGCTTTAGAATGTATTTTCTTAGGCGGCTTTGTAATTGAATTTACATCTTGAATGCATAAATACAGCTCATATTCAAAGTATTAGGATAATTGAGAAAAAGTAATAAGAAAAAAATGCTTTTCATTTATTTATTTTTGATACTAAGTAAATGCTATTAAATCTCTTATAAATTAAATCTGGAATGTTTAGATAAGATTTTAACATTTATAAAATATAAAATACAGTACAATAAATTTGGTATACAGCTTTCTGAAATACATCAAAATATTAGATTAAATTTAGATTGTTTCAGAATATTTGAATATTTTATTTTACGCAATAATTTTACGCGAAAGTAAATGGTAGTTAATATTTTGTAGCAACCCCATTAGCTTTCATAACTGCGTACAATCAATCTTACATACTATATACAAGGTGTTTACAAACATTTTATCAATATTAGCCCAAAGAGACTTTATACGTGCCACTAACTCAGTTTTACTTGAATAAGGATTATCTTCTTTATACACCATAGTTTTTTCTTCTTTATACACCATAGGTTTACGATGGGATTAAGGTCTGGTGAGTTTGGTGGCCAAGGAAGTACCCTTGATGTTGCGTTGGCGGAACAAATTCTTAGTTGACACCAAGGTATGCGGTGACGCTAAATCTTGTTGAAAGATGAAATCATCTTCAAATAAATCTTCTGATGTTGGAATCATGTAATATTCCAAAATTTCTTGATATATCTGAGAATTAACCTTTTCATAGACTATGCATAACTTCCCATGTCCTTCTGCACTCATGCAACCCCAAACCATGACACTAACCGCCAATTTTACGGAACGTTTACGGCATTCTTTATCAAAGGCTTCATGCTTCATTCAGTGCCATCGCTACGACTTTTTATTGGTGGGGGAGAAAACCTCAAATTGCCAAGTCAAATTTCAGTATTTGTTAACTCATTTTACAATTTTGCCAACTTACCACAGTTAGAAAATGTAATATAGCTCTTATTTGTTAAAAGTTTAACAATATTCCTAATTGGTTTTGTAATTTTTGCCAAGTCTATCAGAAATAGAAAATATATTGTAGTTTTTATTAAAGTTTTAAAAGAAATTTGCCAACTAAGTTTGTAAATTTGCCAAGTGTAATAACATTCGCGAATATTTGGGAGGGGGAGGCTCCCCTCCACCCCCCCCCCCCCCCCTTAGCGAGGCCCTGGCTTCATTCTCTAAACTCGAATACCTTAATTACCATATTAAACACAAAACATACTTTCATCACTAAATAATATATTTTTCCAATCTTCTTCGTTTTATGCACGTCTTGATTTACACCAATTCTATCTTGTATGCTTTTTTTTGCAGTCATGAGAGGTTTTGTTTTTGGTACACGAGATTCAGACAAATTTATGGAGACGTCTTAATGTTGTCGATGTAGAAACTTCAACTCCTTCTTCTTTCCATTTTCGGTGCAAGAATCGCACTCTTTTGAAATGTTTTTTTTTAACTGTATGCTTCAGTTTTCTGTAATCTCTAACAGAATTTTCTGGTTTTCGGCCTCCATTTCAGCGATTATTTTGAAATTTTCCATTTTTTGAATATTGTATTAGTATTTTACTAATGTCAGTGTTGCCAGATGCACCACTTTTTTGAAATGGTAAAATGCACCTTATTTAATGACATATTAATTAAGGAGAAAACAAAGGTAATTTCACTGTTTCAGAAAAGTGGTGGTGATCAAGAATCTGAATTTTAAAAAAAAAGTAGCCCACTGGCAACACTGACTAATGTTGTTGATTGTGAACAATGTAAATAATTCGCTATATAACATTGAATTTTACCGTGCCGATACAAATCAACCATACGGAATTTAATAGATTCAGGAATATCATTCACACGTCCCATTTTAAGACGAAAAAGCAAACAAACTGCAAAAGGAATACTGATTTTAAATAAAATCGTCTGAATTTAATCAATGATGCCACCAGTTATGAATTAGTGATAATTAAGAGAGCATTAATGTGAAATATTCTAATATTTTGAACCATTTGAATAAATATTCTAATATTTACTTTTCAAAATAATATATTTTCTTTCATTAATCTTTTCAAAAATCATATTGTTTTAAGATAATAAATAAGTTTAATCAACAATAAGTTCTTAATAAAAATATCGTTTGCATATTTGCATTAAAAGACATTAAATTACTAAACGATATTTTCAATTTGTAAAAAAAAATAATTATTCTAGTATTTTGAATATCAGCTGTACTAAATGTTAGTTACAGCTTCTGAAAATATATGGTGCTAAATACATTTAAAATATTAGGTCATTAAGTATAAATCGCCCGATTGGAAAAGCGGTTTTTTTATTTAGAAATTCCGAATTCTCCTCAGAATGTTTTAATAGTTATTTTTAATACTAGAACGCCCGGGAATTTTACCCAAGTTTCATAAAAATATTTGACACCAGAATTTTTATTTAAAATTATTTGACTGATTTATTTAACGTAAATCTGCGTGGTATAAATTTAACTTATTTTATGAAAGAATTTCTGGTTCCAGCTGACATTTAATCATATGGTCGGAGTCGGATCGACTCCTTTCGGGAGTTCTAATGTTAATTTATACGATCACAGATATTCCACAAATAAAGTAAAAGGAAATTACTATTCAAAAATCTGTTTTCAAAAATTTCGATACATACGTATTCTTCGTCATGAACGTCAAGTATACGTGACGCATGATGTGATCAGAATCCTTGATTATCTCCATCAGTTATTTTTTATAGTAAATTTTGCATTATTTAATAAGGCATTTTCTCAATTCGATAAACTAAAAAATTCTATTTTGAAAAACCGGTGATAAAAGATAAAAAAATTATGTTAAAGACGCTCATTGCGAAGAAGTTACCTTATGTTTGCCTGAATTTTTGTTCGTTCAAAATGTATCGCATATTACAACATAAATCTTTTAAATTCTGTTTTTCGCAAAATTTATATTTAAAAAATGAATTCCCCATAGTTTAAATTGCATCATAAATATCTAAAAGCACACTACATTTCTATTCTTTCGTAGCAATAATTTCGTAGCCTTGATCAAAGTCCCCTGTGGAGAAAATGTAACTTTTTTGATACGCTTTCGCTTGTTGATTTCCGCACTATATACTTCTATATAGACATTGTAGACCTGCTTCTAACAAGGAAGGTCTCCATACAGGCGTACTCCGAAAAATCTGAGAAAAATTATAGAATATTCTTCTCATGAGGATAGATATGTTTATAAAAGAAATTTCGGCGGATACTCGATAGAGTATCCGTAAAAAAATAATGAAAATTTCGTTATTTGGCGATTTATCACTGCTTCGCGATGGAATAAAATTTTAAAAAACACTTTTTTATATCAAATACACTTTAAGGTAAAAAATGTTTCATGTTGAACTAGCTAAATAAATTTTATTTAAATAACTTTAGTTTTGTCCGTTTTAGTTTGTTTTAACTATATTTATAATGATATATATATTTATAATGAAAATTAACTATGAAATTTTATGAATTAAAACAAAATTTAAATTAATTAAAATAATTTCAATCTCAAACTTCCCTCATAGCGTGCATGGTCACAGTGACGTCATTGTGTCGTCACTGTAAGTCACTGTGGTAACGTCCCATCTGTGACCAAAATGTCACCCCACAGTGATGTCACATTGTGACTGAGATGTGAACTTCTTAGAAAACTTAAAAAAATACAAAAAATATTCAAAACATGTTATTTATGTAAAATTATATTTTTCTGGCAATTAAAAAAAAAATTGTAACGTCACTGTTATGTCCCTGCATGTAACGTACGTCATGTCACACGTGTGACAAAAAACTCCCACCATATTGTAAGTCACAGTGTGACAGAAATATGGAATTCAAAAATATTTGGAAATGAAGAGAACTATTTTAAACAGTATTTTAAACAGGCCCGAGTTACAGCGGCATAAGGAATGGAAACATATTAGTGGATAGCAAATAGTAAATTCGGACACGAAAAGAGGGCGAGGGGCATAATAAGGAAAATGCACGGTACAAGTATCAACAAACTAGATTTTCATACTATATTTTATCAATTTGATATCTAAAACAGTGAAAGTATACTTTTTCCATGATTTCAATTTTATCTATTATTGCAATTTAATATAATAATACTTCACTGATTGTTATTATTATAAAAGTGTTTCTCCGAAAAACGGTACGTGCTGGAGCAATTTGGATAACATATTTAGAATTAGGAATATTAAATCTGTACACTTTAAATATTTAGTTTGCAGAGATGATTTTTTTTTTTTTTTTTTTGTCGACCAGTGGTATTTGAAACATTTTTGTGGTTTCAAACTAAAAATGATCTATTACAGATAAGTCTGCAGCTCTTAATGAGCACGTAGAAAGAGTGTTCAGAGTGGAGTCATATATGCATTCTTTAATTATAATTTGCATTCAAGTCATATTTTTTCCTGTTAGTGTTTAACAATTTTAAGTAACTATTTTTTTTTTAAATCTACTTCTTTCAGACTTTTAAAATAAAATTAGCATTTTCCGAAAAAAAATATATATATACAAAATTTATACAAAACCCAAGTGATAATTAATTATTCGTATTTCAAATTTGTGTTTTAGAGACATGACTTTAAAAAAAGTAATTTTGCAAATTGTTTTATTCTACAGAAAATTAATGTGAAAAGAATGACAGTTTGACAAAGACAATTTTTTTATCCCCTATACTCATTTTTCATTTATTAAGAAGTATTTTGGATTTATTGCGTGTAAAAGAAACTTTACTTTAAAAAAAGGCAGGTGTTTCATTCAGATGGAAAATTTTAATTACAGACACTTAAAATTATTGCGCATTTATAGTTCAAATCTGTTCTATACAAAAAGAAAGCAATAATAATAAACATCTGCTTGCTATAGATCGTCTGCGTTCGATTTCAGCGAATAATGAATAATGATCAGAGAACTTTAGAAGCGGGAGTTAGTTAACGCTTTTTTTAAGTTAAGTGAAAGATGTTCGCCTGTTTAGGATAAAATACGGATATTATAACAATATTTATGGAGCTATAAAGGTATGTCTTATTTAATTTAAATTTTTTATTTCTGTTTGGTAGATTATTAACATAAGTTAAATAGTTTTATGTAATATAGAATGAGACTGATCTGGGATTCATATTGGATTTTCAGAAGCGACATTTTCCAATTCGATATTGTAAAACGTCTTACTCTGCCATCGCTAGAAAAAAAAAAGCTGACGCAGAGACTTATTCATGCCTACATTCATAGTGGTATGATTGTAAATATTAATTTTTAGTTTCTTGAGATTAATATATGTTGTGACAGTATTTTGAAATTTTTTCGGCATCTTACAGTTTTAAGATTACTAACACAGTATATATATCGTCATTATTATTGTGGAGTTAAATATGATATTCGATTATTATGATATTACGAAACTGTTTCAATTTAGAAATTAACATTATACTGCGAAAATGTCTTTTTACATATTATAGTAGTAAAACTTTTAAAAGATTTTTTTCATTGCTAATACTAATATTTAAAATTAGTATTTAAAATCCCAAATCTTCATATGAGTGTTTTGAAATTTCACAATTGCCAAAATTATAAAATAGGAATTCTTTACAACATGGAAAAATTTTGAAGAAATTGTTAAATCTAATAATGCATTTAATTCATCTATTGTAGTTTGTTATTGTTAAATAGTACAATTATAAATATTAATTATTTAGTGTTTTTCAAATTGGTATATTTATTTTTTTAAATTGTATGTAAGCATTTTTTGCTGTTTGTGATTTTAATCAAACATTTAATTGTAGACATTCAGAATCAGTTATTAAATTTTCTTCGATTGTAAAGTCTTTTTCTACGTTTTTGATACGCGTAAATATTGGCATTAAAAAAATAATAAGCTATTTAAGAATTGAAATAAAGTGTATGCGCTTTAGTGTAATTTCAACAAAGTTGAAAAGTGCTTATGACTTCGGGTTGTCTGGCCGTCTGTCTGCGCTCTAACTCGCATAAATATACCCGGATTGCCCTGAAATTTTTGGATGTTATTGACGTTTACCATAGCACGATCCATATTTGTAATGAAGTTTGTAGTATGCTTAGTTCATTTACAGGGACAGTCAAAAGTATTGCGTTAAATTACGGCCTATGGGAAAAAAATCGTTTCAAATGATTTTACACGCTTTCAAACTCAATAAAATTGATATGCATTTATTAAGCGCACTAAAATATGCATTCTGTAGAGTATGAGATCCAAAGAATAGTTATTGTTCATTTACAGGGCTAAAAAAGGAACTACAATACATGATGATATAGGGGTGGAGGAAATTGTTTGCGGCATATTTAATTATGTTAATCTATTTCATATATGATGAAATTGATATACGTCGCTAAGGTTTACATACTATAATTTTTTTCATATATAATACAATAGTATATAGCATTTACAGGGACACACAAAATATTTCGGACACTATGTTGTATCCGATGTACTGTTCATTAGCGATGATTGCTAGAAATGCATTTTTAATTATGATATGCGCTTTTATGATACTACTATATTTATGCATAGTATATGGTGTATATAAATGCAATAATTCATATACAGGGCAACACAAAAATATTCGTAAGGGTTACTGGGTATGGGCGCAAATTGTTTAAAGGTGGTTTTTAAATGAGTTTTTACGCTGAACTGCATTTAATTTACTAAGAAATGTTCGTAGAATATAATGATATATAGTGTCACGCAAAGAATTGGATACATTGCCGTCTATAAATTATAATATCTGGAAATGTGATTTCAGCAGTTTTAAGAGTGTTTTAGTTTAAATTAAATTTTAAATAAATAGTGGCGGGTAATAAAGGTTCTGAGTAAACTACAGGGTTGTACAAAAGTATTCAACTATGTTTCCATATATTAGTATAAATAGCTGAATGAGAATTTCAACGTATTATGCGTTTTCTTGCTACACTAAGTTTTCCTATTATATTTTATATATATCAATCTACAGATCAAATACAGGAATATTCAAAAGAATTGGTAAACATATTTGGGTATGGATGGTAACTGCTGAAATCAGTTTTCCAAATGTTTTATGCATTTTCAAAATGTTTACTTAGTTATCTAATTTACGTTATTTCCTTAAATTACGATGTATTGTTAAAGCATTCAGGAAGTGTTGGAAAGTGTTTTATAATCTATACTTAACGCATGATTTTTATTACTTGTTTTTTCTATTTCCCAGATCAGTCTTTTCCTATAAAACATACCAAATTTATTTAGCTTATATTCACAAAATACACTATACACGGGAATAAAAAATTTAAATAAATATGGCTTATCATGTAGTAATTATAAATAAGGGATGTATTAATATCCGTTAGATTCCATGTTCGTATTTAATAAAGCAATAACAAATCACAACACATTAAAAAACTTACACATTGTTAATATCAAGCTTGAATTTAAGATCAAACTTAGAACTTAATAAAAAAAAAAAAGATGTCAGTTGATAAGCATTGTTTTTTAAGTAGAAAAATTAGAAATATTTTGGAAAAATAGGACTCCAAACTAGCGATATTTTGCTAAAAAATACAATAAAAAGATAAAATTTTATATTTCAAACAAAACTTTATTTTAAAATTCATCAAAATGTTTATGACAAGAATCATCACAGTATTAATATTTGGAAAATTCTCTAGAGAGAAATATCCGCCTTGCATACAATATTTCAAATGAAAATCAAATTTCGAATTAATTGCTTAAAAGCCGCAAAAGCCAACACAGTGAAAAAGATTCCATGGCGGTACTCGAGCTCGGGCCATCAGTATAGTGCACTGGCATTCTAACGACTAAACCACATGGAACGATACCCAGCCTGGAAAATTTCTCCCTATTACATGTTGGCAAGGTTACAAACGCAAAACAAGATGGAATATTTATCGTGAGCCACCGGCATGGGGCAAACACGAAACTTAATTAAATCCAGCTTAGGTTGAAACTATATTAATACTTGGAAACATTCGTCTTGCATACACTTTTTCAAATTAAAATCAAATTTCAAATTAAAATTGCCTTTTAAGCAATTAATTTGAAATTTGTTTAATTTGAAATTTGATTTTCATTGAAATATTGTATGCAAGGCGAATGTTTCTCTCTGTAAAATTTTCCAAGTGTTAATATAGTTTCAATCGATGTTGAATTTAATTAAGTTTCGTGTTTGCCCCATGTCGGTGCCTCACGATAAATATTCCATCTTGTGCTGTGTTTGTCGCCTTACCAACATGTAATATTAAGAAATTGTCCAAACTGGGTATCGTTCCATGTGATTTAGTCGGTAGAATGTCAGTGCGCTATACTGATGGCCCGGGTTCGAGTCTCGGCATGGAATTTTTTTCACTATGTTGTCCTTTGCGCCTTTTAAGCAATTAATTTGAAATCATCATAGTATTTGTGACAAGTTCGTCACAAATGACACATATTTCACAAATTGGTCACACTGTGACTTCAAAGCATTGTCGCTTTCGTCACATGTTCGTCACAAAATTAATACCAAAATAGTCACAAATGACACACTTTTCACAAATTTGTCACACCGTGACTTCACAGAGTGGTCACAATGTGCCGTCACAAACGACCTCTAAAACTGCCATAAGGACTTCGCATTCTAGTTACTATGACATCACATCGACGTCACGTGACGTCACATCGATGGTCACAAAATCACAGTGTGACTTCACAACGACGTCGCCGTGACGTCACCATGCCTTACGGGTTAAGTCCAATTGAGCTCTGTCGATTCAATTTTGTTGCTATGGAAACAAAAACTTCTCGAATTTTGAAATGTATAAATGCAACATTCGTCATCTGATCTTTATTTTTGAATACGCTTAAATATATGACAATGTTTTTAAAGTAATAAAAATAAATAACAAGAACATAAATATATAATACAAAAAAGTATCTTATTGTTTAAGTTTAAATTTATTAAATACTATTTACAGGCATTCTAAAAGTCAATTAACAAGCAATTTTCAGATAAATTAAAATCTTTTGCTTTTGGCGAGGAAAAGTGACTCGCCAAACTGCATGACCCTTTCATCTTTTCGCGCCATATACTCGAAAGTATTTAATTTTTTTTTACGGATTTTCTATTGTAAATCCGCCGCTAAATTTGACTGATCCTTTATTACATACATAAGTAGTTTATTTCAATTGAAAATCAAATTTGAAATTTGATTTTCATTTGAAATATTGTATGCAAGGCGAATGTTTCTCTCTGGGAAAAAATTCCGTGAATTAATATAAGTAGTTTAATTGGTATTTTTTCCGAAATATTCTGAGTATGCCCAGTAAGGAGACCTTCCTTGTAAGCATGGTAGAAAATAAATGCAACAGTTGATTAAACACATTTTAAAGGATAATTCTATATCTAACGAAGATTCCTATTACGTATAAATGCTGAATTTATTTATACAAATTTAAAAAATTCACGACGGGAAACGAGAATTCTCGTTTTCATTCAGAAATGCTTTGAGGCCATGCTTCGAGGACTCGTACAAAAAGTGGTTAAAGTATTAGAAGGATTTATTTTCCGTGTACATTTCAGCATTGCACTTAAAGAAATCACTTCGAGCAAGTTTTAAGAAATTCGCGACGAGAAACGAGAATTTTCGTTTTCAATCAAAAAACATCATATCAAAAACCCATATCAATTTCATCATATCAATTTCAATCAAAAAACATAAAAAAAACCATATTATTAAAATTACTGAAGTAAATTGTTCTAAATGTAACGTAAGTTACCATGGAATGACCCATCTACTTTCTGTCAATAGTTCATTGCTGAAAGTGCAAGAACCGACTCCTGAATACTAAGCCCACGCGCTAGTGCACGAATGGAGGCTATCGTAGGCAGATTTCTTTCCAGCGTTTGTACGGTGGTTTAATTTGAATATGAAATTTTTTTTTGAGTTTTCTCCGCATTATTTTTCTGAGATTAAATAAGTCGAAGAGAACTTTTAGAAAATTCTGTTGTCGAAATTCAGGGGACCGTACAAACGCTTAACCGCCTACGACAGTCGCTATTTTTGAAATTGCCTAGGCTTAGTATTCAGGAGGCAAGGGTGAAAAACTCCATGGTGTCATTTCCGTTTTTTGAGGATGATTATTTGTTTTTAATTTTTTTCTGTTATTTCTGTTCCTGTATTGATTTTTCCTTTTTCGTAGTACTTGGTACTAAACATTTTTGTCTTAGATGTTTTTGTTTGTCTGGCAGTTATTTTCTATATAAAGTTGTACTTAAATACCGGTGTCATTCAAGGATTTCAATATTTTATTAATAGTCGTTGAGCCAGTAGCCAAAATTAGTGATTTTGGTTCCATCTCTGAGGACTTGATGATATATACCTTTTTGGATTCACAATGATCCAAGGAGTTCATTTTATGATGATACTATGAAATTTGTGGTAGCTTATAGACGCCATATTGAAAACATGAGCGCCATCTATCGCACACAGATACACATGATTTTTTTGCCAGTATCACATAATTAAAGAGATTTCAATGAAAAAATGGAAAGAACAAATATTGTTAAACATAAAACGTTATACAAATTATATATGTATTAAGATTTTATTTTAATATGATGCTTATCTTTACATTTAACTTTATGATTATTAACATTTTCAGTGGGATAAACATCTTGTTTCACATTTTAATGCATATTATTTTCATATGGTAAAACACAGCAATTCAAGAAAAATTTAATACTGGTGAAACTATTGTACTTAGTATGTTAAGAATTAACCCCTTCGGGACCACGGGTGCATATATGCACCTTCGGAAACGTGTTTACATCGCTTGTTTTTGATACCAATAAAAAAGAAAAGTAAAAATTTCTTTATTTACTTAAGTTATTTTCTTGATTGCTAAGCTAAATTTAATTGTTTGACAAAAAGTTGTGTCAAACGAATAATATTCATGTGAAAGATGCTGGTCCCAAACGGATTAATAAATAAGAGAAGTCTGAGTCTTCTTCACAGCTGTCATCATCATCAGTTGACATTCCCGTGTCCAAATAACTTCCATCGTCATAGATCAGTTCTATATTTTGGATATGCTTGTATATCTGAGGTTATTAAAATATATGCATATGATGGTGAGACACATCCTCTTGAACAAGAACATGACATCAGTTCCAAAATAGCTTCAGGAGCAGGAGAACTGTCATTCCACTGGATCTCTAGATAGCCTTTTCCTTCACTATCTGTTCCAAAAATCCAACTTATATTTATCTGGGTATGTAAGATCAGGATCAGCCTGTATGCACTTCATCCAAACAACACCGTGGTAATTAGATCGCATTACCTATAGGTAGAGTGTTATTTCTGCATGGAAGAAGGCGATGCAATTCCACAGACTCCTTTTTAACAGCAAAAATATATAGAATATAGCGCAATTCATTGATATCTGAGTATTTGTGCTTTCATAATAGAGATGGCAAACTTACGGCTCAAGCTGTTTCTTTGTTACCTCTGACAGCACCTTAAGCGCATTTCGAAATTCAGTGTTCTGAATCACCATTTTACCTTACTTGCAAAGGCACTTACTGTATCGCATTCGACAGTTAATGCATTACATACCGCTTTACATAAAAGTCCATGCATCTCACTCAAGTTGTAGTACTTTCCTTTACCTTGTCATTGGATTCACATTTTAGAAATATTAACCCTTTCTAGTTCTTCAAATCGTTTTCTAAAAAAACAGTGTGATAACTGCCACATCAGTATCTATAGAGATAATAATAATGTTTCTAAATCCAGACGCTAAAGCCATGGTGTGCGCAAAATAAAAGTCGGGTGTAACCTCTTCTTGGAAGCAGGTCAATTTAGTGTATTCTTTAACTAGTTATTTCGTGAATGTATAGCATTTTCTCCGTAGATAACGTACATAATTCGTGTAATCAACTATTTCAGATAATGTTCATTTTGTCATTCTTGAGAAATGAAATGTTTAAGTTCTTTCTTGTTCTCCTCATCGGACAGAAACTGCTTCCATTTTCGTACTGGGTGTCCAGGAGTATATGATCTTTATAGCATTACCAACAGTTCATATTTTTCGTTCATTTCTTTATATTGGCACCTGCCTGTATGTATCAAATAAAACATTTATTCTTTGAGGGGATGTAAAATCTTGTATTATTTTAGAAAACAGATTCTTTGCTAGTTGTCCAAATAATTGTCGTTCCTGCGTTAGCTTTGAACAAAGCACATTCCGTCAATGATATTAACAACACCATCATTTGCATTTTTTCAGCAGTCGCAATTTTGTCATAACATCCATCAGTTTGATTTTTCAGTTTTTCGAATTAAACCATCAAGTGTTGCTAAGGGCTATGGAAGAGGCCCTAGGTGGTAGGAAAAGACAGTTCTCATACCGAAATTTCTTCGCTCTGCAATGATTGTCATCTAAGCAAACAGATTTCTTACCGCCTAGGCAACATACTCTGATTTATTAAATTTTACATTCTGTTTCTTTTTAAAGTCAGAAAATGTCTTTAGCTTCTTTATCTTTGGAGGTTTGAAAAACCCGTCTGGCTTTGAGTCTTCAGACAGATATTCTCTCTTGAAAGTTTGGTAAGCTTCTTCACACATCTTATGAGCTTTGACCATGTCTTCGACAATTTCTAGATTTGTCATTGCTCCAGTTGATTCTATTACCATGTCTAGATTTATCCATTCATTGGTAATCATGTTCTGTAAATATGAGATATCACGTTCGTTTTTCTGGATCCTGCTATAAGACAGATCTGAATGTAGAACTAATTTTGGTTCTTTCACGAATCATGTGAAGAAATGCTGCCCTGATATCAAAAATATCTTTCGACTGTGGCAGGTCTTTGACTTAACTTCGTTGTACCTTTTCACACCTTCATGTGTTTACTTATTGTCTCTTCAATCGCTCAATTCATTTAATAGCATGCAAAACCAAGAAAATCTTTCAATCACCCTGTTTATCGGCGGCCATTTCCCAATATGGCGTCCATTAGCTACTCTGTTTTTAAATGTATCATGGATAAATGTCATTCTGATGTTATGATGAATCCAAAAATGTGTGATTTACCAAGTCCGCTGACATGAAACCACTCGAACCCCTGACTCAACGACGGCGGCCATTTTCCAATATGGCGCCCATAAGCTACCCTGGTTTCGAAAGTATCATGGATAAATGAGGTGCTGTTGTTGCGGAGAATCCAAAAATATATAGTTTACCAAGTCCGCTGACATGAAACCACACGAGCCCCTGGCTCAACGACTATAACATAAGTACTCTGCCCCTGAAAGGGTTAAGATAAATGTTTCAACAGACATGGAAAATATGCAGAAAAATTGAAAAAGGTATCAAGAATCTTGTGAAAAATAAATTTTCTAAATATAGTAATTATTTGATTTTTAATTCCAAAACGAACATTACTTCAAATGTAACTCTCATAATAATACTTTGCTAAGGACTCAAACTCGTGATCTGAAATACCGTCGGAGAAAACTTCCACTGGTAAAAAAAATCGAAATTTTTATCATCTTTGTGACAGAAATTTAGCATGAACAATGCGTTAAAATAAGGCGTGTTAAAATGATTTTGTGTAATAAGGCGTGTTAAACTAATTTTTCCTGTGTTGTAAACTCTTCTTAGAGTTATATATATATATTTTTTTTTTCAAAACAAAATTTAAAATCATGCATTAAAGGTTTAGGGTTATTCACATGCAATTTCTATTTCGGAAATATAACCGTGCAAAACTGAGTCGATCCTTTGAGTCACTATATGAGTTTCTAAGATATATTATAATATTTTAATTGACACCAGATATTATTTAAAATTTTATTTATATAAAAGAAAAAAAAATAGTAGTAGAACATTGTCCTTTTTCACTGGTTTAAAAAAATTCAAGTAAGTCTGTTGTTCTTACAGCCAGCGATTTACAGAATCAAAAGTAAATACTGGGTACTTCTGAAGCTGGGTTACCACTTTGGCCCTACTTTTTTTATTCAGAAAATCTGAATTCAAGCGGGAAATGGCAAAAGAAGAATTTTTATTGTATGTATAAACGAAATATTCTGTCATTAAATAAATAAAAAAACAAAATACGATTCGACATTTCTCGTATGGATTTGGAATTTAGTAATAAAAATATTGTCCAAACTGTAACCTTACTTCCGAAAAGGCAATCACCGTATATTGGGTTTACATGTCCGCCCACTGAATACTAAGCCTGGGCGCTGATACAAAAATGGCGGCTATTTTCGGCGGATTTTTTTTAACACATGTGCGGTTCCCTAAATCTAGACACCAGTATTTTATAAAAGATTTCTTTGACTAGTTTAATCTCAGAAAAATAAAGCGGAAAATACTTTAAAAAATTATTGGGACCAAAATTTAAGCGACCGTACACACACCTGAAAAATATCGCCTTTGGTAGCTGCCATTTTTGTGTCAGCGTTCAGGTCTATTATTGGAGGGCGGTGTCGCATGCTATATGTCAAAAAGTATGTCGGATCTATAGTATGGAAATCCCGTGCACCGATATTTTTAGGCGGCCCAGCCATTGAACTTATTGCTTGAAAGTATGAATACTAAGCGTTAGTTACAGCTTTTGGAAGTATGTGGTGCGAAATGCATTTAAAGTATTGAGTCATTAACTATGAATCGTCCGATTTGAAAACAGTTTTTTTAAATTTAGAAATTCCGAATTTTCAGCAGAATGTTTCAATAGTTATTTTTACTTTATGAGCTGACAGATATTCCGCCAAAAGAATAAAAAGAAATTACAATAAAAAATTTCTTGTGTGAATCCAGACTGCTTGAAATAAAACCGCTTTCAAATCGGACGTTTCCTTCTTACTGACCTAATATTTTTCTGAATTTCCGTTCGTTTCTAGTGCATCGCACATTATAACGTACATACTTTTTACTCTGCTTTTCTCAAAATTTATCTTTCAAAAATGAGTTTCCCGTAGTTTAAATTGCATCATAAATATCTAAAAATACACTGCATTTCTATTCATTTGTAGCAAGAGGCTTGATCATAGCACCCTCTGGTGAAAATGTAACATTTTGGATACGGTTTCACTTGTTGATTTCCACACTATATACTTCTTTATAGACACTGTAGACCTGCTTCTAAACATGGTAGATGATAAAGGCAACAGTTGCAATAAACAAATCTTAATCCTTTAGTGCGCATCTTTGCATGTATGCAAACAACAGTGTTTTGAATTTAATAGATTTTTTTTATTTGTATATACCTAATCCACACCAGAAAATCAAAATAGCAATATTTGCTTTAATTAATAACAGCCATAAAAGCGAAATTATCCATTGAAATTGTCTCGTGTAAAGTCAGACTCTTCGAGCTACGTAATTTCTCGAACGTATTCTATTATGGGAATTAAAGGGTTAAAGGTTAAGCGAAACAGCACCAAAAACTGGCGATATGAAGCAATTAAAAATAAAACTTTGTAAAAAATCACCATAAAATTAAAACAAAACACAGGACGCGTTTCGAGCTAAAAACATAACAGCTCGTCATCAGCTAAGCATACACGTGTCCGAAAACGAACAAGTTCAAAAATGAACTGAAGATAAAGAATGTTGCGAAGAATGCGACAGATGGCGCTACCTGATAGAGGAATATGCAAAAGGGAAATGTGTTGAAAAAAGATAGAAGAGAAAATGAAATGGAAAAAATGGAAATAAAAGAAAAAATAAAAATAAAAGAAGTAAATTAAAATATAAATAAAAATAATAAATAAAGAACTATAAAAGAACAAGAAGAAAATCCAAATTATTATTATTATTATTTTTTTTTTTTTTTTTTTTTTTTTTTTTTTTTTACAAAATAAAAAGAAAAGAAACAAGAGAAAAGGGAAAATAATTACAAAATTAATTTCCACGCTGAGATAGGAAAGGAGATGATGGGAGATCATTGACAAGATTAGCAGAATTTTTAGAAATAAAATATGCTTCATGAAAATCCAAGTGAGAGGGAGAGGCAGGGGAAGAAATAATTTTGGCCATGTATGCTTAGCTGATGACGAGCTGTTATGTTTTTAGCTCGAAACGCGTCCTGTGTTTTGTTTTAATTTTATGGGGATTTTTTACAAAGTTTTATTTTTAATTGGTTAAAGGTTAAGTTTTATAAAATAAATAATTATATATAATAAGGTATTTGGAGACATACTTATTAAAATATTTACTAATTTGCATTATTTTAGCGTAAAACAGCCACACGACAGTAGTTTTTACTTGTATTACAGATGTGCAAGAGAAGTAAAGATTGCCATATTATATGAAAGATGTATCTCTGATTTTTTTCACTATTTTTCCTGTGTAATAAATCTTTCAGAGAATCATATATGTTTTTTTTTAAACAAAATAAAAAACCCGAATTTAATGGTTATTCTGTCTAACGGAGATTCATATTACGTATAAATGCTGTATTTGTTTATACACACTTAACAAATTTACGACGATAAACGAGAATTCTCGTTTTCTTTCAAAAAACATCATTGACTAAGGGCATAGCTTCTGCCTTACAGAAAATGCATTTCATGTTGTCCATATTTTTATAGATTGTAAGACGTTTTATATTAAATTCGTACATTGAAGGATATTAACCGATGCATAAACTTGGCAAAACTATCTAGTACGTCAATTTACAAAAGACTTTCAAAACAGTAAGGAGCTCCTACTGTTTCAAAATTCAGATTTGATAAAAATTGCCCGTCGGCAATGTGTTAACAGATAACTAAAACTGAAAAATGACTTAATGCCTTGAGGGGAGGTAGTATATAATATATCCCACCTAATTTTAATCAATATTTCCACAAGACACTTTTAATCAATTTTTCTATTATAACGTTCATGGAAAAAATTTGTAAGCTTGCTTTTCTTTATTTTTGAAATAAAATATTTCGGTACTTTTCGGTTAGCCGGGCGCCAGTGTTATATATACATATATATGTATATATACATGTATGTATATATACTTATATATATACATATATATATGTGTGTGTATGTACAATATATGTATATATATAGATGTGTATATGTACATACATGTATATATATATATATATATGTATATATAACACTGGCGCCCGGCTAACCGAAAAGTACCAATATTTCTTTCATACCGGTGTGAATTCAACATTACAGAAACACAATTAATTGCCCATGAAAGGGCTAACATTAATTTATTAATATTGAAGTTACTTCTAAAAATATTAAAATGTTGTTTTGCCATTGGAAACAAACATGTGTACTTATTTTTTATAATTCTCGCATATCAGTAAGTGAGTCGAATAACTATTAAAAAATTTTGCCAGTACATACAAAATAAAACAAAATAAAATAAAATAAAATAAGTTAAACAACTGTTAAAAAGGAATAGGAGTAACAAATAAAAATTGCTCTCATTCAAAAATAATATGAAATTTTCAATATTTTATTTTTTTGGAATCAACTGTCTGTCAACAGTTCATTGCTGAAAGCACCGCCTCCTGAATACTAAGGCCACGCGCTGATGCAAAAACAGAATTGCGGCTATCGTGGGCGTTTTTTTTTCAACGTTTGTACGGTCGATAAATTTGAATAAAAACAATTTTTAGGGTTTCGTCCATCTGACGAAACCCTATTCGTCTCGCTCCTCTGTCTGTCTGTCCGTCTGTCCGTCACAGAGTCCGTTCTCAGAAACTATATATGTTGGAGACTTGAAATTTTGCATACTTATAGCTGAACATCTCTCATCAAAAGTCAAATCCTAAAATTTTGAAAAATTCTTATATTTAACCCTCTGGGCTCCAACTTGTGTATTTTAATCTTTTTGGTCTAATTGAGCCTCTAATTAAGTTTAAGACTTAAAATTTTGCATACATATAGCTGAACACATCAGATCAACGACAAATCATAAAATTTTGAAAAAGTCTTATATTTAACCCTCTGGGCTCCAACTTGTGTATTTTAATCTTTTTGTTCTAACTGAGCCCCTAATTAAGTTTAAGACTTGAAATTTTGCATACTTATAGCTGAACATTTCACATCAAAAGACAAATCCTAAAATTTTGAAAAAGTCTTATATTTAACCCTCTGGGCTCCAACTTGTGTATTTTAATCTTTTTGGTCCAACTGAGCCCCTAATTAAGTTTAAGACTTAAAATTTTGCATACTTATAGCTGAACACATCACATCAATGACAAATCATAAAATTTTGACAAAGTCTTATATTTAACCCTCTGGGCTCCAACTTGTGCATTTTAATCTTTTTGTTCTAACTGAGCCCCTAATTAAGTTGAAGACTTAAAATTTTGTAAACTTATAGCTGAACACATCACATCAAACGACAAATCACAAAATTTTGAAAAAGTCATATTTAATACTCTGGGCTCTAACTTGTGCATTTTAATCTTTTTGTTCTAACCTAACCCCTAATTAAGTTTAAGACTTAAAATTTTACATACTTATAGCTAAACACCTCACATCAAACGACAAATCATAAAATTTTGAAAAAGACTTATATTTAACCCTCTGGGATCTAACTTGTGTGTTTTAAGCTTTTATTCTAACTGAGCCTCTATTTAAGTTGAAGACTTGAAATTATGCATACGTATAGCAAAACACTTGCAATCACACGAAAAATCATAAAAATTTCAAAAAGTCTTATATTATTTACCCACCGGGCTCTAACGTGTGTATTTTAAGCAATTTTTCTAACCTCCCCCCATTGCACCCGGTGGGTACTTTTCTAAGTTTTGCCGACACCACTTTGACCACTTTTTCATATTATGCACATAGCCTTACATATTTTAGTTCCACTTTTTACCGCCAGGGGCGCCTACCTATCTCGGGTGCTATAGACCCGTTCCCCTCCACTAATATACCTACGGATAGGTTGTAAAACGGAGTTTCGTTCGGATAGAGGTTTGTGTAGAATAGAGTGCGCCCCCTGGTTGCGAAATGTGGAACGAACAGATTTCGCAAAAGGATGAAGTGTTTTGAAAGGAATATTAAACGAAACCCTCTGTGCGATCTGTGATCACGCTTACCCACTTGTTTTAAGTTTACTCCTTCCTATTTATCTGAGATTAACCCTTACCGGCGCGGAGTAATTCTGTTTATAAACTGATGAAATAATGAACTGACAGTGCAATTTATAAACGTTTTTATAGGAAATATGAACTTGCTTGTTTTCATGTACATTATAACAGGAAAATTTAGTTAAATATTCTTGGTACCATTTGTAAGTTTTGGAATTAAAATTAGGTATCCTTTTTTAAGGACACCGCGCCGGTAAGTACTAAACAAGTCGAAGAGAACTTTTAGAAAATACTTGTCTCGAAATTCAGGGAACCGTACAATCGCTTATAAGATTTGCATACAACAGTCGCTATTTTTGAAATTGCATAGGCTCGGTGTTCTGGAGGTATTGGTGCAAAACTTCATGGTGTCATTTCCGTTTTTTGAGGATGATTATTTATTTTTTTTAATTTTTAACACTTTCCAACAAAGTTGAAAAATGTTTATGACTTCGGTTTGTGTGGCCGTCTGTCCGGCTCTCCGCGCTATATCCGTAAATATTCTCGTATTGCCCTGAAATTGTTGGATGTTATTGACGTTTACTATAGCACTTCCCTATTTCAAATGAAGTTTCTAGCATGTTTAGTGCATTTAAAGGGACAGTCAAAAGTTTTCCGATACATTAAGGCCTATTGGAAAAAATCGTTTAAAATGATTTTTAATGGTGTTGCACGCTTTCAAACATAAAAAAACTTATATACATTAAGGAAGTGCACTAAAGTATGTATTCTGCAGAATATGCGGTGTAAAGAATAGTTATTATTCATTTAGAGGGCCATACAAAAGAATTCCGTTACATAATGATATAGGGGTGGAGAGAATCGTTTAAGGCGTATTTAAATTATGTTAAATTATTTCATGTATAATGAAATTGATGTACGTCGCTGAGGTTTACTATAACTTATTTAATGTGTAATACGAAGTGCATAGCATTTAAAGTGTCACACAAAAGATTTCAGACAAGTATATTCTATCCGAAGTATTGTACATTAGCAATGATTGTGAACTTTCTGTGACACGGAAGTGACACAGTGAACTTTCTGTGATACGGATCTTCTGAAACCATTTAATTTCGAAGCCGAGTATAACTTCAAACATGGAGCTATGGAAATAAACTTCACACCACTCATAAAATCTTGACACTACACATATTTAAAACTCAACGCTTTTAATACTTTAAAAACATTTTAAAAAAAACCAATAAATCAGAACCATATAACATTCTATTTTACACTCCACTACATTTTCCAACCTCTTCTGCATCAGCTCTCATGATCTTCTGTTTCGTCCCGTTGCCAGTTGAGTTACCTAAAGTTCAACGGTAGACTGTGAATCAAAGTAAAAACATCCATTCTAGACATTTCAGTTTGTCCGTTGGGTTTCACTACTCTGACAACTGCATTTGAATCTATCCGTCGGGTTTCACTACTCTGACAACTTTATTTAACTTTGTCCGTTGTGTTTCACAACTCTGACAACTTTCCCCTCAAAGAAGCTCATTCGTGACCATTGTCACAATGAGGCGTAACATTATAATTATACCACACACAAGTTTTTTTTTTTCAGAAAAGGTGAGAATAATGTGGAACTTCCCATTATAACTAATTAAACTAACCAATCCAAGAAATATATATATATATATACAATATTATTCATCAACATGAATTTCATAAATTAATACACAAAAATATAATAATTTCCAAAAACACAAATTAAAAACTAAATTGCAGTTTAACCTTCATCAAACGTCAATCTTGACATAGAATCTGCATTTAAATGTCCAGAACCCTTACGATAAGTTATAGTTAAATTGTATCTCTGCAATGCCAGAGACCAACGAGCCAATTTTGCTCCATGCGGCACACTGCTCGTAAGAAAAGTGAGTGGATTGTGATCCGAATGACTTCAATCTCTGCACCGAATATCCAAGTGTCAAACCTCTTCAAAGCCTCGATTACACCGTACGCTTCTCTCTCTATAGTAGCCCAACGCATCTGGGTATCTGTAAGTTTCTTACTAAAAAATGCGATAGGTCTCTCTTGTGCCTGATCATCCATCTGACAAGCTCCGATAGCACTAGCGGAAGCATCAGTATACAACTGAAACGGTCGATCGAGTTTAGGGGTAAACATTGACGACATTTGTGACAATTTCTCCTTTAACTGGCTGAATGCATATAAAGCGTCTGCATCCAATGGAATCACGTTTGCCACTCTTTTTCGTGTAAGATTAGTCAACCAGCGTTCTACCGCTCCCATACTCTCTCGATGTCCAGGAGTCGAAAATCCGGGAGCTACTCCCAAAGTATCCAAAAATGCATCGTACAATTGTGAAGTAAAATTCGGTCCTTGATCTGTGCATATAGTAATGGGAAATCCCGTTTGGGTAAATATTTTCATTAACACTTCACATGTGGTCTTTGAGGTTATATTTTTAACTGGTACAGCCTCCGCCCACCTGGTACACAGGTCAACAGCAGATGGCACATATTTATGTCCTCTACGAGAAGGTGGTTCCAAAGGTCCAATACAATCCAGACTCCACACTTCAAATGGGTTTTCCGGTCATACTAACGGACGTATGGGTACTCTGTCTCTATATGTGGCAGTTCTTCTTAACTGACATTGTTTACAACGTGCGCAAATTTTTTTTACATCTTTCTTCAATCCCGACCAATAAAAGGAATACTTAATTCTCTGTTTCGTCTCCTGTTCTCCCAGATGGCCTGCCAAGGGAATTTCATGAGCAACTGATAAAATATGCTGTCTCTTACACACAGGCAATACTACTTGTTTCACGTCTTCACCGCACCCATTTTCCAGATGCATTAATATCCCTTCCTCTATAAAGTAATCATTTTTATTATTCTTAGCCATTTCCCATATATCTTGAAATGAATCATCAGCTCTTTGTAATTCAGGAAAAGATTCCTTTACTCTTCCCTCGCTCTCATTTTTATTGCCGGCCTGTTCTCCTTCACCAAAGTCAGATATTTCCTGATCTCCACCAGCATCTTCCTCAGAATTAATATTCTGTTCTCTCACCACCTCATGTTCCATCTGTGGATCAATCTTCCTCTCTGAATCAACATTACCAACCAGACTGGGGATAGTCGTTGCCCTCGTATGCAATATAACATATTGGTTCAACGCTTCATAAGCCGTTGGGCATATTAACATATCATTTATCAGTTTTTCTGAAATAGCACAATTTACAAGAACTTCTCCATGGAATCCATCATCTATTCTCATTGGTATCACTCTTAACGGGGTGACTTCACTTTCTCCAAACGCTGAGGTTATCTCGATCCTTTACTCTCCCTCCTTGGCCATATCCTTGACCAGATCAGCTCGTATCACCGAAATCTGAGCACCGGAATCATAGATTCCATCCACAACATTACTTCCACATTTAATTTTCACCCTTTCCAATTCATCACCCTTTCCATTCTTTCCCACGTGTGAAGATACCGGTATTGTTATTCTAGCAGTTAATGTTGGTTATTGGTTTCCCCAGTTTTTCTTTCCGATTGCAGCGAATTTGTCTGTGATCCCTGTATGGAAGGAGTACTACATTTATTTGGACAGAATGAAGCCTTGTGACCTTCCCCTCCGCACGAATAGCAAGTAACTTTATTATTTATCTGTGTATTTGATTTATAAGTATTAGCTCTAGAGTCCTGTTTCCGATATGGTACAAAACCAGGTTTCCTATTATCAACATACATAGGATTCAATGAAAAACTACTGTTTCTTTCCACATATCTATCCCTCTTAACTTGCCTCCTACAGTCCTCTCGCACACTTTCATACAAATTGAGCTTCTCTGCCAACTCAGTGGGGGACACTATTTTAGGCCATTCATCCACAAAATGTTCTCTCATTTCATACGGCACTCTCCTTTTTAATTGAGTTACCATCCACCCTTTCAGGGAATCAAAATCAACAATTTTCAGTCCATCAATCCATTCCTGAAAATAATCGTTTATTTCAAACACAAATTCTCGCCATGTCCGTTCGGGGTTTCGTTGATAGTCCATGAACTTCTTACGAAATTTTTCAGGACTCAGCTTAAATCGTTTTAACAAAATCTTTTTTATATAATCATAGTCTTCAAATTTTTCCTCTGCCTCACGTGCAAGAACCTGAACAATTTCCGATGGCAACAACACCAACAAACTTGACACCCAATGTTTCGGGTTCAAACAAATCCTCTTTACCTGCCGTTCAAAAATGGACAAATACAAAACAATGTCATCTTCCCTAACATTAAATTTCGGCATAAGCTTTGTAACCTCTATTCCGTAATTATATCCTTCCACATCCAATCCAATCTTAGATTCCTTACTTTCATTACTCTTTCCCAACCTTAATTTTTCCAATTCAAACTCTCTCTCCTCTTTCGCAAACCCTCTCTCCTCTTTCGCTGCTCTTTCCCGTCTTGCCTCTACAACTGTTTCCAATAATCCTCTCACGAATTCGGCTTCATAATTCTTATTTGCCATAATCAATTCCTTTAAATCAACTATTCTTGCATCCGGAGCAGGCTGTTCTCCCAACTCCTCCGCCACACATCGCAAATCTTCTTTGCGGCCTTTCCCGAAAAACGCCATATCTCCCCCCTTCTATCTCCTTAATAGCCTGACAAAAAAAAAAACAAAAACCTCAAACTTGTCCACCAAAATTGTGCAAGACCCCAATTAAACTCGGCATCAACAATCCAACACTCAGTTATGCAAAATCACGAGCTCAAATATTACTGTAAACTGTATACACAAAATCAGTTGATAACATTTATCAAAAACATTTATATAAGCATATATCACAATAACTCAATTTTATATCTTAATATACATCATTTCAAAAAAACTCATTTCATAGCAATTCCAAAAATTTTCATAAATCTTTAACCAACCAACCATCACACAAATATACACGAGGATTATATATATAAATCAGCAATATCATATTTCACACTTTTTGTCCAATACATAATTATTTATACAAAGCAATCTCATCTGAACACATATATCCCATCTCAACATTTCAGTACTTATGCTATATTCTAAAACAAATCATAATAACCATGTGTCTGAACAGTTATATCTCCCCCCCTTCCATATTGGCATATATTTTACAAAAAAAAAACAATAATTATTATCCTAAATAACCATTCTGCCTTTTTTTTTCTTTTTCGTATACGTACGCTATAATTCAAATTAACATATTTAAATACTAGTAGCTCATCTTAATGGGAAGCCACTTACAAAAAAAATTCTCACCTTGCTTTCCTTTCCTTTCCCGATATGACCAGTCCTTCCAGCCAGACTACGCCAGTGAACTTTCTGTGATACGGATCTTCTGAAATCATTTAATTTCGCAGCCGAGTATAACTTCAAACATGGAGCTATGGAAATAAACTTCACACCACTCATAAAATCTTGACACTACACATGTTTAAAACTCAACGCTTTTAATACTCTAAAAACATTTAAAAAAAACCCAATAAATCAGAACCATATAACATTCTATTTTACACTCCACTACATTTTCCAACCTCTTCTTCATCAGCTCTCATGATCTTCTGTTTCGTCCCGTTGCCAGTTGAGTTACCTAAAGTTCAACTGTAGACTGTGAATCAAAGTAAAAACATCCATTCTAGACATTTCAGTTTGTCCGTTGGGTTTCACTACTCTGACAACTGCATTTGAATCTATCCGTCGGGTTTCACTACTCTGACAACTGCATTTAACTTTGTCCGTTGGGTTTCACAACTCTGACAGCTGGAAATGCACTTTTAATTATGATATGCACTTTTATGTTTCACTTTATTTATACATACGATATGGTGTATATAAATGCTATAATTTATACACAGGGCTACACAAAAGAATCCGTAATGGTTACTGGGTATGGGTGCAAATTGCTTAAAAGTGGTTTTTAAATGAGTTATGCATTTTTTTTGCTGAACTGCGTTTAGTTTACTAAGAAATGTTTGTAGAATATAGATAAAATGATATACACGGTCACGCAAAAATTGGATACATGACCGTCTATAAATGATGATTTCTGTAGGTTTAAGAGTGTTTTAGTTTAATTTAATTTTAGCTAAATAGTGCCGTGTAATAAAGGTACTAGGTTAACTACTGGGTTGTACAAAAGTATTCTAGTATTTTTCCATCTATTAGTGTAAATTGCTGAAAGAGAAATTTCAACCTATTATGCGTTTTTTGCTAAACTAAATTTGCCCATTATATAGTACATATATCAAACTACAGATCAAATACAGGGCCGTTCAAAAGAATTGGAATACATATTTGGCTATGGACAGTAAATGCTGAAATCAGTTTTTGAAATGTTTTATGCGTTTTGTAAAATGTTTACTTAGTTATCTTATATACCTTATTTCCCTAAATAACGAAGTTTTGTTAAAGCCTTCAGGAAGTGTTGGAAAGTGTTCCATAATCTATGCTTAACGCATTATTTTTCTTTTATGTTTCTTTTATCTTCTCTTCCTGTGTTGATTTTCCCTTTTTCGTGGTACATGGTGCAAAACATCTATATCTTTGATGTTTTTGTTGGTCTAGCAGTTATTTTGAAATAGATTTGTTCTTTAATACCGGTGTCATTCAATGATTTCAATATTTTATTAACATAAGTACTCTGCCCCTGAAAGGGTTAAGATAAATGTTTCAACAGACATGGAAAATATGGAGAAAAGTAGAAAAATGTATCAAGAATCTTGTGAAAAATAAATTTTCTGAATATGGTTATTATTTGATTTTTAATCGCAAAACGGACGTTACTTTAAAAATAATTTGCGTAATAATACCTTGCTAAGGATCCAAACTTCCACCGGTAAAAAAGAATCGAAATTTTTGCCTCCTTTGTGGCAGACGAATAAGACGTTAAAATAAGGCGTGTTAAAATAATTTTGTGTCATAAGGCCCGTTAAAATAATTTTTCCTGTGTAATAAACCTTTCTTAAAGTCATATATATTTTTTTCGAAGCAAAATAAAACTAGTCGTTTGGCTCCACCGTAATACTTATCGATCATGGATATACATAATATAAAATATGAAAATAAAACATGTGATACATGCTAAGCATTGTATCATGTTACTTTATTCATAATTTAATTTACTTGGACTCCCTTAAATATAGTTAATATAATCCCTTAAGCTAATATTGCTTTTTGTTGCATTAAAATAGCTCAGTTTGTTGATTTTCTGTAAGCAAGTAAACACTATTGGTTTACAATGAAAGTCTATGGGAATTTGGAAAAATATTAGAGTTACCGCCAATTAAGCGTCACTTTTGGCGATATATCGCAAAGTTGACGACGAACTTGGCGGCATTTGGCAACAGAACAGGGTTCCGCCTACGGTAACAACTCCTTATAGGTATGGAGATGCATTAAATGCTTGACATTTACGATAAGCCATTATTGGCATTTAATCTTATAGTTTGGTGATTGTTTTTTGTCGGCGGGGTAATCGAGTAGTACGGAATTGCGTAAAAGAAACATCCTTATAACTCGAAAAACTCTAATCATATTAACTATCCGTTTACTGCGTAGGATTAAGCGTCTCATTTCCAATTAAAATATATCTTTGAATTGAAATTTGAATGAAATACAGGGTCATGAAAAATCGAAGAGTGTGAAAAATATGATTACAAGTATCTCGGCAACTAATTATCCGATCAACTTCATTCTTTATGCAAAATTTATGTTTTTTTATTGTCTTTTATATTCTCTCCTTCAAATAAAGAATTTCAAAAAATTTTGTGTACCTTTTATCAGAACGAATATTTTGAGAGTCCGAAAAATATTGTTCCGGATAATCGAGGTTAGAGTTTTTAGTTAGAGCTTTTGCAAATATGTGGTGCGAAATGCATTTAACACTAGAACTACCGGAAATTTTACTGAAGTGTTATAAAAATATTTTACACCGGATATTTTAATTGACACTACTTCACTTATTCATTTAATTTATTTCTCCGTGGTACATTTTAAATTTATTTTAGAAAGGAATTTCTGGTGATAATAGACATATTTTTATTTGGTAGCGGTCAAAATGACCGCTACGGCGATTTTAGTGTTAAAGTATTAGGTCATGAAGTATGAATTGTCCTATTTGAAAGCATATTTTTTTTTTTTTTAATTTAGAAATTCTGAATTCTCAGCAGAATGTTTTAGTAGTTATTTTTACTTTATAAGATGACAGATATTCCACCAAAAGAATAAAAGGAAATTACAATTAAAAAATTTCTGTTGTGAATTCAGAATGCTTAAATTAAAAAGAAAACACTTTCAAATTAGACGTTTCATACTTAACCCCTTCGGGAAGATCGTCTTTTATAAAATTTTTAATCTTTTATCACCGGTTTTTCAAAACAGAAATTTTTACTTAGTTCAATCGGGAAAGTGCGGATTAAATAAGGCGAAAATTACAATAAAAATTTACTGGTGAGAATAATCACAGATTCTGAGTACCTTACGTGGTACGCATACCGGTCGCTCGTCCCCAAGGGATTAATGACCTAATATTTGCCTGAATTTTCGTTCGTTCCTAATGCATCGCGTATTACAACAAAAATCATTTTAACCCCTTCACGGTTGCATTAAATTACAGTTTAAAAATTCAAATTACTTATTGGCACCACTTTTTTGAAAAAGAAATATTCACCTTATTTAATGACAGGTAAAATGATACTATAATAAAGCAATTACACTAATTTATAGAGATTTAAGGGGTTAATTCTGTTTTTCTCAAAATTTACCGTCCAAAAATGAGTTTCCCACAGTTTAAATTCATCATAAATATCTAAAAATACACTGGAATTCTATTCCTTCTTAGCAAGAGACTCAATCGTAGCGCCATCTGATGAAAATGTAATTTTTTTTTAACGCAGTTTCGCTTGTTGATTTCCACGCTATATACTTCTATTTTGTCACCGTAGATCTCTTTTTAAGCATGACAGGAAATAAGGACAACATTTGCAATAAACAAATTTAAAATTTCAAAGGATAATTCTAGGTCTAACTGCGATTCATATTACTTATAAATGTTATATCTGTTTATACAAACTTAACATTAAAAAAAATTTACTTAACGTTATCTTATTAATATCTAAGTTTGTTCTAACAATGTTAAAATGTTGTTTGCGATTGGAAAAAAAAAGGGTATATTTATTTTTTATAATTATAGCCTATCAGCATGGATGACAAGATCTCTTAGTTATTCCGAAGACTGGTTGAAGACGAACATGTTTTCATCCGGAAATTTTATTTAAACAAAAAGTTCAAAATGAAATGTAAAATGCACTTTACTGAAAGAGAACACATTTCCTTACATATATTTTCCAGTTAACATGTTTGACTTGGATCAGACTCAAGAGTAATTAAACGATGTTGACATCCATGTAAATGGAGTTATGAATAAAGAGCAGGGGGCATATACCGTACACTCTCAGAAATAAAACTCTCCCTTTTGACGATTCAGAAATCCTCGAGCTGTATTTCGTCGTTTTTGACGATCATTTCCTATTAACCCGTTAATAGTCGCGCGTTGGTCTTTTCCCCGCCCGAAATTCGTTATCTTCCTGTAACTCATTTCCCGTTAAAGTTACGATAGCCAAATTCCGTGTAGCTGACCTTGAGTGTTCACACTTTTGTGTAGTAAAATTGCAAGTCATTCCTGCTATTTCTTAGCATTTTATCGCATTCTTAAGTTTCAATCGGTCTAAATGACCGCGTTGCGACCACTTACGTTAGTTGAATTTTTCCCCCTCGTTTTCATCCTTTCCCATTTCCGCGAAATCTGTGGGGAAGGTTTCTTCGAAGTACGCACTCTCTGTCAGTTGTTATTTCGTCTTTCTTTCCTTTCTGCTATTTTATTCGTTCAAAGAGTACTTTTTTTACTTTTAGAATGTGACTTAAAATTGTTTTATTATATTAGTTGTGTAGTCAGTTCGCACAAAAAAATGATGGATGGTCAACATTTTTTTCATTGTCAAATATTGTGGGAATAAATTCTCAAATCGATAATTATTTAAATATGGAAAAAAAGGGAAATTCATCATCATTATTTGAAAGAACTTGCTTTCCATTTATTACCCGAACATATAAATGAAAGAAAACAGACAATAACACTGCAAAACCATTAAAAAAAAAAAAAGATAAGAGAATTTTGTGGGAATCAGTAAAAAAAATTGCCGTATATCCAAAATCTGAAAAGTATCGTTTTTGTACAATAAAACAAATTCGAAAGATAAAACAATCTTCTCAGAAATGTAGTGTGTATATTTGCGAAGAACATACATATAATTTATTTGTACAATAAGAAAAATAATGAGAATTTTATAATGTAGGTTAGAAATTACGCAAATAAAAAACTCTTTTGGATAATTCAGTGAATGTTTATACTATGATTTAAAAAAAATATTTTAAGTATTTTTATAAAATTTATCTATTTTTAAATTTTCATACTGTAAGTAAAAACACATTTTTTTTAACAATGCCGCAGAAATTATTATTGAAATCCAATAGAGGCTTGGGGACAGTATCTAACAAATTTAAATTTGTTGCCCTTCATCAATTGTTCAAACTATTTTTCAGAATAATGTTTTCCAGAATATGAGAGAAAATTCATTAAATTAAATTATTTCTGCATATTTATAATTTCGGAGAAAATTTTCTTATTGTTTTTATTAATTTAATGAACGTTATTATAAAACAATAAATTATAACATTAATACCTTATTATGAAATGTACAATTGAATATTCATTTTAATTAAATAGTTTCTGTAAAATACATCCCTATTAAGATGAACCTTTCAGTGATTCTATTAATTAAAATAATTTATCCATCTTAGGATTTAAATTTACAATTGCAAATGTATTTAAATTAAATATATAATTTCAATAACTTATTTATTATTTACTTTATATGAGCGAAATTCGTATCCAGAGTTTTTATTCAAGGGCGCTGCTCCCACCCTGAAATAAATAGAAAAACTACAAATCGTGCATTTTCATTTGAAAAATGGATTTAATCACAAAATCTCGAGAGCCCCCCCCCCCTCATACACACACAGACACCCCACAAAATAAATAAATAAATAAAACGTAGTTACAACATTTACATTTATAATTTCGAAGTTAAGTATTTTTTACCTTTTTCTTTATTATTATATATATGTATATATATAATTATACATTTTTAATAATATTTGGTTTATGTGGTATTTGTGATTTCATAATTATTGGTCATTTTCCTTATTTTTCAATGGTATTATTGTACAGAAAGTTTATATATATATATATTGTCTTTAATTGTTTATTGCATCAAATTTGATGGTTTTTCATATGTTTTAAATGAATTAATCGTCCGCAATATGCTGGTGAATTAGTGGTATTGTATTTGATTTTCTGTTACATGTCATAGGTTCCATTTTTATTTTCAGTTTAATTGTTCAATTTAATGTCAGTGTAATATATTGATGCTAAATTTGTTAATTTTATTTTATTAAATGGATATAGAGTGCCGGAGTATCAAAAAAATCTACCTGACTCTGATTCTGTCCTTCCAAAATAAATAAATAAATAAATAAATAAAATAAATAAATAAAAATACCACTATCATGAATTTAGATTCATATTAGTAAAAGTTTTCCTACTAATTATTGATTCATAGTAACATCAGAAATTCAATCAAATCATTTACTATTTACTTTTAAATATTTATGCAAAACGAAGAAAGAGTTATTAAAAACATTTATCTAGATGCCAACTGAATATATACTTAAGCGAAATAAATAATTGCTGTAAAAGGTTGTAAAATGAATAATTGCTATAATCTTTTAAAGTTCAGTCACTATTTTCACCCTACGTTATCCGTTTTCGATCATCTGATAACACCAGCAAGTTTCCCCTTCGTTTTCGGCCTGCTGGTAACGGCGGCAAATGGACCGAACGCGACTACTAACGTTCTAAAAAATGTCGCGACTACTCTCGGGTTAGCATCACGTGACATTTAACGAAACGTAAACCCTCAAATATTTGACGAAGGTTTTGCCTCAATCACGGTCAGACTCAATGCATTTTAAGGAAACAGTTCCTCAAATCCTCTTCAAGTCATGCGATTTTAGCAAACAGATATTTGCTGGTTTATGTTAGTCCTGTAATAATTTATTTTAAAACAGCACTTAGTGCTTTTCTGAAAATACTGAAATATAGGTAGTTATTGTTTGTTCATTAGTTATTTATTTAGCTGTTAGAATTTTTAGGAATGTTTATTATTATTATTATTATTTTATTTATATGTTGTCGTCCGTTATGTTTTAATTCGTAAAGAATAAATTTCCTGTGTTCTTCAAAACCAAAATTAGGTCAATAAAATTTCAAACTTCTAGGATATCTTTTTTTTTTTTCTAAGAAGTATATTATGTTTTCAATCAAATTAAAAAAAAACATAATTGATCCCTCTCCTCTTTATAAACAGTAAAGTGTTAAAATCTTATCCTCCTACTCAAAGTGATAAAATCTCACGCAATATGCACTTCACAATTCGTTATTTGTGAGCAACAGATTAACCAGACCATATTCTAATCATCCATTGATCAAAGAAAATTTCAGTTGTAAATTATTTAATCAAGCCATATTATAATTATCCATTGATACGAGAAAACCATAAAAATAAATTAGCCTTTCTTAAAACTTTCAGAATATATAGCAGCGCCAATAAAATTGCAATCTACGTTATAAAAAATATAAACACGAAGTAGAATTCATTACACCAGTCTAAAAGCAAACAGTTTCAAGTCCCCAGCAGTCAAGTTGGAAGAGCAGCGACCTCCCACACGAAGGGTCGTGAGTTCGAATCACGCCGAGGAAAGAGAGAGAAAAGTGATTTTTTTTCTTTCCCCGTGTCAAATACTGGAGCTTCCAAACTGTTTGAGAGATGGCGCCACCAGCCCTCTTTTGACGAAACTATTGACGAAATTTACATCGTCAAGCAAGTGAAGAAACTAATTTCATCAATTTGACGAAATGTTCGATCGGAGCATTTTCCAGGAAACCATTTCGTCAAAAACAAAGAAAATTTCGTGAAATCTGAGTATTCATTTCTGAGAGTGTACTGTTTACATATTGCGAGTGAAGTAACTGAGGAGGTTGTCACAAAATGACAGCTATTTTTTTAATCGGATGAACAGTTTTTAATTACTGCCTGGGCAGTCTTCCCACCTGTAAATTTGAACAGAAAATTCCATCCTATTTAAGTGCCTTATTCAAGGAAATATTTTCTTACAAATATGGTAAACAATTATACTTGTTTTTAGTGGTGTCACTTTTGTACAGGTGTTATGATCGTTTTCACTGACACTGACATTGACAGGAAGTTGTCTAGGCTATCACAATATGGCTGAAACACAGGACCGGATTATTGCTAAAGTAAACTCCCACCAGTAAACATTAATGTCTGTTTCTGCCATTATTGATGACTGAAATTTTTCATTAATGAGGCGTTTAAATCAGAAGAAAACTTCTATTTAAATTTACTGGGGGAAATTTCTCCCGGTGGTAATCCAGTGTTGCCAGATTGGGGATTTTGTCCCCATTTTGGGGAATTTTGAACCTCTAGGGGAATTTTTTGGGGACATGTAGTTCGTGGGGAAATTTTTGGGGACTACAAAAATTTTGGGGAAAAACTTGGGATTTTTTTTTTTAAACTATTTTCCGTAAAGATTTCTTTTAGTCCTGTAGAAAAACTGGATCTGTCCCGAACTCAATTTTGATTTGAAAAACGAAAATACGATCCAGTTTGGGAAATATCCATAATTATTCTGTTGGATGTGGTCGTGTTCGTTGTTTACTACATTACAGTTTACATATATTACAGATGCATGAGACTCTAAAGTCTTAAGCAGCTTAAACCTGCGCGTGACTAAATATGCAGGACTTTAACGAAAAATTCCTTCGCTGTACTTTTTAAAAAATTTAGTTTAAATACGTGGAAAGCAGATATTTTTCTCTTTTATGATATGCAAAAGCACATCGATTGATACAGCGAAATTACTTTGCATTATGATTATGTACTTGACAAAAAAATTAAAGCAGCGTATCATCTCGGATTCATTCAAATCCCTATTGATAAGAGATTGTCTAAAGCTATGGAACTAATGTAACAAATAGTCCAACATTGTTAGACAATACTTTTAAAAACAAACGTAAAATAACTTGTCACCACTGCAAAATATATCTCTCATTCTTTTAATGTAGCTACAAAATATGCATTCAGTCGAGTTTAAAAATTTGTTTTTTGTAAATGGGGAATTTTTTCAAAAAAAAAAAAAAAATGCTTGATTTGGGGAAAATTTTTGAGCTTAAATTACTTAAATATTTTTTTATAGTGGTAAATTGAAAATTTAAAAATTCCCCTTTTAAGTAAAAATTGAGTTGGAGACTTTTGCGGAAAAAAACACTGATTTGGGGAAATTTTCAGAAATTTTGGGGAAATTCACTTTTGACTATCTGGCAACACTGCGGTAATCAACCCTGTGAAAGCGGTTACAGTTGAAGCTTCAATATTTTAGAATGGAGTTATGAATAAAGAAGAGGAGAGATATAGTGTACTGTCTATCAGTTCCGGGTGAAGTAACTGAGGAGGTTGTCACAAGATGGCAGGTACTTTTTAAAAATCGAATCAACACTTTCTTATTACCGCCGGTGCAAACTACCTACCAGTAAAATTGAATAGCAAATTTCCTCTTATTTAAAAGCCTTATTCATGGAAATGTTTTCTCATAAATATGGTAAAAAATTATTCTAGGTTTTACTGGTGTAAGTTTGCCAAGATATTATAATATTTTTCACTTTCACCGACAAGTGGTTGTCTAGTTTTTCACAATATGGCGGAAACGCAAGCCCTGACTACCGCGAAAATAATCTCACACCAATAAAAATGAATATATGTTTCTGCCATTACTTATGACTGAAATTTTGCATTAAAAAGGCATTTAAATAAGGAGAAAACTTCTATTTAAATTTACTGGTAGATGTTTTCCCGGCGGTAATCAACCCATGAAAAAGCGGTTACAATTGAAGCTTCACTATTTTAAGGATATGTCAGTTCCTATTTATTAATAGTTCCGTGTATTTTAGGGATATATCAGTTCCTTTTTATTAATAGTTCCATGTCTATGTATCAGTAAGTGTGTAACAAATCAGTTACAAAATTATGCCATTATATACAAAAAACAAATTAAGTTAAATATGTGATAAATAAAATATGAGTAAGAAATAAAAATTGCACTTATATAAAATAGTCAAAAATTTAATATTTTTAGCATCTACATTCTACCAACAGTTCGTTGCAATACTAAGCCCAATCGCTGACGAAATAATGGAGGCTATCGTAGGCAGATTTTTTTTTCAGCGTCTGTATGGTCGCTTCATTCAAGGCTCCCACTCGGTTCGTTTTTTGAACACCACTTTTATTTAAAGAAAAATCTTCTTTATAAATTTCGTAGAAACATTCCCAGAAGAGCGTTTCTCATGAAATTGTTTTAGGAACATACCACGAATTTATTTGTAAAAAATTACTGCTTTCCAAAAAACGGACCTGTTAATTTGAATACATATATTTTTTAAAAGTTTCTCGCTTTACTTTCTGAAATTATTCTCTTAATTCTCGTTCCCGTGATATTCACGGACTCAGTCTTTTATTCAGATTGTTTGATTTCCACCAGTTTTATAAAATATTGTAATTGACTTTATTATGGTACCCTTTTACCAGTAATTATTAAATATTGGGAATATTTCTTTTTTCAAAAAAGTGGTGTCAATAAGCAATTTGAATTTTTAAACAGCAAATTAAGGCGACCGTTAAGGGGTTAAATAAGCCGAAGAAAATTCTTAGAAATTACTGGTGTCGAAATTTAGGGGAACGTACAAACGCTTAAAGATCCGCCAACGACAGTTGCTATTTTTGAAATTGCGTACGCTCAGTATTCAGGTGGCAATAGGGAAAACTCCATTGTGTCAGTTCGCTGCCATCGAAATACTGAAGTCTAGAGGACACAAGTGTGACGTCATTACTAATCGACCGACTTCTCACAGGTGTTGGAATTCACACCGGAAAATTTTAAATAGCAATTTTCTTTTATTTTATTTCTGGAATATCTATAATCTTATAAAGCAATAATATTTAAACTTACTGGTGAGAATTTGAAATCTCCTAATAAAAAATCTGCCAGATGCAGCAATACTGTGGCATTCCGCATCTGGCTGAATTTTTATTTAGGGATTTCGAATTCTCACCGATAAGTTTAAATATTATTGTTTTATAAGATGATAGATATTCCACAAATAAAATAAAATAAAATTGAAATTCAAAATTTTCTTGTGTGAATTCCAACACTAGTGAGAAATCGGTCGATTAGTGATGACGTCACACTCGTGTCCTCTCGCCTTGAGTATTTCGATGGCAGAGGTCAATTCCGTTTTTTTAGGGTGATTATTTATCTTTCGATTTTTTCTTTCATCTTCTGTTCCTGTGTTGATTTTTCCTTCTTTGTAGTACTTGGTTCTAAACATTTTTGTCTATGATGATTTTGTTTGTCTAGCAGACTCATCTAGTTACAGCTCAATTTTGTAAGGGGATGATGTGAGAAAAGCTGACTGCTATTCCGTTTCTTCTGCGGTTTGTTATTTTCCCGTGAAGACCCCATTACATGGGGATACCCGGTTTTACTCCAACGAGCTCTCGCTCATAAACATATTGTCTTCATCGCCTCTACTTAATGCGAAATTATAAAATTAAAAACAGGAAATCGTGTCATGCTTAAAGTAATTTAGACATTTCAGTATTAACTCTCTGATTATGCAAATATTGTATTGTGATGCATGTGCAATGACTTTAACCTATAGCGTCTAGAATACCTAGTGTGGAAATATGCTATCCAAACAGTGCTAAAAATTTGTATCCTTTAAATGTGCAACGATACTGCTAAAATCCCAAGTGGCGATCGCAGCGACATCTGCGGGATTTTCGTATTACTAGTATTACATTGTGTAGACTAGCAAAATCTTGCAGTTGTAGAAAATATCCTACAGATGTCACTGCGATCTTCATATTTCAGCAGCATCTTTGCACATTTAAGGGATACAATATTTTAGCGCTTTTTTAAGTATTACAGGGATAGCCGATTTCCACACTATATATTCTAGGCGCTATACCTTAACCCTCTGAGGGGCAAGCAATTGCGTTTGTGTAATGCTGGATCCCCACAGGAAATTTGGAAAAGCTTTATCTGCAAATAAGAATACGCAACTTTTTAGCTCTTTTCTCTCAAAGTTATAAAAGTAAAATTTAGCTAAAAGTTTCTGATGCTGATTTTAATTAAAGTTAGGTAGGATATAATATATCCCACTGCCCCGCAAGGGGTTAACCTCTTTAAATAGGATATCAATATCTGTATCTTGATATCCTATTTAAAGAGGTTAAAGTCACTGCACATGCATCAAAGTATAATATTTGTATAATCAGAGTGTCTCTGGAAATTTTAACAAGAGGTGGGTACCTGTAATGATGCTCTGTCTTATAATGTACCACGGATATGATTCAACATGCTTGGAGTAACTGGTTAATTTGGTTTTGATTAACCCTTTCCTCTTTTCCCAGTTTCTATAGCACCCCCTCTCTATTTCCTTTCCTTCCCACCCTCCTATTTTGTTGGTTTTGGTTTCGCCTTCTGATATTTAATCAGCGTATGTCTTTTAGGCTGCAGCCTTCCTATGAAGGCGACTAATGTTTAGTTGAAAGTGCTAGGGATTTTAACATCTTCTGACACCAATGTTTTTACATCTTGATAGGTTTTAAATGGTTTTCAAACTTGTATATACGTGCACCTATTTAGTAAAAAATGTATTGTGAATTTAGTATCCTTGTGCTTATTTATAAAGAATCTTGTCAAAAATAAATTTTCTAAATAGTATAGTTAATATTTGTTTTTTTATTGCTAAACAGGCATTACTTTAACCCCTTAATTCTCGCTCCCGTCATATTCACGGGCTGTGTCTTTTACTCAGATTGTTTGATTCCCACCAGTTTTCTAAAGTAGTGAAATTGGCTATATTTTAGCATCGTTTTACCTGTCATTAAATAAGGTGAATATTTCTTTTTCATAAAAGTGGTGCCAATAAGCAATTTTAATTTTTAAACCGTAATTTAATTCGAGCGTTAAGGGGTTAAAAGTAACTCTCGTAAAAGCAACTTGCTAAGTATTCAAGCTCGTGATCAGAGTTACCGTTGGAGAAAACTTCCACCGGTAAATTAAAATCGAAATTTTTGCTTCCTTTCTGGTAGAATATTAGCATGAACAAGGCATTAAAATAAGGCGAAATTTCTATTCGGATTTGCAAGTGGAAATTAACTTCGGTGATAATTAGACTCAGGGTTGCCAGTTTTTTTTATTCAAAACTTTCGAATCCATACCAAAAAATCTGTAAGAAGAAATTTTCTCTAAGCAATTACAAAATGTCTGTCATTAAATAAGGAAAATAACTGTTTAGTGAATCTCTAGTAGTAATGCGCGCATTCGGAATTTAAAAAAAAGGTCAAACTAGACCTCGATCAGACTCTGTTCTACCCCAAAATTCTCACCTGACCATTATGCGATTAACACTTTCCGGCCCAGTGGTTCCATGTCGGGACTACCTAATTTTATTCCGAACTTACAAACCGCGCCAAGAATATTTTAATAATATTTTGCTTTTACAATTAATGTTTCTAGTAACAGGTTTTTTAATTTCTAAAAAAGTCGTTTATAAATCCGGTGTGAGTCAATCATTTTATCAGTTAACGAACTTAAATGTTCTGGACCGGAAAGGGTTAAGTCATAGTACAATGTTGCCCGTAGGCTACTTTTTTTTAAATTCAGATTTCTTGATTGGCACCACTTTTCTGAAATGGTAAAATTCCCCTTGTTTTTGCCTTAATTATTATGTCATTAAATAAGGCGAATTTTACTATTTCAAAATAATGGTGCCAAACAAGAAATCTCAAATTTAAAAAGTAGACCACTGGTAAATTTTGGCGGTACCCGTCAATTGTCCGTTGGAAAGGTCTGTGACCACTTAATGATATTATGCATCAGAGGTATCCATCCCCTCGATTTGCCCCCGCGTGATGAGACAAATATTACTTATTGAGTTTCATAAGTGTTGATACGACTATTTTAGAAAAGTAATTTTGCAAATATCTTAAATTGGTGTTTGAGACCGCCCCCCTCTCCGCGACTAATGTATCTACGGATTATTTGTAGAAAGAGATTTCGTTCAGATATAGTTTTGTTGAGAATAGAGGTGGTTGTGGAATGTGGAATTAAAATAACGCAATTTTATTTAAATTAGGAAATCTAACACGGCGATCTGTTTGAAACTTAAAGATAGTTTATAACACACAATAATAAGTTTTCAAAAGAATGGCGCGAGAAATTTAGTGGGGGGGGGGGGGCATTTTTTTTAAACCTTAGCGTTTTTTTTTTTTTTAATGTGCGGTTTTTAAGCATTTAATAATTATAAATTATATCAATTTGGCTTTATTAATTAAAGAATAAAGTGTTTTGAAAGAAATATTAAACGAAACCCTTTGTGCGATCTGTGATCACACTTACCCACTTGTTTTCTCTTTGTGGTCCTTTTTCCGAATGTCTGGTTTAGACTGGAAAACCGAACTCGTGTCTTTTTGCAGAATTATACATGATACATTAGCACTGGAACGCCCGGAAATTTTATTCAAGTTTCATAAAAATATTTGACACAAGAATTTTTATTTAAAACTGCTTGACTGGTTTATTTAACGTAAATCTGCTTGGTTTAAATTAAACTTATTTTATGAAAGAATATCTGGTTCCAATTGACATTTAATCATATGGTTTGAGTCGAATCGAGTCCTTCCTGGCGGTCTATTGTTAAGAAAGACGTGACTTTTGTGCATTTCTGCCAGCAATCGAGTATAAATATCAAATTTGAAATTTGAAATAAATTTTCAGGGACATGAAAAGCACGAAATTCTATCATGGGAGACTATTTATGATTAATAATTATTCCTATGAAAGAAGAATTTTAAAACGAATTAATATTGAAATAGTTTTTATAGATTATTAACTAATTTTTATTGTCTACTTTCGGTATCGGGCTTGAGCACTGATCAAACAAGATGTTTCAGTGTCTGGAGTCCTCGTGTTTCGAATTGTAATACTCTAAAAAAGACCTTGAAAAAGACCTTGAACTCATCTTTAATTAACATGTGTTAGTTGAAAATATAAAACAGGTTGAATTTGTTTTGCCGTAAACCGCAAGTACCGACTTCGAATTTTCCAAATAAACCCATCGAAAATTCCAATTAAATAAAAGTTCTAAGGCAGTGGGAAGTATCTAACCCGAACTGACTGTTATACCCGAATGGTAAATTTGTAGTATTTTTTAAATATTGTTAACTGTATAGTGGACAAAATACGTTTACTTACTTTCACATGAAAATTCTGTTGACATTCAATAATTTTACCATTAGCAACAGAATTAAATTCCCTCAGTTAGTTTAAAAGAAACTATAAGGACATTTTAATTTAACGAATAAAGAGACAGAACACCATTTTACTTTTGTTTCCCCTTTCAATTCATTTTTTTATTTCCTGTTTTCGATCTGGATATTTGGAAAACTCCTTAATCCCCTGAGGGGCAAGCAAAAATGACTCTAAATATTGAATTCTCACCGGAATAATCGAAAAATTTTATTTTTAAATACGGAGAAGCAATTTTTCAACAATTTTCCTCCAAAGTAAAAGATATAAAATTTAGTAAACATTTTCTGGTGAGAATCTTGTTTAAATTAGGTGGGATATATTTTATCCCACCGCCACTCAAGGGGATAAATCAAGTTAGGATAATTGGAGATTTACTATCAATCATAACTAATCAATAATCATAACTAACATCACTTAAGGATACATTGACAAGTAGAATATCTATAATCATCTCTGATTTCCAAGAGGTCTCATGAGTCTTAAATTGAAAAAAAAAATTACAAAAAAGACAAAATTTCAACATTTAACATCTTAAAATGTACTTGATTTTAAAACAGAACTTTTATTGTGTTGAAAGATATAAGTTTGTTCTTTTATTTTATGTATTTAAAAAAGTTGCAAAGTGTAGAATTAGCATTTATAGGGGCTCCAAACTGTCGGACATTTGGCGAGCAGAAAATTGGTATAACAGGTTACGTGCAGGATTACAAAATAAATTTTTCAACTAGAATGAAAATTTTTGTGCCTACTTGTACTTGATATTGTAATAATAACCCTGAACCTAAATAAATTTGTATTTAAAGCACTTTTATATTTTTAATACAAATTTGTATTTAGGTAATGGGAAATTTTGTCAACAGAAAATTTGATTCATTGAAAATTTCAGAAGTTTTGGAGATATCTTGCGCGTTATGTCCAATAATGTCATTTGGAGAAAAAAGACTCGCTTCTCCTTTCGGAAACTCCTCTTTAGCTGTTGGGTGGGTAAAATTTTAAAAGCGATAAATTCTGTACTAATGGGTAATTAAAGGAAACAATTATATCAAAATGTTCAGACAAGAAAGGAGTTTAACATCTAGAAAAATTAAAATTTCGAAAATTATGAAGCTTTAAGAGTCCTGGGTCTTCTTAAAGTGATCTTTAGATCATTCACGTGCAATTTGTGGTTCTGAAATGCAACCGTGGGAAATTGAGTCCATTTATGCGATCACTCTTATCATAGCTGCCAACAACTTACGCTTTTTTGTACCACAAATATTTTATGGTAAATTTCACCTTTTTAAATCGCCGTAATCCGTCGATTAAATAAGGCAAAACTTTCTATTAAATTTTTGTGGTATGTAAAATCGGAAGAGTTAACAGCTATGCTCTTATGTATGAATTTCCAAGATGTATTTTTCAGAAGTGTTATTTTAAATCACACCAGAAATTTTGTAAAACTTATTTTCTATAAAATAAAATTTTTGCAGATGTACATCTGTGCCACAGTACGGATATTGCAGAGATTCAAGTAACTGTGCTGTTTTACAGCCGGCGATTTACAGAAGAAAAAGTTGTTTACACGAACGCACACTGGTTAACCAATCACCCTGGACGTTTCCGAAGCTGGGTTTCCACTTTGGCCTTCTTTTTCATTCCAACAATCCGAATTCAGGCGGTAAATTATAAAAGAAGAATTTTTATTTTATGTAAGCACGAAATGTCTATCATTAAATAATAAAAAAAAAACACGATTCGAAATTTCTATATGAATTTATTCCTAAACATTCAGTCTGAACTAACAACCTTATTTCCGAAAAGGCAATCAATATATATTGTATCCCCAAGTTATACTGTCAAGAAATATTAAGTTAGAAAAACGCGAATAACGGCATTGCTTTAGTGTGTATCCAGAAAATTACATCAACTTAGGCGGCGCAGCTATCGAATTTAATGCCTGAAAGTGCAAGCACTAAGCGTTAGTTACATCGTCTAGAAATACGTGGTACTAATTGCATTAAAAATATTAGGTTATTAAGTAAGAATCGTGCGATTTGAAATGGGTTTTTTTATGTAGAAATTCCGCTTTACCATCAGATAATTTGAATAATTATTTTATGTTATAAATTGTTTAATATTCTGCAAATAAAATAAAATAAACTGTCTATGTCTAACCTGTTTTTTAAGGTTTCGTTCATCTGACGAAACTCTATTCGCCTCACTCCTCTGTCTGTCCCTCCGTCCGTCACAAAGCCCGTTCTCAGAAACTATATATGTTGAAGACTTGAAATTTTGCATAATTATAGCTGAACACCGCACATGAAACGACAAATGATAAAATTTTGAAAAAGTCGTAATTAACGGACATTATTATTTAAAAAACACCAATTAGAAGATCGGAAAGAAATTCATAATTTAACAAAAGCATGGATTTTTTATCAAATTGCAAAAACAATCTCTTCCGCAGATTAAAAACAGGTGTCATCATTATCTGCAGACGTATTGGTACCCGAGCAATTTAAGCAGGTCACGTGATTTTTCCTGCTAGGAATTTTTAAAACGATTTTTAAACATTTAAATTATTTAATTTTTTAATTAATTTTTTTTACATCCGGACTCAAAAATTTTCGCTGATTTCATCAATGTCAATTTCGATCTTCTATCTTAATTAAAAGCGGAGATATTAATTATTATTTAACTAAATGGTTTTATTCCTATAAAATATTTCTGGAGATTGCTGTTGCAATATGGGAAATCTTGATTTCAAAAGACTTATAATGGAACCAGTTCTTTTAAAAATGAAAATTTGAAAGTAAGTCCAACGATCTTGGGTCTTAAGGGGTCTTATGCTATCATGGCTGTTTTCATTGTAACCCTTTGTGGCCGACTGAGTACTTTAAAACGTAAAATTATTATTCTCTTCTGCAAAGAAATCCTATCATTTTTACACAATTCTTTAAATATCTCGGTTACTATTGGTCGTAGAGCTTAGATCTCGCGACAAAATTAGCTCCGTAGCTCCCAAACTTTTCCCAACGATTATTATTCCGTCTTCTGATTTCCTCTATTAGGGAACCGGGTAGGGCCCCTTTTAAATATTTTTCGGTAAGTATGAAATACTGGTTTGCATCCCCCTCCTCAACATAAACCTTATTTTAATGGTAAAAAAAATTCCTGTTGACATATTTAAAAAAATTTATGTTACGAGGCACACGTTTGGCCCCCAACGTTTGGAGCTGTTTTTTCTTTGGGCCTTATCTTTGCCTCTAATTGAGAAACAGCGTGGAGAATTATAACTGAGAAGGCTCAAGAGAAGCTCACTTTTCACAGCCGATCAAATGGCAATCTCCATTTTTCGATAAATGTCCACCCCCTCACTTTACCCACCTCCAAAGGGGGCCACTTTTCTATATTTTGCTGTTACCCGTCATGTGATATATCATAGGAAAGGTCTGTGATCGCTTAATCATGTTATGCATCTCCGGTTTTCACCCCCCCCTTTGCTCTCCCAATAGGGGGCACTTTTCAAAATTTTGGTTGTACCCGTCATGTGTCTGTTGGACAGGTCAGTGACCGCTTAATGATATTATGCATCTGAGATGTCCATCCCCCCCCCCCCTCCCCGCTTTGCTCCAGCGTGATGAGATATATATTACTTATTCAATTTCATAAGTGTTGATACGGCTATTTTAGAAAAGTAATTTTGCAAATATCTTAAATTGGTGTTTGAGACCGCCCCCTCCCCGCGACTAATGTATCTACGGATAAGTTGTAGAAAGAAGTTTCGTTCAGATACAGTTTTGTTAATAATAGAGATGGTGGTGGAATGTGGAATTAAAAGAACGCAATTTTATTTAAATTAGGAAATCTAACACGGCGATCTGTTTTAAACTTAAAGACACTGTAAAACACACAATAATAAGTTTTAAAAGTAATAGCGCGAGAAATATCGTGGGGGGGGGGGGAAGGGCGCAATTTTTTTTAATATCCTTAGCGGGTTTTTTTTAATGAGCGGTTTTTAAGCATTTAATATTTACAAATTATATCAATTTGGCTTTATTAATTAAAGAATAAAGTGTTTTGAAAGGAATATTAAACGAAACTCTTTTTGCGATCTGTGATCACACTTACCCACTTGTTTTCTGTTTGTGGTCCTTTTCCCAAATGTCTGGTTTAGACTGGAAAACCGAACTCGTGTCTTTTTTGCAGAATTATACATGATACATTAGCGCTGGAACGCACGGAAATTTTACTCAAGTTTCATAAAAATATTTGACACCAGATATTTTATTTAAAACTGCTTGACTGAATTATTTAACGTAAATCTGCTTGGTTTAAATTAAACTTATTTTATGAAAGAATATCTGGTTCCAATTGACATTTAATTATATGGTCGGAGTCTAATCGACTCCTTCCGGGCGTTCTAGTGTTAACAAAGAGATGTGACTTTCGTGCATTTCTGCCAGCAATCGAGTATAAATATCAAATTGATATTTTAAAGAAATTTTCTGAGACATAAAATTCACGAAACGCTATCATGGGAAACTATTTATGATTAATAATTATTCCTATGAAATAAGAAATTTTACAACGAATTAATCTTGAAATAGTTTTAAAATATTATTAACTAATTTTTACTGTCTACTTTCGGTATCGGGCTTCAGCACTGATCACACAAGATGTTTCAGGGTCTGGAGGCCTCGTATTTCGAAATGTAATACTCTAAAAAAAAAAAGACCGCGAACCCATCATTTGTTTACATGGGTTACTTGAAAATATAAAACAGGTTGAATTTGTTTTGCCGTAAACCGCAAGTACGGACTTCGAATTTTCCAAATAAAACCATCGAAAATCCCAATTAAATAAAAGTTCTACTGCTGTGGGAAGTATCCAACCCGACTGACTTTTATCCCCGATTGGTAAATTTCTAGTATTTTTTAAAATATTTTTAACTGTATACTGGACGAAATACGTTTACTTATTTTCACATGAAAATTCTGTTGACATTCAATAATTTTACCCTTAGCAACAGAATTAAATTCCCTCAGATAGAGTTAAAAACTAACTATAAGGACATTTTAATTTAACTAATGACAACACAGAACCGCATTTCGATATTGTTTCCCCTTTCATAGCTGCTAACTTTTACGCTTTTTTGTTACCACTAAAATTTAGTAAAGATCTTCGCCTTGTTTATTCGTAAGATTTCGACGATTAAATAAGGCAATATTTACTATAAAATTTTAGTGGTAGCAAAAAAGCGTAAAATTTGGCAGCTATGCCCTTTCAATTCATTTTTTTTATTTCCTGCTTTCGATCTGGATATTTGGAAATCCCCATAAATGAAGTTAGGATAATTGGAGATTTACAATCAATCATAACTAACTAATAATCATAACTAATATAATCATAACTAACTAATAATCATAACTAACACCACATAAGGACACATCGACAGTTGGAATACATATATTAATCTGTGATTTCCAAGCGGTCTCAAGACTCTTAAAATTGAAAAAAAAAGAAAAAAAAAACAAATATCAACATTTAATATCTTAAAATGTATATGATTTTAAAACACAATTTTTATTGTGTTAAAAGATATAAGTATGTTATTTCATTTCGTGTATTTAAAAAATTGCAAAATGCAGAATTAGCATTTATAGGGGGTAACAAACTGTCGGGCATTTGAGGAGCAGAAAATTGGTATAACACTTTGCTGGACAGATAATTACACCTGTTTATTTTCTATTTAATTTACTTCCAAAATTGTTAGTTGGTCCAAATCATCCAAGCAACCTCATAGCAAATTGGTATATAATTTTATATACCTTAGATAAATTCAAATAATATAAGTGATCGTAATTACATAATTCTAGTAGAAGAGCAACGCGAAGCATTAATAAAATTAAATTATAACTCGCGTCAAAATGTAATTATTAAATTTGAATAATTACGAATAAAATTAAGAGTTTGCGTTGTGAATTATTTAGACGAACTCTTCCACTTATGAATTAAACTAAAATTTAAGCTGTAAAAATAAATTGACACACCTTAAACATTATCAATTAAATAATTACAGAAACTTTTTAAAACTTGATTAAATATTTTATTTACATTGAACACAACTATATACAGAAATACATAATATTAATTCAAAAAAAGAAAGCAATACTTTTGTTTGCTTCTCATTATTTTATGTATATTTAATCTTTAAAAAAAAGACAATATTTTCATGTACTCTAATTATTATATTTTTTTCTTTTTGCTAAAAGAATAATTCTCTTTCATTTTTAAATTACCTTAATTTTATTTAATTATCGGTTTTGTCGGATCTCAGATTACTCTCTACCATAAAATATCAGAAAAGTATATTTATGATTTTTCATATGATTTTAAGTGGTAAAAGAAAAAGTTTAAAGAAGTACCTTTTTTTTATATACGGGATGGTGGCCTTTATTCATCAAATTCAGAGTTGTCGCGTTGCTTAGGGTCATGTCCATATGTCATCCGGAATTCGCTTCGTATCAGAGCGGCAACATCGGGATGGCAGGATGCATAGCTACGGACCTCTGTAGAACAATCTTCTTTATTTTAACACCAGGAAGACATTCTCAATTTGGCTTGCTTAGGCTCACTCCGATATGTACATCAGGAAGACATCCTCAATTAGGCTTGCTTGGGCTCACTCCGATATGTACATCAGGAAGACATCCTCAATTAGGCTTGATTAGGCTCGCTCCGATATGTCCATCTCGCCTGGGCATTACTAGGGCTTTTTTTCATTGCACGGGCTTTCAGGAGAGCTCCTGCGTCCTCTACATCTTTTTTCAGACTCTCTTTTTTAAACCTTATTCTTCTTGCACACCAACTCCTGTAGTGGGTGGAACTATTTTTGTCTAGTCCACTGTTATTGGATGTGAGAAGATTTTTTATTATTCTTCGATAGGCCTATTAGCTAACAGTCTGCAAATGGCCCCTTACATATACTTTAATTTTATTATCTGCCTTAAAGTTTGTGTGGTCTGAAAAGCCATAAATTTATCCCAACACTTTTATTGAGGCCATAAATTTATTCCAACGTTTTTATTATTTTACGATTTCTAATTATACACCACTTTCCATTGGCTTGTCATAAAACGACACCATGGCGTCTGGCTATTTTTGTTGTCTGAGATCCGAACTCTATTCAACATTATACATTCATTTTACAATACAATAATTTTTTAAAAATATATATTTAATATTTAAAATCAACTTAATAATTTTTGTATGAACTTACACTCTTATTTTACTTAAATATATAAACATTATAATTTTACACTCATAATTATATTTTATAAAAAAATATTTATACAAACAGAAATAACAAATTACGCAATTTTACTTTGATTTAACCAACATGGTGCGGGAACATATCATAGTTATATGTTGCCCAGCATCTCTCCCGGTAGTCAGAAAAAAAAACTGATTGCTGGTTTTATTTTATTTTTTTTTGTAAAGCTTAAAGGAATGTACGTGTCCATATGACTGTGTATCTACACAGTTTTTGAGCTAAGACTGCAAAGTTCAATTATCAATAGTTCTGGTATATTTTATAAGAAGTTCTTCTATTTTTCATAACAGAAAGTTCAACACATGATAGCATAGTTGTCTGTTGACATTCACATTTATAGAAGACATCTGTACTTAAAATCTGACATCTTTCTCGAAGCCTTTTTTCTTTACCACACACATGTTTAATAATTTTGTAACTTTACAGCTTAAGTGCCCAAAATACATTCAAAGCTATAATTTTGTATGAAACTAATATGCCGAAATAAACCTAATTACAAGAAAAATAATGGCATACACATTTGACATATTATTTCATCACATACAACCTTATGACACAGTGTTTTATCTAAAACACATTTTATACTGAATAAAAGTAAATACAATGCTTGTAATATGACATGTTATATTTCACATAATTAATCTGATGTATTCAAATTATAATCAGAAAAATATTGTATACAAACTGGTTACATTATTTTATTTATTTATTTGTTACTTCTAACATGTATGATATGTCAAAATATACAAGCTATCTCATCTCCTTTAATATATCATTACGTAATGCTTTCCAACTTTACCCGATACGAGAAAGAAAAAAAAAAAGAAGAAGAAGGAAAGGAGAATAAAACCAGTTTTTGAACGTCCCCGATCCTTTCGAAACGATGGGTTGGTCAAGCTACTAATCACTTTTTGCGAGGTGATTTGTGCTGTGACAAAATTTTACGACTTCCCAAAGGTATGTATTTAAAACCATTTCATGCTTGTAATTACCTTATTAATTAGTATAATTTCTTGATATACTTTCTTCTTAACTAACTGTGCATGCCTGTATGTAATTTTTAACATAATCTATGCATAAACAGTGTATGTATTTGTATCATATCTAATGTAAACCTTCTGCTTTTTTTATTATTTTGTAGGGGAAAATGGCGATTCTAGCATTTGAATTCTCCTGCCTCATACTGCGACTGAAGCGAGCGTCGCTTTTTATGCTGTCAGGTTCAAATCTAAACCAAATTGCCTTTCAGGATTTAAGAAAAAAAATGCCTATAATTTCCTTTAACAGATTACATTGTATATTTTTAGACCTTTCTAACAAACACAAATTTTGATTCATGATATTGTTTACTATTAAAATGTAAACAACACGGAAATATGACTTCTACAGCCTCTCAAAATGCAAAATATGCATTACGCTGACCTTAAAAATGCACCTTCATTTAATACTATTAAATAGTGTTGTCAGAAAATGCCATTGACGAAGAAGAGAACAATTTTTGTGTCTTTAATTATTATTTATTTAGCCAACAATTCTATCTTAAAAGATTGTTAAATTTTCATATTTATTTATTTACTGAATGAAATAAAAATTTATTTATTCAAAAAATAATTTATCATTAACATTCCGTATGTGAATTCTACTGTCTAAACTTTAATGATATGTTTAAAAGTAAAAGATACTAAATTATTATTATTAATCAAACATTAATAATTATTATAAGTACAGAACTTGTGTGAAAATATAAATTATTTAAAACAACGTTTAAACACACAATAAAACAACATATTTGACCATACGTATACGTTTCGTGAGTACTAGGACTCACATCCTCAGTGTAAAACTTTAAAAACAATATCCCCCCAACTGCATGTACGGTGAAAAAACCCAAATGTCAAAACATAATACCAAAAGACCATCAAGTTCTAACAGCCAATGAAATTAATGCGGAAGTGAAGTGTCGTGACACAACAAATCCATCCAGAAAGTTGAGATGTATGGTGTACTAGATAAATCATTAACCAAGGAGTCTTTAAATTTATGGATATGAATAGCCTTATAAAAGTCTAAATCCAGAGGAGTAATACATTTCTTGATAATGGTAGCTGAGTCAAAATTAAAATTATGTCCCTCCCCCCAGCAATGAGAGGCGATAGAGGATTTCTGCAATTCTTTTTTCTTTACATAGTTTCTGTGTTCATTGATTCTGTAACGGAGTTTTCGTTTAGTTTGTCCAATGTAGGACAAACCACATTGGCATTGAATGTTGTAAATGCCCCAATAATTATGTGGAGGAATTTGGTCCTTAAGTTGCGAAAAAGATAATTTATTAACCGGTTTAAAAACCACATTAAAATCATAATGTCTTAAGATATTAGCCATCTTAAAGCTAATGCTATTATAAAATGGTAAAATGATAAGATTGGAAATGGAAACCGTAGTCACAGGAGAATCAAGATTATTAACATATTTATTAAGACTATGAGAAATTAAATTATTGATATAAGATAAACTAAAACCTCGATCAATAGCCACAGATCTAATGTAATTTAATTCTGTAATAAGTGAATTATTATCTGAACAAGTTAAGCGAGCTCTATTAATCAAATAATGAAAAGCCGAAGCTTTTTGGGAAGGGGGGTGACATGAATTGAAATGGGGAGGGAGTGTGACAGCAAAAGGTTTACGGTAAACGCAAGTGTCAAAGGTATTAGGCTGACGTGTAACCAACACATCCAGAAATGGCAATCTATTATCTATTTCAACTTCATAAGTGAATTGAATGACTGAATCTATTGAGTTTAAAATCGTTAATATATTGTCAACAGAACAAAGAGAAAGGTCCAAGAGTGCAAAAGAATCGTCTACATATCTACAGTAAAATGGGAAGTTGATAAGGTTAAACATTTTAACCTCAAAGTAATGCATATATAAATCTGCTAAAAAAGGGCTAAGGGGATTACCCATTGCTAAACCATCCGTCATAGAATAATATTGATTAGAAATTTGAAATGAATTTTGTTTTAAACAAGTACTGAATAACTCAATAATGTGGTTGATTTCATAATCTGTGTAATGAAATTCTTTTAATCTAGTAGTGAGACTTTGTAGTGCACCTTGAACTGGAACATGGGTAAACAGAGAAGTAACATCAAATGAAACCATGCGTAAAGAGGGGGAGGGGGGGAAGTTTTTAATCCGATTAACAAAAGAACTAGAATTCTTAATAGTGTACATATTAGAATTTGAAAGGAATGAAAAGCGTTTCACTAAATATTTAGCAAGAGGGTATGAAGCAGTACCGATATTGGATACGATAGGCCGGAGGGGAACACCAATTTTATGAACTTTAGGTAGAGCGTAAAAGCGACTGCAGTTAGCGACTGCTTTTACGCTCTACCTAAAGTTCATAAAATTGGTGTTCCCCTCCGGCCTATCGTATCCAATATCGGTACTGCTTCATACCCTCTTGCTAAATATTTAGTGAAACGCTTCTCATTCCTTTCAAATTCTAATATGTACACTATTAAGAATTCTAGTTCTTTTGTTAATCGGATTAAAAACTTCCCCCCCTCCCCCTCTTTACGCATGGTTTCATTTGATGTTACTTCTCTGTTTACCCATGTTCCAGTTCAAGGTGCACTACAAAGTCTCACTACTAGATTAAAAGAATTTCATTACACAGATTATGAAATCAACCACATTATTGAGTTATTCAGTACTTGTTTAAAACAAAATTCATTTCAAATTTCTAATCAATATTATTCTATGACGGATGGTTTAGCAATGGGTAATCCCCTTAGCCCTTTTTTAGCAGATTTATATATGCATTACTTTGAGGTTAAAATGTTTAACCTTATCAACTTCCCATTTTACTGTAGATATGTAGACGATTCTTTTGCACTCTTGGACCTTTCTCTTTGTTCTGTTGACAATATATTAACGATTTTAAACTCAATAGATTCAGTCATTCAATTCACTTATGAAGTTGAAATAGATAATAGATTGCCATTTCTGGATGTGTTGGTTACACGTCAGCCTAATACCTTTGACACTTGCGTTTACCGTAAACCTTTTGCTGTCACACTCCCTCCCCATTTCAATTCATGTCACCCCCCTTCCCAAAAAGCTTCGGCTTTTAATTATTTGATTAATAGAGCTCGCTTAACTTGTTCAGATAATAATTCACTTATTACAGAATTAAATTACATTAGATCTGTGGCTATTGATCGAGGTTTTAGTTTATCTTATATCAATAATTTAATTTCTCATAGTCTTAATATATATGTTAATAATCTTGATTCTCCTGTGACTACGGTTTCCATTTCCAATCTTATCATTTTACCATTTTATAATAGCATTAGCTTTAAGATGGCTAATATCTTAAGACATTATGATTTTAATGTGGTTTTTAAACCGGTTAATAAATTATCTTTTTCGCAACTTAAGGACCAAATTCCTCCACATAATTATTGGGGCATTTACAACATTCAATGCCAATGTGGTTTGTCCTACATTGGACAAACTAAACGAAAACTCCGTTACAGAATCAATGAACACAGAAACTATGTAAAGAAAAAAGAATTGCAGAAATCCTCTATCGCCTCTCATTGCTGGGGGGAGGGACATAATTTTAATTTTGACTCAGCTACCATTATCAAGAAATGTATTACTCCTCTGGATTTAGACTTTTATGAGGCTATTCATATCCATAAATTTAAAGACTCCTTGGTTAATGATTTATCTAGTACACCATACATCTCAACTTTCTGGATGGATTTGTTCTGTCACGACACTTCACTTCCGCATTAATTTCATTGGCTGTTAGAACTTGATGGTCTTTTGGTATTATGTTTTGACATTTGGGTTTTTTCACCGTACATGCAGTTGGGGGGATATTGTTTTTAAAGTTTTACACTGAGGATGTGAGTCCTAGTACTCACGAAACGTATACGTATGGTCAAATATGTTGTTTTATTGTGTGTTTAAACGTTGTTTTAAATAATTTATTAATAATTATTATTTAATTATAAAAAAATGTGATTAATACACTTGTATAATTTTAAAAATACAAAAGCAAATGATAATTACTACGTAAAATCGTATGTAGTAACCCATGAGTACTCGGCCGAACCAAAGAATTTCTGCCAGCAGAAAAAATCTTTGTATACTCACAAACAACCACATCCAATTTTTTTTATAGATCAAGTTTTTAAAATAATTACTGTACGTACTATAAAAGAATTAAGTAAATAAATTTATTAAGCCATACTACCTATTTTAATAAAAATAAGGCCAATATATATAAATATATTTATTTATTTATTTTGTTTCCTTATGTTAAATTGGCCAAATTATATAAAAAAAAAATTTATGAACTCACACACTCAAATTTATCAATACTATGTATATTTATATGTGTTAAATTTAGAATTGCATTTAATTCTAAGGGAAAGTAAAGAGAAAAAAAAATGCTTAAATTCTAAAATAACATAAATTTATAAAATATTTTATTTAAAAAAAAAAAAATCTAATTTCTAGCTGATTTCAGCAAGATGTCATTTAATATTTATATTAAATAATTTTGCTAATACACTTTATTAATTATTAAATTTGCATATTTTTATATATACAATAAAAATATAATAGTCTTACATAAAATTTTACACTACAACAATGTTATTAATTAATTTAACTTGAATTTAAGCCTACTTTAATTCTAATTGAATACCGTTAATAAAAGTAAATTAGCTTATCAAGTTAAATATAATATAAACTATGTTTGTCTAATGTTAATTTTGCTGAAAATTCCATAAATTTTAACTGCAAATGCTAATTGCTATACCTTTTGTTATTTATTTTGAAAACAACACGAACTTATATTTTTATTTATCATTTTTTTATTAAATCTAGGAACTATACACTGAGCTAGACACTCCATAAATATGTAAAACCTAAAAATCAAAAGTTTTCCTAAATAAAACTCAAAATGCTGCTTTTTACAATATAATATTACTAATTTTATTGTTTCTGAGCATAACATCTAGTAATTATACCATACTTAATTTTTTCTTCGATTCCTTTTTCAGCCAAGAATCCTGAAGTTAATGCCTAAGTGATGACTATATATTGATGAATTGATAAATGTTCTACAAAAATTTTGTTGGTGTTGGTGCATACCCAGCCGTAGTCCAAAATTGCACCCTATACAGAAAGCCTTTGGTGAGAAAATTTTAATTTTACTTCAATTATTTATTTGTGTAATTTTTTTACAATAATTTTGTGTGCAATCATATTGAAATAACTTGCCTTGTCCATTGTTATACATATATATGTTTTTTAAAAACCAATGTGCTACACCAAAATCCTTTTTTTAAATTTTTTTTTATAACACTTTTGTTCATAAAACTTATCTCTGCTGTCTAAATTCTAGACTTTAGCATATAAGTTGTAATTGAACTACCGGAATAAATCTTAGCACTTTTTGCATATTTTATTATATTTAGGCTTATAGCTGACCGCTATCCTAATATAAAGTGCACTAATAATTTATTCCTTGTCAACCATATATTTATATAAGAAAAAAAAATATATGAGTATGCTATAAAGCTGTTCTAACTACCCTGAACCTATAGCTTACACCTACTCATTTTAAAGAGTAATTCTGAAATTCTGTCATCTAAATTGTAAGGCTATTAGCAAAGGCTACCCTTATAGAAGACAGAATTTTTTTTTTTTTTTTTTTTTTTTTTTTTTTTTTTTTTTTTTTGAAATTTACTTCAACATTATTCACTATTAAATTAATTAAGTTTTAATGTTATTTGGCTTTCTTAAGATTTTATATTTTCTAATTCATATTCGAAAAGAAAAAAAATATATAACTTTTGCCTGGAGAGAAATATTTCACAGCTCCATTGAAGTTTTGTGAAGCACATTACCTAATTTTATAAGTATGTTTTCGGGTGCGCCCTGCACATTTGCTCAATATTGTAACCTGAGACAAATTGGCGTTCCCATGTTCCTATCCTTTCTTATTATTATTTTGAATTTTAAAAAGGCAAGTTATTAATTTTGTTTCAATTTTTTTTACCTAAAAGAGAAAAATTTATTTTTAAATTTTGAAAATTTTGAAATTTTGAAATTCGATTAATTACGTATTTTGATTTCTTTTAATACCAATTCATATCCCATGGATAATATTGGGGAGGGGGGGAAGGGTAATGATCTTGTATAACATCCCCGTATAAGTTTGTATATGGTGTATAACCATATAACGACATATTTTTATCATAATAATATGTTTGATACTTTAAATATGGGTCTACATTCTCAGAATATTTATTATTTTTTTTATAATACTTTATAGTACCTTTGTCACCCTTTTGAATCGTATTTTTGTCTAATTTAAACCAACAATTTTCAGTTGAGTGTGATTTCCTTTGACAAATGTCACATTTATTTTTGTAATTTTTATCACCCTTAATTTTTTTCTGAGACCCTTGTAAATTCGTAATTTCCGCCTCTGTATGACCTGTTGCATATTTCGGAGCGTACAGCTGATCCATATGTCGTTTGATCGGCTCTATTGATTTATCTGGAACATATTGTAATAAATAATTAAAGTTTCTAAACTTTTTAGTAACTTCGTAGGGTCCTTGAAATTTTGGCTCTAATGCGCCTGGTTTTCCAATACATTTTAAATATACTGTTTGACCCAAATTTAAATCCTTTACTTTTTCTTATGCCCCTTCATCTATATATTCTTGCATTATTTTCTCCTGGTTTGCAAGGTATTGAATTTTGATTTCCTTCATATGCTGTATTCTGCTTTTAACATAAGAGTGGGTATATATTTCCTCAGAAGGAATATGGGCTGTGAAGGGATTTTTTATTTCCCTTGCGAAAAATAGCAGTGAGGGACTATATGCCGTAGCGCGGTGATTCGAGGAATTATACGCTAGTTTAAAAAAATCCAGTCTTATGTCCCATTCCGTAGTGCGTTTCGACATAGCTACAATTGATGTTTTTAATATTTTATTGGTAACTTCACAAAGTCCATTTCCTTGCGCACGGTATACACTCACAAATTTCCTTTGTGTGTTTAAAGATTCCAAATATTCTTTCATAATTTCGCTACGTACACTCTAAATTGAAATGTCTGAAATTCAGACACTTAAGTGTCTGAAACGGTGTGTTCAATTTTCAGACATTTTAAAATGTCTTAATTTTTTAAGACACTTTTTGCGTCTGAATTTCAGACACTTCAAACGTCTTAATCGCAACCAATTTTTGTCAGCATTATACGTAGCCATATTTGACCACGGTGAATCCTAGAAAAATATTTAGCTGTGGTCTTGTCCCCCCCCACCCCCACCCCACACAACCTGATTTTGGGGCTTCCAAATTTGGTATGCAATTTTTGTAAAGCTCATAATTTAAATCTTTTACGACATTGTACTGATTATATTAAAAATTTTGAATTTCAGGAGTAGAACAAGATTAAAAACAAAAAGATATTCATCTAAATATTAGATTTCTTTTATTTGTTTAGTTTTTAATGTTATTTTAATTTAAAAATTCAAAATATTGATTATAATCAGTACAATTTCGAAATGGATTTAAAATATAAGCTTTACAAAAATTGCACATCAAATTTTTGAGTCCTAAAATCGTAGGGGGACGGGACACTGTCCAGCATGCCCATGTTTTAATCAGGTCCTTTTGCAAAAAAATGCAACTCTGCATTATCTTTTACTAAATAGGGGTGTCCGGTATTTGGAAGTGTCCGTTGTGAAGGTTAATGAACATTTCCGAAAAGTGGACGTCTATTACCTTTTTTTAATACACAATGTATGCATATTTGTATATTTTTACCTCACAAAAGGAAACATCTCCGATTATCTGACAAATTCCCCAGCCCCAAAGTGTTCCCTATTGTCGGTTTTTACGGTACATGGATAAATATATATAAATATTTGTAATCTTGTCTTACTCTAAAAGTTCAAATATTCATTATACTCAGTGGAAAAAAATAAATAAATTTTAATATCAGATGTTCGAAAATTGCAAAGAAAATCCCCCCCCTCAAAAAAAAAAAAAAATCATGCAATTTAAAAACTAGATCTTTTAAAAATTTATATTGGCAAATACATTGTTTTACACAGATCAGATAATCACAAGATCTATTTAACTATAAATACAAAATAATAAATAAATACTCTAATTTAATAACATTCAGAAAATAATTACTGCTAGTTTCAAAACTTGCCTCAAATATATATTTCAAGTAGTATATATAAATAAACAAGTTTAGTCACTGTAAGTAGTGAACATGTGTAATATATATTTTTTGCATTTGCGGTGCTTTGTCAGTTTAATTAAAAATTAACTTTGGTGTCTAATTTTATACATTCTGTGGAATATGTAAAAGTTTTCCTTTTAAACATATTCCTTAGATGTTATGGAACAACAGGATATAAGTCATATTTATTTTTTTATTCCTGTAAACTTTGTATCTTATGAATATGAGTTACATAAATTTTACAGATTTGATAAGAAAAAATTAACCTAGAAAACAGAAGAAAAGGAAAAGAAATGACAGAATATGTACTGTTTTTTAGTTGTTTGAAAATACTTTGAATATAAAAAAAGTAGTTATTAATCGCTTAAAAATATATAATATATAAGTAAATATGAACTTTTAAAAATATATACTATTTCAGTTTTATCTATAAACTTTATATCAAGCATAAACAACTTTTTATTTATGCCTAAATTATCATGTTTAATTTTTTTCGTACTAATAATTGTTTGTATCAGAAACGTTGCATATGCGATTGCAATAAAGGGAAATTTCATAATTGTTTCTGAAATTTCTCAGGTTTGAAAATTTAAAATCATGAACAAAACATAGCAGAAAAAGGCTTACATATAAATAAAAAAATAATATAGGTACCAATTTAAAAAAACTCAAAAAATATTAATGAATACTTTATAAATATACCGTTAAACAAGAACAGAAATTGCAGTTAATGAATAAAATGTTTCTGCATTTGTTCTATGTTTAAAAAATCTTACAGAATGATAGTATAAGAAATACCTATTATGTTTTTAGAAATTTGGTAAATGTTAAATATGAAACTTTGACTATCAAAATTTCCGATTTTCAATAATAAATTAAAGCATCAATCATAAGAATAAATCTTTAAAAAGTTTCAGTACTATGATTAAAAACGGTGATATGTAAAGAAAATTTTCACAGTATTAATGCTTTTTTTCAATCTGAAAACTTTTCCGAATATCATAATCATAAATGAATATCATATTTAGCTCCAAAATAATAATCACAAAAAAATACAATAAGTGCTGATACATAAACTGCAAGAGTTTATAATCAATAAACAGTAAAAATCAGAAGAAACAGAACATAGAATAAATACAGTTTCAAACGGCTTCAATTTAATGTTTTTATCTCCCTTTAATGGAACTATGAATCATTCAGCTTTTCAAATCTGTTTATGTTGCACGTTTTGCTTTTGGGCAACGACAAATTAGGATATTTCCGATCACAGGATCGAAAAGGAAGATTAAACAAGTTATCACTCATTCGTTTATTCACAGGAGACAAGCGCGCTGAATTAAAGCATTGCAATTTAATTATCAAAACAATTATATTCGATACCGTTACATTAAGAAGGTATAACAGACGACAGCTTGTGAAATGAAAAAACTAACATTAAACTACAAAAAAAGAGATCAATCTTTAAAAACTATTTAATTTATATTCATAAGATACAAACCTACTGGGATAAAAATTTAAAATTAAATATGACTTACGCTTTCATTCGATAAATACTCCATAATTACGCATTTCTTTTAATCCAAGCAATGGCGACGCTTAAAATGTGATTCTTTCTATATCATGAAGGAGCCATAGATGACATGCGCGGAAATCAATGCTCTGATTGGCTGTTCAGAAAAGTACAAAAAAGAAATGTTCAACTACTGTTTTAAATAAGACACTTCGTAGATAATTCCAACATATTTCTCGGTTCGTATATACCATGATCATACTAAGACACTTATGTATCTTAAATTAAGACATCTATTGTGTCTGAATTTTCAGATTAAGACGCTTAAGTGACTGAAATTCTTTTTCAGTCACTTATGTGTCTAAATTTAAGACGCCTATATTTGCAGTGTAAATATTTTGCATTATCAAAGATAATTTCTTTACACATCCCATAATTTGCAAAATATTTATTTAGTACATTTAATATAGTCTGTGACTCTACGTTTCGTAGGGGAACAGCTTCCAGGAATCTCGATGTCGAATCAATTATAATTAAAATGTATCTGTTTTTCCTTAACGTGAGGTTTAAAGGTCCAATGACGTCTGCATGCAGGACTGTACCGATTTCGTGATCTTTCACCATTTTTTTAACAGGGACTTTTATTGTCGTGTGTTGTTTAGATGTGAGGCACTGCACACAATTTGCACAATACTGTTTAATGTCTTTGTACATTCCGTGCCAAAAAAGCCTTGTTTTCACATTATCATAAGTTTTTTGAAATCCGAAATGCGCTTTATGAGCTTCTTCTATGGCTGCAATTTTTAATGAATCCGGGGTAATTAAAAGCTCCTTTTTATCTGAACCAGGTTTTAAAATTAATAATTTATTTTGATTTAAAGCAAATCTCTTCGTGCTTCTATTATTTTTGTCTTTTTCGATTTTATTTATTATAATTTTTAATTTTTCGTCTGCATATTGCTCCGATTTAATATTTTCGTCTGTAAGTGCTATGTTACTTGCAAACAAATTATTTTGGAGTTCTCTGTCTGTTGTAAGATTATCTAAATTCCTGCTCAAATAGTCTGCTGGATTGTTAATTCCTTCGACGAATTCGAAGTCGAAATTAAAGTCTTGTAAATCTGCTACCCATCTGTTTATAATTTCCGATTTATCTTGTAAATGTAAATGCTGAGTTAGTGCTTTCGAATCAGTTAACACAGTAAATCTTCTACCTGAAAGCATATATTTAAAATGCATAAATGCTTCATGCACTGCTAATAACTCAAATTTAATACTCGGATAATTTTTTTCCGGTTCTCTAAGTTTTCTCCCGAAAAATTCAACAGGTAGCAAATGACCATCCTTTTCTTGAGCTAGAACACCTGAAATTGCAACTTTGTTCCCATCCGTGAATAAGAAAAATTCCTTGTTAAAATCGGGGGGTCTGAGTGTTGGTTTTTGTACAATTTCTTCCTGAATTATCAGTACAGATTTTTCTGCTTCTGGACTCCACTTGAATTTAACTTTATCTTTAGTCAGCTCTATTAAAGGGCTAACTTTGTCTGAATAGTTGGGTATTAGCGTCCGAAAATAATTCGCTAAGCCCAATAAAGATCTGACCCCCTTTTTCGATTTTGGTCTGACTAAATTTTTCACTTTTTCAATATTCTTTTTTGATGGAGAATATCCCATTTGATTCACCCTAAATCCTAGGAATTCTATTTCTGCTTTGCAAATTTGCATTTTTGAAGGTTCGATTGTCATGTTGTGATTTATTAATACCTGTAGAACTTCTTCTAAGGTTTTCGTCATCTCTGCTATTGTGTTTGCAGATATCAACACGTCATCAATGTAGTATGATACTTTGCTTTTGTCAAAATGACCCAGAATTTTATCGATTACTTCTGCAAAAATTGCGCTCGAATTTCGTGTGCCAAAAGCTAAACGAAGTGGCATATGTTTTCCAAATTCCGTAATAAACGCTAATTTTTTGCAATTTTCTGGTTTTAAATTTATTTGGAAAAAAGCACTATGTAAGTCTAGCACCGTATAGTATTTTTTACCGCTTATTTTTTGTAATAAGTCTTTTACGTCCGGCATCGGATAAGTATAAGGTTGTAAAATTTGGTTTAATAGTCTTAGGTCCGTTGCCATTCTAAACTTGGGTTCTGCATTCGGGTTATTACTCGGATTTTTCTTTCTAACGAAAATAACTGGAAAAGCATACTCGGAGTCAGTCTTCTCTATAATTTTAGCCTGTAACAATTGTTCAATTTCCCTTTTCGCATACTGTCTTACTGCCTGAGGCAATTTATATGGCTTAGCTTGTACCGGGAATTCATGATTCAATTGAAAACTTGGTGCGACAAACGCTGATTGCCCCAATGTTTGATAACTTTTTGAAAATGCATGAACATTGCCCATTAAAATTTTTCGAAATTTTTGTTGTACTTCCTCTGATAAATGGCTTAAATCGAAGTCCGTCTCTTTAATTTCTGCTTCTCGCAATTTTCTTACATCTTCTATATTTAAATTATTTATTTCATAAAATGTCCCTTTCTCTATATTATCAGTTGAGTCATCTTGCTTGCACTCAAAGTTCTTTATAATTTCCCCCATTTTAGTTCCTTTCTGAATAATTAACTTTTCTAACAGTTTATTCTTTATTATAATATTTATGTTATTATTTTTTTGAACTTCGTGTAACGAAGTCTCGCATGAAAATTTACTATTTTCTTGAATGGGGTCAAAAATAATCACATCTGACATATTTATATCCTCTGGGCATTTTAATTTTACAATTTTCGATTCTTCAGGTTGGAGAAAAATTCTATTTTTAGTAATGGCAAACATACTTTTATTTGAATGTTCCCCTGAATTACATGGCGTAATGTTATTCACTTCATAATTATTTACTTCACTTGCAACGTTTAATTTAATTTGTTGATTTTTAAATTTTAATGTTTTATTGCATAAATCCAAAATCATATGATTTTCTTTGAGATAATCGTACCTTAATAACATTTGGTACTGCCTATCAAAATCATCATTAGTGACATAAAATGTGCCTGTTGTGAATATACCTTTTAATCGAAAAGTTAATTTTACACATTGTTTAAAAAAAATCTTTGAATTTGTTAAAGTTTTAATTTGGATCTGATTGCCCAAATATTTGATTTTGACGTTTGTATCTTTAATTTTTTTGAATAAAGAAGGTGATAAAAGGGAAACAGCAGCTCCAGTATCCAGTAACGCTTGTATTTCGACGCCCTGTATACTTAGTGATATAATTGGCAGACTATCTTTGTCTGCATTTGTTATATTAGCGATTGTTTTATTTATTTTATCGATTTCCGTCTCTGAAAATCCCGAATCTTGATCCGATTTCGCTGTTTTCTTTGCCCATTTTTTTTTTCTTTTTGCGCTTTTCAAATTGATAACCATTTTGATCATAATTCTCAGAAATATATCCAAAATCCCTATTTCCCGAATTCCAGTTAGGTTGTGAATAATCATACATCCCATAATGCGTCGGGTAATTAAAGGAATTGTAGTAATCATTATAATATCGTTCATAATCATTATAATGAAAATTGTTATTGAAATGGGGACCCTGATAATCATTGTGTTTATTAAAGAGTTTCTTATTCCGCGGAACACTATCATCTCTAATTGCATGGTTTTTTTTCTTTGATTTTTTTAGTTTTTCAATCTCCCCTTTTAATTTCTCGATTAGCTCTTTGTTTTGCTTACTTGATTCTATAATGTTCTCATAAAGATCTTTGTTTTCTTTATTTATTGCGTTAATTTCCTCAAACTTTGATTCATTATACGCACTTTCCATAAGTTTTGCTAACTCGCATGCCTCCTTGAAGGACCTGGGCGCATTTTTACGAACGTCTAGTGCAATATCCTGTCTAATTGAATTTAAAAAATTCGACATTTTTAAGATTTCGATAAAATTCTCTTCCTTATTATCCACATTTTCGCCTGCGCTTTCGATATAAGATTTTACACCCTTTTTAAACTCCAAAATGAAATCCTCTATCGTTTGACTTGCGGCCTGTTTTAAATTTAGGAAATTGCTCTGAGCATTAAGGAAGCTTAGTTTTGTACCAAATAACTCCACCAAATTATTTTTAAATAAATTATAATTGGTCTCGTTATATTTTTCAATCTGTTTACTTAAAATATGTTTTGCGTCCCCAGTAATTTTAGCCTTTAAAATTAATAATTTAGTTTCTTCCTGTATATCTGTTGAATTCAAAATATTATCAAATTCCTCTAAGAAAAATATAATGTTTTTGTTCTTTTTATTGTCAAATGGTGACACTAACTTAATACGTGTATCTATATCCAGCGTCTGAGTCATTTTTAACAAATATTAGTAATCAATGTATACTTTTTCAAAATATCAATTCAAAATAGATCCTATACCTCTTAAAAGAATATTTTGCATCTCATACTATTTTCTCTATATTACAACATATGTATGAAAATATTCTAAATTGCATAAATACATAAAAACAACAGCACTAAAATTTAAAAAAATTTCTTAGGAGATGAAGTTGTTTTGTAGATTATTCTTTTACACACATAAATACCCCTAAAATATTTATAATACACGTATATATAAAAAACAACATAATTTCATTTAACAGAAAAATATCTGTCTTTTTCTACAGAAAAAACAATCTTATTTTTTTTTTTGTAAATAATGTACTACTACTTCGTAGTACGACTCATAAATTTTCTTTTGTATCAAGGTGATACAATTTCAAAAATCATGATCTATTGACAGTTCAATCATTTTTATACCAGACATATTATCAAATTTTACTTATTATTCTTATTATTATTATTTATACAGTATATATAAAAAAATTATTTTTACAAATGTGTCATCTGTGATGTGAATGCCATTATTTCTCAATGGTAACTGAGATCCAACCAAAAGAGAAAAGAGAGAGAAAAAAAAATTATAATTCCTAAATTTACCTATTATAAATCCCAGAATTATTTTTTTCATTTCCTTTTTTTTTTTTTTTTTTTTTTTTGCTAACATATATTATTTATTTTATTTATATAAAATTATTATATGTGTGTCATTATTGTTACAATAATAAAATTAATTTTAATAAAATTCTAATCAATTAAACTTACATACCTACAATATCTTTAAAATTGTGACATTAAAATAATACTTAAATTTATTTTCCTTTATTTTTATTATTATTATTATTATTATTATTATTTCTAATGACCTCAGATGAACGTTCCTGAGTCATAGCACCATTTTTACTATGAAGGAGGGGATGCTGGACAGATAATTACACCTGTTTATTTTCTATTTAATTTACTTCCAAAATTGTTAGTTGGTCCAAATCATCCAAGCAACCTCATAGCAAATTGGTATATAATTTTATATACCTTAGATAAATTCAAATAATATAAGTGATCGTAATTACATAATTCTAGTAGAAGAGCAACGCGAAGCATTAATAAAATTAAATTATAACTCGCGTCAAAATGTAATTATTAAATTTGAATAATTACGAATAAAATTAAGAGTTTGCGTTGTGAATTATTTAGACGAACTCTTCCACTTATGAATTAAACTAAAATTTAAGCTGTAAAAATAAATTGACACACCTTAAACATTATCAATTAAATAATTACAGAAACTTTTTAAAACTTGATTAAATATTTTATTTACATTGAACACAACTATATACAGAAATACATAATATTAATTCAAAAAAAGAAAGTTATTTTGTTTGCTTCTCATTATTTTATGTATATTTAATCTTTAAAAAAAAAGACAATATTTTCATGTACTCTAATTATTATATTTTTTTTCTTTTTGCTAAAAGAATAATTCTCTTTCATTTTTAAATTACCTTAATTTTATTTAATTATCGGTTTTGTCGGATCTCAGATTACTCTCTACCATAAAATATCAGAAAAGTATATTTATGATTTTTCATATGATTTTAAGTGGTAAAAGAAAAAGTTTAAAGAAGTACCTTTTTTTTATATACGGGATGGTGGCCTTTATTCATCAAATTCAGAGTTGTCGCGTTGCTTAGGGTCATGTCCATATGTCATCCGGAATTCGCTTCGTATCAGAGCGGCAACATCGGGATGGCAGAATGCATAGCTACGGACCTCTGTAGAACAATCTTCTTTATTTTAACATCAGGAAGACATTCTCAATTTGGCTTGCTTAGGCTCACTCCGATATGTACATCAGGAAGACATCCTCAATTAGGCTTGCTTGGGCTCACTCCGATATGTACATCAGGAAGACATCCTCAATTAGGCTTGATTAGGCTCGCTCCGATATGTCCATCTCGCCTGGGCATTACTAGGGCTTTTTTTTCATTGCACGGGCTTTCAGGAGAGCTCCTGCGTCCTCTACATCTTTTTTCAGACTCTCTTTTTTAAACCTTATTCTTCTTGCACACCAACTCCTGTAGTGGGTGGAACTATTTTTGTCTAGTCCACTGTTATTGGATGTGAGAAGATTTTTTATTATTCTTCGATAGGCCTATTAGCTAACAGTCTGCAAATGGCCCCTTACATATACTTTAATTTTATTATCTGCCTTAAAGTTTGGGTGGTCTGAAAAGCCATAAATTTATCCCAACACTTTTATTGAGGCCATAAATTTATTCCAACGTTTTTATTATTTTACGATTTCTAATTATACACCACTTTCCATTGGCTTGTCATAAAACGACACCATGGCGTCTGGCTATTGTTGTTGTCTGAGATCCGAACTCTATTCAACATTATACATTCATTTTACAATACAATAATTTTTTAAAAATATATATTTAATATTTAAAATCAATTTAATAATTTTTGTATGAACTTACACTCTTATTTTACTTAAATATATAAACATTATAATTTTACACTCATAATTATATTTTATAAAAAAATATTTATACAAACGGAAATAACAAATTACGCAATTTTACTTTGATTTAACCAACATGGTGCGGGAACATATCATAGTTATATGTTGCCCAGCACACTTTACGTGCAGGATTACAAAATAGATTTTGCAACTAGAATGAATATTTCGGTGCCTACATATACTTAAGATTATAATAATAACCCTGAACCTAAACAAATTTGTATTTAGAGCATTTTTATATTTTTAATACAAATTTGTATTTAGCTAATGAAAAATTTTGTCAACAGAAAATTTGATTCATTGAAAATTTCAGAAGTTTTGAGATATCTTGCGTGTTATGTGCATAAACGTCAGAAAAAGGACTCGCTTCTTCTTTCAGACATTCGGAAACTCCTCTTCAGCTGTTGGGTGGGTAAAATTTTAAAAGCAATAAATTCTGTTCTAATGGGTATTTAAAGGAAACAATTATATCAAAATGTTCAGACAAGAAAGGAGTTTAACATCTAATAAAATTAAAATTTCGAAAATTATTCAGCTTTAAGAGTTCTGAGAACTCAAAGTGATCTTTAGATCATTTACATACAATTTGAAGTGGTTCTGAAATGTATCTGTGGGAAACTGTGTCCATTTATGTGATCACTCTATGTATTTCTAAGATATATTTTTCTGAAATGTTGTTTTATTGCCCACTAGAAATTTTGTAAAACTTATTTTATATAAAATAAAAATTTGGCAGGAGTTATCTCGTGTCACGTTGAAAGTATCGCGGTAATTCAAATAAGTGTGCTGTTTTTACAGCCAGTGATTACGGAAGGAAAATTTGTTTGCACGAGCGTACACTGATTCATACTTGCCAACTTTCCCTTAAACTTCCGTAAAATGTGAGTTAAATTGACCCAGGTTAAACACGTTTCGAACCATGAATTTACGAAAGAAATTAATTCAAGCCGATTGCATAGAAAAACATTATTTTAAATATATAAAGATACATCAAATAAATTTTCTGGTTAGTATCGCGCATAACCTGAGTCAACTAAACTCACATTTTACGGAAGTTTAGTTAAATATTGGCAAGTATGCTGGTTAACCGACCGCCCTGGACGTTCGCGTAGTTGGATTTCCACTTTGGCATTCTTTTCCATTCCGACAATCTGAATTCAAGAGGTAAATTACAAAAGAATAAATTTAAGTTTATGTAAGCACGAAATGTCTATCATTAAATAAAAAAAAACACGATTCGAAATTTCTAGTATGAATTTATTACTAAAAATTCTGTCCGAACTGACAACCTTATTTCCGAAAAGGCAATCAATGTATATTGTATCCCCATGTTATACAGTCTAGAAATATTAAGTTTGGAAATCGCGCATACCGAAATTGCTTTAGTGTGTATTCAGAAATTTACATTACCTTAGACATTACCTTACATTACCTTCGCAGCTGTCGAATTTATTGCCTGAAAGTGCAAGCACTGAGCGTTACTTACAGCGTCTAGAAATAAGGGGTGCGAAATACATTAAAAATATTAGGTTATTAAGTAAGAATCGGGCGATTTGAAAGCGGTTTTTTAATCTAGAAATTCCGCTTTACCATCAGATAATTTTAATAATTATTTTTACGTTATAAATTTATTAATATTCTGCAAATAAATAAACTTAACCACACAATACTGCATCTGTTTATACAAATTTATCATAAAAGAAAAAGGTAAAATCTCTAGAAATTTTAAAAAATGTTTTATGAAACAGGAAGTTCTTTTTTTAGGGTTTCGTTCATCTGACGAAACCCTATTCGTCTCGCTCCTCTGTCTGTCTGTCCGTCACAGAGCCCGGTCTCAGAAACTATACATGTTGGAGACATGAAATTTTGGGTACTTATAGCTGAGCACCTCACATCATACGACAAATTATAAATTTTTGAAAAAGTCGTACATTTAACCCTTTGGGCTTTCGCATGTGTATTTTAAACAATTCTTTTTAAGTGAGCTCCTAATTAGTTTGGAGGCGTGAAATTTTGCATAATTATAGCTGAACACCTCACATCAATCGACAAATCATAAAATTTTTAAAAAGTCGTACATTTAACCCTTTGGGCTTTCGCATGTGTATTTTAAACAATTCTTTTTAAGTGAGCTCCTAATTAGTTTGGAGGCGTGAAATTTTGCATAATTATAGCTGAACACCTCACATCAAACGACAAATCATAAAATTTTTAAAAAGTCGTACATTTAACCCTTTGGGCTTTCGCATGTGTATTTTAAACAATTCTTTTTAAGTGAGCTCCTAATTAGTTTGGAGGCGTGAAATTTTGCATAATTATAGCTGAACACCTCACATCAAACGACAAATCATAAAATTTTTAAAAAGTCGTACATTTAACCCTTTGGGCTTTCGCATGTGTATTTTAAACAATTCTTTTTAAGTGAGCTCCTAATTAGTTTGGAGGCGTGAAATTTTGCATAATTATAGCTGAACACCTCACATCAAACGACAAATCATAAAATTTTGAAAATGTCGTACTTTAACCCTTTGGGGTCCCACATGTGCATTTTAAACAATTCTTTCTAAGTGAGCCCCTAATTAGGTTGGAGGTGTGAAATTTTGCATACTTATATCTGAACACCTCACATCCAACGACAAATCATAAAATTTTGAAAAAGTCGTGCATTTAACCCTTTGGGGTCCCACACGTGTATTTTAAACAATTCTTTCTAAGTGAGCCCCTAATTATGTTGGAGACATGAAATTTTGGGTACTTATAGCTGAACACCTCACATCATACGACAAATGATAAAATTTTGGAAAAGTCGTACATTTAACCGTTTGGAGTCGCGCATGTGTGTTTTAAACAATTCTTTCTAAGTGAGCTTGCTAATTAGTTTGGAGACGTGAAATTTTGCATACTTATAGCTGAACACCTCACATCAAACGACAAATCCTAAAATTTTTGAAAAAGTCGCACATTTAACCCTTTGTGCTCCCACATGTGCATTTTAAACAATTCTTTCTAAATGAGCCCCTATTTAGGTTGAAATTTTGCATACTTATAGCTCAACACCTCAGATCTCACGTCAAATAATAAATTTTGAAAAAGTTTTATGTTTAACCCTTTCAACTCCAGCTTATTTATTTTAAGCCATTCTTTCTAACTGAGCCCCTAATTAAATTGGAGATTTGAAATTTTGCATACTTATTGCAGAACACCTGAGGCCAGGCGACAAATCATAAAATCTTGAAAAAGTCTTACGTTTAACCCTTTGAGCTACCACATATGTATTTGAAGAAATTCTTTCTAAGAGAGCCCCTAATTAAGTTGGTGACATGAAATTTTGCATACGTATAGCTGAATGCCTCAGGCCACACGACAAATCATAAATTTTTCAAAAAGTCTTTTATTATTTACCTCTCTGGGCTCTAACTTGTGTATTTTAAGCAATTTTTCTAACCTGCGCCCTGTTAACCCAGGGAGAAATTTTCCAACTTTTGCCGACACCCCTTTGACCATTCTTTCATATTATGCACCATAGCCTTACATATTTTAGTTCCATTTTTCCCGCCAGGTGCGCCTACTTATCTCGGGTGCTATGGGCCCAATCCCCTCGACTAATATATCTACGGATAGTATGTAAAGCGGATTTTCGTTCGGATACAGGTTTGTTTAGAATAAAGTGCGCCCCCTGGTTTTGAAATATGGAACTAACAGATTTTTCAAAAGGATAAAGTGTTTTGAAAGGAATATTAAACGAAACCCTCTGCGCGATCTGTGATCACACTTACCCACTTGTTTTCATTCGAAATTCAAATACAGAAGCAGGTGTGGTACCACACACTGAATAAAAATATGCACACTTTTCCAGAAAATTTAGTCAGATGTTTACTTTCAACATATAACAGTGAAGGAATGTCTATTCTGACTTTCCCATTTTATAGTGTCCCCAAATTAGAAAAATTTCGCTAGCGTGAAAAATTTATTAGGATGTTGTTTGAACTTTTAATCAAAAAATAGCTTTTTTACAAGTAATATATTGATAATCAATGGATAAATTAAAAGAAAAGAAAACCAGCTTTTTAAATGAAAAAAAAGTAAGAAAAATCATTCGTTAAGCATAGATTATGAAACACCTTCCAACACTTCCTGAATGCTTAAAAAAAACTTCGTTATTTAGGGGAATAAGGTAAATAAGATAACTAAGTAAATATTTTATAAAACGCATGAAACATTTGAAAAACAGATTTCTGCAGTTACCGTCTATAGCCAAATATGTATTCGAATTCTTTTGAACAGCCCTGTATTTGATCTGTAGGTTGATATATATAATATATAATGGGAACATTTAGTTTAGCAAGAAAACGCATAACAGGTTGAAATTTCGATTTCAGCAATTTATACTAATAGATCAAAACATACTTGTATACATTTGTACAGCCCTGTAGTTAACTTAAGTACCTTAATTACACGCCACTGTTTAGCTGAAGTTTAATTCAAAGTAAATAATCTTAAAACTACTGAAATCACATTTCCAGAAATTATCATTTATAGACGACCTACAAACACATGCTCTACAAACATTTCTTAGTAAACCAAATGCAGTTCCGCGTAAAAATGCATAACTCATTGAAAAACCACCTTTAAGCAATTTGCAATCATACCCAGTAACCATTACGAATTATTTTGTGTAGCCCTGTATATGAATTACAACATTTATACACACCTTATACTATGCATAAATATTGTGATACATAAAAGCACATAACATAATTAAAAATGCATTTCCAGCAATCATCACTACTGTACAGTACTTCGGATACAATATAGTATCTGAAATCTTTTGTGTGTCCCTGTAAATGTTATGCACTTCGTATTATACATGAAATAAGTAATAGTAAACCTCAGCGACGTATATCAATTTCATTATACATGAATTAATTTAACATATTTAAAATACGCCGCAAACAATTCCCTCCACCCCTATATCGTTCTGTTACGGAATTATTTTGTGTGGCCCTGTAAATGAATAAGAACTATTCTTTGCACTGTATGTTCTACAGAATGCATATTTTAGTGCACTTGATAAATGCATATATATTTTATTGTATTTGAAAGCATGTAACCTCATTATAAGCTATTTTAAGCGATTTTTTCCCTTAGGCCGTAATGTAACGGAAATCTTTTGACTGTCCCCGTAAATGAACTAAACATGCTAGAAACTTCATTTGAAATAGGGATCGTGCTATTGTAGAAGTCACTAACATCCAAAAATTTCAGAACGATCCGAGTATATTTACGAGAGTTAGAACGCGGACAGACGGCCAGACAGACAGACAAGCCGAAGTCATAAGCACTTTTCAACTTCCTTGAGAAGTGTTAAAAAAATTAAAGAGCTCTCTTGATAAATTCAAAATATTGGCAAAATAAAATTATGTTTACTTAAATTCTGATACACAGTCCATATCCCACGAGAAAGAAAAATCACGCCGCAAGCATTGATTACGAAACGCTGTTAACCCTTTATCTACTGAATTATGAATTCGTGAAAATTTTATCTTCTAAAGCATTTTTCGTGAATTGTTTAAGCTACATTAGAAGATTTACATAATCATTTAATAAATTTTAGAAGGATTTTAGAAAAATTTAAGGCTTTAGAAGGATTAATTAAATTTGAATTTACAGGGATTTTCTGCAATAGTTATAACCCCACTTAAATCTTTTATTTTAAATATTTTTCTTAGTATTTTGTAGAATAAGAAAATATACATATATAATGTTTTTACAATAGAAATATAGAAATATTTCCGAATTGAAAAATCCCACCTCTTCCCCAACGCCAAGGAAGCTGAAAAGATGCAAAGGCAAAAGAAATCATCCTTTTAAAAATATTTTTGTTTTGTGTAGACCATAATGCTTTTGGAACAAGATAAAGTAATGTATCTATAACTCATTCTAAACTGTATAACCACTAATGTATGTATTAAAGGAATTTTCTAACAAGTTATTTTAATGGTACTTATAAGTACCGTCAGTAGATAAAGGGTTAAACAAATTCAGAAAACTGTAATTAAACGTCACTCTTTATTAAGTTAGAAAATTATTTCTGAGTAAACAATTTGGAAAATTCATAATACACCGTCGGTTCATGCCAAACTATCGAATATGAAGACAGTGTTGCCAGTGGGCGACTTTTTTAAAATTCAAATTTCTTGATTGGCACCACTTTTCTGAAATGGTAAAATCCCCCTGGTTTTCGCCTTAATTAATATGTCGTTAAATAATTCGAATTTTAGTATTTAAAAAAAGTTGTGTCAATCAAGAGAGCTGAATTTTAAAAAAAGTAACCCACTGGTTACACTGTTTTCTTATTGGATACTTTGACATGGCACAGACGGCATGCGAAATTCCAATTTCTTAGGAAAAGTATACGAACTATTTTGTGCAGACCTGTATATGATCTATACATTTGTATATATACGACATAGTATGCAAACATTTAGTTCAGGTACACTGTTAAAAATTTTGCAGCATTCTGGCAGGTCATTCGACCGTTTTTTGAAAAAATGGTTTCATAAGCATAATTTAACTATATTCTGACCATAAAATGGCCAATAATATGGTCAGAATAGTGCTAAAATTACGGCTGTGTAACCGTTTTTGGAAAAAACGGTCAAATGACCTGCCAGAATGCTGTAAAGTTTCAACAGTGTAGGAAACATTTCACGCAGCTGAAAATTCTGCTTCAGCCATTTTCGTCAATAAAATGAAATGTACTAGAGTTCTTTTATGCATCCCTGTATATGACATATCGAATTTAAACACACACCAAGTGATATAAGAAAAAATAGTTAAATTACAAACCGCATACCACAACTGAAAACTCACTTCGAGCAATTTTTACTATAGCCAAATTATTTTACGTGTCTGTAAATGGACTATATATGCATACTTGTCAACCTTCAACTTAACTACCGTAAAATATTGTTTAATTTGATCCAGGTTAAAGACGTTTCTAACCAGACAATTTATTTGATGTAATATTTTATATTTAACTTAAAGTTTCCCAGGGCACTTTGAGAGCGTGTGTGTAAGCACCTGCCCGATTATTCCTGTCTGCGAATGGTGACCTCTGAGGTCCCCGGGTCTGACTCTACGGCTTCTGGTAATGGAACGATGAGTCGCACATCCTCTATGTTCTCTCTTACTTCTACTTATAAAGTTAGCTTTTATCCTGCAATTATGGCTAGGATCTATATATATTTACGCTATCGTACGTGGTACAGAAATCGCGATAATTTGTTAATTGTTTAATGGCAACGCCCGAATGAAAAGCATCTCATTTGTTATTGAACAGAATTTAATGCATCCCCATATCTATAAGGGGGATTACCATATGGGGGACCTTGTTCCGTCGCCAAATACCGCCAAGTGGTTCGCACACTTGGCGATATATCTCCAAGTTTGGCAACCAAAATGAGTCACCAAAAGTGAAGCCAACTTGGCGATATCTCTAATATTTCGCCAAATTCCCTTGACTTCTATTGTAAACCAAAAGGGTATACTTGCTTACAGAAAATCAACAAATTGAGATATTTTAATGCAACAAAAACTAATATTAGCTTAAGCGATTATATTAATTATATTTAAGGGAGTCCAAGTAAATTAAATGATGAATAAAAGTAACATGATACAATGCTTAGCATGCTTTCCCAAACATAAATTTTAAAGGAGACCAAACTGGTCGCCAAGGGTGGCTAGTACTAAGTAAATTTTCTATCGATTTTAACGGCCCTAACTAAATTAATGTTAATTATACGCCTTATTTTCTTACCGTAAATGATAAAAAGGGGTATTATGAATTACTTAACGGAAGACAAAGCCTCTAATATATTGGATGATATTCAACTTGTCATTAATTCTAAAATGAAGGACGGTAGTGTTAAGGTAATGGACACTGATGAAGACTTTACCCTAGTTAAATGAAAAAAAGTAAAGATAAATCGCAACGTGAAGCTGCTGCTAAAAAAGCCCTTAACGTAAATGAGAACGATAGTATTGCTGATTCTAAGGTTGCTGATGTAGCTACTAACGATGAAACATCTACGGTGAAGGTAATTAAGAAAAAACAAAACCTATCATGATAACTAAAGCCCTAACATCATCGAATTCTTAAACGAACTATCTGCCTGTAATAAATTCAGTTATGAAGCTAAGTTAGCTGAAGAATATACATCAGAATTTCCCCTGTAACTCACGGCGAAAACGTGTCGCTTCATGAACATTTTAAGCGAAATAACATCCAACATTCCCTATCGTGAAATACCACTAAAAGTAGTAATTAGAGGTCTTCCTAGGACTCTCGATATGGAAGCTGTGAAATAAAGTCTTTCATGCAGAGGTTTCTCCATTCTTAAGATCAGTCAACTAAAAAGTCGTAGAGACGGCAAACCCCTCCGTTTCTACCTTATGGAACCGCACAAAAAATGTAACTTTCTACGAAATATTTAAAGTTCACTCTATCTACAGTCTACTTGTAGAAATTGAGAAATTTCCCCCGGTAAAGAAAGCTGCGCAATGCTATATTTGCCAAAAATTTTTCACGCTTATTGCTACTTTTTTTAAATTCAGATTTATTGATTGGCACCACTTTAATGAAATGGTGAACATCCCCTTCTTTTCGCTTTAATTAATATGTTATTGAATAAAACGAATTTTACTGTTTCAAAAAAGTAGTGCCAATCAAGAAATCTAATTTTAAAAAAGTAGCCCACTGGCAACACTGTCTCGGACGGGATCACGTAAACCTGTTGTTTTTACAGCAGGTGCAACTATAAAGAAGGAAAATTTGTTTATGTGACCACACGCTGGTTCCCATGGAACTATGAACAAAGATGAGCTGAGATATTTTCAAAATGGCGAAGCTTCAACTGTAACAGATTTTCGCATTGACTCATTACCGCCGGGGCAAACTTCCACTATTAATTAGAAAACAAATTTTCTCCTTATTTAGAAGTTTCCAAGCGTTAATACGGATTAGGTTCCCTTAGAAAGACCCCCACGAAGGGCACTCCCACCTGGGCCTATATCCCTCGTGCAGATAATTGGCCGTCATAAATACAACCAACCAACCTTATTTAGAAGCCTTATGGAAGCAGAATTTCAGTCATAATCATAGCTGCCAACTTGTACGGATTTTTGCTACCACTAAAATTTAATAGAAAATGTTTCCCAATTCAATCGCCGAATTGCACTGAATTTTGATAATTAAAAAAGGCAGAAATTTCTATTAAATTTTAGTGGTAGCAAAAATCCGTACAAGTTGGCAGCTATGCATAATTATGGCCAAAAGCAGGTATTTATTTTTACTGGTGGAAGACTACTTCGGCCGTAGTATATTATTCCAGGAAGTCAATTAATCGCACGTATTGCATTAAGGGCACATGGAACATAAATTGGTTCAAATTTTCGAGTTTTGAATTGAGTTATAAATTGATAAAACAGAAAAAAAAGTTGATGATCAAATGTTAAATCAAAATTATTATTATACTGGAAAGTTTTAAAATAATATACTTAAGCATTGTGGTTGTGTATATAGTTTTTTTTTTTTTTTTTTGCCTTTTCGAAAAAAGTGGTTTTTTAAGCTTCAGTACACTTTTCTAAAAATCTATTTTAGATAAACAGCTGAAATTTTCCAAAATTGTGTAACTAACTCTATTTGAGAATAATAAGAAGCGATTTTCATTTTGTTTTAAAAGAAATAAAATTAAAAATATTTTACAAAAAAAAAATTGAAAAGGATTTTCAAAAATTTTTAATAATTAGCTGTAGATTTTCAAAGTTCTGTTTTGATGTATACTATCACCTCTAAAAGTTTTGCCCATCTTTCATGAATCACCCTTTATATGGTGTTGCACTGCGTTCGACAAAACATATAAAGGTGCCAATTTTATCTTGTACGTATACCGCCACTCATTTTTAAAGTTATTTTACTCTGAGAAGTGGGTTTATTTCTATTATCTGTAAATTGATGGAAAATTTCTCTCAACCATTCCATCCATTGTTTACTTTTGTTTTGTAAATCCATTGTTAACTTTTCGAAGCTTAGAACGCTAATCCTAAAAATGATTTTCTTCTGATCTACATCATATAAAACTGGTAAGCCATCAACAAATAAATTTGATAAATTTCAAAGCTTTATTTGATGTGGTAAGTTTTATTTTACTTCTTAACAAAACAAAAATCTCAAAAGAAAAACAAAGCTGATTTCTTGTATAATTTCCTACATTTTTATGATTGCGTTCTATAACGGAATACACTGATGTCCAAAATTAAGGACCAGTCACAAAATGCTAATTTTTAAGTAAGCGAATACTCAAAAGGAAATAATATAATTCAAATAATTACTATGCCTACAGTATAGCTAGTCCATATAGCATCTCATTCATGTCACACATGGTCACAGGTGTCACAGTCACTACGGTGAAACAAAAAATAGGAAATTTCATACATCTCATTATGAGTCTCAAATGATCACTATATGTGACTCCACTGAGATATCAATGTGACTGCTGCTTTGTGACGAATCACCAGGTGACTTTACAATTTAGTTACATTGTGACTCTCATGTGACTGTCATTTTTAGACTCAATTTCAAAGTCATCATGAACGTTGCATTATGATAAGTGACCAAATAATATAATATTATAGTCACATAGTGACTTTTCACAAATAAGCACAATGGTGACTTCACAGTAGTCTCTGTCACCTGAAAGTCATCATGTGACTTTAATGTGACATTATTTGGTAACTTATCACAATGCAGCGTTCACGATGACTTTGAAATTGAGTCTGCAGATGAGTCACATGAGAGTCAAAATGTAACTACATTGTAAAGTCACATGGTTACTCGTCAAAAAAGCAGTAGTCACAATGACGTTTTAGTGGAGTCACATATAGTGATAATTTAAGACTCATAATGAGATGTATAGAATTTCCTATTTGTTTTGCTTCACCGTAGTGACTGTGACACTTGTGACCATGTGTGACCTGAATGAGATGTTATATGAACTAGCTGTGTTGTAGAGATAGTAATTATTCGAATTATATTATTTCCTTTCGAGTATTCGCGTACTTGAATATTAGCATTTTGTGATTGGTCCTTAATTTTGGACATCAGTGTAGTTTGTGAGCGCCAAATCAATAGAAGTGACATGTTGCAGCGATTTACTTAAATGTTTCAAAAAACTTATTAAAATATTGTAAAACTGTCTCTTTAGTGAATAATTTCAGCCACTCTATACTTTCCCGCACAAATCGTACAGCGCAGAGGTTTCTTCAAGAAATTGAACCTACAAATATATAAATATAAAAACATCGATCTTTATTACTTCGTATTAGATATATGATGTCGTGCAAAAACAGAGTAAAAATTATTATCCTTTCATAATCGGTTTTTGCAATAAATACCTATAGGGTTACGTGGGACAATTGGGCTTTGATTCTACAGTGTTACTCCAGCTTCAAAATGCTAAAGTTCATTGGAATTAAAGTTTGAACTTTTGTAAATGTGTTCATTTATGTTCGCTCTATCAGACAGAAATGCTCAAAATTACATTTTAAAATTCAAAAAACCTAAAAATAAAAAATACATATATTTCATCTTTCTTTTTCCATGGGTCCACTTGCCCCATAAAAATGGAGCAAGTGAACCAGGAGGGTCTATGTTCCACACGCGTTTATTTATTTTTTTTTAATATGGGATATCAGGTCCTGTTTGAAAAAGTGCAAATAACTTAACCCTAGATCTACCGGGAATTTTATTCAAGTTTTAATAAAACGTTCTACACCAGAATTTTTATTTAAAACTATTTAACTTATTTATTTACCTTATTTTTGTCTGGTTTATATACTTAGTTTATTTTAAAGAAATTTCTGGTTTGAATGAATATTTTGTATGTACCTGTCGGGTCCAATGGACCCGTCTGGTAGACGGAGGGTTAAAAAAATTTAAACCAGGCAGATCCTTTAAATTATCTATCAACTAAAGAATGTTGTAAGGGAAACCTTTGCTGTCAATGTGTCTAAAAAAGCACTGAAAGTGAAAATATTAGAATTATTTATACAAAAAACCTAAAAATTAAGTATGTAATTATGTAGTATAGCTAATAAGTATAAAAGTTGCATGAGTATTTTAAGGAAAAAATAACAAGGCAAATCTAGGAACAAACGGCTACGTAAGTACTTAAGTATCTCATTCTCTTTTTTATTTACACAATGAAAGTTCGATATGTCCAAAAAACCCTTGGAGAATGTAACATTATTGTTATATTAAACAGAGTTATTTTTTACCCGTTTCGATAATTTTCTAATAATGTCACTTTGTACACCTCTTCATCTGTATCGTACATTTTCAAAGTTTGGCTATCTCACTTACGAAATTTGGTTTGAAACCCCCAATATGCTTTAAATTTTTTTTTAATACTGTATTCTATAATTTTTTTTAATTGTAAGGAAAAAGCAATGAAGAAATTAATTTCCCGTAGTAAGAGAAACTAAAAAAAAATATTTATAATTATTGGAGTAACTGGATCCAACATGGTCCAGTTACCCCTGATACATGTCCCAGTTACCCCATTCTTGACAGTTTATGCGGTAACTGGGACACCGCGCTTACATTTAAAACATGAAGTAAATATGTATAGATACCTAATAATATTAATGTAGTTATAAGCCTAATCTTTAAAAAAAGATTGTTTAATAAAAGTACTTACAGTGTTTTAATAAAAAACCGAGGACGTTCAACCAAATTGATGTTGTTTAAAGAAAAAATTGTAAACTTTCGACAACCTGTCACAGTAAAGTTATGATTGAGTTGACACGCGTTGTTTCCGGAAGTAGAGATTAAGGTGCATTGTTCACAAAAGCTAAAACTTAAAAGACATCAACGGTCTTTTATAAAATAGCCTATGTCCAGTTACCACAGCTTATCCTAACTTTTGTTTGAAAGAAAGTAAATTAAAAAAATAAAAAAAAACTAGAAAACAGGAATTCTGCTTTTTCAGAATTTAGTGTCGCACCCGATGAAAAAAAATATATGTATATATAAATAGTACAAAACATATTTCAATTTTAAAACTTAAAGCACACACTTTTATTTTATGTAAAATGACGTCATTCGCAGCCGCTTAAGAATTCCACATTTACGATCCACTCTTAAACATCTACAGCAGGGTTGGCCAACTGTGGCACGCGCCACACCACTAAAATTTTACAGTAATCATTGCCTTATCTAATCATCGAATCTCTGCGATTCAAGAAGTCGAATTTTTCTGTAAAATATTAGTGGTATCTGGCGTGGCACTGTTGGCCACCCCTGATCTACAGTAAAGCATGCATAGGATGTCGCTATCGCAAAACAATACACAAATGCAGCAAAAAGATGCCGTCATTCAAGAAACTCATACAAAAACGGCTATCTAATGATTCATAGGCATTCATTTCTTTGTCACATTAATATAGACGATTTCAGTCGTCACGTCAGTCATGACGTTTTGGTTGGAAACTGACTCCAAACAAACAGTTACTATGTTGTATTTTCCATTTTGTTTGTGTGTTGCAGCTATATCTTATATCTATATATCATATCTAAGTGTTTTAATACTTGATATGTACTAGTAACATTTTCCACGATTTATATTTAAAAAGAAATGACGCATAGCAACCGTTTGTTTGGAGTCAGTTTCCAACTAAAACGTCAGGACTGACGTCACACTGAAAGCGTCTACAGATACTTAAAATTAAATATAGTTTATAAGACTCCATGTTTTGACAGAAATTATTGATTTATATTTTTTCAAAATAGCACGTATTTTAATTACATTTTCTTTCAGTTGTTATGAGAAAATGGCAACAAAACGATATAATTACTATTTTTCTACTATTTTCCCTTTACTTTCTATATTAAATGGAGTATTTAAGTTGCCAAAATTAAACAAATGGTGCTAAAAACTACAAAAAAATTAATATTTAAAAAATTAAATGGAGATACATTTTTCAAACAAATTGCATTTAAACGTACTTTTTTTTTACCAATACGGCGGTATAAAAATTGAAAATTAATGCTTAGAAATTTAAAAAATTGCTATAGAGCATTTAATCGTACAATGATACATCTGCTTTGTTTATTGCTGGCTTCTGTAAGGTAACGTTATTTTTTAGAGACAAAATAAGCTGGGAGAAATAAATAGCATACCGTACCGGGGCTAACAAAAAAAAATCAGATAATGTAAGAAGATATTGCGAATAAAGTTTTGTCAATAATTATTCAATATTTCAAATAGCTTTTTTTTTCGTTCTATTTGTATTAGTTTATACGTTAAAAAAAATTTCACACGCACGAAAAAAAAATCATACATACTTCAAATGTTATTAAAAGATTAATTAAGCTTTTTTTCTTATCATATCAGGTATAAAATTAAAAGTACACCATTTTATCATCGTAATTACATTAATTTTAGAAAGAATGTTTCTGAAATGTTATAAAGAAAATATTTAAATTTATTAATGAAAGAAAATTAATGATAATGATGTTTAGAAATAAATGACTTTTTTAATAGTATTTTTTGTGATGAAATATCTTTGTGATAAATCTACACAATCACATCCATTAACACTAATTAGTTATAATTTTAAAGTATGAAGGAAGCATTGAAAATAATTGTTCAGTTTTTAGGATTAAGCACGGTTGCCAGTTTAGCCTTTTTTTATTCACAAGTTCCAAATGATACCAGAAAATCTGAAAGATGAATTTTTACTTCAGGCAATTAAAAAATGTCTGTCATTAAATAAAGAAAAGAATATTACAGGCAATTTCTGGAATGAATATGAAATTTTGGAATTTAAAAAAGAAGCCAAACTGGAAACCCTGGGATTAAGATATATTGTAGAATTGTTTTATCCACTTTAAAAAATTGTATTTGAATTATCTAATTTTATTTCATTTCTATATTTTATAGATTTTCTATTGTTAAAAAAAAAAAAAACTTCTGTCACCATTTTGGGGGATTTGGTACCGTAAGGTAAATATTTTGGACAATATCAACATTTTTGGGTAAAGAGTTGGGAATTTTTTCATTATTTCTCGTTTTAGGTTACAGTTTACTGTTAGTCATCTGGAAATGCTGGATCTCTATTCGTTGATTCGGTACAAGGAATTTACCAATTATCAAACATTCTCATCGTTTAGATGTTTTAAGTTCTAATTTAGTATTTATCTAATTTTATTATCTATTTATTTTTTCGTGAATTGTGTTCTTTTCTTCAAGAAAACAATCGATTATAAACAAAATGTCGGTTCCAAAGTTCGTTTTCTTATTTTACAAATTAACTTACAGTTAAAAAAAGGCTTGATTTTTTTTATTTGGGAGAAATTTTGATGTCGTGATATAGATAAATATTTTTTTTATAGTAATTAAAAAAAAGTTATTCAACGTTCATTTAAAATGTTCAACGTTCCTTTTTCAAAATTCAACGTTCCTTTTTCGAAAAAAATCACTAATTTGGAAAACATTTCAAAACTTTTGAGGAAATTGGCGTTCGATTATCTTGCAACACTGAATTACAATTTTTCAAAATTAAGATGCACACTTATCCAAAAATGTAAAAATACAAAATTTATTACTATTATATATTTTAAATTCAGTAATACGGAAAAAAATATGACTCCATCTTAAAGAGGACGTAATCACCATGGAAACTGAGAATCATTATCTATCATGGGATATCATTGAATAAATAACGTATCATAGAATTTAATAGAAAGAAGAAAACTTTTATTAATATCTGTTTAAGTTTTAATTCGATTTTCTTAAAATTTGAAATGGTTTGACAAAATCCTGCAAAGATTAGAATAATTCCAGGATTTATGCCGCATACTTTGTTTTTTTAATTTGTGTATGGTCCCATGGTGGACATAAAATAAAAAAAAATCATGCTGTGCTATTTAATGTTAAATATACAACACGTGTACTGCGACAAAAAATTTCAAAACAAATAATTAATATTTTTAACAATTATTTTCTAAAACATTACACTGCGGCGCGTCACCAGTACATTCAGGCTGAGACGCCGCACTTGTAATAAGAACAGAATGAAATTATAAATATTCAAAAAAATAAAAATATGCAAAAAATTATTCATATTTGGACTATAATTAACGATGTACTGACCAAATGAAACTAAATGAGTACAATGAAACATATTAGTGGATTCAAATTAATAATTGTTCGCCTACTTTCACTATTAAAATTATCGACTTATTTTTTTACATTAAATTTTAATTGTTATTTCAGCAACAACGTAACATCAATGTATTACAGAGGGAAAAGAATAAAAGTAAAATTGTGATTACATAATTTATTTGTTAAGTCTTTCGGGACCGGCGGCTTTTACACCAATTTTATTCGGTTGGCACAACTTTTTTAAAAGAAGATACCTTTACTTAAATAATCATAAAATGTCCTAATTAAAGAAAAGAAACATTACTTTTCTTTTTTACTTGTGCCAGAAACAAATTTTGTATGCTCTTTTTGAAGGTGCTTATATGCACCCATGGTCCGAATGGGTTAATTGACCAGTTCGTTTCGAGCACAATCTACACAAAAAGTGTCGAAAAAGTACAGTCTTTATGCAACTACATTTGACACATAATGCAACGAAGCCCTTTTTTGGAGCAGTTTTCTAAACATTCCTTGCAAAGAACGTCTGCTTTACGCGTAATCCATTTTTTTCATTATTATCATCTTACTTACATCTTTCTTGGCCTTTTTACTTTTTATTTTTCTGTTTTTCTCCTTTTGTTTTAGTAAACTTGATAACATGCCTAACTTGGTTAGTCTGTGCAAAAAGAAAAAGAAAAGTTAACAACACTTAATCATACCGTACAAAAAAAAAAACTGCGGCATGTATACCGAAATTGCAGTGCGGCATGCATCCCATTTTGCATGGTACAGACTTTGCACTTCACAGTTGCCATCCATCGCAAAGGAAAATGAAGTAACCATACACACAGTACCCTATACAAACGCTACACTTAGTTTTGACTACGAAATCGTACATCCATTTAGTAATTAGCGTATGAAAAATATTTAAGCATAACGTGTTTAAAAGTTTGGACGGTGAAATCATGCACTTATGTCAAAATAAGGATTGTACATCTACACTGGTTATCAAAAATTAAGGAAAAGTCACAAAATGCTAATTTTCAAATACGTGAACACTCAAAAGGAAATAATATATTTCGAGTAATAACTATGTCTACAACACAACTAGCCCATATAACATCTCATTCATGTCACACATGGTCACAAGTGTCACAGTCACTACGGTGAAGCAAAAAAATAGGAAATTCCATACATCTCATTATGAGTCTCAAATGATCACTATATGTGACTCCACTGAGACGTCAATGCGACTGCTGCTTTATGACGAGTTACCAGGTGACTTTACAATGTAGTTAAATTGTGACTCTCATGTGACTGTCATTTTGAGACTCAATTACATAGTCATCATGAACGTTGCATTATGATAAGTCACCAAATAATATCATATATTGTCACATGGAGACTTTTCCCGAAAGAGCACAATGGTGACTTCACAGTAGCCTCTCTGTCACCTGAAAGTCATCATGTGACTTTAATGTGACATTTTTGGTAACTTATTACAATGCAGCGTTCACGATGACTTCGAAATTGAGTTTACGAATGACAGTCACATGAGAGTCACTATGTAACTACATTGTAATGTCACATGGTGACTCGTCCTAAAGTAGCAATCACAGTGACGTCTCAGTGGAGTCACATATAGTGATCATTTGAGACTCATAATGAGATGTATGGAATTTCTTATTTTTTTGTTTCACCGTAGTGGCTGTGACATTTGTGACCATGTGTGACATGAATGAGATGTTATATGGACTAGCTGTGTTGTAGAGATAGTAATTACTTTAATTATATTATTTCCTTTTGAGTGTTCGCGTATTTGAAAATTAGCATTTCGTGACTTTTCCTTAATTTTTGATAACCAGTGTATAAGCAAACATCGAAATGGGATTCACGCTATACATTGGTTAAAATAATCTCATTGCGCACCTATACTGCGCGTTTTACCGCCATCTATCGATAATTACAAGAAATATAAAGGGTGCGGCGTCTATCCCGGATGCGGCGACTCTCCCGGAGTTGCTCTCTATATATATAAATTTTCAAATCATTCACTTGGGTAGTTTTTGCGCGAACAAACTGACAGACGGACGGACGGACCAGACGATGACTATAGGTGCTACGAATTTATATAATTATGAATTCTGTAGGCCTTACTTAAATAATTCTGTAATTTGTAGCCATTTTTAAAAATTCATAAGTAAATTTAACTCAGGTGACTAATAGAAAAATAAAGTTCTATACAATTCAAATAATTAGCCATTTAATAAATCTACGCATTAAAGAATCCTCTCTAAATCATTTTTATTATATAAAAATAACAGAAAGTACACATGATTTTAAAAAAAAAGGAAAAGAAAGAGAAAAAGAAAAACATTTTCCAATAAAAGTAAGACAGGGAATATGAATGAAGGTTATAGCTTTTTTATGTGATCCATTAATTAAAAACATTAATCTAACGTTACATATTGGCAAAATACAAATATTAAATCATTAATACGTCGTTAATCATTAGTATCTAAGGTGATCAGCACGCTAGAATACTTCAACATTTGTTGAACTTCTAAGACTTTCAACTTTTCTTTTATTGGATTTTCCAACTAATTTATTGAAAGTCTTTATAGTCAATTTACATTTTTTAGAATGCCAATGCCCTCAATGCCAATCATTAACGCCAGAATGCCCGGAAGGAGTCGATCCGACTCCAACCATATGATTAAGTGTCAATTGGAACCAGAAATTCCTTCCTAAACTAAGTTAAACCAACCAGATTTACATTACATAAACCAGTCAAAAAATTTTAAATAAAAATTCTGGCGTCAAATATTTTTATGAAACTTGAGTAAAATTTCCGGGCATTCTAGTGTTAACCTTCTTTATGAATATGTTTGCTTTTTTGAGTTGAAAACCTATGTTCCCGTGTTCAGATTTTAAATAAGAGAAGTAGAGTTTTAAACTTTTTATTTGATCATAATAAAAAAAAACATCATTAGGAAAAAGTAATTTTCAAGAGACTGTAATTTTTAACACTTTCCCACTTGGTTGAAAAGTGTTTATGACTTCGGTTTGTCTGACTGTCGTCTGTCCGTGCTCTAACTCTCGTAAATGTTGTCACATCGCCATGAAATTGATATATATTATTGATATTCACTATGGCGTATTCGGTATTGAAACTGAAGCATGTAGCAGCTACAGTTCTTTTACGGGGATATTCAAAAGAATTCCTTTTCATTACTGCTTATGGAAAAAATCGTTTGCTGTAGCTTATAACAATGTTTTACAATTTCATACTCATTGAAATTTATATATCGCTCTGGAAGTACACTACAAGATAATTGCTAAAGAATATGATATGGATATTATTCATCGATCATTTACAAGGACACTCAAAAGAATATCATTACATTACTTGTCTACGGAGAAAAATCGTTTGCGGTGTATTTTATTCATGTTACATATTAGAATTGATATATATCTCTCAGGGCTCGCAGCGTTCCTAAAATTTTCGCACTTTGCTACCAGTATTTTAAATAAGAATTCTTTGTGGTAGATTTCTTTAACATCTGTAATAGAATTATACAATAAAGATTATCGTTTTAAAATAGTGGTAGGAAAGAGCGAAAATTTTAGGAACGCTGAGAGCCCTAATCTCTGAGCTGTACTGCGAGATATTTACTATAGAATACATAGTTGCCAACCTCCCGATTTTTTTCATACCAGTATTTTTATGCAGATGTACTTGTTTTATACAATCGCACAATTTCGGCAATTAAATAAACGTAACATTTTTCTAAGATTTTACTGGTATTCAAAAATCGAGAGGTTGGCAACTATGAGAATATAACGCGCAAAGCATTCATCATTGATATATAGGAACACATAAAATAATTCGGTTACAGTACTCTTTATCCTTATCATATTATAAATGTTAATGTCTGTCCGAAAGTTTGAATAAAGTCAGCGTCTAAACGGATGAATTAATATTTTTGTGTTTTTGGATATAGATGGATTACAACTCGGAAATGAACACAGGCTATGTTTAATTTATTTTATTCAAATAGTTTTCTTAATAATTTAAAATTTCATTATTTTACATACAGAATCAATTGACAATTTTCCTATAATATTTAACCATCATTCTTTACCGCTGCCAAGAAAATCAAAACCCGGAATAGTACTTTCTCCTTGACAATTAATTTTGAATTGAAAAATTTCCACTTGATAATGAAAATACAAAGAATTCGAAAGAAAATATATGACGACGTAGTTGAAACATAAAAAAGGAATATTTTTTATTATACATAAAGCATGAATATATGTTACGTTAATAAGAGGTTTTCTGTCAAAAATGTCGTATTAATTGTAAGGAATAATAACGAAAATGAACTATATTATTAAGAAAATATTTCACTTGGAAAAATATGACATCATATTTGAAATTCAACAGGCATTTTCTTTCAAGTGTCCGTTAAATATACAAGGAGCATGAATATCAGCAACTAATGAAAATAGATAAATAATAACGTCATACTTAAAATGAACAACATAAACATTTTATTCTAATACTGATTAAAAAGTGAGAATATAAGTAACATACAACTGAGAGTTTTCATTCAAAATTCACTTTATGATTATCAGGAGAAGACATTTTCTTGTGGGACAAAAGGGGTAAATAAAACGGATTGATATATATTTTTGGACGCTATGTTCTCGTTAAAAATGAAAAAGAAAGTAAATTTCCCAAAAACTAAAAACATATTTTCACACATTATTAAAGCTTTTATTCGATTCGTATGAATTGAATTTGAAAAAAAGCATATATTATTTTAATTAATTATTTTTAAATGTTGGCAGATTAAACGTTTCACAAAAGCGTTTTCAGTAAAAAGTTTTATCGGGTAAAAATGGTGTATATTTTTTCATGTAAAGTGTTCATTTTAATTAGAACGTATTAATATACATTTATTTTAATTTTGTCAAAGTAATGTCATTTTCAATTCACATAACAATGTATTTTTTCAGAAGTAACGTTTCGCACCAAATTTCTCAAATTTCAAAATGCAATTTTGGCTTACATTTTAAATCCAATTTCTTTCTTGAAATTTAGTATTTAATAAAATTAATGTTTCAATGTTTATCTAAATGTACAATAATATTAGATTTCATTAAGCGATTTCATGTTTTAAATAAATTAAAATACATATTTTTGAATGATTCATGAAGTGAAAAATATTAAAATAAACATTAAAGCATAATTTTTTCATTTATGTTATATAAGTGAATGAACGGTAAATATATCATTTTACATTCCATCTATATTTTTCCATGAATACCTCCATCATTTCATACTTCTGGGTGCAGGAGAAAACAATCGTAAATCTACGTGTCAACCACTAAAAGCGGATTTTCGGGTGTTTTCCACCAAGATATGACTTGAGAGACCGATTACGTTTTAATATGTGAATCGAGTTTTAACTAATTTTGGAATTTCATCCGTGAACTCGATGAAATGATTGTCTGTGTTGCCGCCTACAGGTCTATTTTTATATGTTCCCGCACTTGCTATTTAAAAATATAATCTCTTTTTTAAATTTTTATTTTAATTTAAAAAGTATTTTAGGAAATTTCTTCATTGTGCTGGCAACTGGTTTACTTTCATCGTTACAGAGATAAGGGAAACAATCGGAATTACTATATCTTTACCGCTGCCATTTTGCCATTGAAATTAAAAATAACTGTTTTTTTTTCTTTACTTTTTTTTAATAGAAATTGGCGTCACGTTTAAAAGAAAAAAAATCTCATTTATACTCATAAAGCTATTACATTTCAATACATCATACATTACGTTGATAATGAGATTGAGACGTTCATCTCAAAGGGCTTCAGTGAGCTAAAATGACCTCATAGTAAAACGGAAATGGGTATTTTTTTTTTGATAAAACTAAATATTTTACAAGTTGAAAAGAATAAATTTCTGGTACTCACTGGGACTGAGATTAGAACATCAAGTCAAGAGTGCGAATGTCCCATGCAAAAGTGAGATCATGTTTGGAAATATATTTATTTATAATCTATTGCATGTTAAAATGTTTTTAAAATAGCGAATATGAATATGAAAATATCTCATGTAAATTTTGCGACGGTGAAAGTGACGATATTTTTAAATTTCGTTGACAAAAAAAAACATGATTGTGTCATAGGGGCGCAACTTTCGTCGGTTTTTGCAGTTAGTAATACTAAAGATCAAAGCCTCAATTGATAACTTCATAATCTATTATCTGAATATCAGGTAACTGATTAATTATAGTAATAAAGTTTAATTTTTCAAAAATTTGAATAGTTAAACTTTAGTTATAAATAATATGTGTTTTATAAGTTAGTTCAGACTAACTCATAATACTGATTATTTATTGTAATTATTTTTATAGGTTTTTTATAACTTTAGTCTAACAGTTCTTTCAACCATCTCTTAATTAGTCGAATTCAACGGGTTCCGACACGTAAAATATAATAAAAATAAATGATAAAATAAAATAACAGCGATGCACATTTATTCATCATTTAATCTTAGAAAAGGCGTATGAAATTTCAAGCTCATGAAAGAAATTTAAATGATCCTATAAAAAAAATAGGCAAATTGGGAGTTTCAGAAGTTTTTCTACTATAGAATATGATAAATGGTTAATTGTATTTGCTTTTAACCCCTTGAGGGGCAAGCAAAAATGACTCTAAATATTGAATTCTCAGCGGAATAATCGAAAAATTTTATGTTTAAATAAGAAAAAGCAATTTTTCATCGATTTTCCTCCAAAGTTAAAAATATAAAATTTAGTAAATATTTTCTGGTGAAAATCTTGTTTAAATTAGGTGAGATATATTTTATCCCACCGCCCTCATGGTGTTAATTATCGAAATTTGTTGCTTAATTGATGCATTTGTTCTTTTTTTAAGTGCTAAGTAAACGAAGTCACGGGTAACAACTAGTGAACAATAACATCTAGTGCACAAAACATCTGAATTACATTTCCGTTTATTAATGGAAATTGCTGAAGTGAAATTTTCAACAGTGTTATAGGTTTTCTAATTGAACTAAATTTAAGCATATTCTGTATTATATTATAAATCTATATTTCCTATACAGGGCTGCAGAAAAATTCAAATTTTTTTTCGTCTTCCGACAAGAATTGATGGAATTGTGTTTTCAAATGTATTATGTGTTTTACAAATATTTTATTTAATCAACCTATTTCACCTTATTTAACTGTGAAGTTTTATTATCGTATTCTGAATGTGTTGAAAAATCTTTTATAATCAATACTTAATACGGAATTGTACGTTCTTGTTATGTACGTTTGGTAATTTTTATTGCTGTATGATGTTAAATAGCTGTGTCCGAATCAGTATTATGACATATGATGGTCCTATAACAAAATGAGCTCAAAATATAAATAACAAGAAAGAAAAATCATGCGTCAAGCATAGATTATAAAACACTTTCCAACACTTCCCGAATGCTTTAATAAAACTTCGTTATTTAGGTAAATAAGATAACTAAGTAAACATTTTATAAAACGCATAAATTATTTGAAAAACTGATTTCAGCAGTTACCGTGCATAGCTAAATATGTATTCCAATTATTTTGAACAGCCCTGTATTTGATATTTAGGTTGACATATATATATATATATATATATATATATATATATATATATATACTATATAATAGGAAAATTTAGTTTAGCAAGAAACGCATAACAGGATGGAATTTCTCTTTTAGCAATTTATACTAATTGATGGGAACTTACTTGAATACTTTTGTACAACCCTTATTACACGCCACTATTTAGCTAAAATTTAATTCAAACTAAAACACTCCTAAAATTACTGAAATCACATTTCAAGAAATTACCATTTATAGACGGCCATGTATCCAATTCTTTGCGTGACCCTCTATATCATTTTATCTATATTCTAGAAACATTTCTTAGTAAACTAAATGCAGTTCAGCGTAAAAATGCATAACTCATTTAAAAACCATCTTTAAGCAATTTGCGTTCATACGCAGTAAACCTTATGAATTGTTTTGTGTAGCCCTGTATATGAATTATAGCATTTATACACACCATATAGTATGCATAAATATAGTGAAACATAAAAGCGCATATCATAATTAAATATGCATTTCCAGCAATCATTAATAATGTACAGTACTTCGGATACAATATAGTATCTGAAATCTTTTGTGTTTCCCTGTAAATATTATGCACTTCGTATTATACACGAAATAAGTTATAGTAAACCCCAGTGACGCATAGCAATTTCATTATATATGAAATAGTTTAACATAATTAAAATACGCCCTCCACCATTATACCGTTATGTAACGGAATTCTTTTGTGTAACCCTGTAAATGAATAAAAACTATTCTTTGCACCGCATATTCTACACAATGCATATTTTAGAGCACTTCATAAATGCATATAAGTTTTATTGTGTTTGAAAGCGTGTAACATGATTAAAAATCATTTCAAACGATTTTTTTTCCATTGACCGTAATGTAACGGAATACTTTCGACTGTCACTATAAATGAACTAAACATGCTACAAACTTCATTTGAAATAGGGAATGTGCTATAGTAAATGTCAATCACATCCAAAAATTTCATGGCAATCGGAGTATATTTACGAGAGTTAGAGCGCGGCCAGGCGGACAGACAAACCGATGTCGTAAACACTTTTCAAGTTTGTTGGAAAGTGTTAAAAATGATTGCAGAATAAGAAAGTGTATGTTGGAAGGAATAAAATTTCTGTAGACCCACCTTAAAAAACTTTCTATTTTGTAGCTATTTTTAAAAATGTATAAATAAATTGAACTCAGCTGGGTAATAGAACTTTCATAAAATTCAAATAATTAGACATTTAATAAATCTACGCATTAAAGAACCATCTCTAAATCCTCTTAATTGTCTAGAAATAACAGGAACTATACATGATTATTAAAAAATAATTTGAAAAAAGAAAACACAATAAAATTTTCCAGTAAAAATAATCCAGGGAATAAGAATCCAGCTTTTTTATGTGATCCACTAATTAAAAACATTAATCTAGAATGACATGTTAGCAAAATACAAATAGTAACTCATTAAGATAATTGTACTTTTCTAAAAGGGGTAGATTAATGTTGTACAATGTATTTTTCTTATTATTATGTCAGGAATTATGTTAATTCCGAAAGGATAAACTTGAATCCGTGTCACTTTTGGAAGATATTTTAGAGATTTTTAAACCTTTGCAAACACAAGTTCTCGGTAAGCTTTATGGATCTAAACAAAGATGCTTAAACAAAGCATTCTGCAGTCACTTAGTCACTACTCTTCAGTCTGCAACCGCATGGTTAGACTATCGACTTCGATCACTAACAATTAAACGACCTTAATAATTAAGAGGTCACTTAGTCCCTCGTTTACCACATTCTGATATAATTAAGATCGTACATTAGTCAAGCGACAACGTTTACAAGCTGATGTTCAAGCAATGGAAGCGTTATTTACAAATTTTTCATTTGTTTCGTAATATTTTAAAATAACTTCTTTTGATTTGGATATCTGAGGCCGATGTCTAGCGTTAAACTGTTGTACATTTTTTTTACTAAGTCACACGGTTGAGTAAAGATATCATACGAATTGTATTTTTTTTTTCAACTGAGTAAAAAAATGTCGAACCCAATACCTTTGACTAGACCATCCCTCTATCTATTGAGCTACCTGGGCCGATAACCGAAGGACACATTTTCACTGAGATAACCTTATTGTCAATAGCCTTTGGTCTGCCACATAGACAGTTCAACATAATATATACCGCTGATAATGGACTTCGATTACCTGCAATCCTCCCCATTACCCTTCCAGAGTCTTGGGTTCGGTTTCGATTGCCGGACTGGGCATTTTTCACTTATTTGGAAAAAAATACAATTCATTTTTATTTGCATTTTTTCGCAATTTTTCGATTTTGTGAAAAAAGTGTGTGTGAAAGCGAAAAAAGTAGATTAGAAAAAATGGAAAAATCGAAAAAGTACAACAGTTCAGCATTAGACATCGGACTTAGATATCCTATGCAAAAGGAATCATTTAAAAATATTGAAATGCAAGTGAGTAATTTACACTGAGCTCTTCCTCTGGTTTAACATTAGCTTGGGGATATCTACGCGTATCTGAAGTAGGTTCTTTATTAGACGTACTTGATTTAAAAGCAAGGTTGACGTAGAACGTTTCAGTCTTCGTTTCGCTGAAAACATCGACGAACATTATTCAATTAACCGAGCTCTATCAATTCACAGGACTTTAATTAGTCAATAAACGTACTTCAATAACACGTTTCGCACACTTCTTGGAATTTGCAACAGTCTAGCGCCACTATTAATGATATGTGTAGCGACGTCGTCTCTCTGAACAATAACTTCAAACAAACAATATCTAACGTCACAGAACAATTGAGTCTCTGGGAACGGTAGGTCCGAGGTTCAAACCCAGTCAACTCCAATTCCTGGAAACCTACAATAAGAAAATCTCTATTTAATTTTTAAACCTCCGGATTCATAATTACCTTGTTTATTCACAGTCACAGAGTTTGCAATATTTTTTTAAGTTAAATAAAGAGAACAATATATAATGTCCCTTTGCTCTGTGCTACGGCGCTCATCTTCCAAACAGTAGGTCCAAGGTTCAAACCCAGCCGACGCCAATTCCTCGACAGCAACATTGGTGACCAGGAAACAGCAAACACGCAATCTTCACAACAGATGGCAGCACCACAACGAATTTGCTCCCAAGTGGCAAAACCTCATAGCAAATAGAGAGAAAGCTCAAGCCAATGTCTAACTAAGACGCTTTCTCTGAAGTTGGAATGTGTTGCGATGTCATCTCTCACAACAATAACTTTAATCAAAGAATATTATAATGAGTTACTGGCACAGAAAAATTAAGCTAGCCTTTTGATTTGTGCTACTGGGCTTGCCTTCCATACGATAGGTCCCAGGTTCAAACCCAGTCAACTCCAATTCCTGGAAACCTAAAATAAGAAAATTTCTATTTAATTTCCAAACCTCCGGATTCATAATTACCTTGTTTATTCACAGTCACAGAGTTTGCAAAATTTTTTGGAGTTAAATAAAGAGAACAAAAACAAAATTTGCGGTACCACCGTGGCACTCTGCAATAAGTATCATAAAGAGTAAAATTATGTTGTTTTCGCTTAAGCTACGAAAGTATTTTTACAGGGTTCTTGCAGATCAGGAATTTCCCTAACTTTATGTTAAATAAACACTAGTATTTTCTTAGAGAATAACTTGCCTTTTGCAATCGCGATACTATATAACTCTAGTTTTTCTTCATAAAAATACTAGTATTGACACTGAAAGTGTATGAAACCTGCTTTATTATTATTGTGTTTCATACAATTTTGTTGCTATATTTGTTGTTTATCAAAAATTTTCGATCAAATATAAATATTACAAATATTTTTTGACACTTAAAAATCACGAATCGAAAAGTTACAAAAATGTCATAATTTATATTTTTAAGTATTCTTTTATCCCCTTAAAGGTCGATTAATATTTGGAAAAACCATCAAAAAAGTACCTATTTTTTTATTACCGAAATTGAATACTTATAAGGCTTCTAAATAAAATATCAATTAGTTTTTTTTTTTTTTTAAGGCGAAAAAAAAAATGTTGTAGAACAAATCTACATTTGTAGAAAAGCCATCATGCGAGAATTCTGTGCCTCAATGTTTGTTTTACATGATATAAATTAATGCGAATAAGACTTTTATTTTTCTCCTCTTCGGTCTGTATTTATCATCACCACACAAATTTTAACTAATCTACATTTGTAGAAAAGCCATCATGCGAGAATTCTGTGCCTCAATGTTTGTTTTACATGATATAAATTAATGCGAATAAGACCTTTATTTTTCTCCTCTTCGGTCTGTATTTATCATCACCACACAAATTTTTACAAATAACATTTGAAATATACATATTTTGATTATTAATAATTTTTGAGCGTGTTATATTTTGAAACATGCAATACAAAGTCCAACATCACAATCAATGCCAAAACCCAAAATATTCAAAGACTTCACACGGAAATATAAGTTATATTTTTCTGGTTTCGAAGTTTTTTCAAGCAATTAAATCTCTAGCCAGGAAATATGACGGGCACGAGAAATAACGAACAATACCCCAGCCCGTGATAGTGACGGGAGCGAGAATTAAAGGGTTAATGCAATTATTCCTTTGTCCCTACCAATTTTTAGACATTTATGTAGCTGTAAAACTTAACTGCAATTTTTAACTTTTGAAAACACGATAACTGTTATTGTTATTAGCTATTTTAACACTAGAAAGACGGCGAGCGGTCATTTTGACCGCTACCAAAAGAATAGATTGCTTTTAGAACCAGAATTTTTTTTATAAACCTAGTTTAAAAGGTAAAAAGAAAAAAAAAAAACTAGTTAAATAAATAAGTTAATTATTTAAAATAAAAATTCTGGTGGGAAATATTTTTTATAAAATTTGAGCAAATTTCCCCGTCTTTCTAGTGTTAAAAAACAGCAAACAGACAAAAACAACGGTATTTTACAAATTGTTAGACAGTTAATAAATCTATGCATTAAACAATCTGACATAAATCATTGGAAGTAATAGAAACAGTAAATTACAATTAAAGACGGGTTCCGAAAAAGAGTAAGGCCATAAAATTTGCCGACTAAAGAAAATTACAGAAAAAAATTAAGTTTATTGCTTTTTTTATGTCATCCCGTAATTGAAAACATCAATCTAGTAGTACATGCTAGTACAAGAGAAGATGTGGAGAAATAACAAGTCATTAAGTACAAGAGAAGATATGGAGAAATAAAAAATAATTAAGGTATATCTATCCCTCCCAAAATGTGAGATTAACCTTTATCGGGCAAATCGGGAGGGGGGGGGGGGCTGAAATGTTGAAAAGATTCATTGCCGCCAGAATCTACAAACAAACTGATTTGAAAATAAAAAGCGGAACAATGGAACAATGTGAGCAGCGTTCATGGAATCCCTAGTTGCGTTGCAACTTTACATCCAGGCTATAAATATTGCGTGTTTCAATGCATTGGGAGCCTTTAAAAAAATAAAGTTAAAACGCGGCTGTGACCACAAGTAAAAAAATAAAAATAGAGAAGAAAAACAATAAAAAATTGTTAGTATATCAATAAGAGAGAAAAAAAAATTCCATATGATCCAAATAAAATGTCCATTACAGTCGAAAAAGCTACCAAAAGGAAGCCCAGCATAAAAAAAGACTCTTTTCAGAGACCATACATTAGTATAACACAATTAAATGCAAAACAAAGTTCGAAAGTTTAGAAAAAAATTGAAATATTTACATATTTACAATAAATTATGATAAGAGTTTATAAGTTAACCCCTTCGCGACGGGAGCCTTTTACGAAATGTTTATTACTTTGCTACCGGTTTTAAAAAACAGAAGTTTGTGCCTATTCAAATCGGGAAAATGCTCGGATTAAATAAGGCAAATTTTACAGTAAAATTTTACTGGTGAGGATAAACGAGGATCCTTAGCAAAGCGATATAAGTAAGCGTCCTATCTTAAATGGGAAAAGTAACCGCAAGATTAAAAGCGAGGTCACATCAATCAAGGTCATGCGCCACGTAGCGGATGGAGTGTGAACTACAGGTAGATACCTAACTGTTTTCTCACTCACACCACTAAAATTATAAAATTTTTTCACGTTGATTAAAAAGTGAATTATCAGGCGAAGAAAACGTCGTGGTGTCAAGTGCATCTAGATGCCCCTCTCGCTACGCCATTATTTTGCAATAAATGTGGCAAACAAAATTCATTTTTTATATGAGTGGCTAAAGATTTAGAAAATACGCGCCACACTAAAAGCCCGCGTATGTGAATTAGCACTCCGTCCACAAGATGGCGCAACTGTGTTAACTTACACCCGATTCCAGCATTAAGATAGGACGCTTACTTATATCGCTTTGATCCTTAGGCCTATTTCCGGCACGTATACGTGTCGCTCGTCTCCAAGGGGTTAATGCACAATAGAGAATAAAAAAACGAAGTTAAAGAACATCACTGAGGAGAGTTTAGACTAACAGAACTGCAAAAAGCATAGGGGAACAAGGGTAAAAGAGGACGGCCGCCGCCCAGTCTGGTAACTCAATGGAAATAGATGATAGAAAGAAATCGTGTTAATAGAACAGAAAAACCAAAATGTAAGACAATTTAAAATCTTGAAAATACACTAGAAATAGCAGTTTAAAAGGGGGTTTTTTATAACAAAACAGACAGAACAAGACAAGATGAGACAAAAGTTTAGCAGAATAAGAAATTATTCTTCATTTAAGTTGAGAAGGTTAGCAAGTTTGTCGAATTCGTTTATAATGACAATCATTTTTTGAATGGGGTTATCTTATTTTTTGGTTTGAGTTGAAATGTTTTTGATGCAGCTTAAGAATTTTGTAATTTGAAAAACTTCTTTTATTTCATTGAAGGTGTTAAGTATATCTTTAATATCATTAGAGTAATTTAAGGGGATTTTTAGATTTTGAGTATTATTTGTATTTTCAGTAGTAGGGGAGGAATGGGTATTTGAGGATTCGCTACCATTAATTTCGGAATTTATCATGTTTGTACTAGTTGAAAGCTCATTTGCCATAGGTTTTTTAGTGTAGTTATAATTTTTAAAGATATCGGCAAGAATTTGAGTTTCGGTGGAGAAATTGCTGACGCTATTACTTGTAGTTTTTCTGTTGTGTTTATTTTCAAGTCTGTACGGGTTTTTAGGACAGCCACGGTAATTCGCGGGATGCCCAAGGCCACAGTTAGCGCTTTAGGTGTAATTCTGCCTCTGTGCTCACAAGCAGTGCTTAAGTGTAATTCACCCCATTTAACACATTTGGCATCAAAGCCACATACCTCTGAGGCACGCCCATAACCTTGACACCTATAGAATTGTTTAACTTTATATTTGGTAGTAAAGGCTTCGATTTTGACAGAAATATAATGGATCACGTTTATTTTGTAGATATCCTCAAAGTTTTTACGCGGTATGGCATTTACCATATAGATTGGCATTGGGTGCCCTGTTTTTCTATTTATAAGCATGGCAGCCCTAGTGACTGCAAACCCATGCTCGCGAAGGCTTTCTTCTATTAGTTTAACAACTGTATAACAGGGGAGGCCCCTAATGCATATTTTGTTCGGTCTTAACTCTCTAGGGTCAAGAGTTGCATATTTTTTCTGATTTTGATCTAACCATCTCTGCGTTACTCTATAGTCCTTATCGGAAGTACACTGAACAACTAAGCGTTCTCCTTTTAGGGCTATTTTGGGTTTTTCAGAATTAACTCGGTAATTTGACAGGCTAGCTTAGCCCAATTTTGGTCGATTTCAATATAGAATGGGTTAGTAAGTTTTTTTGAGTTACCAGGTTCCTGGATGGAACTAACCTTAGAATTGGGTTGCACCATATCAACATTGTAACTTAAATTAACTTCATTTGCGATATTTTTGAATTTATTAGCAAGAGGGATAGTAGAACTCTCCTCTGACAAGGGAGGCTTAATCCCTTTTTTGACAGCATTGAATAATTCCTTTTTAAGATTAGAGTTATTAATGATTAAGTTAGGTGCTTTCTTATATTGAATAGAACAGAAAAAACTAAAAATAGCAGAGTTTAACAAGTTATCAATAGTAGGCTCCCTTAGCAAAGAAAAAGCATCAAAGCAAGTTCTTCTTACCTCCTCTTGATCGTTTGGTGAAGTAGTGTAATCATCTTTAACCAGGGCCTGATATCCAACGGGGCACACTTACACCAATAAATTTTAACCCTTTCAGGGGCAAGGCATTTCTGCTCTAAAAATGTTCAAATATTTAATTCACACCGCAATTCAAGAACAAATTTATTTGAAAATAGTCAAATGCTTTTTTTCCACGTATATTATGAGATCGAAAGTGTACTAAAAAATTTCTGGTCTCATTTGTTAATTTCGGCATTAAAATTAACCGTTTGCAGACTGCAAACGGCGCCCCTCAAGGGGTTAAAAGAAATGTTAGCCTTATCTAGACGCCGTATTCATGTATAATTTCTGCCATGAATGGGGCAAAATTTTCTGTTTCTTTTTTCTGGTGGGAATGTGCCCCGTTGGTAATCAGGCCCTGTCTTTAACTTTCAAGTCCAATATATATCTAGCCACAAAGGCGAAAAGATTAGAAAAGTCCTTGAAATTGGATGAAATATTATCAAATTGTTCATTAAAATTGCTGTCTAACGTACCATTTGAGATATTTTTAACAACATCCGCCATATAACCTGTATCCTGCATCGTCGGCATGCTACAGCTCAAACAACGATAAAGCTATCCATACGAACCACCCCATCTGCCGCTCAACACTACGAAAATGTAACACACGAAGGAGCTATCATTTCATACGATCTTCTCCTTCCAAAGCTCCAACGCAACAAAAATAAAAGGCGGCTTTTCCATCATGTGTATTATAATAAAATATGTTTTACTAATTCCGGTGCAAATCGATCAGTTTTCAATAAAAATTAAGCGGAAAATATATTCTCATTACCGGATAATGGTTAATCCCTTTGTGATGAGCGTCATGTGCGCTTCTTTTAATCTTTCGACACCATTATTCTCATATCGTAATTTTTACCTTATTTATTCACTAGATTGTCAAAAATTAATTTCCGTTCTAAAATACTGATTTTGATATTCATGGATTTTTCGTCCCTTTGTATGGCACGTATATAACCTGTTCGTAGCGAAGGGCTAAGATTGAAAATGAATACCACGGGTAAAAATTTCCACCAGTAAATTTGAATAGAAATGTTAGCTTTATCTAAACGCCTTATTCATGCTGAACCGGTGCTGAATAGGAAATTCCAAGGATCTAGTATTTACAAGTTCCCTCCTACTTTGAAATTGTATTATTTGCATGAGAAATGAAGTTAATTTCTGGTATAACATGTTACCTTATTTTCAAAATTGCCTGCGCATATTTTCATATATTTGTCTATAATGGATTATACAGATACATAGAGTAGATCTCGTTTTACGTCTTTGTATTAGCTAAAAAATAATAAAATGTAAATAGCAAAAAACGTAAGATTTCTGAAACGCATGAACAAATTCTACTATTTGTCAGGGATTTGCCAGTTTGGCTTTCATTTTCATTCAAAAATTTCGAGGTCATAGCAGAAATAAAGAATAGTTTTTTTTTATACTTAATATAATGAGAGGCATTTAGCGAGTATGACAAGTGAAAATATTTCTTTCGAAATTTCCGGTGTGAATTTGAAATTTCAGTTTAAGATTGGAGGCCAAGCTGGCAACCATGATTTTTGCAACAGATTCGATGTTTATATGTCAATATTTACTTTTTAAAATACAAAGCTTCGAAAAGCAAAGCTGTTTCAATTTTGTATTTCAGTATTTTTTAACACATCTTTTTACATCCATAAATTCTAATAATGATGTTTTAACTCATGTACTTTATTTGACGCTTTGATATAACTTCGTTTATTCTCGATCTGACTCAAATCTTGCAATAGATTTACACTTTCGTCGAACCGATTTTTTTAACCCCTTGAGAGCCGATGGGATATATTATATCCCGCCTAATTTAAACAAGATTCGAACCAGATCATTTTAACTAAATTTTATATTTTTATCTTTGGGGGCGAAATGTTGAAAAATAGTTTACCATGTTTTTAAATAAAATTTTTCGATTATTCAGGTGAGAATTCAATATAAGAGAGACCTTGTTGCTTGCCCTCCGTACTCTGTGGCTTGCCCCTCAAAGGGTTAAGAGTTTCACACAAGCTGATTGTCGATGACAATACAATTGCATTTTTAAAAACATATCTCATCACGGGAAGGACCAGCAGCAAAAAACATTCTTTTAAGTTTTTGATTGAAATTGCATATATAACCAACCTATTTTGCTCAAATTTTGTGTTCATAAGTTCATTCTTGATATCTGTGCAATATCTACAACATTTCAGGGCCTTATCTCTTCGGGGGGAGACTCCATGTGCAAAAATATTCTTTTGCATTTTTGATTGGAATCATAGATAACGATCCGATTTGCCTCAAATTTTGCACACAAGCTAATTGTCAATGCTGACAATTAATAATTGTTAATTGACATGTATTATCAGGACTGTACCGTATCAGGGGCAAGATAGAGTCCAGATGCGAAAATACATTTTACATTTTTGATTAAAGTACCATATTTAACAAACACAATTTTTGCACAGAAGTTCATTTTTAATTATAGTGCAGTAATCATTAAATTTTAGGGCCGTATCTCATCAGGCGTACTTTTGAGAGGAAAAATATTCTTTACGTTTTTTATTGAAATCATATGTCTAATGAGCTGATTTAGCTCAAATATTGAGCACAAGTTCAGTGTCGATGCACCACACCTTTAAGTATTTTAACGGCCTTACCTTATTAGTGAATGATACTAAAAGGCAAATTAAACAACTTGGAAATTGCGCGTCAAACTTGGCAAATGAAGTGCGTTCGTACTATGAGTAGATTTATAAATATTTTTTTCCACCGCATATTGTACTTACAGTGCTCAGCAAAAGTTTAGACAATGATCATTTATGCTTCTGTAGGGAGAAGTATGTAACGAATTGCTGGAACTCAACTGTCATATATTAGTGGGGACTTATCTTTCATACACAAACAATAAAATTTAATTTATACACATTACATAATATATAATGACAAAAAAACAAATTTAACATTGTAGCAAAAGTATAGACAATTTGTCTGTTAACAGAAAAGTATCCATAAATTAAATTCGAACTGCACCTACATTGTCTGCTATTAATGCAACAATGTGAGTCCCCATCGAAAAAACTAAATCCTGCATTACTTGGTCGTCCATTTAGTACCAAACATGTTCCACAGCAGATCGAAGTTCATTATTGAGGAGTATTGCAAAAAAAATGCATATACCGTATGATATATGATGCCACAAAAGTTTTCGATTGGGTTCAGATCAGGGCTACACGCGGGCCAGTCGAGAACAGTAATATTTTGAGAGTTAAATTACTTTTTTTATTTGTATGCAGCATGAATAGACGCATTATCTTGCTCAAATGTATACTTTGGAAGAGCTAAAAGTTCACCAAATGGCTTTCCAATGTATGTATGTAGTCTTACGCTGCTTGGCGACCATTGAGAAACTCAAGATATACTTGAGAATTAAAACAAAGTGAGGCCCAAATCATTAACTCTTTCGAGGGCGGTGTCCTTAAAAAGCACACTTAATTTTAATTCCGAAATTGACAGACGGCACCAAGAAGAATTAATTAAAATTTTCGTTTTATAATATACGTGAAAATAAGCAAGTTCGTACTTTCTAATACATTCGTTTATTAATTCTGATTTCAGTCCATTATTTCATTAGTTTTATAATCAGAATTACTCCGCGACGGAAAGGGGTCAATTTGTTGTGAGATTTCAAGGCTGGTTGTTTTATCATTTTCATGTAAACTAATGTACATCTTTCTATAATTCATCTACGAAGTAACCGTTGACACAGAAAGCTCTGACTCACTTTTAATGCGATTAGCAGTCATCATTTGTCTAGCTAACAGTTTATGGTTCCTTCTATAATCTCGTTTTCTGGCCACACGAGGCCTTCCAGATTTATGTTTTGCTTTGAAAGAGTCACCCTTAGACAGTACTTAATAGATAGACTTCTTTGGACGATTCAAAATGGCTGAAATTTCTGAAAAAGCCTTGCCTTTCGATTTCAGCTTCCATGCTTTAATTACTTCATCTGACTGAAAATTTCTAGCTTGCGTCATCTTCACTAACCGATATTATCGCGAGGTGTACTTAAATACTTCATGCATGTGACGTCATAAGTTTGAAATTTAAGGTTTTCCGTCAACAGTTGCCAAAAATCACAAAAGTGTCTAAACTTTTGCAATATGCAAATTTCACTTTTTTCAGTTAAATTAAATAATATCTTGCCTTAAAACCGTTATTTTTGTCCTAAAACATTTGAAATATATTAAAAAATAAATACAGCTATTTGTATAACCAAAGTGTTCGTACTTTTTCTTTAAAGGTTAAAAATCACCAGTGTCTAAACTTTTGCTGAGCAGTGTAATGTATATTTTAGTGCACTCCATAAGTGCATATCAGTTTCATTCCGTTCGAAAATCTGTAACATCATTAAAATGCATTTGAAATGATTTTCCCAATTGGCCATAATGTAACGAAAAACTTTTGACTGTCTCAGTAATTAAACTATACATCCGATTTTCATAAAATTTGAAATGACTCGACAAAATTTGCAAAAATTATGTATTTAAAATTTTAGACCATTCAATCAGTTAGTTTTTGCTCTGTTATATGCGGACGGACAGATAAACGGACAGACGAACAGACAGACGGATGGACTGAACGACGACTATAGGTGCTACGTATTTATATAATTACGAACGCATCTAAAAACGCATAAATCTCTTTTACGGTTTTGAAAAAAAAATCATTCTACGAACATATTTTTTTTAATTGCTCATACAAGTCCGTTGTGAATGAAAGTGCATTAATTTTGGATTAAAGCGCGTTATTTAATATTTTAATTTATATTTCTTGTTTTTACGATGGACAAAGAAAATTTTATTTTCAATAGAAAGAATTCCGACAAATCAAATGTAATACAATGCAATTCAAATAATCCAAATTCAGGCAAATGGCTGATGGCTGGTGAAATTTTAAACAGTAACTGAAAATATTTCCATTACCTAAAATACACAATTGTATCTATCTTTATTCTAAAACAATATCTAGCTTAAATTTTTAAAATTTGAAACGTGAGAAATGGAAAGTGACATCTGTCATATTCCCACACAGTTATTAAACATAATCAATAAGTAACGACCGTTTAGAAAAATAGATATAACATTTTTGACATAAAAGTAGAATGAAATCAATAAGATGTATAATAGAAAGAATTTATCGAAGAAAAAAACATAATGCAGTACAGTCAGCAGAAAATGAAGTGCATAGATAAAACAGAGTTGTCAGAGGGCTACTTTCTTTTAATTCTGATTTCTTGATTGGCACCGCTTTTTTGAAATAGTACAATTCGCCTTATTTAATAACATATTAACCCTTTATCTACTGACGGTACTTATAAGTACCGCCGTTTTCATATGCTTTAAAGTATAGTTATTAAAATTTAGTGTAGTAATGATTTCCCTGGTATTTCTTTTCTGTGTCATTGTTATTTTTTATAGGAAATCGAAAAAGTTGTGGCACTGGCTCATTTTTGCTATGCTAGAAACGGCAAATTCATATATTGCATACATGAGGATGCGAAAGAACATGTTGTCCCTGGAATATTGACGTCGTATAACTAAAGGACTACTAACAAGATCGAAACCTAAAAAAAATAGTTTTTTTTAACCCTTTCAGGAGCAAAGCATTTTAAATTCTAAAGTGTTGAAATAAATGATTGACACCGGAATTTACCAAACGATTTATTTCTAAATAAGGAAAAGCGTATATTTCCCATACTTATTAAATCGAAAATATTTTCTGGTGCTAGTTGAAATACCTTGTGGGTTTTCTGTTACGATATTTTAGTCATAGTGTACTGAAGATACTTTAAAGTACCACTTTAATTAATTACCTCTAAATAATTTAATTTCTCACGGGTGAGTATTTGTTTTATGTTTAACCTTTAATTTTCATTGTAGTTACTGAAAAAAAATATTGCATGAAAAAAATTGCAGTAGATCATAATGCCGTAGATAAAAGATTAATTATGACGAAAACAAGAGGAATTTTACCATTTCAAAAAAGTGGTGCCAATCAAGAAATTCGAATTAAAATAAAGTAACCCACTAGCCACACTGAAATAAAAATTACCGTAATTTCCGGCGTATAATCCGCGGAACAAACAATCATTTTTACACACAGAAATTTTTAAAAAATAAAATGTAACTTTTTAGATAGCGGTAAATATTTGACTTCAATTACTAAATAAAATTTCTGGGTCCAAACAGAATTGTTTGATCCGCGGATTATACACCAGAAATTACGGTATATCTTAGTCATAAACCCGTGTTCTGAGTTATTAGATCAGTCTTACTCAATACGCGACCGCGGTTCGCATGAAGACCTGGAGTACATTTTATACGATATAGCAAGCGTAGCATATAATTTTTTTTACATAAAATAGATAGATGCATAGATATTTTTACAAAATACCTTTTTAAAATAGGTCGCGATTGTTTTTAAAATCTGTTGCAACAAAAATTAAATTAAATCAGATAATTACTGGGTTCCTACGTTTCAAGGAATTTTCAAGGTTAGTTATCAGCATTTTGTTATCGAAAAATATATCTAGGTCAAGCGCGCGAAATTTCGTCTTATTTAAGGAGAGATTTTCTATAAGAAAATACTGGTACCGAATAATTTCATGGTCTGGACATTCCCTGACCCGTACGAAACCTGAATTATACAAAACATACATTTGGAACATAGTTAACCCTTTGAGGAGTAAGCAATTGCGTTTGTGAAATGCTGAATTCCCACCGGAAAATTTGAAAAAAAAAATTTCAAAATAAGGATAAGCAATTTTTCAGCTATTTTCCCTCAAAGTTATAAAAGTAAAACTTCGTTAAAAGTTTCTGGTGAAAATCTTAATTATACTTACGTGAGATATAATATATCCTACCGCCCCTCAAGGGGTTAAAAAATATGTTTCGAATTCACTGTCTTTTGTAAAAACAAATTGAGTCAGTTTAGTCCAACATGTTTATCTGAGATGGATTTTTTTCAATTGAAAATAAACGAATTTAATGCACGTCACGTTTTAGAAGGGCAATCTTGAAAATCTTAGCTACGCAAGTTTAATTTTGTAATAAGTATGTATAATCACTGCGAATATTTATGTTTAATAAAATCTTTATTGTTAACATTGCTTAACACTACAACGGCGGTGAGGTATTATTTTGAACCGTACCAAATGGATACATGTCGATTCGAACCAGAAATTTCTTCAGCAAATAGGAAAAATATATTATACGCAAAAGTTTAATAAATAACTGAAATAGATAGTTTTAAATAAAAATTCTGGTATTAAATATTTTTATTAAACATGGGTAAAATTTTCCTCCGTTCTAGTGTTAAAATTAATAATTATATTTTAATAATTAACATATAAATATTTTGTTAAATTTTAAGATGTATGGTTTTAGAAGAAAGTACAGATGTATGACTGCAAAAACATAAGTGCGGTCTTCGAGCTCACTTCTCTACAAGAATTTGACTCTTAACCCTAGATCTACCGGGAATTTTATTCAAGTTTTAATAAAACGTTCTACACCAGAATTTTTATTTAAAGCTATTTAACTTATTTATTTACATTATTTTTGTCTGGTTTATATACTTAGTTTATTTTAAAGAAATTTCTGGTTTGAATGAATATTTTGTATGTACCTGTCGGGTCCAATGGACCCGTCTGGTAGACGGAGGGTTAAAGAAATTTAGTTGCACTACTGTCGTAGATTCATATGGAACTAAAACAATATTGAATTCACGTTTTATTTATTAAAAACCAGTTTACAAGCGTAGTCCATGTTCGGAATTAAAACCTTAATTATACCTGAAATTAGTGTTAAATTCAGACATTATTATAGAGGAAAGACTTAGTTTTGGGTCCTCCACTAAACTATTCGCAAATAATTATACTCAAAAATGAAAAGGTTTGGCAGCTATGTGATGTATTATCCATGATCTGAACTTTGACTTCCTTGGAGTTTTCTTGTTGAAAAATTACTTTCGTAGAGGATCCTAGAATATGTTATAGAAACGTTTACTTTTAAGGGTAGATATTTTCTTCAAACAATAAATCCACAAATCTGTTTGAAATACACTTATTTTTAACTGTGCATCGTATCGAAAATCTTTTATTTCTATTTTTTCACGAGAAGAATTTTTATTTTACATAAGTCCAATTGTTTGTTTGTTGATATTGTAGAGTCAGTCGCTTCAGAATTACCAAGTTGTTGTTGTTGTATAAATGACCGCCATGAAGACTTTTCACGAATCATTCTTTGCATGCAGCGCTACAATGGCAGTTAACAGAAGTTTGAATTTTCTTTTTATTAACACTTTCAGGGGCAAGGTTGTCATTTGCCAGCACTATGTTCTAATTGCCAAATGCCACATTGAGACCTGAATTTTGGAAAGAAAAATTTAATTTTATTAAGTATACGAATAAAAGCTTTTACCTTACTCTGGAATAAATTTGTTTATAAATTCTGATATCAATAATTCATTTCAGAATTTTGCGAATAAAAGTACTTTGCGCCTGAAAGGGTTAATCTGTCCTTAAAAGCAGCTGTTATTTTACATATTTAAAACTTTCATGAATCAAGTTACAGAGCATTTGCCGCGATTTTCTTTATAGCTAATTTTTTCATTGTCAACAATGGTGTCATTTCTATATTGTACATCATTTTCCTGTGATTGCGTAGTCATAAAGTATTTTTTGTTAAATAATGGGGTGACATTGCAGCATAAACCCTCAAATTTGTATGATTTAAATTTCTAAACAAAAATCTATCGAAACGAAGTTACAGTTTGGAGCTCCCCACTTGCCTTCGGCAGCACACGCCTAATTTTTTTCAAATGAACCCTTAATTCACAGATCCAAAACATCACTTAATTATTCCGGAGTCAGATCCAAGACGAACACGCTTTGAACCGGAAATTTTATTTATACATAAATTTCAATGTGAAATCTAAAATGCATCTTACTGAAAGAGGACACATTTTCTTATATATATTTTCCAGTTAAAAACATGTTTGCCTTGGATCAGATGCCGGAACAATTAAAAGATGTTGGCATCCATGCTAATTTGTATTATCTTGTATATTGAAGTAAAAATCTTTCCGCTCATACCTAGTGTTAGGGACATTTTAGTATTAATGAATAAAAATCAACTATAAAATAGGAATTCTGCTTTTTCAGAATTTAGTCTCGCCCCCGATGGAAATATATACATATAGATAGTACAAAACATACTTCAGTTTTAAAACTTAAAACACACGCTTTTATTTTACATAAAATGACGCCATCCGCATCCGCTGAAGGATTCCTCATTTGCGATCCAGTATTAAACAACCTGTACATACACATAGGACGTCACTATCGCTGAATAATACACAAATCCAAAATTAGAGATATCGTCATTCAAGAAACTCGACCAAAAAAAAATAATCTAATTATTCATATGCCTTCATTTGTTTGTAATATTAACCCTTTGCGCTCGGCGTCTCTTACACAAATTTTATTCGATCGGCATCCCTTTTATAAAAGAAGTTTCGTTCAAGTACACAATTTCAAAAATGCTCTGATTAAATAAAGTACATTTTATTTTCCTTATTACTGGTGCAAAAAACAAATTTTGCAAAGAAAGATTATGTCTCCGCAGCGGAGCCCTCGAGTGCAAAGGGTTAATATAGATACTAAAATTACATTTAGTTTTTAATAGCCCCATGTTGTACCAGAAATCATTCATTTATATATTTTTTTAAAATAGCACGTATTTTAAGTAACTTTTTTTTTCAGTTTTGGAAAACAATTCAATTTGAAAAATGGGAACAAAAAGATAGAATTGTTACTTTCCAACTAGTTTTCCTTCACTTTCTACAAAAATGGAGTACTTGAGTTGCCTGACTTTAAAAACTACTAAAAAAAAAATTCATATCTCAAAAATAAATGTAGATGCAGTTTTCAAAAAAATTGTATTTAAAAGTACTTTTTTTTCCCCATACGGCGGTATAAAAACTGAAAATGTGCAATGATTAGAAGTATAAAAAATTGCTGTAGAGTATTTAACCGTACAATGATACATCTGCTTTGTTTTACGGCTGGCTTATAGAACGGAAAGTTATTTTTTGAAGACGATACTTTAATTGCTGGGAGAAAGAAATAGCATACCGGGGGGCTAACAATATAATTTCAAGGAAAACCGAGTACACATCATTGGAAATAAAAATATAAAGCAAAAAAAAAAAATGATTAGAACTATGATTAAAATCCACAACGCATTTATGTAGCCAAAATGATCGTTCTCTCTCTTTCTTTACATGGACTATAACTTTTATTAGCCCCAGGTACGTTATGCTATTTCTTTCTCCCAGCTTTTGTGTCCTCTCCAAAAAATAACGTTACCTTACAGAAGCCAGTCGTAAAACAAAGCAGTGTGATTAAATACTCTATAGCAATTTTTTAAACTTCTAAGCATCGCACATTTTCAATTCTTATACCGTTGTATTGGGAAACAAAGTATACTTTTAAATGCATTTTGTTTAAAAACTGCATCTCCATTTATTTTTGAAATGTTAATTTTTTTGTAGTTTTTGGAGCCATTTGCTTAATATTGGCAACGGAAGTACTCCACTTCTGTACAAAGTAAAGGAAAAATAGTTGTAAAATATTAATTATATATTTTTGATGCATTTTTTTCATAACAACCAAAAGAAATTGTAATTAAAATACGTGCTATTTTGAAAAAAATATAAACGAATGATTTCTGTTAAAACATGGAGCTATTCTAAACTATATTTAATTTTAAGAATCTATATTAATGTTACAAACAAATAAAGGCCTATGAATCATTAGACAGTCGTTTTTTTTTTTCGAGTTTTTTTAATGACGGCATCTTTTTGCTGCATTTGTGTATTATTTCGCGATAGTGACGTCCTATGCTTACTTTACTGTTTATGTTTTAGGGTGGATCGTAAATGTAGAATTCTTAAGCGGATGCGAATGACGTCATTTTACATAAAATAAAAGCGTATGCTGTAAGTCTTAAAATTGAAATATGTTTTGTTCTATTTATATATACATATATATTTATTTTCATCGGGGGCGACACTAAATTCTGAAAAAGCAAAATTCCTGTTTCCTAGTATTATTTCTCATTTCTTATCTATGGATGTTTATGATATGTCTGTGTGGGTGTGCAGGGCTCCTATACTTCAGGGAATGTTTCGGAAAAAAACCTCAGTTTTTTTTATAGAAAAAAAATCTAGAATAAATGCGCGAAATTTCGGCTTATTTAAGAAAAGAATTTCTATAAGAAAATACTGGTACCGAAAAATTTCCTGGTCTTGAAATTTCAGGACCCGTACAACCCCTGGGTGTACGATCCCTTGTATCTAAAGTTTAATTCCCAAGATAGAACTAATTATTTTTTTTAACTAGGCCAAAGGTTCATCACTATTCCTTTATGTTACATAAATATTCGCATTATTTATCACATAAATTCTATGCTTAACTCTTTCCGGCACAGTGTGCCCGGGTCGGAATACCTAATTTTAATTCCAAACTTACGAACGGCACCAAGAATATTTTAGTAAAATTTTTCATTTACAATGAATTGTTAAAATAACATGTTTTTAATTTCTAAAAAAGTCGTTTTAAAATTCCGGTGTCAGTCAATCATTTCATCATTTTACAACAAAAATTGCCCGTGCCGGAAAGGGTTAAATAAAGGGGTGGATATTATGTGAAAATAGTGGTACTTCTTATCCGAAGTAGCTGTCTGGCATGACGCTACGATGATCAAGGTCTGATTATTGATATTTTTTTTAATTAAAAAGCAATTTTTTCTTTATAGAACCGGTAAAGTTGCATTATAATAGATAGAAGTAGTGTTGCCAGGTTTACCGAGTAAATTGGGGCGCTTAATGCTCTGAATAGCAGTATTTTAATTTTCTTGGCCTTATCTAACGACAGAATTATCTGAAACTGAAGAGGGCGAAAATAATTATAAGAAATTAGTGGTGTTCACAGCATTTGGAGCACTGATGATTTCCGCGAGATACCTATCAACACTAGACAGAAGGCATGTCTGTACTTCTTTCCACCTTTTCATGCTCTAACTTTCATAAAAATATTGTTCCTACCTCAAGTTTTGAATGAGTAATAAAAATGAAAAATACTTACATTATTATGTTCCTGGAGTATATTATATTTATTTTTTTAACCCCCAGGGGACGAGGGACCGGTATACGTGCCGTGTAAGGTGCTCCGAATTCGTGATTATTATCACCAATAAATTTTTCTTTTAAATTTTACGTAATTTAATCCCAGCATTTTCCCGATTCAATGTTTGTCTTCAAAAACCGTTTACAAAAGATTAAAAATTCTGTAAAAGACACTCGTCCCAAAGGGGTTAAAGGGGAGTTATAGCTTCAATTACCCAGGCAAATGTTTTCTCAACTTAAAGCTGGTATGCATACATCTGGTAATTGAGCCAATAAGCAAAAACTTTAACGCTGGCAAATAAATATCTATATTTAAAAAACCCTTTACGCTCCCGATGGTATTTTAATGTAGCTTTAGAAAGAACTTGTTATAAAATTTACTCAACACAGCTAATGGCAGTAATATAAATTAGGATGAGTGCTAGTTAACCCCTTGAGGGGCGGTGGGATATATTATATCAAATCTAATTTTAATGAAGGTTTGCACCAGAGAGTTTTAATTAAGTTTTACTTTTAAAACTTTGGTGAAAAATAGTTGGAAAATTGCTTTTCTTTATTTTGAAATATAATTTTTCCAAATTTCCGGTAGGAATTCGACATTACGACATTCCACAAACACAATTGCTTGCCCCTCAAAGGGTTAAAAGCATCCCTCGCTTGGTGTGATTTTCAGTTAGTGTGGTAAACTTTTATATGGTCCATTGATACATGAAGGCAAAATTTCGATTGGTGCTTAAAGCATGAAATGGGTGATGATTTTATTCCAACAGAATGACGTCGAATTTTTAAAAATGAAATATGCAGAATATTCCTAAAAACGTAGCAATAGTAAAGCATTTTAAGAGAAACAATTAGAATTCCTCAGGCAGTATTTGATAACTATACACCCAGACATCAGTTTATTTATGCAAGTACACCGTGGTTTAAAAAGTAAAATTTTGTATTACCGCAAGATGTGCTTCCAAAAAAGAAGAAAAAAAACAGTGAAATTTATAATTGATAAGTTTTCCCTTAAATAAATTAAAATGCATGTAAGCTTAGAGTAACTAAATTGTATTACATTACTTTGTGAATCAAATTATGTAATTTAAAAAAAAATAACTCAATTCTATGTAAACTAACATAAAAAAAACCTAACCTAAAGAATTGTAGTAATATGGAATTAAAATTAAAATTAGCTTTTCCAATATTTCGTGACTGCTACTTATTAAACCCTTAATTCTCGTTCCCATGATATTCACGGGCTGTGTCTTTTATTCGGATTGTTTGATTCCCACCAGTTTTATAAATTAAAGTAATTGGCTTCATCATGGTATCATTTTTACCTGTCATTAAATAAGGTGAATATTTCTTTTTCAAAAAAAACTAGTCGGATGTACCAATCCCAAAACTTTCTTCTATCTCATACATGTTAATACTTCAAAATTCGCTATCACACTGTCAAAATTAAATGGCAATCTATGCATCTCATGAGGATTCTAACGATATGAAATTCCGTGCATTAGTTCTTGAGATATGACTATCGCTGAAATCGTCTAAATTCAGCAAAATGCTGCCTAGCAGCGCCACCTATTGGGTGATTTATACCAAATCCTAATCAGGAACAATTTATGTCAACGTCTGACTGAATCTGAAGTTTGGAGAAAATCCGTACATTAGTTTTTGAGATAGAGCAATAGCGAAAATCGTGAAAATTTCTGCATAGCAGCGCCACCTATTGGGTGATTAACACCAAAACCTAATTAACAACAACTTGTGTCAACATACAACTAAATCTGAAGTTAGATGAAAATTGGTTCATTAGTTCTATTGATAGAGCTACTGAGGCAATCGTGGAAAAGGCAGCACAGAAGCGCCACCTGTTGGGCGATTTACACCAACACCTAATCAGTAGCAAGTCATATCAAGGACTAACTTAATCTGAAGTTTGATGAAAATCCGTGCGTTAGTTCTTAAGATAGGGCTATTGGGGAAATCGTGTAAATCCTGCAAAATTCATCATAACAGCGCCACCTGTTGGGCGATTTACACCAAAACATAATCATCATCAACTAATATCAAGGACTAACTAAATCTGAAGTTTGATCAAAATCCGCGCATTAGTTCTTGAGATAGAGCTATTGCGAAAATCGTGAAAAATGCAGCATTGCAGCGCCACCTGTTGAGCGATTTACACCAAAAACTAATCAGCACCAATTTGTATTAGGCACTAACTGAATATCAATTTTTATTAAATTCCGTGCATTAGTTCTTGAGATAGAGCGCCCACAAAATTTGTGTCACATACACACAGACAGACAGACAGACAGACAGACAGACAGACTCACAGAGTCACAGACAGACATTTTGTAAAAACATGTTTTTTGGAATTTCTGACCCCTAAAACGTGTAAATCCGTCGAAAACCGGAATTCGAAAATTTTCATGAATCCAATACTTTCTTCTTGTAAAGATAGAAGAAAGTAAAAAAATGGTACCAATAAGCAATTTGAATTTTTAATCCGTAATTTAATGAGACCGTTAAGGAGTTAAAGGGGTTAAATTAATTCACATGTTAATATATTCACGACCATATATGTGTAATATATGTTGCCAGTGGGCTACATTTTTTAATTCACACTGCAAATAGAGGCGTCTTAAATTCAAACACATATGTGACTGAAAAAGCAATTAAGACACTTAAACGTCTGAAAATAAAATTTCAGACGTGATAGATGTCTAAATTTAAGACACATAAACGTCTTATTATGATCATGGCATAAATGAACTGAAAAAAATATTAGAATTATGATTATATATCTGAATTTAAGACCCGTACAATTTTAGACATTTCAGGAATTCAGCCATTTGAACCACTCACCAAGTAAAATGAACTGAAGTGAGTAGGTTTGTTTGTTGTTGCAAGCATGAACGGTGCGCGAGAAGAACGCGACCAGATTTGATTATTCCTGATTTGGCGGGCAACGGCTTTTATTCAACAGATGGGCGAAAGTGAATTAAAGTATCTCAGTACAGTAAATTTGTCTGAAGTGTTAAAATTGCTTTTAAATTTATCAACATTTGATAAATTATTTGAAAGTGTGACGATATATTTTTCCTCAATCCGAAATCTCTATAATGACGTTTGTTATTCACATAATAAATGGAATCGTCAATCGTCGTTATAATCTTATAACGCATTTAAAGTTTCTGCTTTATTTCCAAAACATTACACTGATTGAAGATTTGAACTTTGAATTCTCTTACTTGTAAATCGAAGATGAGTCAGAAAGTGAGTGTATCATCATTAATGAAGATAAAGTAGTGACGCAGTATTTACTTTCTTTTGTGAAATAGTATGCACATCTACACCTACATTCGTTGGTGTGTTAGTCGTTAGAGAATAATTTTTTTTGCATAGTGATCCGATGTCTGTATTTTATATCTTTGTGTTTTCATTTTATAAATGCTAGACGAAAATTTACATTCGGTTTATTGGAATGGTTTGTCAGTACGTGCTTGTAAATGGAGATCGAAAAAAAAAATCAATTGGGAATTATATTTTTCATGGAAATATAAAATTTTCAATATTTCTACGATAATTTTTATTCAAGACTCACCAAATATTCAAAAGAATAGCATGATATTTATAAAAATACAGTGGTAAAATAGTATGAATACACATATATTTTTAAAATGGCGTTCAATATCGTAAAATAATATGTCCTTCAAACTGGATTAGCTGTTACAGTTTTGGATATTTACGCCAAGGTAAGGTATTCCACAGGTTTGGAATGATAATTCACAGAACGTTCTTACATATATATTATTATTTATTTATTATTTAAATTATTCTTATTAGACTAATTTGCATTTTTAATATTTTTGTCTTTTTTTTTTATCAAATAAATATATTTTGTGTGAAAAGATTTGTTTGCTTATTTCTGATGCTTTTCAATGAGTGCATATGATTTTCAGTATTAATAAATATATTTAATTCTCATCTAGATCTTTACCTTATAAATTAAAGTTTCACGTAGTAAATAATCTATTTATTGTTTGAATAATAACGTGAAAAATACAACAGTTTCAATTAGATTTGGTAAGATGTAAAGAAGTTTTGAAATTATAGAATTAATGTTTCCTGCATGCTATTAAAAAAGAATATTTATAATTTTGTTAATGATTGTTAAATAGCTCGTATCATCTGAGCAACATATTAAAAAAATTGTTCAGTATAAGTTTAAAAAGAAGCTATTTTTTATATAACTTTGCACAAGTAAGTTCTTTCCTTGCGAATTCCTTTATTTTATATTAGTGATATATAATTTTACATACAAATTTTCATTTTTAGTGACAAGAGTGCCATTTATTTATCTTACAGAGTATATTATTGAAGTGATTTTTTTTATATTAACAAATTTAAATTTATCTTTGAGAAACCATGAACTTTTTATTTTTTGTTTTATATGGTGGATATAGAGTATGAAAAGAAATCTCGAAAGTATAAGGGTTTGTGTTATCGTGTATTTCGGGTTGGGTTGGGTTGATTTTTTACGGCCAATTATCTACACGAGGGATATGAGCCCGGGGGGAGTGCCCTCCGTGGGTGTCTTTCTAAGGGAACCTAATCCGTATTAACGCATGGAGGATCCACGGCTCGAAGAAAACCACGAAAACTCCGAACGATTAGGCCGACGGGCGCGATTGGGATCGAACCCAGCACCTCCCGTCTACCAGCTTCGAGAGCAGAACCTCTCGGCCACTGGTGGGGCTCGTGTATTTCGGAGTATTTGTAAACTTGCAGTTTTTCCTATTGGAAATAAATCACTCTTATTGTATTCAACTGCACGCCGATACTATATATATATATTTAATAATCCTTATGAAAATTTATTCAAGATGGAATATACCTAGTATGTATTTCCTGCGTTACATCTCAACACCATACTTAAATTTTAAAACATGAAGCGATCTTGAAAGTAATTATAAACAAATTATAAAAATCGGCGTAATTAATTAAATATGTGCGGAAAATATTAAAAACATCAATTTAAATAACATCATGCAAAAAATTTCAATAATATGAAAAAAAAAAAAAGAAAAAGAAGATGGGTATAAGAATTCTCGCCCATGACAGTAGGAGATATTTTTCATTTTTGTAATAAAATTTAAGACCTAAATAAACATGTTGTGAAAACGCACTTCTAATGCAAGATATCAAATAAGTATTGCCAATAATTCTGACTGATTGATAAAGTGTAACTATGCTGATATTTAATATATTTTGAAAAAGTAACATGGTTTGAAGATTAATTATTCTTATAATTATTTTTGCTCCGAGTATGTATATATTTTCATATTATTATAACATTTTTTAATACCAATTATTTTTATTGTGATGTTTATGGGAAGAAAAATGTTTTTAGAAGCGTTTTTCAACCCTCAAAGAATTTTTTTTAAGCATATCTGGGTGCTAAAAAGAATCCATGAAAATAATAATAAAACAGAAACTCATTAAAAAAAATTTTTTTAAGGATTTTAAGTTTTATTTATTTATTTATTTATTTTTTCTGGTGGTGTGTGTGTGTGTGTGCCTGTGTTCGTTAATGACAACGTTAATATCAACACACGTTATCTTTTAAATTTAGTTTGTAGAATATTATTGAATAGTATCAACAACTGGACCTAGAATTTATTTGGAACATATTTCTTATACTGTCACAAAAAAGGTAAATACTTTTTACCGTTTAGAATGTGCATATAAATGAATATACAGCAAAACCTCTGAATAGTGGACACCTCGTAAGCACGGAATTATTCGGCTATTTGGTGGTGTCTACTTTAAAGAGGTAAAGACGTACAGATTTAAAGGTGTTAGGGATAAGAAAAAAAAAATTGGTGTCCGCTATTCAGCAATTTCCGTTATGGAGGTTTTACTTTAAATACACACAGTAAAACCTGCGTAACGGACATTCCTGAATAGGGGATACGTTTGTTTAGCGAATCATAGGGCTTCTGCTTAAAACATGGGCTAAGGGTACCTGCTCCTTTTTGTTTTTTATTGGGGGGGGGGGGGTTGATACAATTTTCGTAAATCTGCAATTTTGAATACCTTTCGAAATTACGCTGATTATAATGAATATTTTGAACGGTTAGAGTAATATAGTATGATTTAAGAAGGTTTTCGCTACACAGAAATTTCTGGTATTCGGGAATGTTCATCAGCGGACATTTCCGAGTTCCGAATTCTGGTCACTTCTATTTAACGAACCATAACGTTGGGTTGGATTTTTTGCAAACGCAGGATTTTATTAAAGCATTAGCAAATTGGGCGATGCCCCCTTCCCTTTGTATTTTGCTGGCCCCAAATTTGGTATTCTATTTTTGTAAAACTGATATTTTGAATGTCTTTCAACATTATGCTGATTAATGTGCTGTTGTCAAATGTTTCAATATTTCTTGCTAATGATAAATAATATAATAACAACAACAAAAAAAAGTAAGAGTTTCATACTTTTTTTTTTAATGTTGGGATCTCATATACTGAAAATTTTGTGTCATCTAGTGTTGGATTTTATTTAACACACAAATAAAAATGTCACAGGGAATATCTAATTTAAATGGAAAAAAATTGAACAAAGCAGGGATAAGATTCTTTCTGAAGGAGTGAATCATTTTTTTTATAAATGGGAATAATTTGTTACCATAAAGCAGAACTGATTGCAGCATGGACAAACTGGGCTGTTTCTTTGTGCCTTTAACTTTACGTGCTCCTACATTTGGTATGAAATTTCTATAAAGCTGATATTTTAAATTTGTTTTGATCTTATACTTATTTTAATAAATATTTTGTACTTTTAGAAAATGATTATGTTAAGAAAAAGAAATATTTATCCAAATATGTATTTGTATTTAATGGCATTGAATAGGCTTAATTTTTTTTTGTAACAGTATATGAAAGGCGCGCGCGGGGGGGGGGGGGGGAGGCGAATGAACACTAAATCTTTGGACTAGAATTAATTTAAAGTTCTCACTGAAAGTAATAAACGTTTTTTATGCGCGCATATATGATATCACATAAATACATTTTTAGGTGATTGTATATATATAATATCCTGTTCCAAAACTACAAAATACTAATTACAATCGTCATAAGTTCAAAAGTGATTTAAAATATCAGCTTTATGAAAATTTTGTACCCAATTTGGGATACCCTAAAATCAGGGGGCAGATGCTTCAAAGTTTTCCTGCGCTGCGATCAGATCTGCTTTATGTTAACAAATTATTCCCATTTATAAAAAATGTTTCAATGTGGTCAAATATGGCTGCGTATGTGGTTTAGAAAGAAAAGTGGTCAAAGATGGCTTCATATTGGTGGTGGGGGGGGGGGGAGGAAACCGGTTCAAAGATGGCCGCAATTAAGACATTTGAAATGTCTGAAATTCAGATGCAAGAAGTGTCTAAAAATTTTCAGACATTTTAAAATGTCTGAAAAACGGACACTCTTGTTTCAGACACTTAAGTGTCTGAAATTCAGACACAAGACGTGTCTGATAATTTTCAGACATTTTAAAACGTCTGAAAATTGAACACTGCGTTTCAGACACTTAAGTGTCTGAATTTCAGACATTTCAGTTTAGAGTGCAGATATCTTGATTCGCACAACTTTTTTAAAATGGTAAAATTCCCCTTGTCTTTGCCTTAATTAGTACGTCATTGAAAAAGGCGAATTTTACCATTTCAAAAAAGTGGTACCAATCAAGGAATCTGAATATTAAAAAAGTAGCCCATTGGCAACACTGACGGGAAATAAGAATTCTCGTTTTCATTTTTAAAAGATCATTGACAAAGGCTTCTACATTGCAGAAAATGCATTTATATTACGTTGTCCATTTTTTTTTAGATTGTGAAACATTTTATATTAAAATCGTACGTTGAAATATATTGACCTATGTATAAACTTGGTAAACCTGTCTAGAACATCAATTTATAAAAGACTTTCAGAACAGGAGAGAGCTTCTACTGTTTTAAAATTCAGATTTGTTTAAAATTGTCCGTCGGCAGTGTGTTAATGTTAAGACTAAATATACCAACAACACGTCATTTCTCTGGTACCAAATGAAAATATTTCTATTTGAACCAGATATTTCATCTTAAAATAAATAACATATATATCAAATGACGATACGAGGCTTTTTTTTTAGGAGCCTGGGACGTATGTCCCACATCCCCGATTCTTAATAAATTTATGGAAGTAAGAAGCTGACAGTCTTGTAAACAGCAGAAAAAGTCCCGTTTTAACACATTTGCATACGATACGTACTTCTCAGAAATTCCTTTATTATTAAGAAATTTCGAATTCACCACCAAAATTTCAGAATAGTAACTTTAGCTTTCTTTAATGACAGACGTTGGCTACAAAAGGGGAAATTCTTTTTTTCGTAACTTCCTGTATGAAATCAGAATACCTCAGTAAAAAATGAGACCAAAATGCTGCCCCTAATCCCTGCTTCAGAAGTATCTATACTAGGGGTGGCCAACTGTGGCAAGGCGTACCACTATGTTTTTTAAACAAATAGCCGACTTCTTGAATCGCAGAGATTCAATGATTAGATAAGGCAATGATTACTAAAAAAATTATTGGTGTCGAGCGTGCCACAGTTGGCCACCCCCGAACTATATATATATTTAGGGTATTGTCTCTAGTCTTCGATAACTCCCAATTACGTGTTCGCACCAACTTTTGTTACTTATTACACACTTGCCAACTTTCCCTTAAACGTCCGTGAAATGTGAGTTAAATTGATCCAGGTTAAACACGTTTCGAACCAGAAATTTACTAAAGAAATTTATTGATATAGATTTCACAGAGAAACGGAATTTTAAATATATAGTGATACATCAAATAAATTTTCTGGTTAGTAACGCGTATAACATGGGTTAACTTAACTCACATTTTACGGAAGTTTAAATGAATGTTGACAAGCTGTGTTGCCAGATTAGGGACTTTTTTATCCCCAGATTGTTGATTGTCACCGGCTTTTTGAAATAGAAATACCCTCATTATTTAAAAATAGAATACAAATTCTGAAAAATGAGCGAATTATACTATTTTAAAAAAGTGGTGACAATCAAATAATCTGAATTAAAAAAGTCTCTAATCTGGCAACAACGTCGGCTGCAAACACAGCAGGATTACACGAATTCATTTCGTTTGCCTAATCTGATAACAACTGTTCTTGCAGTAATTTTTATATACCAAATAAATTTTATAAACTTTCTAGCTTGTAATAAAATATTATTTAATGCAGATATATTTTATAAATATAGAATGATGATTCTAGATGAATGTCCCAAATTTACAGGTCTGTAAAACCCTTGAGGGGCTGTGGTATGTTTATGAAACCACTTAATTTTAATTCCCAAATGCCACATTGGCACCAGAATTTTGGTTTAAAAAAATTCGGTTTATTATGTATGTGAAATACAGCTTTTTTCCTATTTACAAATAAATTTGTTTTCAAATTCCGGTGCCATTCATTAATTTCAACACTTTAGCAATGTAATTGCTTTGCCCCTGAAACGGTTGAAAGAAAAAAAACTAAAACCCTGTTGTAAATTGGAAATGAAAAATAACAGTTTAAAATTTAAATTCAACACAGTTATAAGTGTTCAATGTGAGCCCCTCCAGAAACACGAACGATATCGAGGCAGTACGATAACTTATCCCACAATTTGTTCAGCATGTCTTGTGTGATTCTTTGAATGGCTACAGATATGCGTGTCCTAAATTTTCAACATCAGTTGGTAGCGGTTGAACAAACACCTGAACTTTGATGAAAAAGTCAATTAAAGCTGCGAAGCAGTGGTGCCAGAGGGCTACTTTATTTAATTATTTGGAAAAATGGTTATTGTCCTCTGTCAGGGTAGGAAATCAAAAACATATCTGAAGCGTTTTATTAGTTGAATCTGCATTTTATTCGTTTTCTGATTGACCTATACTGTAATCTCTATTTTCCCTTTACTTTCAACAGAGATGGATACTTTTGTTGCCACTATGACAAAAAAGTAATAAAAACTACAAAAAAAATTAATATCTCAGAAACAAATTGAAATACAGCTTTCAAACAAATTGCATTTAAAAGTACATTTTTTTCTCTATACGACGGTGTAAAAATGGGGTGTATTGTGGGATGTTTAGAAGTTTAAGAATGAAATTTCATTTAAAATTGGTCCAGGAATATTAATGTTTAATCCATGGCGTACGTAATGTATGACCAGCTCCGTAAAAGTTTAAAAATTTACAGTACCGAAAAATGTAATTCATGGCGTACGTAATGTATGAAATTTCATTTAAAATTGGTCCAGGAATGTTTAATCCATGGCGTACGTAATGTATGACCAGCTCCGTAGAAGTTTAAAAATTTACAGTACCGAAAATTGTAAAACTGAAATATCTTTTAAAATTTATTCATGATGGATCCAGGAATGTTAATGTTTAATTCATGGCGTACGTAATGTATGATCTACTCCGTGCGATTTTTTATGTCTTAAATTTTAGTCTTCGAAAAAATCACTTTCCAAATGGTCGTTGTAATTTGTTAAATTGCTTTTTTATACTTATTATTCTGCTTTCTTAATTGGCACCACTTTTTTGAAACGGTAAAATTCGTCCTATTTAATAACATATTAATTAAGGCGAAAACAATGGGAATTTTACCTCTTCAGAAAAGTGGTGCCAATCAAGAAATCTGAATTTTTAAAAAGTAGCCCACTGCTGTGAAGTGCTCTTAGAAAGAATGAAAAAATCCAACACTTTTTTTTATAAATAAACATGTGTAACACATCGTTGAAAGATAAAAGTTTAAACCGTTTAATGATATAAAAAAGTAAAAATCGATTTTTTGGTCGAATTTCGCTTACCTGGTCCCCTTAACCCTTTCCGGCACAGTGTGCCCGGGTCGGGATACCTAATTTTAATTCCAAACTTCTGATCGTCACCAAGAATATTTAAGTAAAATTTTACTTTTACAATCAACATGTAAAGTAAAATGTTTTTAATATATAAAAAAGTCATTTTAAAATTCCGGTGTCAGTCTATCCTTTCATCTTTTTACAACAAAAATTGCCTGTGCCGGAAAGGGTTAACACTTTTGCAGATGAAGCGTATATTTAAGGAATTTTTTTATTGAGAAATTTCGAATTTATACCAGAATTCATGAATAGTAATTTTTGCTTTATTTAAAGACTGAAGTTTCATGACAATATAAAAGAAAAATTCTATTTTGCAGAATTTTCGGTGTGAATTCCAAATTTTTGAATAAAAAGGGAGATCAAATTGGGAAACCTGCTTTAGAGAAAACATTTTCACGTTAAATTTCCTACTTATTACTAACGCCGGCTGTAAAGACAGCTGGATTTCGTGAACTTATGTTCAAAGATGTAATGACGGATATGTGTTAGGGTAGTACTTTTTTTTTTATATTTAAATTAATTTATATAAACTTTCTGGTATTAGTAAAATATTATTTCATAAAAATATGTCTTAATACATCCAGTAACACGAAAAATAGACTCAGTTTTGCGCGGCTCTACTTCCAAACCACAAGTTGCATGTGAATGGCTTTTCATTTTCAAGAGGAAGTTTCTAAAATTCCAAAAACCAGTTCTAAAAACCAGTGCAACACTCATAAATCTGGCCTAATTACGTCACTTTCAAATATGAACAATATAGTTAGCAAAGCAAGACAACAGGGTCTTTGAATTGCTTTTTGAAGGGTTTGTGTATTAATTCGCGACAATTACGTCCTATGTATACTTTTCAATAGATGTTGTTTAAACCTTTAAGGGGTGTTGTTTTCAGTGTGCAAACGGCTAATTTTATTGCTCAAACTGTCAAATGGCAACAGTAATTTTTATTGCAATTTCGATCTCATATTATATGAGAAGAAATGCTTTTAATTTTTTTTAAATAAATTTGTTCGTAAATTACGATGTGAATTAAATATTTCAATATGTTTGGAGCAGAAAGACCTTGCCCCTGAAAAGGTTAAGACTGGATCGTTTGGAATTCTTCGGCGGATGCAAATGTTTTGGTGTCTAAATTCTTAATACTCTCGCTGCGTAATTGTTTTATCAAAATCCCCTTCGCGACGAGCATCTTTTAAGAATTTTTATTCTTTTGTCACCGGTTTTTAAAAACAAAAATTGTTGTCTAATTTAATCGGAAAAATGCTCCGATTAAATAAGGCAAAATTTACAATAATAGAATAACTGGTGGGAAGAATCATGGAGAGTTAATCAGACAGAAAAAATGCATCCCCGAGAAAATCTCGGGTTGCGCAGCGAGAGGGTTAATGGAGTTATAAATACAGGAGATATATAGTGACGAGTCTACCAGTTGCGAGATAAGTAACTCAGGAGGTTGTCACATGATGGCGGCTGATATTTTTTAAACGAATCAACAGTTTCTGATTACCGCCGAAGTAATCTTCCACCAGTAAATTTTGAATAGAAAATTTCTCTTTATTTGAGCGGTTTGTTCATACAAAATTTCTCTCACAAATATGGAAAGAATTTCTATTTGTTCTTACCGGGGAAGTTGACGCGGGTATTATAATCCCTTTTAATGAAACTGACAGAACGTTGTTTAATTTGCCACAATATGGTGGAAACGCAGGTTCTTACTACAGCCGAAGTAAACTTCCAGCAATAAACATTTGGTCATAAGTATGACGGAATTGCTACGATTATAAGGTGATTAAATAAGGAGCAAATTTCCATACAAATTTATTGGTGTAAGTTTGCACCAGCGGTAATGAACCACTGCAAAACCGGTTACAGTTGAAGCTTCACCAATTTGATGATATGTCATTTCCTCTTTATTCATAGTTCCATGAAATTCTTGTGACCATACAAACGCTGAAAAAGAAATATCCGCCCATAGGGAGATTCAGAGGTCGGTGGTTCACTTCACGATTAGCTAAAGTAAAGATTTCATCCAAGTTTTTCATTATGTCATTTGTTTCAAGAGAACATTGGGAATTTCCGGCAAGGGCTTAGAATTTTTGAATAAAATATAAATTTCTGAAATGGACGCCTATATTGCTCACCCGCAAGAAAAGTGAAATAACACACAAAAATACATTTTGCGATTTATTTTACTAACAGGTCTGTCATTGGTACTTCTTGCTACAGGAAGAGTTTCATAACTTTAGTTATCTAAAAAATCGCTGTATTACACTATATGTCCATTCGGGACCACAAAAGGGGGCAAATTGTGTAAGGAGGAAAAATTACTCATTCCTGAAAAACTTTAAGGGATTTAGTCTTTTATTCACGTTTCTACTGTTGCTTGGAGAGCAAAGTGCTATAATTTCACGTTACACTAAATCATCGGGAACCTTCATTTTCCTCTCCTGCGAAATTTACTTTTGTCGAGATGCGTAACTTTTCTTGCGAGGGAGCGATATGCTCTAATGATGAAATTATCTTTTAAAAAAATCAATCGAATGATTTTTCTGTGGAATATAAATTTAAATTTGTGACGCGGATTTAACATCATCATCCTTAAACCAGCCCGAAAATATTTTATAACCCCTATTTAAAAAAATTGATTTCATATTCGGAAACAGGACTGAATTCTCAGTTGAATAGTGTCTCTCGTACCTTTTTGCGAAGCTTGGTGATAAAATAGCGTGGAATGGCGGGTTTTCTTCCAGTACTGTACATTCATGTGTACTAAAGCACGTAATGCTTCGCTTTCTAAAATGATGTATTTTCTTTTATTAATTTATACATTTTCATAGAAGATTTATTTTTGTCCTACATCAGAGTTGAAGAATTTCTGGTACTCCTGCCCGAGGTGGCACGTACAACGATTTCAATAGAAATCGAATCACTTAAATTTGATAATCATTATATATGTATGTGTCTGGCTTTGTGATCGGCATGTCTAATTGCCACGCTGCAGGTCAAGAGTTCAACAACCACTGGGAAAATTTCACTCAAACTTTCGTCCTTTAAGTTTTGATAAAATCAGTTCCAAGGTAAATTAGCAACTAGCAACTAAACGCAGAGGTTCCCGAGATAGGCTGACCATCTGTCCGGAACATATGCGTTATAGCACCTCGGGGGTAGTGTTGCCAGTTGTCCACCTAAATCGTCTGCTACAAATGTTCTGGACACCAGTATTTTAAGGTATTTTTTTCTTCTTATCTAACGGCAGAATTATCTGCGATTAAAGATGGTGAAATAAACTGTAAGAAATTAGTGGTGTCCAGAGCATCCGACCCTTGATTTACGCCGAACACCTAGTAACATTACTCGGATCCCGGGGTCAAGGACACAGGGATGCGTACTGTAGGAACTGATCCCTCATGGGTCGTATAGCCAGAGGTTTACAATTTAGATTAAATTTATATATATATACATAGGGTGTTTCATAAAAGATGGATAAAACTTTTAGAGGGGATAGTACACATCAATACAAACTATTTTTATCAAAGATTGTACGGTCGCAATTAAAACGCCAAGATGCTAGAGGGAGCCAAAGCAGATATTCAGTGCTGCCAGCGGGTTACTTTTTTTTAATTCAGATTTATTGATTGGCACCACTTTTTTGAAATGGTAAAATTCCCCTTCTTTTAGCATTAATTAACATGTCATTAAAATAAGGCGAATTTTACAATTTAAAAAAAGTGGTGCTAATCAAGAAATCCTCTCCGTGAAATCGTTGAGACTCTGAGTCATTTCTATTTGGAGTTCCATAGATAAACTGCACATCAGCCTTTTCCCAGTCAGTGAAGGGCAACATCTTGTGTTACGTCGCTACTTTGATTGAGAGTTGCACACTCGGATCAGCAGCTTTTCTGCATTTATCCAGGCTAAATTTTGTATACGCGTTCTTCTTCATCCCCGTATCATATTTACCGTCGATTAGTGTCATTCTTTTCCCGATAACTCCGAATAGGAATGGGGCTTGAACGTTTGCATGGACCAAATCAGTGTTGCGAGTGAGCTACTTTTTTAAATTAAAGTTTTTTGATTGCCACCAGTTTTTTAAAATTGATAATTCGCCCCGTTTTCATCTTATTTTATCTGTAACTAGCAGGCTATGCCCGCTGCGCTGGTCAATATTTCCAAATGAACCTTGGATTAAACTAAATGGTGGATTTGAACTTGTATTTTAAACAATATGGATCTTCAGCTTGACCTTGCACATTACTGAAAACGATGCGAACGCCATTGCGATATAATGTTATCTTAAGCGTTGGACAAAATTTAGCAATTAAGAAGTAATTGTTTTAGTTGATTATAAACAGCGCACTTATGGTCGGGTAATGAGACCGTTATGACAACAGGAATTAATACCTCTGTAACTAATCAACATATAATGAAATCGTATATACTAACACCATTCCTAAAAGTCATGCAACAGGGCCACTTGTAACAAAATATGTTCTGTAGATTTTTTTTAAAAGGCTAAACTTTCATAATCAGGTTCACTTAATTTTTGAACTTTTACTATTGCTCTATAACTAAGTACCCTTGAACAATATGTATACACTAAAACCTTTCCAAAATTATTACCTAACTAATTGTGGTATATCCTACGAAAGTATTATAAACAATCGGAATGAAATACAAATTTCCGTTGTAAATATATAGTAGATGATGATGATGATGCGATTTTGTGTAATAGAATTCATAGTAAAGTTTTCGCTTCAAACAAAAACGATGCTTTCAACATTAAAGCTAATACACCAATATGTGAAGTATCCGATTACGGAAGGTTAACTTGAATTCTCATGAGCAACTACTCAAAGAAAAGTGAATATGTGGCTTTTGTGATACTTTTATGTCAGCCGGGCGCAGGTAATAAATCAATAAAGATTGTTTACATAGCATATTCTTATTTTATTATTTTCATTTAAAACACAAACCTTTCACTCATTTAATTTAAAATGCATGCCTTATACTAATTTCATTTAGAAAACTGAAAAGATAAACAATAACAGGAAATAATGCCATAATTAAAAGCAAAAAAATATTTTTAATTTACATACGCAAAATGTAACTACTGCTACTGGGAATTTAAAAAATGCTATCAGCGAGATGTGCGTACGGTTGTTATAAATGTACCCATTTTTTCTTCTTATCGAGGAGCAATTTATAAATCGCACAATATTATTTCAATTCCAATTTCTTTCATTGAGGAACCTATGACCGGAAAAAATGGAAAAAGACTCTTGTAGATTCTTCGGATGACGGCATCTGATGCCATAAACCGAGTTTATATACGTATATGATAATAGTTTTTAAGTCGTTACAATCATTGCTTTCATACTTAAATATTTTCATTGGTACTACTTGTTATCCCGTCGACCAATTTCGCCAAATTATATAAATCGCCAAACCATTCGCCAAATTATATAAATTGACATAATCTTTATTTTAAATAACGAAATAACAAATAAATTAGTATAACATTAATAAAAATACAAATAAAACGTCGAAATTAAAATCACTTGATGACGTAAACACGTGTAGCTTGTTTAAATTCAAGTGAATTTGATATTTACGATCAACCATTATTGGCATTTAATCTTATAGTTTGACGATAAATTTTTGGTCGACGGAATATCTAAGTAGTACATTTTCCATTTTTGTTTTATAAAGCTAAATTCTCAGTATTTTTTTTCCTTTTATTTTACATAAAATCACTATTTTTTAAAAAAATTAAGATGCTTGCATTTTTATTTCATACTCATAGAGCCGTTTTTATTTTTTAGCCAAAAGGGTTGATTTGAATTTTTTCCGTTGCTAGAGTAACGGATGTAATGATAGATATTTTGAGGTTTAGATGCCAAAGACACCGCCAAATTAGAAAAATATGAAATGTGTCATGAACTGTTGGACTTATAAAAATTTATTTGGTAGCATTCGATTCAGCATATAAAACTACATTAAAATATGCTATCATTTGACGCATAATTTTGATATTCGATTTTTTCCCCTCCCCGTGCAAAAACCATTAGGGGTGACACTTTAGAAAATCCTTTCTTAGCAGAAGTCTATGTCATAAGAAGTATTTTTACCACGATTTTACCTAGATTTCGAATCTGTGAATTTTCCTATAAATGAAATTGGCGATATGACTTGAGAAAAAAGGAAATAAACAATAGATAATATTTGCTTATATAAAATGGGTAATATTCGTTGATCTGAGTTCGAGTTTATAAATATCACATGCTTTCGGAATTACGGCGAAAAACATTTTAAAAAGTATGAAATTATTTTACAATATGTATGTGTGGCAGAAATTCACACTGAAATTTAAGTATTCGATTCCATTTTTAAAATATTAACTGATATCTATATAAGTTACAATTGAATTTGAAAATGTACTCAAAAAATGATCTCTTTCACCTAAAAAAACACCATTTGTGAGAACATCCTCAAGCTAATGTCACGCTTATGCATTTTTGGCTTAAAATCACATTGTTTGGCGACAAAAGAAAAATAAAAAATTGTAAAGAAACAAATAGTAATTACACATGTGACTCACAATTACATCTGCTTGTTTATTCTATAAGTCACGTGATGGGACAATTAGATATAAAAAATAAGAAAAGAGCAGAACAGAAAGAAAATGTCGTTAAAATTTCATCTAATCAAATTTTCAGATTCGTTTCCATATCTAACGCAAGCGATAAAGAGCCAAATATTGCGTATCAAGTGTAATATTTCTTATTAAATTAATTTTTAAGCATTACAAATATTTCTTCCAGGTTTTGATTAAATGTTTCCGTTTTTTAATATTATCACTCATTAAAACGGATTTTCTTCTTCTTTTTTTCTTTTTTTTTCATTTAAATAAAATTAGTAACAGTTTTACTTTTATTTTTCGAGGTTTAATAGCCGTTTCAATTTTTTTTTTTTTATCAACGATGAATTTCGCCAAGAAATAAAATGGTAACCTTATCTCCCAAAATAACAGAATTTTCCGTCATAATTCTAAAACTAATATAGGTAGAATAATGTGTTATAGCTTAAAACCTTCCCTGAAATAATACCTATCTAACGGTATAAGTTCCGTAAAAACGGTATAAGTTTCCGTAAATCCATGCAGTACAACTCGAAATCTAGGCGTTCGGAACGAAATTTCCGTTTGGATTTTATATATATAATAGATAATAGAATAGATAATAGATTTTATATACATATAATAGAATAGATAATAGATTATGTGTTATGAACTATCTCAAAGTTTAAAACAGATCGCATTGTTAGATTTCCTAATTTTAACAATATCGTGTTATGTTAGTTCCACATTCCACCACCAGGGAGCGCACTCTATTCTTAACGGAAACGTATCTGAACGAAACTCCTTCATGCAACCTTTCCGTAGATACATGAATCGGGAGGGTGGCGGTCTTAACCAATAATTTAAGATAATTGCTGAAATTACTACGAAAAATATTTTAAAGGGGCCCTACGCGGGCCCCTAATAGAGTTAGAGGAAATCGGAAGACGGCAAAATAATCGCGGGGAAAAGTTTGCTTGGGTGCTTCGGAGCTACTTTTGGCGCGAGATCTAAGCTCTACGACCAATAGGAGCCCAGATATTTAAGGAAATATGAAGTAACAAAGTCCAAAATAACAGAATTTTCCGTAATAATTCTATAACTAATCTAGGTAGAATGATGTGCTATAGCTTAAAACCTTCCCTGGAACGATACCTATCTAACGGTATAAGTTCCGTAAAACTCCACGCGGTAGAACTCGAAATCTCGGCGTTCGGAACGAAATTTCCGTTTGGATTTTATATATATAATAGATTAAATAAGGCGAATTTCGCTAATTCAAACAAATGGTGGCAATCAATAAATCTAAATTTTAAAAAAGTATCCCAATGGCAACACTGGACCAAGTTTCTAAATGCACCAGCACCTTTGTGTTTTCTTTCCGACCATGCATTCTTTGATGAAAGGTGTTTGAATGTGTACTATCACCTCTTAAAGTTTTGCCCGTCTTTTATGAAACACCCTGTATATATGTATATAATGTTTATTCTTGTTAAAACTAATGGGACTTTGTTTAACTTGTATAGACTAAAACAAATTCAGCGAATTCCCGTTAGTGCGGATTTTCAAAGGAAGATATTTTTCGTCGACATTAACTGAAGTAGGCATTACCCCCTTAATTCTCGCTCTCGTGATATTCACGGGCTGTGTCTTTTAATCAGATTGTTTGATTCCCATCAGTTTTATAAATCAGTGCTATTGGCTTTATTGTGGTATCATTTTACTTGTCATTAACCCCTTAATTCTCGCTCCCGTCATATTCACGGGCTGTGTCTTTAACTCAAATTGTTTGATTCCCACCAGTTTTATAAAATAGTGAACTTGGCTAGATTTTAGTATCGTTTTTCCTGTCATTAAATAAGGTGAATATTTCTTTTTCATAAACGTGGTGCCAATAAGCAATTTGAATTATTCAACCGTAATTTAATTCGAGCGTTAAGGGGTTAAATAAGGTGAATATCTCTTTTTCAAAAAAGTGGTGCCAATAAACATTTTTTTTTAACAGTAATTTAATGCGACCGTTAACCCTCTCGCTGGGTAATCGTTTTATCAAAATAGCTTCAAAAATTGTGTATTTAAGAATTTTTATTCTTTTCTCACCGGTTTTTCAAAACAAAAATGTTTCTCTAAGGGGTTAAGCAGTGCGGCTTTTGGTTATATGATTATATGAAGAAAAAAAAAAGCCAGATGGCTTTATGTAAAAATTAACGGGAAATAAAAGAAAAAACCATGATTTTAAAAAGCTATACCAAATATTCTAGAACCACTGAAGTTGGTAAACATTTAAATGGTGCAAAAAATTCCTTGCGAATGTTTTTGGATCTTGATGAATATGTTTTGCTTTTTGCTCACGGTGGTAGAATTGCTGAAAACGATTGGTGTTATATAATTCACAAAGTGTTGGAAAGCTTATCATAGTTTATGCTGTACGCATGATTTTTCGTTCTTGAGGGAGCCGGCAAAAGTTAGAAAAGTGCCCGCGGAGGAGGGATGGAAGGCGTATAATATGAAAGAGTTGCCAAAGGGCTGTCCAATGATATCTCTTGAAGGGGGTCGGAAAAATTTTGAATGTTTTAAAACATTGCATAGAACTCAGCATGTGCGGCCGTTCTTCCTATTTTCAAGAAAAAGAATACATTTTCGATGTGTTTTTAATTAATAACTCCTAGTAATGAAGAAAAATTTAAAAATTTTGAGTCAGGTGCATCAAAACATACTGTTGTCAGGTGTATTGTGTAACTCAGGTCTCCACATTATCTGGACACTACTAATTTCTTATAGTTTATTTCGCCATCTTTAATCGCAGATAAGTCTGCCATTAGATAAGGCGAAGAAAATTACTTTAATGTGCTGGTGTCCAGAGCATTTGGAGACCTAATTTACGCGGGATACCTGACAACACTACAGGAGAGGACTTGAACTACACCCACCCAAATTTTCAGCCTTTTATATGCGGTAGATTTTGCTAGCCATCGCACACACACACACAAAAAGTGAAACTTTCTTTTATTAGTGTAGGTGCAAGAGAAGCCGAGCACATTGAAAAAGAATCGAATGAAAATTATCCTCGCCCATCACATAAGAAAGCGTTTGAATGTTTGGAAACTGTTATGAAAGTGTTGGAACGACAAGAAGATTCTGGTCCGATTCAACTTATGTGAAGAATGTGTGATATGGACATATTTTGGACTGCGATTACCAGTTCATACGACATCATTGATTGCTTGAGAACGCCATTTTTCCAGAACTTTTCGTTATGTTATAAAATTTCACACAAAATAAGGTACATATCGTTGCATTTTCATTGTAACTATCAAAATTATTACCGTCAACGAAAGTTCAGTTCTGATGAAACACCCTGTTTTTGTGACTAATTACATAGTTTGCGACCCCATGTCCTATGGTCAATTTCCATCCTCTTGATGCCTTCTGTTATTCCTCTTAATTTCTCAGTCGAATTTTGGAACACCCTACATACAATTCAAGTACATGTTCCGTATAAATATGCACCAGTATGCATAATTTGTACTTAGATTTTCTTTTTTTTAACCATTTGGAAAAATGGTTATTGTCCTCGTCAGGGTAGGAAATCAAAAGCATATATGAAGCTTTTTATTGGTTGAATCCGCATTTTATTCGTTTTCTGATTGGTCTATACAGTAATCTGTATTTCCCTTTATTTTCAACAGAGATGGATACTTCTGTTGCCGCTATGACAAAAAAGTAATAAAAACTAAACAAAAAAATTAATAACGCAGAAACAAATTGAGATACAGCTTTCAAACAAATTGCATTTAAAAGTACATTTTCTTCTCTATACGACGATGTAAAAAGTAATATTGTGGGATGTTTAGAAGTTTAAGAATGAAATTTCATTTAAAATGGGTCGTCAGATTTCTACGATGGAAAACCCTTTTCCCAAACAGCCAATGATATGGTTGGATAATACGTAAGTTTCAGGTGGATAATACGTAAGTTTTAAGAAATCTGACGGCTCGCAGACGATTTTTGTTGCTTGCAATTTTTACGTGTAATGACACTATTAATGTTTAATTCATGGTGTACGTAATGTATGATCAACTCCGTGCGATTTTTTATGTCTTAAATTTTAGTCTTCGAAAAAATCATTTTCCAAATGGTCGTTGTAATTTGTTAAATTGCTATTTTTTTTTTTTTTTTTTTTTTTTTTTTTTTTTTTTTAATTGCGCTACTTCTCAGATTTATTTCTGAAAGCAGAAATTTCTCTCTTGAAAATGGGTGAATATCAAAGTGGAAATTTTGTCAAAAGACAGAGAATAGACGTCGGTACATCTTCCGTTTTTTCACGGAATTTATTTTTATTGTGAACTTTAGTAGGTCCCAAAATGATTATTTAACTTACCAAGAAAAAAAAAATTATTTTCATCAATGATTTCGGCTCCAAATTTTTATAAACATCGCATGGAAAGTTTCGGTTTTGAAAAGTTTTAAAATTTATATATAAGGCCGTTATATTTGCACGCATTTGAATTCTATAAAATACTAAAAAACATTATTTAAAAAAACGTTTTCAGTAAATGTGTAACTCTTTCACAAAACTCCTTCAAATATGGTTTAGTTTATTCATCTAAATTAACGAAATCTTTTTTAAATTTAGGTAATGATTCCAGAGATCTTTTGACGAAGTTTTAAAAAATCAGAGAAAATGCTATCGAAGAATTATGCATGGAACTATTAATAAACAGGAACTGACATATCCTTTAAACATATCCTTTAAATAGTGAAGCTTCAACTGTAATCGCTTTCGCAGGGGTTAATTAATGCCGGGCAAACTGCCTTCGGTAAATTTAAATAGAAATTTTCTACTTATTGAAACGCCTTTTTCATGAGCAATTTCAGTCATAAACAATTAAAAAAAAACAAATATTTATTTTTACTGCTGGAAGTTTACATTGGCAGTAATCAGGCCCTATGTTTCCGTCATATAGCGACAACCTAGAAAACCTGTATCAGTGCCAGTGAAAAATATTATAATACCTGTACAAACTATCACCAGCTAAAAGAAATGCAAAATTTTACCATATTTATGAAAGAAAGTTTCCGTGAATAAGGCTCTTAAATAGGACGAAATTTTCTATTCAAATTTACAGGCGGAAGTTTTCCCCGGCGGTAATCAGAAACTGTCGATATTAAAGTTATAAGGAAACATGCGCCACCTTGTGACAACATCCACAGTCTTTTCACTCGCAACTGGTAGACAATACACTATATGTCTCCTACTCTTTATTGTTAACTCCATTTAATTACATTGGCATACCATTTTAATCAATTTGCATACGAAGTGTTCCTTTCAAGAATCTCTTATTTATTCAGAAACTTCGAATTCATACCAGAAATTCTGAATATTGATACAGACTTTTCAGAATTAGGTAAAGTAAAATTTTTCTTTCGGAAATTTTGTATATGATGAAGAATTTCTGAACAAAAAGGGTGGCCAAATTGTCAACCTCGAGTCAGAAATATCAGGGGTCCCAGCGCTGCGCCAGAAATGGCCGATTGCTACCACTAAATTTTAGTAGTATATTTTGACTTATTTAATGACAGAATTTATGACATTTAAATAAGGACAAGAATGCTAATAAAATTTAGTGGTAGCAATCGGCCATTTCTGGCGCAGCGCCGGCACCCCTGAAATATCCATACTATAGAGTTATGAAAAAAGATGGGGAGACATATAGCGTAGAGCCTACCAACTGCGAATGAAGTAACTGAGGATGTTGTTACAAGATGGTGGCTTATATTTCACATCGGATCAACAATTTCTGATTACCGTCGAAGCAAACTTCCACCAGTAAATTTTGAATAGAAAAATTTGCTTTTTATTGGCAGCTCATTGATGAAAAGTTTCTCTGTCAGCAATGATAAAAATTTTTATTCATTTCTGTTCGTTTTTACAGATATAATTTGGCCCGGGTACTATAATATCTTTCATGGACACTGACAGAAATTGTCTGGGTTGTCACAAGGTGGCGGAAACGCAGGGTTTGACTACCGCCGAAGTAAACTTCCACCAAAAATGAATACCATTTTTGAACCATAATTATGACTGGAATAATTATGATTGAAGCTCTGCGTTAATAAGGTGTTCAAGTAAGCAGAAAGATTCCACTCAGTTTTCCTGGTGGAAGTTTTTCTCGGCAGTAATCAAACATTGCGAAACAGGTTACAATTGAAAGTTCATAATTTATTCATAGTTCCATGTTATAGACGCGTTCATGATAGTTCTCCTAATGTCTGTTAATCAGCTTACGTGCGCATGTACAGTCGTGGAAAAAAAAAAGTAAATACCCCCTACTAACTCCGCAACAAATTATCGTAGAAGAAAGTTACTGGTAATGAACGATTTTAAATAAAGTCTACTTTTAAATGATGCATATAAAATTTGCTTAGGGGGCCATCTACATATTAAAACGAACCATAACTTCATTTTTTTTTTCAATAGCAATACCCAATTCTGACATCATAAATGAACTCTACACCCTTCAAATATCCTAAAAACAAATTTTTATGCAATTCGTACCATAAGTTTCCGAGAAATTAAATATTTTAAAACGAGGGTATTTTAAGGGCTGTATCCAAATTGAAGTTGGGTTCTCGATTGCTAACCCAGAGAGCCGCCTTCTTGATCAAGGCACCTTAAGCACCACTCAAGCAGTCAATGAACTGTTAGATAACAAGGCAGCAGAAGAAATTTCAAAATATCTACTCACTTCAATCATAGATGGCCCCTTAAACCATCATTTTGCCGTTTTTTAAGCATAATTTGAAAACTACTTGGGAGAAAAATGTGAAATTTGGGATTTTCATAAAGCAGGACTTAATAAATCTAAATCCATCAAAAAAATTGTAGGTTGCAATTCATAATTTTTTCGAATATTAATTTTATAATTCATAATTCATATCGTAAAATTATAAAAATTGCAAATTCAGCGTATTTATGTTTGGGCACATTAGTTTTATTTCTAAACAAAAAATTAGCACATTAGGAGCATAATTTCCGAAGATATAAATAAAAATATGAAAATGTAATTTAACATTAGAAGCACTAAATTTTGAATGTTTATAATTCAAAAACTTATCATTCAAATGACTTGAAATTTGGTGTCTAGGCATATTTTGAACCGAAGATTTGAAATATCTCGTTAAAATTGGGTATTGCCATTGAAAAAAATGAGGTTTGGGTTCGTTTTTATATGTAGATGACCCCCTAAGCAAATTTTATATACGTCATTTAAAAGTAGACTTTATTTCAAATCGTTCGGTACCAGTAACTTCCGTCTACGATAATTTGTTGAGGAGTTAGTAGGGGGTGTTTACTTTTTTTTTTACCACGACTGTACATCTTCCTCTTCTGTATATTAACGCTTTGCACTCGAGAGGTGACTCTTATCCACCACTAGTGTTGCCAGGTTTCACACGTAAATCAGGACTCCAAATTCCCTGAACACCACTTATTTCTTATAGTTTATTTAGCCATCTTTAATCGAAACAATTCCGCCATTAGATAAGACAAAGAAAATTTCTTTAAAATACTGGTGTCCAGAGCATTTGAAGCCCGAATTTACTCAAGACACCTGGCAGCACTAGTGGTGAGTGAGAGTCACCTCTCGAGTGCAAAGGGTTAACAGCTGCACTTAACACAGCCAGTGTTGCCAGTGGGCTACCTTTTTTTTTAAATTCAAATTTCTTGATTGCCACCACTTTTTTGAAACGGTAAAATTGCCTTTGTTTGCGCCTTAATTAATATGTCATTAAATAAGGCGCATTTTACCATTTCAAAAAAGTGGTGCCAATCAAGAATCTGAATTTTTAAAAAGTAGGCCACCTGGCAACACTGAACACAGCAACATAACCTTAATTTTTTTTTTTTTCAGGGGGATACACGACTCGCTCACACGAGTAGTAATTTTTATATTATATATAAAAAAATTATATAAAATTTCTGGTGAATTTGAAATATTATTTGATAAAAATGTATCTTAACTCTTTCAGGAGCAAGGCACAAAATATTTTCAAATAATTAATTAACACCGCAATTAACAAACAAACTTCTTTGAAAATAATCAAAAGCTTTTATTCACGTTTATTATGAGATCGAAATTGTACTGAAAAATTACTGGTGCCATTTCGCAATTTAGGCATTAAAATTAACCGTTTGCAGACTGCAAACGGCGCCCCTCAAAGGGTTAAAAAGACACACAATGGCTAAAAATGGATCTTATTTCACCTGGTTACTACCAAACAATAAATTGCATGTAAATGACCTAAAGATCATATTAACAACCTCCGACACAGAAAAATTCTGTTCGTAAAATGATGAAATGACTGACTGATACCAGAATTTACAAACGAACTTCCTACAAATTAAAAACTTGTTGAACAGGTGATAAGTTGATGATACCCAGTAGCAGTGCTACTCCACTCCCTGTATTTGAATACATGTTTATCACATCATAGAGGAGCCGTGAAAAAAAAAAGTCTAGCTAAAATATGTGAAAAAAAAAAATAAAAATAAGAAAAAGGCTAAAAATTTTTGATAGGGTAATTCGGGAGTAGGAAAAGTGAAGACAGTTTAGTTATAATCTTAAGAATTAAAGGACTCGTTGTTTTAAACTTTCATGATAAAAGCAAACTTTTATTAAAATATTCTTGCTGCAGTTTGTAATTTTCGAATTAAATTTAGATACTCCCGCAGTGGGACCACTGCGCCGGAAAGTTTTAAAGAGGAAGATTCTAAAGCTCAAAATATTACTGCCGATATTGAAACGCTCCTAAATCTCAGTTAATGGGCGGCAGTTTGATTTGTGAACAAGATAGCTACTATGCAACAAAAGTATTTTTCATTAATCATTAAACCTCTCGCTGCGCAACCCGAGATTTCCTCGAACATGTATTTTTCCGTCTAATTAACTCTCCTTGATTATTCCCGCCAGTAATTTTTTTATTGTAAATTTTGCCTTATTTAATCGGAGCATTTTACCGATTAAATTAGACAAAAATTTTTGTTTTGAAAAACCGGTGACAAAAGAAAAAAAATTCTTAAAAGACGCTCGTCGCGAAGGAGTTTTGATAAAACAATTACGTAGCGAGAGGGTTAACTACCGATGAGAAAAAGGCTGTCAGATCAAATGAGGTAGTTAAAATAGATGGTTTCACGTGTTTTTAATAACGTTTTAAATATGCTTTTCTTTTCTATTACAAAAAGTTTTATTTTTTTATCATTTATTTGCACTTGGTTTATGTATTTTTCGTAGATTTTGAGTTCATTTATATATATTATGAATTTACTAATTTATTTTATAAATTTTATTTTTCATACAAAGTTAAATACTGGAATAAAGTCGCTTTATTAAGCTTTAGAGGAATGTCGTTTTTAGGTCAAAAAGTCAAATTTTATTTTCAATTTCCATTTTCTGAAAAACTACCGGTCAGATAATTCTTAAAACTGAACTTTCTCTTTCTACTCTTGCTTAAATAAAATATTATCAAAATATCTTAATTAGACGTGTTTCAATGGTTTTCTTAACCCCTTAACACTAGAACCGCCGGAAATTTTACTGAAGTGTTATAAAAATATCTTACACCGGAATTTTTATTTGAAACTATTTAACTTATTTATTTAACTTATTTCTCTGGGGCAAATTTTAAACTTATTTTAGAAAGACATTTCTTGTGATAATCGAAATATTTTTATTTGGTACCGGTCAAAATGACCGCTACGCGGTTCTAGTATTAATTCTCGCTCCCGTGATATTCACGGGCTGTGTCTTTTATTCAGATTGTTTGATTCCCACCAGTTTTATAAAATAGTGTAACTGACTTTATTATGGTATCATTTTACCTGTCATTAAATAAGAAGACTACTTCTTTTTCAAAAAAGTTGTGCCAATAAGCAATTTGAATTTTTAAACCGTAATTTAATGCGACCGTTAACGAGTTAATAAACACCAAAATCCATAGCCTTCGCTTTTTTCCTATTTTCAAAGATGGCGGAAAGCAAGAAGCTCTGTGAGAACGGTGATTAATGCTGTGATTGGTCTGTTTAGTTTCTTTCCGATACCCATTTGCCAAAGGATCTTTGAAAAGAACAGTTACTCGCCGCTGTACCTAAACTGTATATCGGATGTATTTTTCGATAAAAATGCGGATTCGATATAAGGTAATTAAATGCCTTGTCAGAAGCAATGTTGTCGGTTTGACCTCAATTTAAATTAATAAATTCCGAATTCATATGAAAATTTTTGAATCGTATTTTTTTATTTAATGACAGACATTTTGTGCTTACATAAAATAAAAATTACGTTTTTATAATTTTTTGTAAGAATTCAGATGTTCTGAATAAAGAAAGAAGACCGAAGTGGCAACGCAGCTTCAGGGATGCCAGTTTGACCTCCATTTTGGTTACGAAATTATAAATTACTACCGAAAATTCCGAAAGAAGAATTTATACTTCATATAATCACGGAATATTTCTCATTAAATAAAACAAAACATACTACACTTAATTTGAAGTATGAACTCGAAATTACTAAATAAAAATGGAGACCAAATTCGCAACCCTGACCAGCTCATTACCGTCTCAATACTCAAGGCCTCCGGGCTGATTTCGTGACGTACCAAATGAAGATTAACCCCTTGAAGGGCAAGCAATCGCGTATGTGTATTGCTTAATTCCCACCGGAAATTTAGAAAACGTTTATTTCAAAATAAGGAAAAGCAATTTTACGACTTTCTCCACTAAAGTCAGAAAACTAAAATTTTTCTGAAGCAAATCCTGATTAATCGTAGGTGGGGTAAAATATATCCCACCGCCACTCAAGTGGTTAAGAGGAGGCGGTATATATTATATACCACCTACGATTAATCAGGATTTGCACCAGAAAAATTTTAGGAAATTTTAGTTTTCTGACTTTAGTGGAGAAAAGTCGTAAAATTGATTTTCCTTATTTTGAAATAAAACTTTTCTAAATTTCCGGTGGGAATTAAGCATTACACAAACGTAATTGCTTGCCCTTCAAGGGGTTAATCTTCATTTGGTACTTCACGAAATCAGTCCGAAGGCCCTGAGCATTGAGACGGTAATAACCAGCTTCGGGATCAACGGCATATGCTCATGGCGATTAGTTACGCATCGTATGTTCCTATCATCAACATCTTCACTTCCGTAAATCGCCTGCTGAAAAGACAACAGACTTGCTTGAGTTTTTTTATACAGTTATAAATGCTGGCTGTCATATTCACTAATTTTTATTTTATTTAAAATGAACTTTATAAAATGTCTGGTGTGAAATAAAATATTATATTACAAAATTATATTTTAAATATATAGGGCGGTTAAAATTAAAGTTACGGAACTCAGTAGCTCATAGCTCCGGTTCTGCGGAACAGAGCCGAATGAAACTTCACATATATGTTATGTAGATCATGCGATTGAGATTTCCGTAAAAAAGAGTTTGAAATTTCGTCACCACGTGATGCTTAACCCCTTGAAGGGCGGTGATGCCGTCACGGCATCACATAATTTTATTCCCAAATTGCCACATTGGCACCGGAATTTTATGATGAAAATGTCACCTTTATTAAATACGCGTAAATTTACTTTTACATGTTTACAAATAAAATCTCTTGTTAATACTGGTGTCACTAAATTATTTGAACATATTACGAATATAAGTACCTTGCCCCTGAAAGGGTTAAACGACTTAAAAAGAAAGATAACAATAAAAAAATCAAAGTATAATGTAATATTTTGTTTATTTACACACCATTGTGCTCTATGTGTATACATCGTCGGTCAACGATGTGCTGGAAGAGTACCACCGCGTTATCAAAGACCGCAAGCAACATATCAAGAGGAATGAGGGAGAAATGGAAAACGATGCGAGCTATCAAGTCCGCTTCATTAGTTACATGTCATTCATAAACACTATCTTTGAGAAACCACACAGCCAGAAGTTACACATGACTGGTGACCTTGCTGGCCAGGCAATCGGAAAAGTACGCGAGATGACACATTCATCAGGGAAGTTAGCTTGAATCACCTTCTTTACACGTCTCGGCGTATGAGCCGTTGCTCCATCTTGCATGAACATTGTTGTAGCCAAATAGCCTCTTTGCCTTAACCTCTTGAGGGGCTAGCGATTGCGTTTGTGTAATGCTGAATTCCCACCGTGAAATTAGAAAAAATTTATTTCAAAATAAGGAAAAGCAATTTTACGCCTTTTTTCCAACGAAGTTAGAAAATTAAAATTTAATAAAATTTTTCTGGTGTAAAACTTTATTAATTGTAGGTGGTATGTAATATATATCGGTGCCCATCAAGGGGTTAACCCTTTCAGCGGCAAGGTACTTTTGTTCGTAAAATTCTGAAATGAGTTAAAACACCAGAAATTACAAACACATTTCTTTGAAAATAAGAAAATGATTTTGTTCACCTACATGAAAAAGAGAAAATTTTCATTCGAATATTCTGGTGCCAATTTGGCATTTAGTAATTAACACTAGAACCGCCTGAAATTTTACTCATATATTATAAAAATATTTTACATCAGAATTTTTATTAAAAACTATCTAGCTTAACTTCTTTGTGATACATATTTAACTTATTTTGGAAAGAAATTTCTGGTTCGAATCGAAGTATTTTTATTTGGTAGCGGTCAAAATGACCTCTATGGCGGTTCTAGTGTTAAAATTAGGTGGTTCAAAAATGAACCACCGCCCTTGAAGGGGTTGACGCCGGGACAACACGATTCTTCAGGAGTCTTCTGTATCTGTCACTTGTCACTGTACACTTAACAAACCCGTTGATTGTGACATTCTCGAAGAAGTACGGACCCAAAATGAAATTCGCCGTGAATCCACACCATGCAGTCATGTATGGGGAATGTCAGCGTTTGTTGCCAGGGTTGTATTGGGTAGCTGCCCGGATACCCGCCCAGCTGCCCGCACGGGTTGGTCTTTTTATAAAAAATCCGGTTTTTTTTATAACTCTGATAAGATTGTTGTGTTTATTTAGTGTAATGAAACCGACTAAGATAGAATTTCAGGGGACAGAAGAAAAATTCTGTGTTAAGCAGATTATTACCATCTTAGCAGGTATGGAATTTTTACTGTAAGGACAATGGCATTTTTACATTCAAGGCAGGATTCCGTTGTAAACAAGTTCCGTTATCATAGGGTTTACTGTATTTTATTACTGATTTTATTTTATTACTGAAGATTATTATTTGTGAGGAAGGTGAAATTATAGTCCACATTTTGGCATTTTAATCCAATTTACCCAGGGAAAATTGCCCATTTAAGACTATGAAGTCATACCCATCTATTAGACTATGAAGTGTTCAGAAAGATTTTCGAAATAAATGGCAATCCTGATCTCAAATACAATCGTATTCCATGCAATCTCCTGAGCAAAAAATTAAATTTTCCCAGATTAATTCCTCTGAGAATTTGCAAAATTTAAATGGATAAATTTTGCAAAGTACTAAAATTTAGTCAAATTCCTTGTTTTTAATACTCATTTTTAAATTCCCTCAGTTTTTCCAGTTTTCCCTATACAGTGGCAACCCTGAATATTATTATTTGTGAGGAAGGTGGAATCATAGTTCATATTTTGGCATTTTAATCCGATTTACCCGGGAAAAGTTGCCCATTTAACCGGGTTTTTTAATAAAACCCGCCCGGGCTATGTTTTTTATAAAAAACCCGGTTTTTTTTACAACCCTGGTTGTTGCACGGCATGAGGATTGGTGGAACACCATATTAGGCTGTTCTGTGTGTTCACAGCACCATCTAAGTGAACATGAGCCTCATCTGTCCATAAGATATACGATGGCCAGTACTTATCCACTTGCATCCTCGCCAGAAAACGTAAGGGAAAAATCAAGACGTGAAGATTGATCTTTCGGTTTCAACTGTTGCACGAAATGATCTTGTAAGGGTGGAATTTCAGAATTTTGCGTAAATCATGCGCGCTGTTTCCCGAGGAATGTCCAGTGCATGGTGTAAGTCATAAATAAAGATATTTAGCAAATATTTCGGACATACACCAAGCGACTATGTGAATGTTGACATTCACCGGTGAAAATCGACATTCTCCAGATTTCGGTCTTTCACAGTAACATTATTGTATTATATTCCTATAAATTTTCATTCGGGTTAAACAAAGAGCCAATTAAAATACAAATAAATCTTTGAAAATAATCAAAAATTGCAACTGTATTTTTATTTATTTTCTGAAACTAAAATTTTCAAAAATATGTAAAACGTACAGAATCCTACGTGCATTACCAGGATTTAAAACGTGAGCATGGTTACGTAATTATTTCTCTTGATATTCATTTTATTTAAATACCTCACTCAGATAGAAATATTTAAGAATATATAGAAATATTTAAGAAGCAAATAAATCTGTAAACATACTTGAGGGGGTAAGGGGGGGGGGTATTTTTATTTAATCTCTGAAAGGGAATTTTTCAAAAAAATATGCAAAACGAATGAAAATTTAAGTACGTTTGTAGGGCTTTGAATAATTTAATTATTCCTCTTTGGTATTATTAATTTTATTTAAACATTTTATAAGTATAATTAATTTTTCAATTAATTTTCCGCAGTAAAGTTACGCCCGAAATTATTGAATATTAAATACGTGAAAATTTTCCCATTGCTAACTAAGAGTAATCCAACATAGTGAAAATGTCCAAACTGGGAATCGAACCCGGATCCTTGTAATAACGTTCCAATGCTCTACCATTAAGCTACGAGGAGAATACCCAGCTTGGCATATTTCACCCACAAATGTCGGTAAGGCTGCAACCGCAGCACAAGGCGTAAAAGTCTTCAGGAGCACACAACCCTGTGGAAAACATGAGACGAAATAAAACCCAGCATAGGTGAATACATATAAGAATAATTAATATTCCAATTAATTTCCAGCAGTGAAATTATGCCCAAAGTTATTGGATATTAATAAATAAATTGAAGGACTATTATTTCTTGAAAGTAACAGCAAAAATATAATTAAAAATACTTACTAAAAGACGTATAATATATATAAGAGTTAATACTTTCAAAACATTCAAACCCTTAACGGTCCCAGTGGCTGAGAGGTTCTGCTCTCGAAGCTGGTAGACGGGAGGTGCTGGGTTCGATCCCAATCGCGCCCGTCGGCCTAATCGTTCGGAGTTTTCGTGGTTTTCTTCGAGCATGGATTTCCATGCGTAAATACGGGTTAGGTTCCCTTAGAAAGACCCCCACGAAGGGCACTCCCCCTCGGGCCTATATCCCTAGCGTAGATAATCGGCCGTCAAAAATAAACCAACCAAACCAAACCCTTAACGGTCGCTTAATATTTGGAAAAACCATCAAAGAAGTACCTATTTTTTTATTACAGAAACTGAAAAATTATAAGCTTTCTATATAAAATATGCAATTAGTTTTATTTTAAGGCGAAAAAAAAAGATGTTATAGAATCAGGGTTCGCACACTTCTACCACTAAATTTTTACAGTATTTTCAAATTATTTCACTACAGAAAAATATTGCAAAATCTGTGAATAAAGGCGGAGATTGCGAATGCTGTGTTTTAAAAATTAAATGTAAATTTCCTTATCATTAATAGTGGTGCCAGAGTCCTTGGAAATTCCAAGGAGTGTGCGAATCTTGAGAATAAATTGACATTTGTGGAAAAACCATCATGCGAGAATTCTTTGTTTTAATGTTTGTTTTACACCATACAAATTAATGCGAATAAGACCTTTATTTTTCACATCTTAGATTTTTATTTATCATCATCAAACCGATTTTTACAAATAATATTTGAAATAACATAACATAGATTAAATTTTGATTATTAATAATTTTTTGAGTGTGATATATTTTGAAACATGCAATAAAAAGTCCAAAATCACAATCAGCGCCAAAAACGAACCCAAACGACTCACCGAATATCCAAAGACTCACCGAAATGCCAGCTAATTTTTTCAGGTTTCAGAAGTTTTTCCAGCAATAAATCTCCAGCCCGGAAATATGACGGACACGAGAATTAACTAAAGACACCTCAGCTCGTGATATTGACGGTAGCGAAAATTAAGGGGTTAAATAAAATTCTAAAAGTTTAAAACCGACAAGTTTCAGCCACCCTGTGGCCAGTGTTGCGAGATTGGGAACTTTTTTGTCCCCAGATAGTTAATTGTTACCACTTTTTTTAAATAGAAATATTCGCATTATCTAAATATGGATTGAAAATTCCGAAAAATATGGCGAATTATACTATTTTAAAAAAGTGGTGACAGTCAAATAATCTGAATTAAACGAGTCCCCAATCTGGCAACACTACCTGTGGCCATCATGAGGGTCTCACTTCAGTCCATGAGGAAAAAATACTTAGGATTTTTCTCTCTTCGATGGTAATGGCCATAGGGTGGCAGAAACTTGTCGGTTTTAAACTTTTAGAATCAAAACCGCATACATATTAAGCGTACAAACTTAATGCTGGAATCAGGCGTAAATTAACACAGCTGCGCCATCTTGTGGACGGGGTTGATAATCCACTTACGCGGGCTTTTAGTGTGACGTCATATATGACAAAATATCGACCATCTGCGCTTATTTTCTAAATATTTAATCACTCATGGAATATGAATCTTGTTTTCCAGATTTATTGCAAAATAACGGCGTAACGAGATTGGGGTGGGAACCAGATGCACTTGACACCACGATGTTTTCTTCGCCTTTTCTAACTAGACGCCCTACCAGCTATTAATCAAGGAGAAAAAAACTTTATAATTTTAGTGGTGTTAAGTAAGAAAACAGTTAGGCATCTTCCTATAGTTCAATCCCATCCGCTACGTGGCAAGTGACCTTGATTGATGTGCCCTCCACTTTAATCTTGAGGTTACCTCTACCATTTAAGATAGGACGCTTAACATGTATGCAGTTAGTTTTAGAATTTTATTTAATGTCAAAACATTAAATAAAATTCTAAAAGTTTAAAACCGACAAGTTTCAACCATCCTGTGGCCATCATCAGGGTCTTACTTCAGTCCGAGAGAGAAAAATACAGGTTTTAAACTTTTAGAATTTTATTTAATGTTTTGAAAGTGTTAACTTTTATGTATATTATACGTCTTTTAGTAAAATACTTTTAATTATATTTGTGCTATTGTATATTAAATAAGGGAAATTTTTCACATCACTAACTAGGCGTAAACCAACATAGTGAAAAATGTCCAAGCCTGGAATCGAACCCGGACCCTTCGAATAACGCTCCAATGCTCTACCATTAAGGGGACGGTGGACGTTTAAAAAAAATTCTTTTAATCTTCGTAATAGAGATTTAATATTTTGTGCAAATATACATTTCACCTCAAGTATATAGAACAGGGGTGTCCAATTGTGGCCCGCCGGATACCACTAAAATTTTAAAGAAATAGTCGACAAGTTGAATCGCAGCAATTCAACGATTAGATAAGGCAAAGATATCTGTAAAATGTTAGTGGTATCCGGCGGGCCACAGTGGGAAAACCGTGATATAGAACACCCTAAAAGAAATTTCCAATCTTATTTAAATTTTAAGATCTTTTTAAAAATTTAAAATTTTAAACCGAAATTTTAAAATGTTCCTTGCGTTTTAATTTTTTAGATATTTCCTCGATTTTGGATTTTAACCCACTCGCTGCTTAATTGTTTTATCTAAATAGCTTTAAAAATTGCGTATTTAACTCCTTCGCGACGAGCGTCTTTTAAGAATTTTTATTCTTTTGCCACCGGTTTTTCAAAAAAAAAAAGAAAAAAAAATCGTGTGATTCAATCGGAGAAATTTCTCCGATTAGATAAGGCAAAATTTAGAATAAAAAAATAACTGGTGGGAATGATCAAGGAGAGTTAATTAGACGGAAAAATGCATCCCCGATGAAATCTCATGTTGCGCAAATTTTGCTATTTTTACGTTGCCCAAGAAACTGTCGAGTTGCGCAGCGAGAGGGTTATTCACGTCAAACTCTATTACGAAGACATTTGTGTATCGATTTTTTAATCCCTTAAATAGTTAATTTTTTGGAGATATTTTTTCTGAATTCCACATGTATTTTTATCAAAATTCTGCCTTATAATAAGTTAATAATCAAATTTAATTATCTTAATGAAGTCGAATTTTAAAACGCATACACAGTTTCTTTTTAAGGGGTCTCAGGACTCTTAACCCCTTGGGGACGAGCGACACGTATACGTGCCGCATGAAGTGCTCAGAATCCTTGTTTTTCCTCACCAGTAAAATTTTACTTTAAAATTTGCCTTATTTAATCAGCGCATTTTCCCGATTCAAGAAGACACAAATTTCTGTTTTTAAAAAACGGTGACAAAAGATTAAAAATTTCGTAAAAGGCTCCTGTCCCGAAGGGGTTAAAGCTTTAAAATTTTCGAAATTTTAATTTTTTTAGCTGTTAAACTCCTATCTTTTCTGAACATTTTGATATAATTGTTTCCTTGAAATTCCTATTAGAATTGAAGTTATGGCTTTTACATTTATGCACGTTCAATAGCTGAAGCGTCGTTTCGGGAACTTTGAAGCCATTTATCTCCAAATGACGTTTTTGGGAATAACGCTCAAAAACTTAAGAATATTTTTTCATGAAATTTTCAAAACATATGTTTCATGTTAGTCTGTATAAACTGAACCTAAAATCTCCTTTTTATTGTTCAAAACAATGTTTTTTTAGGTGATTATACTGTTGACATTTTCTTAATTTTGCATTATCTAAATGCAACTTTGTATTAAAAATATAAAAAAGCTTTAAATACAAATTTATTTAGGTTCAGGGTAATTATTACAATCTGAAGTATAAGTAGGCACCAAAAGTTTCATTCTAGTTGCAATACTTATTTTGTAATCGTGCGCGTAAGCTGTTATGCCGATTTTTTTCTCGTCAAATGTCTAACAGTTTGGAGCACCCTGTAAATGCTAATTCTGCATCTTATAATTTTTTAAATGCATTAAATGAAAGAACATACTTATATATTTTATTCCAATTAAAATTGTGTCTTAAAATCAAATGCATTTTAAGATATTAAATATTGAAAATGGTCTTTTCTTTTCATTTTTTCCAATTTTAAGAGTCCTGAGACCCCTTAAGCAATATCAGGATTTTCCTTATCAGTTTCAAGAATTTTGTTCAAAAATTAAGTAGCAAGGGGCATTTCAAATATTAAAAAACTGCTGAAAAATCAGTATTGAGAAAAACAGATTAAAAGTATATCAAAAGATAAAAAAAAAAAATTGCCTGTGAACAAAGTTAAGGCTGTTCTCAAATCCAAAGGGCCAACTTTCTGACACAAGTTTTAATTCCCTTTTGTTCAGAAACGCATGAAACTAGTAGGTGTTGTTATTCAGAAACTATGTATCGAACTGTTTTTTCCGTTTTCTTGTAAACGCAATAGATCCTTCAGAAAATGCTATCAAAGTTGGTATTTTGAACTGAACTTCCGAACGAAACGAGAAAATCCAGTCAGTAAGAGGAGAAAAATGTCGTGTCACGTGATCCAAATCGCTTATAACTCAATAGGTAATTGATTGATCAAAAAATGGAAAACACCGTTCGATTCCAAATCGCTTCCATGGCCAGGCTTTCCAATTTTATATCTTTCCGTTAAAAAATGAATTCGTAAATGTGTCATAACGTTTTGCGCTTGTTGAGCAGAGCAGTTATGAACAGCCTTAAATCACTTGTAACTTTGCCTAAAATAATGCCATCTGCATGCAGTTTTCCACGAAGGATGTAGTACAAATCGGAGAATAATAATACACACAAAACGAATGTTGATTTTGGACTCGATTTTTGTTCATATAAAACCCGAATTGGCATCTCTCACTCATTAATGTAGGTAAAGCTGCAACAGCAGCACAAGATGGAATGGTCTTCATCAGCACACAATCCTTATAGTCCAGGCAATAGAGACCGTAGAGAGACTCTACCTAGCAAAATTAATGGTAGTACTGGAAATTGGCTTTCTAGATGTTTTTTGGGCCGCTGAATCCGAATTTGTAACTTCCCACCAAAATTTCCCCCGGCAACCCCCCCCCCCCCAAATTTTGGTAAAAAGCTCCCCCCCAAAAAAATTTTTTATTAAAAAATTCCATTTCTTTATTGTTTTAGGGGAAAAGTAGCTAGAAATTCCGAAAGTAGACAAAATTTGCAACAAATTAGATAGATGACATTATGACTTAGGATGGGGGATGGAGGGGGGTTCTGCCTCGGAACATGCGCCGCAGTGCTGCGTGGACTAAGTTACGCAATTTCACTTAACCACTCACACGTTTACATTAGCCCTCCCATCTTCCCTCCGAACTTTCTCTATAAGGTTTACTTTAAGTTTTCTGGGTAGCTGAATCCGAATTTTTAACTTACTCCCAAAATCCCCCCCCCCGAAAACCCCCGCAAATAGTTGTTTTTAACTTAAATGTCTTATTGTTTTAGGGGAAAAGAATTACGAAATTCAGAAACTAGACAAAATTTGCAACAAATAGGATATATGACATTATGACGTATGATAAACGGGGAGAGAGAGGGCTGCCTCAGAACATTCACCGCGCGCTTTTCTCAAAAACCAAATATTTTCAAAAAATCAATTTTTTGGGGGTTGCCGGGTGAAATTTTGGTGGGAAGTTACAAATTCGGATTCAGCGACCCAAAAAACATAAAGTGAATCGAAATCCAGAACTAGTATTAATTTTGCCAGATAAAATCCCCTATTGCCTATACTTCATAATTTAGTGCACTTAGCGCCGCAGTGCATGTTCAGAGGCAGCCCTCACACTCCCCGTTCATCCTAATTCATAATGTCATATATCGTATTTGTTGCAAATTTTGTCTAGTTTCTGAATTTCGTAATTCTTTTCCCCTAAAACAATGAGAAATTTAAGTTAAAAACAACTATTTTGGGGGGGGGGTTCGGGGGGGGGGATTTTCTGGGTTAGTTAAAAATTTGGATTCAGCGACCCAAAAAACTTAAAGTAAACCTTATAGAGAAAGTTCGGAGGGGAGATGGGAGGGCGAATGTAAACGTGTGAGTGGTTAAGTGGAATTGCGCAACTTAGTTTACGCTGCACCGCGCGCATGTTCCGAGGCAGATCCCCCCTTCCCCTTCATCCTAAGTCATAATGTCATATATCTAATTTGTTGGAAATTTTGTCTACTGTCTGAATTTCTAGATACTTTTTCTCTAAAACAATAAAAAAAATGATTTTTTAATAAAAATCTTTTTTGGGGGGCTTTTTACCAAAATTTGGAAAGGTTGGCGGGGGAAATTTTAGTGGGAAGTTACAAATTCGAATTCAGCGACCCAACAAACATCTAGAAAGCCGATTTCCAGTACTACCATTAATTTTGCTAGGTAAAATTCCCTATTGCCTGGACTAAAAGGCAAAAATGGTTTACGCTTATTTAGCAATGTGAAAAATTTCACGAATTTAATATTTAAATATTTTACTTAGATATAATTGAAATAAACGAGCAAAAGTGAATAAAATGTATTATTCATTTTAGAAAATGAGGATAATGAAGAAAATCATGGTAAAAGTAGTATTTTTTGTTAAATACACTTTTATCTAGCTTGTTAATTATTTTTCTAAAGTATGTTAAATGAACATTTTTATAGAATTTTTAGAGTGTTATATGTCTTTAAAGTTTTCATTTGAGTTATTATAATTAAATATTTTACAAAGCTATAGTTTGAATAAATGAACAAAAGTAATAAAAAGATTACGCGTTCTATATGTACATACGAGTACATTGGGGAAGAAATGTTGTACTTGTTACGACTAAGATAATATTAACTTTTCTAATAACCTATTATATTAAAATTAAAAGCCAAAAATAGACGTGTTCATAACAAACGCTCTTTTTAAACATGCTTTATACGCAGTCTATCATTAAAATAACAATTTTCTTAATTAGTTAAATCTTTTTGATAATACGATATCAAAAATAAAAACATATCTGTCTAATAACTCTGCTTTAAATTAAGAAGTATCTGTTTCTCAATATGTTTTCTAACTTGTACTTTTCATAAAGCCTTTTCGAAGCTACAATAATTAGTAATTAGTATCGTGAAAATTGCTGCACTTTTTAGTTGAATATGTAAAAAGGATTATCTGTTTCGCTTTTTTTTTTTTCTTTTACTTTAATAAGCTTCAGAAAGTAATTAGTTGTTATGAATTTAAACATCTTTCAAAGTTATTTTTGTTCTTATTGGTTTTTTGAAAATCTTGAACAAGCACACTGTTGGAGTAAACTAGGACTGGCTCAATAACGATTGTATTTTATTCTTGATAATTAGCCAGTTGAAAATGAATTGATGCCAAATTTTTTTCTCTATTTTACTTTCCTTTGTTTTTGTTTTTTTCATGCTCTTATGTAAAAATTATTTTAAGGGGATAAAAAGCACATTTTACATTTAAAATATATTTAAAATTAATTATTAAGAGCGATTAATGTTGAGTTTTTAAAAACCTTGCAATTATTATACTTTTTAACACGTTGACTGCCACGCTACAAGTATACTCGTAGCTTTAATATTCGTGGCTTTAACTTATTACTTTCTCACCATTATTTTAAAATAAAAAATTGGCGTTATTTACTGGCAGAAATTTCGCTATGTTAGTAAAGCGAAATTTACCTTTCAGAATTTGTGGTGGCAAACGATTTTCAAGAAGAAATTTGAAAATTCTTACTTTTAGCGGCAGTGAACATGTTAAGCGTTAAAAATTTAGTACTAATACTTATTAACCCCTTCTGGTTTTATTTATTTTAATTAATTGTGTACTTAGAATGATTATTTAATCCCATCTCTTGTACAATAATCATGAGTCACACATGTGATTGATTCACTGGGTATCTTTCACTTAAGGGATTTCAGGACTCTTAAAGCTTTAAAATTTTCGAAATTTTATTATTTTTTTTAGATGTTAAACTCCTGTCTTTTTTGAAGAGTTTTATATAATTGTTTCCTTGAAATTCCCATTAGAACAGAAGTTATGGCTTTTAGAATCATATCCACCCAATAGCTGAAGCGACGTTTCCGAAACTTTGAAGTCATTTTTCTCCAAATAACGTTTTTGGGCATAATGCACACGATATCTCAAAAACTTCTGAATATTTTTTCATGAGATTTTCAAAACATATGTTTCATATTAGTCTGTATAAATGGAACCTAAAATTTCCTTCTTATTGTTCAAAAAATATTTTTTAGGTGGTTAAACTGTTGAAATTTTCTAAATTTTGCATTAGCTGAATACAACTTTGTATAAACAATATAAAAATGCTTTAAATACAAATTTATTTAGCTTCAGAGTAATCTCACAGGCCTGCGATAAAAAAAATACAAGGGTATTGATGGCTGAACTTTATGTATTTTTTGGTGCTAATTAAAAAACAAATAATGAAAAAATTCTATCCCGTCACATTTTCTTGAAAAATATTGGGTCGATTGGAAAGTCGTGTCGTGTTTGAAAAATCAATTCGTACCGGTAAATTCTGCCAGGTAATTATTAGACATTAGATATCGGAATCAATGTCTAATAATTAAATGATAGAATTTTCCGATACGAATTGATTTTCCCAACACGACACAACTTTCCGATAGACCCAGTTATTTTAAATCGTTTAAATCTATAACAAAATAATCCATTACTGAAAAATCAATTTCCCTCACCGAAAATCGATTTTTCTTTTACATAGATTTACATGGATAAAATCACTGTTGCCAGATAGTACATGCAAAATTGTCCGAGAGAATTCCTTTTCATATAGGATTTTAACAAAAATTTCTATATCGATGTTACAAAAATTTCTGATGTGATGTGGGAAAATGGAGGTCATTTTCGAAATCAGGCCACCAAATAACATAAAAAACAGCGAAAATCTCTCTTGTATTTTTCAAAAACTTCAAATTCGCAAGCCTGTGTTATTACAGTAGGTGCCAAAGTGGTACCAAAATTTTCATTCTAGTTGCTAAATTTATTTTGTAATCCTGCGTGTAATCTATTATGCCCATTTTCTGCTCGTCAAACATCTGACAGTTTGGTGTCCCCTCTGAATGCTAATTCTGCATCTTGCAATGTTTTAAATACATGAAATGAAAGAACATATTTATATCTTTCATTCCAATTAAAAATGTGTCTTAAAATCAAATAAATTTTAACCCATTAAAACCCCTTGAGCGGCAGTGGGATAAAATATATCCCACCTAATTTTAACAAGATTCTCACCAGAAAATTTTAACTAAATTTTATCTTTTTAACTTTGGAGAAAAATCGACGCAAATTTCCCTTTCCTTATTTAAAAATAAAATTTTTCGATTATTCCGGTGAGAATTCAGTATTTAGAGACATTTTTGCTTGCTCCTCAAGGGGTTAAAGACGGAATTATTTTTACTCATTAACCCTAGAACTACCGGAAATTTTACTCAAGTTTTATAAAAACATTCTACACCAGAATTTTTACTTAAAACTATTTAATTTGTTTATTTAACTTATTATTGTCTGATTTATACATTTAGTTTGTTTTGAAGAAATTTCTGGTTTGAATAAATATTTTGAATGTACATGTCGGGTCCAATGGACCCGTCTGGTAGACGGAAGGTTAAAGTGCCACAATTTCATTTCGTACCACTTTTTCAGAAAAGAAATATTTGTCATATTTTATCGCAGAATTTTTGTCATTAAACAAAGTGAATTTTTTTCTTTTAAATTACTGATATACAAATAGAAAAACAGTTTACAGCTATGCTGTGACCATATGCATTGCTGCCAACTTTTACGCTTTTTTCTTACCACTAAAATTTAACAGAAATTGTTGCCTTATTTAAATTGCTGATTTCGAAGATTTAATAAGGGAAATTTTTCTATTAAATTTTAGTGGTAGGAAAAAAGCGTAAAAGTTGGCAGCTATGCATATGGTTAGTCCATATGGACTAGTTCTTAATGGGTTAAGATATTAAATCTTGAAAATGGTCTTTTTTTTCTTTTTTTCCAGTTTTAAGAGTTATGAGACCTCACACTAGTCAGTGATTAACAAGAAAATATTTACTCATGGGGCTTGAAGTACATAGTGTGGAAATCACGTATACTGATATTGCTTTAGAATATATCCAAAAAATTACATGTTCTTTGGTGGCGCTGCCATCGAATTTTTTGTTTGAAAGTGTAAACGCAAAGCGTTAATTACAGCGTCTAAAAATACTACGCGGTGCGAAATTCGTTTAAAATATTAGAGATAATTTACTATGAAACATCCGATTTGAAAGCTGTTTTCTTATTTAGAAATTCTGAATTCTCATCAGAAAGTTTTAATAGTTATTTTTACTTTATAAATGGGAGTGCTTAACAGCATTTAACAGTGTGAACTAAGGGTGGCCTCCAATTTTTATCAGAAATTTCAAATTCATATCGTAAATTTCCAAAGATTAAATTGTTTACTCTATACCATCGTTAGTTGTGTCTCATTTCATAAACGTTAAAATACTATTCTTTATTTCTGGTATGAACTCGAAATTTATGAACAAAAATGGTGGCCAAACTGGAAACCCTGGTGTGAACACTTAGAGAGGCTTCCGAATTGTCGTCAACTTTAAGCCCAGTCTATAAATGATTCTTTTGAAATAAGTGACCCATTGGGAGATAAAAGTCTAATTGTAGTACATAAACTGCGTAAAAATTTAATTTAAAATTAAAGTTAAAATGAGAGACGTTCCACAAATAAATTAAAAGAAAATTACTATTCAAAATTTTACTGGTGTAAATTCAGAATTACTAAATGGAAAAATAACTTTCAAATCAGACACTTCATACTTACTGACCTATATGACTTAATGACCTATATATTAATGTATGCCTGAACTTTCGTTCACTCCTAATGTATCGCGTATTACAACATAAAGCTTTTTAATTGTTTTTTTCGCAAAATTCATCTTTCAAATATGAGTTTCCTGTAGTTTAATCCTTTAGTGCGCAGCTTTGCATATATGCAAAGAAATGTGTTTTGAATTTAATGGATTTTTTTATTCGTATGTACCTAATTCACACCAGGAAATTAAAGTAAAAATATTTGCTTTAATTAATAACAGACATTCCGTATTAATATAAAGCGAAATTAACAATTTAAACTTTCAGGTGTAAAGTCAGATTCTCTGAACTATGTAATTTCTAGAACGTATTCCATCATGGGAATAAAAGGGTTAAATGTTGAGTTTTATAAAATAAATAATTATAAAATATATTATAACGCAAAACAGCCACACGACAGTAGTTTTTACTTATATTGCAGATGTACAACAGAAGAAAAGATTGACTTACTATATGAAAAATGTATCTCTGATTGTTTTTAATTATTTTTCCTGTGTAATAAACCTTTCAGAGAATCACATATAATTTTTTCGAAACAAAATAAAAAATCGCGCATTTAAAGGTTAATTTGCATCATAAATATCTTAAAACACACTGGAATTCTATTCATTTGAAGTAATAAACTCGATCATAACACCGTCTTTTGAAAATGTAATTTTTTGCATGCGGTTTCGCTTGTTGATTTCCACACTGTATACTTCTAGACTCATTGCTCAAGGATTGCAGATTTCCTCAAATTTTGTAAGTTTTCTATCACTATTTTAAATGAAAAATGTTCGTTCCTTTAACTTTAACCCCATATCTATTATCTAACTAAAGTTTCATCAAGATTTGTGTTTTAAACAAATTTTAATGTTACCGCAATAGTGAAAATGCTCTGAACTTATATTTTCATAGTTAAAATAGGTGAACATAATACGTCAGATTAAATTAATTATATTACAACTATCACTTTAAATCCGGACAACTAAAGAAAATAAAAAATAAAATCACATTTAAAAACATTTAAAAGCCTGTAGACGTTTCCAGAAAATATTAATCCCTCTTCAATTACAGTAAATACGTACCAGTAAAGAAGTAGGAAATTAAAAACAACTTACAGAAGAAACTATATCAAAGCATTTAAAATCAAAGTTAAAGTCATAGCAAATGAAGCAGGACAAGTACCTTCAGAATACACTGTTTTGCTATGACTCTAACTTCGATTTTAATTGTTTTGACATGTTTCCCTCTATAAGTTATTTTAAATTTCACCTTTCTTGACTGGTACGTTTTTACAGTACTGAAGAGGGAAGTACTTTCGTTTGTCCGAAACATGTACAGGGTTTTAGCAGCAGAAACACGGGAAATTTTACTCACGTTTTATAAAAAAAATTTTGACAGCAACATTTTTATTTTAAATTATTTAACTTATTTAACACTAGAACTACCAAGACCGTCATTTTGACGGTTTTCAAATTTTATGCTTAAAATTTTGATATAAATTATATATTGTTCTAGAATTTTATGATACGACTTTTAATTAAATATAAGAACAGTTAAACATTCCTATTCAATTTCCACTCACCCACTTTAATTTCCATAATCAGTATGACCTATACCTATTTATACCAAGACCCGTCAAAATGACGGCTTTGGCAATTTCAAAGTTGAATGATCTAAAGAGTTCGGCAGCCTTTATAACGGGATCTATTTTGCTCCGATTTCGATTTAGTTTAGAACTAAACGGTCTGACTAGTAAATAAAATCAGGAAGCAATCATTATCAGTTGTATTTCTAACGTGATAAAGCTCTTGGTGAAAAGTGCAATCTGTGCAAAGTATAATCTGTGAAAAGTCCAATCTCGGAAAATAGTTTTTATAAAAATATTTTGAGTTTTTATATAATTTTTATAAAAAATTAAAATTTACTTTGTGTAAATTCTGGGCAACAATGAAACAATTTTCAGGAAGTAAAAAATTATTTGAAGAATTCAAAGAACTCATTAGTATAAATGATGACTGTTCGGACACTAATTCAAATAATAATAGTTTGGACATAACTTGCGTGGAAAATAAAACTGATTTTTCAGACTCTGAAGAAGGTGAAGATGAAATTGAAGTACGAGATGTTGAAGAAAGGGAAGAAGATGAATATGAAAGTGAAGATTCATGAGTGAAGATGAAATTCCCCATAAGAACCACAAACGCAGAAAGCGATTGCGAATATGTTCAGTTACTCAATCGGAATTCCGAACAAAAACCGAAAAAAAAGACAGAAGAAAGACATTGCTCTCGACGGTACTGAATGGGAAGAATTAGGGAATGGTTGTGTTGGTAGACTCCTATCACATACTATATTCAAGGATACTTCAGGCCCAACTGGTTATGCGAAGCGAAACATTATGCTTGGTAATGTTAGCAGTGCATGTAGATTTATAATTGATAATCGAATGATGAATCCCATAAAAATTTGCACTGAGCTCGAGGCCAGGAATGATTTACAGAAGGACGATTGGAAAATAACTATTGAAGAATTATATGCGTTTGTAGCTATTTTGTATGCTCGAAGATCCTACGAAGCGAGAAATTTGAAATTATCCTATTTGTGGTCAGAAAATTGGGGACATTCTTTTTTTCACGAAACGATGAGTGGAAACAGATTTTCAGAAATTATGAGATTCATTCGTTTCGACAAAAAAAGTGTGAGGAATGCTCGTTTACGAACTGCCAAATTTGGATTAGCTTCCGAAATGTAGAAGTCCTTTATTGATAACAGCCAAGCTTCTTACAAACCAGATCAGAATATAATCGTAGATGAACAACTGTTTCCCACAAAGGCAAGATGCAGATTTCTGCAATATATGCCCAATAAACCGGACAAATTCGGAATTAATTTTTGGTTATCTGTAGACGTGCAAAGTAAATATCTTATAAATGGCTTTCCCTATTTAGGCAAAGATGAACTTAGACCATCGGGAGTACCTTTAAATGAACTTGTAGTTTTGAATCTTGTAAAAAATTATGTAAATTGTGGGGAAAATATAACAACGGATATATATATTTTTTTTTTACAAGTGTACAACTCGCAAAGAAGTGCTGCCCAAAAATAACAAGTCTTGTTTGGAATAGGAGAGCAAATAAAAGAGAATTGCCGAAAATAGCTAGTTAGGAAAAGATAACATGGCTCTTTTCTCCACAAAACTCAACAAATCAAATGATATTGTTCTAACAATTTACAAAAGTAAACCTCGTAAAAAGTACTACTTTTTAGCTCAAAACATAAATCCGTAAAAATTGCTTCTAATCGAAAACAAATTCCTGCAACTGTGTCGTTTTACAATGAAACTAAGTTTGGAGTAGATGTAGTTGACCAAATGGTCCGGAAATATAATGTAAAAGCAGGGTCACGTAGATGGTCTTTGCAGGTATTTTATAATATTTTGTACTTGGCAGCAATCAATGCGTGGTTTTTATATAAAGAGACTTGTGATGAAAATATAACAAGAAAAATAATTTTTATTTCAATTATCCGAAGAACTCTCCGGTAAATATAGGTGCTGCAGAAAGAAGCCTCCTCCCAAAAACAAGAACGGAAAGCAATGGATTGTACTCCAGAAAACTAAAAAAAATCGTTAAGAACGCAAATCTTGGGAAATTCGATAAAAACAGAACGTTTTATACCTGCAATGTATGCAACAAATATGTTTGTGGCAAGTGTTCATCTAAGATAACATGTACTTGTAAAATATGTGCCTCATAGTTATTTCATACATATCAAATGTGCTGTACTATAAATGCAAATAGAAACGGTTTTTGTTTGTTTCTTTATTAATAATTAATGATTTATTATATTAAATGTTTTTTTTGTTAAATTATGTTATTTTATTTACATTAACAAAGTCAAAAGTTACAATGAAAGTCATGATAAAAAATCCGTCAATTTGACGGGTGCGGTAGAACTAGGTATATATTTAACATCGGTAGTTCTAGTGTTAAACTATTTTTATACAAAGCATACTTATAAAGAGGTTTTTTTTGTTGTTGTTCGAATCGACATCTATTCATTTGTACAGGTGCCAAGTCTTCCGCTTTCTTGTACCATAAAAATTTAACAGAATTTTTTACCTTATCCAATCGGCAGACAACGGTGATTTAAAAAGGTAAAATTTACAGTAAAATTTTTGTGGTACATAAAAGCGTAAGATGTTGGCAGTATGCATTTGGTAGGTGTCAAAATGACAAGTCAGTGCAGTTCAAGTGTTAAATTACGAGAGCTACCACAGGCGACTATTTTTCTATCCCCTACGATCCACTATTTAAAAAATAAATAAATTTTGTAGTATATTTCTCCAGCATATAATGTCAAACGGTATGACAGACATTTTTGTTTTAAGAAAGTGATGATAGGTAGAATTTAAAAATAGTCGGCAGTAGCAGCCCTCCATCACATATATTTAACCCCTTAACGGTCGCGTCAAATTACGGTTTAAAAATTCATATAGCTTATTGGAACCAGTTTTTTTGAAAAAGAAATATTCACCTTATTTAACCCCTTCGGGACGGGAGCCTTTTACGAGAATTTTAATCTTTTGTCACCGTTTTTTAAAAACAGAAATTTGTGTGTTCTTGAATCGAGAAAATGCGCTGATTAAATAAGGCAAATTTTACTGGTGACAAAAAACAAGGATTTTGAGCGCCTGATGCGGCACGTATTCGTGCCGCTCGTCCCCAAGGGGTTAATGACAGGTAAAATGATTCCATAATAAAGCCAATTACACTATTTTATAAAACTGGTTGGAACAAAACAATTTGAATAAATTACGTAGCCAGTGAATATCAAGGGACAAAGAATTAAGGGGTTAAATGCGAATTCATTCCTTATTTTAATAAATTGTCTGGATGTAAAGCGATAGTTTTACTGTATTTCCATATTTTTAAATAAAGTTTTTGGAAATTTCTGGTGGAATTTAACATTACAAAATACAATTTCTTGCACCTGTAAGGGTTAACATACATAACAGAAGTCTACAATAAAGATTATTTTTTTTAAAACAGTGGTAGTAAAGTGAGAAAATTTCGGGAATGCTGAGATCCTGGTTAATTTTACACGAGACACACTCTTTATTAACGCACAGAGAGTTAACCATTTTAAAATTTAAATAAATTAAAACAAATCAAAAAGTAAAAAAAAAATCCTTTTTGATCAAGTTTTTGTTTAGATCGAAGAGCACAAATTCTTTTATAAAATCTTCTGTTGTGCAAAACAGGAACTAAATTGTCAAAGGGGGGTTTTCCTGCTTAATATTAGCAAATTAAATAGCTAATCATTGCTATCTTTCACAAGCATTATTAAATTTCGTAAAAAATTATATGTAAAAAAGAGTAAAATAAAACATGCATAATTTGGTTTCGTGTTGTTTTTCAATGGAACTCAATATAAAGTTCCCATGCATAAGTAAAAAATTTGTTTTCTGTAGAAACACTTTTATAATGACAGGGTCCGTACGCTTCAGACAAAGGACAAATATAAGTATATTTAAGGACAAAATATATTTAAGGACAAATATAAGTATTTTTTTATAGAAAAATACATATAGGTTAAACGCGCGAAATTTCGTCTTATTTAGGAAGAGATTTTCTATAAGAAAATACTCATACCGAAGAATTTCCTGGTCTTGTAATTTCAGGACGCGTACGACTCCTATAATAAATTAAATACTGTCAGTTTTAATTGCCCAAATTCTACTCGGTAATTTTGGTTTGATTTCAAACAAATCTGTCAAAAAGATATTAAATTTATCTCTTCCTCCTATCTTTATTGTTACTGACTTATTTATTCGGTTGGAAAAGGCCACGTTTAGCCCTTAAATGTGCGATTTTTTATTTCGTTTCGAAAAAATTATATATGATTCTCTGAAAGGTTTATTACACAGGAAAAATAATGAAAAAAAATCAGAGGTACATTTTTCATGTAATACTCCAATCTCTTCTTCTGTTGCACATCTGCAGTACAAGTAAAAACTACTGTCGTGTGGCTGTTTTACGCTAAAATATTGCAAATTAGTAAATACTTTAATAAGTATGTCTCCAAATACCTTATTTTACATAATTATTTATTTTATAAAACTTAACCTTTAACTCTTTAATTCCCATGATAGAATACGTTCTAGAAATTAAGTAGTTCAGAGAATCTGTCTTTATACCAGAAAGTTTCAATGGTTAATTTGGCTTTCGCTAAATACGGAATGTCTCTTTTTTTATTAAAGTAAATATTACTTTTTTAATTTTCTATTGTGAATTAGGTATATAAGAATAAAAAAAATCTATTAAATTCAAAACACTGTTGTTTGCATATATGCAAAGCTGCGCATTAAAGTGTTCTGGCGTAAATTTTATTGCAATTTGAAAATAGAATGCACGTGAATCCACACTATATGCCCAAAAGTCACCGGACACTGTCGATTTTGTAAAATATCTAGAGAAGCACTTGACGCATTCTTCTGAAACGGCAGAAATATGAATAACATTCTTGGCCTCATTTTTCTTAGAGAATATTTGATCACTGAGTCAATTAGGGGACAAAAAACAAAGTCGATTAAAAAATATATCATTCTGTGCCACCTGAAAAGAAGTCTTGTTTATGATCTACATCTACACATATAGCACATGGCTATATGGATGTTATGGGAAAATTGTGTTCTTTCGTGTAAAAACAACAGGTGTATTCATGGACATATAAAGATTTCTTTGCACAAATTTAAGATATTTTCGTAGGTTTTTGTTTATTGTATACAAGGGTCTCAGAGTGGAATATTTTTATGGCAGATTATGACAAGACTTAGGATCAAACGCTCGCCACAATACGGATTTCTGCAACATTTCCAAAATAAATCTAAAACGAAAATTTTCGCAAAGAAAAAATGATGGTAAAAGTTTTGATTTAGTCTTTATAAAAAAAGAGAGCGCTCCAAGGCCTGAAGTATACGGGATATTTAACCAAATGTCAGGAATAGGGAGCTGAGACCAATTTTAAATAATCTATTGTTATTTAAATATAATTTAAATAAATAAAATAATGGAACATGATTGAAACTTTCATTTTCATTGCATCTTTGTATTGCATTTCCAGGGCTGCCACAGGCAACTATTTTTTAATTGTACTTCAGAAAGCTTTCTCAAAACAAAAGTTATTGACATACTGTTTGAGAACTTTTGCAAGAGAAATATACTACAAAATCTTTTTTTTTTTTTTTTTTTTTTTTTTTTTTTTTTTTTTTTTTTAATAGTGGTGCGAATAAAATAGAAAAATAGTCGCCTGTGGCAGCCCTGCATGTCATGATATATACATGTATCACATATGTATTAAATTGTTACGTGTAATAAATGCATACAAGCAATCTTCAATGGTCGGAGAATATAGGACAAATTTTATTGCTCTTACCAGTATCTTTCATTAATAATCTTCATGATATGTTCCTATTGCATATCTTATAAAAATGCCTCTTGAAGATTATCAATAAAATATACTGGTAACAACAATAAAATTGTGTCGCATATACTCCAACCCCCGAATCTTAGAAAGGGAAAGGCCAATAAAACTTAGCCTAGAATTAATTTAATAATAAATAATATTTTAAAATATTTCATTAGCTTTCAGAATTTTTATGACAGATAAAAATATATTAGTATGAAAAATCAATTCTTGTACTGTTACATGGAATAAAACATAGTACATAATGTCTTGTTTTTGAATACCCTTATTTTCGAATGGTAGTCTTCGCCTTATTAAATCACAAAAGTTTTTTAATATTTTGCGATTAAATAAAACAAAATTGACTTTTCGCAAACACTGTTTCGGAACTTATATTTCTAAATATTTCTATTTTCAATTACTTTTATTAGATTACGCTTCCAAATCAGAAATTTAAGGTTTATGTAATGCATGCATGGAATTTCTTTACATTTTTCTTTCATCTATTGTTTGACATTTATCAAAACTGATATAAATGTTAAGAAATGTAAAACAATTAGCTTCAAATGTATAAAACAAATATAAAATCGTGACACAAAATGTCGAAAATACCATTAAATTGACGGACTTTAATTTACGTAAGTAAACGCACGTTTAGAAAAAAAAATAAAAATAGAGTCACCTAAATGGATTGGAAATATCTCTTTATGCATCTGTTATTCTTTGAAACTGTAGCTTGGTTTGTCACGTGATGTTCTATTTGTTGTTTTCTGTTGTCCCTGGAGACCACGCAAGAACTAAAAAGAAAACAACCTATCAAAATAATTATTCTTAAAATCGAATTATTTGCAGTAAACTGATGCAAGATATCACCTGCCTCTTCCGATGTCAATGAACGGTTTTTCCATTTAAGATTACCGAGGCAAACTAAGGTTACATGATATCGTCTGCTTTTTGATAAATTTCTGATAGAACAAATTAATGTTGAGTTATATGTATTGATTTAATTTACAATTTATATTGGCATCCGGATTCTGGATATCACGTGGTACATCAGCTCTAGCAGTGGTACTCAACATTAATTCTGAAAACGCGCGCGTGTTTATAGGTGTCATTATTGCACGATGCAGCAATGTTTCTCTCGGGATCTATGGTGACAGTTTATTGTTAAAAGTGTAGAAATTATTGATGTACTAATTATTTATCTTCAAGAAGAAATTATAGTTTTCATAAGTGATTTCTGTGTCTTATAAGACTGTTATCTATACTGTTATTGCAAATCTAAACTTAGATGATTCAGGTGATTAATTTTTTTATTTCAATCAAAACTTGTTTTTACATTTGTTGCTTGTTTAAAATAACCTGCTTTCGTTACCTCAATGTGTTTCGAATTTCTATGTTCTAAGATATCCAAATTTAAAATCTTGGTAATTATGAAGAAGTTTACTTTTGGAATGGCGTAACATTCCAATACATACCAAGAATACTGCTACATAGTATAAGAACAAACTAAAGATTTATTCATGATTTTAAATAGATTTCTTTTATATGAATACGTGAAGGACTATGTATTTACTTGTTTTATAACTGAAGAAATAATTTAAGTGAAAAACCGAAACGAAGCATTCTTAATAATATTTCCTGAGTACAGAAAGTGATATATAGAATGCTACTAAGTCATTATGGATAAATATTACTTCCAAGAGTTAAATGTAAAACGGAAATAAGGTTCATAATGCGATCGAAATAGCATATGCATGACCATGTGAAAGACTCTAATCTAGGGTTTTCTAAACGACAAATATGAAAGTGAATATTAATTTTACTGCTGTTGCTACATAAACGACCTAAGGAGCTATTTTGATAAAGGGTAACATCACAAGATTTAAAAAGAAAAATGAAACAATTTATTTCCTCTATAAATGCCACAGAAAAAAAGGTGGTATAAAAATTGTCTAAAAATCATGGTAAATCAGGTATAAAATAAAATCTGGTTTCGATTTTACAGAGTACCTGAAAATAAGAGTTCAAATAAATGAAGTTCTGCAAACTTCGGTGATTATTGTTTATATTTGACTTTCGTACCGTCTTTAGAAGATACAGGTAAACTATTTATATCAATAATTAAGTATGAAAAACCGTGCATTGTTGGACGTTTACTGTTACAACAAGGAATTTAACTTAAAAGTGTTTATGGGGTTTTTATTTGCACAGTAATAATTGATAATTTATTTTTAAAATTAATATTTTTTGAAATTTTTACTTTAATAAAATAAATCTAAATTAAAAATTATAATTCATTTTCCCTTGAAGTTGTGTAGTTGTTGAGGAAAAAATTCACTCAAATTAAAATATCTCGAGTTATTTTATCTTTATAAATTGGGAAATTTTTATTTATATCACTTTAATTATTTCCTGCTTGGAATATTTTTCCTACGAAGTTGCGTATCTACATAAATTATTCTTCTAATTGTATACTTTTAGATTAATTGCCATAAACTATTGTAAATTTTATTATTCCTTATTTATGAATTAAAAATTAAAAAATTTAGAATTTCTTTAAAGTTTCTCAATTTTTATTTTTGTATAAAATTTTTGTCTGATATTTTCAAGAATTTTAATATTTAAAAAAAAAATTACAAATTATCATTGAATTGTATACGATGATATGTACTTTTGTCTTTAAAAATTACATGTCAAGTTTTAAAAAGCTGTTGAATGCATGATTAATCATACGATCTAAATAAATGAGAACTTTTGAACTATTTTAAATAGCCAATGTTTTAAAACTGAAGAAATCACAAATTTATTTAAAAAAAACCACTGCATTACGAAAAGAAACTTAGCATTTAGTCTTCATAAATATTTCATGATTTGCATTAAAGTTTTTCAAAACAAGACGTTTTGCAAGAGAAAATTCAATTATTGGAGAAATAGTATTGGTTAAGTACCTTCTGGAAGAAGTATCTTTTATAATTCCGCATTTATGTATTTATGAACTCTAGCATATCGATCAATGAAACAACTAGGCACGAAATATTCCACTTTATCGAATTTATACATAAAAAAAATAGTAGCAAGAAAATTTCTTGCTTAAAAGAAACTTTGGTACGTGTTTAGGATATCTTAAAGTAAAAATATTTTAAAGAAATAAATATGAGAGTTTGATTTTTATACAGAAAGTTTCTCTGAAATTTAATGTTGCATTGAGTTTTAAATCAATAGAAATATGAATTACGAAGAAAGTTTACAAATAACATAATTGTAATACTTCTACAACGAAATGCTATGCGAACATCTGTATGCATTTCAAATTATTGGAAGAAACTTTCTGGAAAAAAATGTAGAAATAAGTGTTCCACAGATGGTTACTATAAAAAAAAAAGATATTCTGAAATCTGATAATGTAAATTTTATTAATTATAAGAAACATGACTAGTGAAATACATAAAAGCATTCGAAACAAGATTATGTACTCCTACGATATTTCAGTATTTGTTTAAATCTATACGAAATGATTTTTAAGCAAAAATAAACAATAAATATTTTGTATTTATTTTATAAAGGTCATATCGTAATACTGCATGTTTGTGTTAACCATTTTAAAAATGTTCAATAACAGCAAAAATCACAAATACTATATATTTATTACAGTTTTTCATCACACTTTTATGCATATATGGTGACCTTTTTTTTTCTACTTGACGTTAACAAAGAAATTAATAATAATTGTTAGGACACTGAATCAATTCCATGAAGATTTGTTGGAAATTGGGGAAAGAAATTCCAGAGTTAAAGACTGTTTGCTTGCAAATTACAGCTGTACTCTTTATCTTGTCAGGTAAGTAAATTTATATTTCTCTCGATCCATGGGGATATTTGTGAGATTTTTCTTTTTAACCCCTTGAAGGGTGGTGGTGCCGTCACGGCATCACATAATTTTAATCCCAAATTGCCACAGTGGCACCGAAATTTATGATGAAAATGTCATCTTTATTAAGTACGTGAAAATTTACTTTTACTTGTCCACAAATAAAATCTCTTGTTAATACTGATGTCACTAAATTATTTCAGTGGTGGAAAATTGGCGCAGAGGTGGAGCCTATTGACACCACTAAATTTTTATGGTATTATTCAGTTTAATAAAAACTCAGAAATTTGATCATTAGACAAGAGTTAAAATACTACTATAATTTAGTGGTGTCAATACGCTCCACCTCTGCGCCAATTTTCCACCACTGTTATTTGAATATTTTACGAATACAAGAATCTTGCCCCTGAAAGGGTTAAATTATCTTTGCACATTTTTATACTAATATTCTTTTTATTATTTTAATACAATCATACTGATTGGTAAAAATATCATACAAACTGAATTTTTACCAAATGAATGAAAAATTCCTTGCCAGGATTCAAAAGCGAGACCTTTGAGTTAAAAGGATCAGTTGAAAAAATTCAATTCGTTTTCATACTAGGCTAACATTTATGTACAGCCGTGGAAAAAAAAAAGTAAACACCCCCTACTAACTCCTCAACAAATAATCGGAAAAGGAAGTTACTGGTACCGAACGATTGGAAATAAAGTCTACTTTTAAATGACGTATATAAAATTTGCTTAGGGTCCATCTACATATTAAAACGAATCCAAACTTCATTTTTCTCAATGACAATACCCAATTTTAACGAGATATTTCAAATGTGCGGTTCAAACTATGCCTAGACACCGAATTTCAAGTCATTTGAATAATAAGTTTTTGAATTATACACATTCAAAATTTAGTGCTTCTAATGTTAAATTACATTTTCATATTTTTATCTATATCTGCAGAATTTATGCTCTTTATGTGCTAATTTTTTGTGTAGCAATAATACTAATATACCCAAACATAAATACGCAGAATTTGCAATTTTTATAATTTTATGATATGAATTATGAATTATGAAATTAATATTCGAAAAAAATATGAATTACAACCTACAATATTTTTTATGGATTTAGATTTATTAAATCCTACTTTATGAAAATCCAAAATTTCACATTTTTCTTCCAAGTAGTTTTCAAATTATGCTTAAAAAACGGCAAAATGACGGTTTAAGGGGCGGTCTATGATAGAAGTGACTAGATATTTTGAATTTTCTTCTGCTGTCCTGTAATCTAGCAGGCTTCATTGACTTCTTAAAGTGCCTTGATCAAGCTCTCTCGGTTAACAATCGAGTTCCGAACTTCAATTTGGATACAACCCTTAACAACAGAACGCCCGGAAATTTTAGTAGGAGAGCTGTTGAACATTTTTGAGTAGGTATTTGAGGCACCCTGAAAATTTGTGCAACACTTTTTTTGTAATGCCTGAATACAAAATCGAATGTCTGGCACAGTTTTTGTGCCAACTAAAGTGTCTGTCATTTTCAAAATATTTTTTTCTAAGCATAAATATTATTCTGCCTCAATCTCAGCGTGCCTCAAATACCTTTTTTGGGTAGTCAAAAAATGGCACTTGAGACGTGTCTGGCACAGTTTTGGGGCCGACTAAAGTGTCTGTCGTTTTCAAAATATTTTTTTCTAAGTATAAATATTATTCTGTCTCCTTTTCAGCGTGCCTCAAATACCTTTTTTTTGGGTAGTCAAAAAATGGCACTTGACACGTGTCTGGCACAGTTTTTGGGCCACGATCCTTCAGCCAGACATTCGATTTTGTATTCAGCCATTACAAAATAAGTGTTGCACAAATTTTCAGGGTGCCTCAAATACCTTCCCTAAAATGTTTAACAGCTCTTGGACTATTTTACTCAAGTTTCATAAAAATATTTGACACCAGAATTTTTATTTAAAACTGTTTGACTGATTTATTTAACGTAATTCTGCGTCGTTAAAATTTATCTTATTTTATGAAAAAATTTCTGGTTCCAGTTGATATTTAATCATATGGTCGGAGTCGAATGGACTCCTTCCGGTCGTTCTAGTGTTAAAATACGCTCGTTTTAAAATAATTATTTTCTCAGAAACTTATGGTACGAATTGCATAAAAATTAGTTTTTAGGCTAATTGAAGGGTGTAGAGTTCATTTATTCTGTCAGAATTGTGTACTGCTATTGAAAAAAAACAAAGATATGGTTCGTTTTAATATGTAGATGGCCCCCTAAGCAAATTTTTTCTATATCATTTAAAAGTAGACTTTGTTTCCAGTCGTTCGGTACCAGTAACTTTCTTCTACGATAATTTGTTGAGAAGTTAGGGGTGTTTACTTTTTTTTCCACTACTGTACCTTAACCCTTTGATTCTCGCTCTCGTGATATTCACGGGCTGCGTCATTTATTCAGATTATTTAGATTTCTTCGATTTCCACCAGTTTTATAGAATAGTGTAATTGGCTTTATTATGGTATGTGTTTACCTGTCATTGAATAAGGTTCTTTTTCAAGAAAGTGGTGTCAATAAGAAATTTGAATTTTTTAACCGTAATTTAATGCGACTGTTAAGTTGGTTAATACAACAGCATTGATTTTCTAAAACATCCTTACCAAATAAAAAAATTAAAACTATATTTATTGCATATAAAAACTATTCTTTTAAAATGTAAAAAAAAAAAAAAAAAAAAAAAAAAAAAAAAAAAAAAGGCGTTGCTTTATTAACCCCTTAATTCTCGCTCCCGTCAATAGCACGAGCTGGGGTGTCGTTCGTTATTTCTCGCTCCCGTCATATTTCCGGGCTGGAGATTTATTGCTGGAAAAAACTTCTGAAACCAGAAAAATTTAACTGGCATTTCGGTGTGAAGTCTTTAAATATTACCGTTTGGGTTTGGCTTTTACGCTGACTGTAACGTTGGGCTTTGTATTGCATGTTTCGAAAAATGTAACACTCAAAAAATTAATAATAATCAAAATTTAATGTATATATATTGTTTCAAATATTATTTGTAAAAATGTGTGTGATGATGATAAATAAAGATCTAAGATGTGAAAAATAAAGATTTTATTCGCATTAATTTCTACGGTGTAAAACAAACATTAAGACACAGAATTCTCGCATGAATTGAAAATAAAATTGAGTATGAATTTGTTCTATAACATCTTTTTTTTTTTCACCTAAAAAAAAAAAAAAAAAACTAATTGCATATTTTATTTAGAAACCTTATAATTATTCAATTTCTGTAATAAAATAAAGATACTTTTATGATGGTTTTTCCAAATATTAAGCGACCATGAAGAGGTTAAAGTAAATAAATGTTCGAAAAGTATTAAAAAAAATAATATAAAAGTTTCTGCTTTAAACTCTTTTAGTACAAAGCTATTTTATACGTAAATGTTTCACACACGCCCACACTGGTACCCATTTGTTGAGAGATTTATCTTTTTTAACAAAATGTGAATATTATGACTATTTCGAACAAATCGCTCACTTATTTCAATAGCCCCTTCGGGACTGGCGGGTTTTACACAAATTTTATTCGGTTTGCACAACTTTTTTTTTATGTTACCTTTACTTAAACAATTACGAGAATGCTCTAATTAAAGAAAACAAATATTATTTTTCTTTTTTACTGGCTCCTTAAACAAATTCTGTATGCTCTTTTTGAGGGTACATATATGCAACCATAGTCCCGAATGTGTTAAGGAAAAGCTCACTTATTTAATGATATTTTTCTCTCGTAGTGATCTTTTAATCCTCAAGTAAATTAATTATTTTTATTAAACGGAAGAAAAATTTGTTTTGCAGTGAAAATAGATTTAAAATGAATTATTAAAAAGAAATAATATTGATCATTTTAAATCTTATACTTAACACTGTACAAGCCGCTTGACGCATTTATGCGTCAATTATAAAACTATCGCTAAGAAATTCTAAATTCTCATCAGAAAGTTTGAATGATTATTTTTGATTATTAAAATGATAGATATTTTCTAATAAAATTTTGTAAAATTACTAACAAAAATTTTCTGGTGTTAACTAGAAATTTCTGAATAAAGAAACCGCCAGAATTGGCAACACAGTTTGCAGCCTTTATAGCGGCCTATATATTTAAAATGAATTATTAAAAAGAAATAATATTTATATTTTTAAAACTTACACTTATATTACATTTATAAATGACACATTTATGCATCATTTATAAAACTATGGTTAAGAAATTCTAAATTCCAATCAGAAAGTTTGAATGATTGTTTTTGCTTATTGTCTTGATAGATCCTGATAAAATTTTGGAAAATTACTATTAAAAATTTTCTGGTGTTAACTGGAAATTTCTAAATAAAGAAACCGCTAGATTTGGCAACACTGTTTGTGGCATTTATTGCGACCTATATATTTAAAATGAAATAATATTGATATTTTTAAGACTTACGCTTAACACTATACAGGCTGCTTGACGCATTTATGCGTCATTTATAAAACTATGGTTAAGAAATTCTAAATTCTCAACATAAAGTTTAAATGATTATTTTTGCTTCTTAAATTAATAGATATTTCCGAATAAAATTTTGGAAAATTACTATTAATAATTTTCTGGTGTTAACTAGAAATTTCTGAATAAAGAAATCGCCAGATTTGGCAACACTGTTTGCAGCCTTTATAGTGGCCTTTATTGAAGCCTATATATTTAAAATGAATTATTAAAAGAAATAATATGATATTTTTTAGACTTCCACTTAACACTGCATAGACCACTTGAAGCATTTATGCGTCATTTATAAAACTATCGTTAAGATATTCTAAATTCTCAGCAGAAAGTTTGAATGATTATTTTTTATTATTAAATTGATAGATATTTCCTAACAAAATTTTGGAAAATTACTGTTAAAAATTTTCTGGTGTTAACTAGAAATTTCGGAATAAAGAAACCGCCAGAACTGGCAACACTGTTTGCAGCCTTTATAGTGACCTTTATTGCGGCCTATATATTTAAAATGAATTATTAAAAAGAAATAATATTGATATTTTTAAAACTTACACTTAACACTATACAGGCCGCTTGACGCATTTATGCGTCATTTACAAAACTATGGTTAAGAAATTCTAAATTCTCATCAGAAAGTTTGCGTAACTATTTTTGCTTATTAGATTGATAGATCCTGATAAAATTTTGGAAAATTACTATTAAAAATTTTCTGGTGTTAACTAGAAATTTTTGAATAAAGAAACCGTCAGATTTGGCAACACTGTTTGTAGCCTTTATAGTGGCCTTTATTGCGACCTATATATTTAGAATGAAATAATATTGATATTTTTAAGACTTACGCTTAACACTATACAGGCTGTTTGACGCATTTATGCGTCATTTATAAAACTAAGGTTAAGAAATTCTAAATTCTCATCAGAAAGTGTGAACGATTATTTTTGCTTATTAAATCGATAGATATTACCTAATAAAAGTTTGGAAAATTACTATTAATAATTTTCTGATGTTAACTAGAAATTTCGGAATAAAGAAACGCCGGATTTCGCAACACTGTTTTCATCCTTTATAGTGGCCTTTATTGCTTTAATTAATAGATAGTTCCTAATAAAATTTTGGAAAATTACTATAAAATTTTTCTTGTGTTAACTAGAAATTTCCGAATAAAGAAACCACCAGATTTGGTAACACTGTTTGCAGCGTTTATAGTGTTCATATAAAATTAGAAAACGAACCCATTGCAAGGTTTCTACACTTTCACCTCATGTACCCGTATTTTTATGTAGAAAAACTCGATTTTTGTAGTCAGGCGATAGCGAAAGGCGATTTTTTTTTATAATCTAAACAAATGCTGGTAGCTATCTGACCTAAAGTCACGGACTTGTAGAAACTCTGCAATGTACTATTTACAAGCAACAGAAAAACCTTGAAATTTCACAGAAGTATGCCACCACAATTTCAGATCAGGAAATTTCCATTCAATATTTTAATCGCAGAATACGCAGCCACCTTGGTTAATTGTAAAATTTATATATTTTTTCTGCTGTGAAATAAGGTAAAACAAAAACTGTTAAAAAATTCTATCCCAACTGTACGCACATTGTCTTTAATTGTTTTTCGCGATAATTTAAAATTTTACTGTGTTAACCCTATACTGAGAAGTGATAACGCGATGCGGAGTGATAACTCAATTAAAATTTAAGATTTAATAAATAAATTCAGTTCCCAGCAGTTTGCCAAATCTATTGGATTTTATATTAAGAAATACCAAGTTTATGTCAAAAATTTTCGAATGGTAATTAATGTTTACCTTTATACAGAAAAGATTATTATTAATACTTTCTGATAAACAAATAACGATTAAGAATTTATGAATTTAAAAAAAATGCGCTGCATTTGTCAACACTGAATTCAAGCAACCACTAAATTTGCCTAACATAATCACTGAAGCTATTAAATATGGTATAGAATTCCTCTAAATAATTTCTGGTATGATACCCAGAATATGAGATAAAAAAAAAACATATCCCAAAAGAAAGTTCATACCGAGTAGTATCAGTATAAAATATAAATTAAAGATATGCTTCTGGTTATTTTTATGCCCAAGACAGGAAATTCTTTATTATCTTCTCTCATTCAAAACGGATACAAATATATATAAGTCGTATTTTTCTGTTTCACAGCTATCGTTGTATTTCACTAGCACTATTTAAGTTCCTATGAGGCGATAAACTTCATATAAGTGATACATATATTATAGTAGATGAAAGGAAAAAGTGTAAAAAATAGGAAAAAATATACTCTATTATAAGCATTTAGTACTTGTTTTGAAAATCGCACATAATTTCAAGGTTTCATTTACAATTTTTCATCGAAATTTCCATTACAATACGTAAATTTGGCGTGGCCACCGAATTCCATTCAGATTTTTTTTAACTCTTACAAGGGAACCACTTTTGGTGGTGATCGCACCTACAGGGCTCCCAAATGGTCCGCCAACTGAATACCAATATTTTTTTAGAAAAATTTCCTTTTTAGATTTTTCTTACAAACCGCCCCGAAAACACCTTTGAAAGTTAATTTTAGCGCAGACATACCGTAATATTTTCTGTTAAATTTTATTGGTATTCAGTTGGCGGACCATTTGGTAGCCCTGCACCTAGCATTGAGACATGGTGCATTTTAACACTAGAAAAACCGAGAATTTTACTCAAATTTTAGAAAAATATTTCACACCATAATTTTTAATTTAAATTATTAACTTATCCATTTAATTAGTTTTTTTTCTTTGTATCTTTTAAACTAGTTTTATATATAAAAAAAAATTCTGGTTCGTACTGAGATGTATTCATTTGGTAGCAGTCGAAATGACGTCTCGCGGGCTTTCTAGTGTTAAAGCCCTATATTACGAAATTTGAGAATCGAAAAAAAAAATTCTGTTAAAATAATATTTCTTGATTTTACAGCAGCATAACTTTTCTGAAAATGCAATTTTCGGGACCACATATCGGACTATTAACATTGAAGTTTTTTAAAGCAAAGCATTTAAAAATAAAAATTAGTATCTGTAGAAAAATCCGTACAAGTTGGCAGCTATGAAAGTATCATTTAATACAGCAACATTTCATATTAAACATTCGAAACATTATTCTATTCGATTTCAAAAGAAAATAGTTTGCTTATTTTGTATTTCACTAAAAAAAGTTTTCTGTGATCTTGAAAACTTTTATAGAAATACTATTTATATATTTATCGTCTGCATAGGAAAAAAAAAAGAAAACTTGTTTCTTATGCTATCAATTATCAAATAAATCGCAATTTGATACAATTCTAATATGTACTGCACAAAATTTACGCCCCGGATAAAGCAGGAGGAAAAATTATAGCGGCATATTTGGCGACTTAACTCACTTTTGGCATGAAATAAACAAATAAAAAATTAATAATAAAAAATTAAAAGTATAAAGAAAGTATATAAAATATGATTTTAACAGAGAAATTTTTTCTGTTCTCAAACGTTTATGTACAGGGCTACAAAATACACCAGGCCTCGATGCTAGGTGCGAGCAGCGCCAAAAGTGGTTTCCTTGTTAGTTCAAAGCGCAAGCTAGTAAATTAATTTACAAAATTATAATTTTTGCTCTGTTTCTTTTTTACGATATAGCAATAAGAAAGAAAAAATGAAACACTATCTATTTAAGATTTGTAAATGGATTTCTGAATGTAAAATTATAATTTAATTAATGTGAAACTATCAATTATTTAACCCCTTCGGGACGGGAGCCTTTTACGAAATTTTTAATCTTTTGTCACCGTTTTTTAAAAACAGAAATCTGTACCTTTTTGAATCGAGAAAATGCTCTGATTAAAGAAGGCAAATTTTACAGTAAAATTTTACTGGTGAGGAAAAACAAGGATTCTGAGCGCTTCATGCGGCACGTATACGTGTCGCTCGTACCCAAGGGGTTAAAGCGCATTATTTAAATACTTCACACTCATTATTTTGTATTTGTATTTTCTATTTTTCATTGTTTAACATATTTTGTTGTTGCATTTTGAGAGCCGATTGACCGATTTTAGCGAGCATTGTTTGGTGTATAATTAAATCCATTGTTGCTTTAGCTCGTAAATATAAACAATATTCGGCGATACATTAATTGCAAACGGCTAACAGAAAAATGCCTTAAAGTTATTTTGTTTTATTAATTTATAATTAAGTTCTAAAAATATTAAAATGTTGTATTATCATCGGAAACATACAGGTGAACATTATTTTTATAACGCTAACCAATCAGAAAATGCGTGAAAAATTTATTACAAAATTTCTTGTTTAACATACAAAAAGAAGTTGATTGAATCCTTTCCGGCACAGAAAAATTCTGTTTGCAAAATGATGAAATTATTGTGTGACACCAGAATTCACAAACGAATTTCTTAGGAAGTAAAAAAATTGTATTTTGAAGTTTTCATTATAAAAGCAAAATTTTATTAAAGTATTCTTGGTGCCAATTGTAAGTTTGGAATTAAAATAACGTGGTCCCGCAGTGAGATCGCTGAACTTGAAAGGGTTTAACCTTCTCACTGCGCAATCCGAGGGTTTCTCGTGCAACGTAAAAGTAGCAAAATTTGCGCAACCCGAGATTTCTTCGAGGATGCATTTTTTCCGTCTAATTAAAACTCCTTGATCATTCTCACTAGTTACTTTTTATTGTAAGTTATGCCTTATTTAATCGGAGCATTTTCCCAATTAAATGAGACGAAAATTTTTGTTTTGAAAAACCGGTGACAAAAGAATAAAAATTCTTAAAATACGCTCGTCGCTAAGGAATTAAATGCGCACTTTTTGAAGCTATTTTGATAAAACAATTACGCAGCGAGAGGGTTAAAAAAATGTACTGTTGCCGAATCTTGCTGTTTCGTAAGTTAAATGTTCTGAATTCACACCAGAAGATTTTTATTAGTAATTTCGTTTTATTTTATTTATGAAGTACGTACCCTTATATAACATAAAATTAGTCCTTAAAATTTTCTGGTGATAATTCCGAAATTCCTAAATTTAAAGAAAAGTAGCCAGGTGTGGCCACACTGAATATTCACAGTTTTCTGAGTGTTGTTTTACAGTACAACCTCACTCGAGATTAAAATATTCATGAGGAAAGTTGAATCTTGTTTTTATGATCCTCGCATAGTACAGTCATTTTAATGCTACAGATGCAATATCGAGTCGTCTGAGTTTCTAAACAAAAAAAAAATTAGCAATAAAATATTAATAAGTTCTTTGGGGAGGTGAGATTAGATCCCACCAAATTTAAACAAGATTAGCACCAGAAACTTTTAACTAAATTTTATATATTTAACTTTGGAGTGATAATGTTGAAAATTTGCTTTTCCTTCAGTGTTGCCAGATTGGGGATTTTGTCCCCATTTTGGGGGATTTTAAACCTCTAGGGGAATTTTTTGGGGACAAGAAGTTCGTGGGGAAATCTTTGGGGACTAAAAAATTTTGGGGGAAAAACCTGGGGATTTCGTTTTTCTTACTATTTTCCGTAAAGATATCTTTTTGGTATTGTAGAAAAACTGGATCTGTATTGAACTCAATTTCGATTTGAAAAATGAAAATATAATCCAGAAATCGGAAATATCAATCATTATTCTCTTGAATATGGTCGTGTTCGTTGTTTACTATGTTACACTACAATTTACAGATATTACCGATGCATGAGACTCTAAAGTCTTAAGCAGCTTAAACCTGCACGTGACTAAATCTGCAGGATTTTAACGAAGAATTTCTTCGCCGTACTTTAAAAAAAAATTAATTTAAATATGTGGAAAGTAGATATTTTTCTCTTATGATATACAAAAGTACATCGATTGATACAGCGAAAATACTTTGCATTATGATTATGTACTTCAGCATAGGGAGAACAAAAAGAATTAAAACAGCGTACCATCTGGGATTCATTCAAATCCCAACTGATAAGAGATTATCTAAAGCTATGGAACTAATGTAACAATAGTCCAACATTGTTAGACAACACTTTTAAAAACAAACGTAAAATAACTTGTCACTGCAAAATATATCTCTCATTCTCTTAATGTAGCTACAGAATATGCATTCAGCCCAGTTTAAAAGTTTGTTTTTTGTAAATGGGGAATTTTTTCAAAAAACGGCTTGATTTGGGGAAAATTTTTGAGCTCAAATTACTTAAATATTTTTTATAGTGATAAATTGAAAATTTAAAAATTCCCTTTTTGAGTAAAAACTGAGTTGGGGACTTTTGCAGAAAAAAACACTGATTTGGGGAAAATTTCAGAAATTTTGAGGAAATTGACTTTTGACTATCTGGCAACACTGTTTTCCTTATTTAAAAATAAATTTTGTCGATTATTCCGGTGAGAATTCAATATATCAGAGATATTATTGCCTGCCCCTCAAAGGGTTGAAACAATCTTGAACATTTGTTTGAAAATCTAAATTAATTTCCTTCGTGTTTCTAGCTTTCTTTATGTTACATATTAAGATTGGTCTCCTGAAACTCACTTATTCATTATTTCTTAATCAAAGGCCTTCATTTGCCATTAAATAAATAAATAAATAAAACCACAGTTCTGTTTCAGGGTTCGCACGCCTCAATAGAAAAATAGCAGATTTTTCTTAAAGTAATATTTACCTTATTTAATGAAAAAAAAAGATCTGTCTTTAAATACGGCGACCATTACTTTTCGAAAATTCTGGTTTAAGTCTCTTTTAAAACCACTGCGGCTTTAGAACTCTGCGTTTCAATTAAAAAAAAATATTCTTAAACATATATTTTGTGTCATAAATGTTTCGTTGTTTCTTTACGCCCTTTTATTGTGCTATATTTTTACCCTCAAATATACCGACGATCGAAATCGAAAATTAAATTTTAGTGTTTGGGGTATCTCTCTATCCTAAAAAAAGTAACTAACGCTGTCAACGACGCTGTGTTTGAATTTTTTGTGACTGCGGGGGACTTTCTTCGTTAATATTAAGAAAATTACTGCATACAAAAATATGTAAATCGGTGGTATTATAGAGAAATGCTTCATAAACGCGCTGATGCAGACAGTTTTCAAATCGAATAATTATTTTAAGAGATATTTAATGTTAAAGTTGGCCAAAATCGTTCCATTAAAAAAGTTTTATAGGAGCAAAAACTATACATAGGAATTTAATAATTTTTAGATCATTTTATACATTAGAAGTTCGCGGTGTGCAGACTGCATTAATTTTTTTAATTTGATTCATTTTTCGAGGATTTATTTCCATTTTATATTCAAAATTTCAGCATTTCGAGAAACATATTTTACATATTTTAGAAACAGGTATTATTTAAATTGTTGCCAATTTTTAAAACAGCACAAAGAATAATATTTCCTTCAAATAAAAAAGTTATTTACTCGTGACTATTATAAACAAAAAAAAGAAAAAAAACTTTGAAATTAGAATTAAATGATTACGTTATAAAAGCAAGAAAGTATAGAAGATTAAGTCATAAAAACTTTATCTACATGTGAATTTTAAAAGACAAAGAAAATTGTAAAAGAATAAATGTATTAATATGCGTTACAAGTCGTAAATGGAGGAAATTACGTCATATTTAAAATGACCAAATAATAATATTGCCAAATAGTTTAAATTAAAAAATATATTTGCGCGAGGCATTTATTTCATATTTTGAGATAATCTTTTAAACTATTGTGAATTCTAAGACAGCGCAAATAATGTTTCCTTTCTAACAACAAAAGTATTTTGACGTGAATATTAAAAAATATCACTCCCGTTTCGGCCTACAGGCGCAGGTAGATTTCGATGTTAAGTAATAATTTCACCAACAAAAACTAAATCATGATTAGAAAGAAGCCCACTTTAACCCTAGAACTACCGGAAATTTTACTCAAGTTTTATAAAAACATTCTACACCAGAATTTTTACGTAAAACTATTTAATTTGTTTATTTAACTTATTATTGTCTGATTTATACATTTAGTTTGTTTTGAAGAAATTTCTGGTTTGAATAAATATTTTGAATGTACATGTCGGGTCCAATGGACCCGTCTGGTAGACGGAAGGTTAACAATTTTATCTGGCCGCCTTAGACGAGTTTTTAATCTCATTTTTATATAAGAGCTGGTTTTATCAGAATCATGTTAAGGCAGTATTCAAAAATTATTTTCCCAGGCTCAAGAACTCCAAATTTTCTGGTACATTTTCGGATTCATTTATAAAAAGGAAAACATGAAACTTGTGGACGTGATTTTTTAAGAGATTTATAAGCGACGTATGTTTCATTTTTCATTCAATTAATTAGAACTTGATTTATAAACACTTATTTTTTTCAGTAGGACCATATTTTTCGTTTTTAACACAATCGCTTCGAGAAATTCGGTTCAACATGCCCACTTTAACATCCTTTTTAGCAATATATTCTGCCACTTTCAAAAAAGCGATCGTTACGGCACATTATAAGTTTTTCTGAGTAAGAGAACCTACCAACTGGATGAAATCAAAAATAAATTTAAAAATGAGTCTTAAAATAAGCAGTTTTGATTTGAGTACATCCTTAACACAATATTTTTTTCTTCAACCTCTATGAATTTTCAATTTGTTTCTGCTGTAAGAATTGGCCCTATCAAAAACTTGTCAATTTAAAGTTGTAGATAATATTAAGAACATATATAATAAATTCATGCGGATTTGATATCTTTTGAATTGACGAAGTTATGGATTTTTTTCTTCTTCAACACCCCCCCCCCCTCTTTTTTTTTCGTTTTTAATTTTTTTGCGGTAAGAATTGGTCCTATCAAAAACTTGTCAATATAAAAGTTGTATATCATATTAGGAAGATATACAATAAATTCATTCCGATTTGATATCTTGTGAATTGAGGAAGTTATGGATTTTTTTCTTCTTCAACCCACCTGTTTTTGATTTCGTTTTTAATTTTTTTTCTTTTTTTTGCGGTAAGAATTGGTCCTGTCAAAAACTTGTCAGTATAAAAGTTATAGATAATATTAAGAACATTTATAATAAATTTAATTGGATTTGATACCTTGTGAATTGACGAAGTTATGAATTTTTTTTTCTCACAAAAACCCTATTTTTTCGACCCTTGAGCCCATTTAATTTTTTCAAAAATCTGTCATACATAAATTTTTGGACCCCTTTTTTAGAAGTAATAATAACTTTAAACTGAGTCATTATGTATTATAATTAAGAAGTTATAGGGGTTTTTCGTTTTTCACAAAACCCCTCCCTATTTCCAACTCCTTGGTCCGATTTTGCCAATTAACAAACTTGACCGAGATTTTATGCCCCATAATTTTACGTATCAGTTTGGAAAAGATTTGTGCAGAATTATGGAATTTATCGTGTTCGTAAAAAAGTGATGTATATATGTATATATTTAGATAGGTAGATGGATAGATATATAAATAGATAGATATAAAGTTTTTTTTTTTACTGGAGGGCGTGGTTTGAGTTCTAGGGGTCATAATCGGTGTAGATCTGCAAAAGATTTTCCGAAACTCTAACATGGGGGAGAATGTAATGGGTAGTATATCATATGAAATCTACCTAAAGAAAACGAAAATTTTTGGTGAAAATTACGTCAGATTTAAAACGGGGCATTTAAAATGTTTTATTTAAAAGTACTTTCTTATAGCATTGTTAAAAAAAACCGGGAGATACCACTCTGTTTGCTTAATTAATTTTAACTTATTTTCAAAATTTTCACTGATCTGATTTAGTCAAAGACGAAAACAGCCCATTAACAGGGAGATCGCCAATGTTTTTTTTTTTTTTTTTTTTTTTTTTTAATTATTATAATTCAGCCTCCCGAATTTTTTTTAAAGCCGGTCAAATAAGCGTACCTTTAAATTTTGCGTCGTCTGAACTGGGGTTGGCGAGCATAGCTCGTAGGGCGCAGAGCCCCCTTCGTTACACCCTTTTATTGTGTTACATTTTTACCCTCAAATATATAGTAAAACTTGGAATATTCGTCTGTCATTGCAATGGTTCAGAGTGTAGTCGGATAATAGAAATGCCCCTCCCCTTCATCTTACAACAAAGACCGACAATCGATATCGAAAATTAAATTTTAGTGCTTGGGGTATTGTATAAATAAAGAAAAGATATGGATTATTATAAATTAGCATTCACTGTTCAATATTTGTGTGTGAGTAAAAGGCATAGCTGCCAACTCTTCCGCTTTTTCAGATCACAAAAATTTAATAGAAATTTTTGCCTTATTTAATTGGCAGATTACGGCGATTTAAAAAGGTAAAATTTACAATAAAATTTTTGTGGTCTGAAAAAGCGTTAAGATGTTGGCAGATATGGTAAAAGGACACGTGTGCATATGAGTGTGATTCCAATGACGTTGTGTCAGGGGATAGAAAATTTAATGGGGGCTTTATTTAATCATTGAACGTTATACGTTTAAATAATACAAAATTTATCATACATTAATACCGCAATATAATTATCAGGCCACCAACTTGACGCTATACCACTGTGTGATTCTATATATGAAGTTGTGGTGTGGGCATAGAATTAATTTTTGTTTTGTTTTTATTTTATTTTATTTTTATTTATTATTGTTGCAAACACAAAAGGCATAAACGCAAAACAGATAGAAACATAAACTTTGGGAAAATGTAAACCTATAAGCATATAAATATAGCTAATTAATTTGTCATAATTTTCAGACAGTAGCGTCGCGTCAGAGGGTGCTGGATCCTTTTATTACCAGTATAATTGTATGCTAATTTTTGCTTAGAATAATCGTATAAAGTTCAATGATTAAATAAAGCCAAATGTTCTACATAATAGCGCTGTAATGAAATGATTTAGACCTCACCCCATCCCCTGATCCTATGCCAAAGATTCCAGAAAAGTATATAGTTCAGAATTCTAAAAACTGGGTTTCTCTACCTCGAAAAAGTGAACTGGGGATCTTTAAATCCGCTGGCATCTGAGTAACTACCGGTCCGAAAGATTCGAAAATCACACAGATAGACGCAGAAAAAATCTACTTTCAGAAATTCAAAAAACTTATCCCGATGATTACGGTAGAACCAAAAATATCAGCTAAAAAATGATCGATAAAAAATTCCTTTTATTTGATACCCACTGGTTGCCAGAATGAGAAAGGCGGATTCCAGGCTTCCAGATGCGGATGTTAAACTATAAAGTGTACTGGGGGTTTCTAAAGAGGCGCCCATCTCAGAATCTAAGGGACTTAAAATGCCTAAACTTGGACAGGTAGACGGGGAAAATATCCCCTTTCAGATATTCTAAAAATTATTCGTATATCTTAATTACAAGCTGAGATATTAATTATTATTTCACTAATTGGTTTATGAATGCTCATTTTCAATCAATTACATGCTAATTTTAAATGGTAGTCACGTGATTTTTTTAGTAGCATCCTTCAGAACGGTCTAGAATATTTAAAAATACAGCATAAATGTTACTTAAACAATCTACTTATTTAATATAAAAATGTCAAAAGTTTAGTTACCACTATTTTCGAGTAGTGTTTTTATCATAAATCTTAAATTCTTGTTTGATACCACCACCTCCTCCAGTGATATATCTACTGATAGGTTGTTTAACGGAGTTTCGTTCAGATACAGTTTTCTTAAGAATAGAGTGCGCTCCCTGGTGGTGAAATGTGGAACTAACAGAATGCGATTTTGTTAAAATTTGGAAATCTAACAGGACGATCTGTTTTCAACTTTAAGATAGTTTATAACACATGATAAAAAAGAATGACGCGTAACATTTTTGGGGGGAGGGGGAAGGCCCGAACAAAATTAGATATATTTGAAATTTTAAGATAGTTTATAACACATAATAAAAATTTTAAAAATGAGGGCGCGTCAAAATTTGGGGGGCAGGGGAGGAGAACGTTTTTACCAAGTGGAATCTAAAAATTGCATGCATAGAAAATAAGAAGTCGCGAAGCGATCCAGAATGGAAATGTGCAACAATTACCTATGGGGTTGGCTAGAATGTAGGGATTGCTTCGCATTACCGATTGGTATCGCGAAGCAATCAGGCAGACGGTTTGTGAGCACAGCGAGCAGGGAGGGATCGGGGCTCCACTAGTACATATATATAAATGTGTTTTGTAATATCTAGACATACGATAAAGATCTCAGCTTGGAATTTTAATTACAAAGTTTTTTGAAACACTAACTGCTATTTAAAAAAAAAATTACAGACACTCTTCATGATTATTTTGAGCAGAATGATGTTTTCACGTAATCCACTCTTACTGGATTCATCAGAACCTAAACCAGTATTTATTAAAATGTCTTCCAGACATCCTACAGCCATGAGAAGCCACATCCAACTCACTGACTCCTCTCTTCACTTCCATTCACTTTCGATCTTTTTTAAAACTCATTTCATTTTACTTCAATCAGATAAAGGTTGAAGGGCTGGTGGCATGACATGCTTCTTTATTTTATGCTTAATCCATTTAAAAGCAAAACCAATTAATGGTTATAAATGTATTTAGATGTTTATCTTCATTTTAATTATCGTATTTCAATAAAATATTAATTAATTTTAAATTACCAAATCCCCTGAAAAGAATTATTTTTATCGAAAGAATCCTCAAACGATTTCTCTTTGAATCATCGATTTTCTACCACACGTGCAGCCTGGGGCGAAAAAGGAAGATTATGTTTACACAAGTAAACAAAGACACGAGGTAAACAATATTTTCCACGAAGCCCCAGGAGAAAACATCAGCAAACTCTTTAGAAAACCAAAGCTTTGTGAAAAAAGTTTGAATGAAGAATCATGAGTATGGATCTGATGAAAACCAATAGATTATTACTTATTAATGGGAGTCTTTGGACTGGTTCTGCTTGTTCTATTATCGACAAATATTATTATATGCATTGCTATAATTGGCTAAACACCAGAAATATTTTATAAAGAGGATTCGAAAGAAACTGGAGATAAGCAAATTAAACATAGATTATGTTGTTGTCGCTTTATTTTTTGCTCTTTCAATGCGTTTGGAGTAAATTGAATTTTTATCACATGTTTTTTTTTAAATATTGATTCGTAATGGTTTAAATAAGAATGATTGGATAATCGTACTATGCAGAATAAAAATAAGTGTATGTGGCAATGCGATTTAAATTTTATATTACGATTAAATTCTAAATTGTAAAAAATCTTGTATTTTAATAGACTAAGAGTTTGGATAAAAGAGCATGTTACAGATTTTATAAATACCAATAGATTAGATATTTATTAATGAAACCTTGACCTAGTTCTGCTTGAACCATGATCGAGAAACATTATTATAAAAGAGCGCGTAGAGGAAATTATTTTTTAGTATCATTGTTTTCATATAGTCATAGCCTTATTTAATAGCAGAATTCTGCGACTAAAATATTTATTAACCCTTATCGGACGCTAGCTTTTCTCCATGATTCACCGTTAAGTTTATATTGTATTTAGTGAGTATCGCAGGGTTGACACAAACAACTCTTTTTTTTTATTCGTATCACAATATTTTAAAAATAAATTTTATAATATATTTCTCTTGCATATGGTGTCGCCGTACAAGTGAAAGTGATACTAAAAAAGTGGTTCTGACCAAATCAAATTAGTCGTGAGTTAGGATAACATTTCGAGTGCAAGGGGTTAATTCTTAGATGTAAATGAATGTTTAACCCCTTAATTCTCGCTCCCGTCAATATCACGGGCTGAGATGTCGTTCGTTATTTCTCGTGCCCGTCATATTTCGGGGCTGGAGATTTAATTGTTGAAAAAACTTCTGAAATCAGAAAAAATTAACTGGCATTTCCGTGTGAAGTCTTTGAATATTGCCGCTTGGGTTTGGTTATTGGCGCTGATTGTGATGTTGCACTTTGTATTGCATGTTTCAAAATATATCATGAAAAATTATTAATAATAAAAATTTAATGCATATATATTATTTTAAATATTATTTGTAAAAATTTGTATGATGATGATAAATAAAGATCAAAGATGTAAAAAATAAAGGCTCTATTCGCATTAATTTGTAATGTGTAAAACAAATATTAAGACAGAGAATTTTCGCATGATGGCTTTTCTACAAAAGTGAATTTGTCCTATAACATCATTTTTTTGTTCGCCTTTTAAAAAAAAAAGCTAATTGCATATTTTATTTAGAAACTTTATAATTATTCAATTTCTGTAATAAAAAAATTAGATACTTTTTTATGGTTTTTCCAAATATTAAGCGATCCTGAAGGGGTTAATGAATTCACTGAAGTATTAGCTTAACACTAGAACTACCGAGAGCAGTCATTTTGATGGCTATCATATGAATATGCTTCGGTTCCAGAAATTTGTTTTTGAAATAAGTTTAAAAGATACAAAGAAGAAAAACGTTAAATTATAAAGTTAAACTATTTTAAATCAAAATTCTGGTGTGAAATATTTTTTACAAAAATTGTCTCAAATTTCCGGTAGTTAAAGTGTTAATTTTATATTGCTATTTTCTTTCATTTAACAAATATGAACTTAAAATTGCAGAACATGATTCACTTTAAATATATATATAGGGGAGATTAGGGAGGGTTGACCCACTTTTTACAAAATGATTTTTTATGGTTACATAAGAGTTAATGGTTACATAAGAGTAACATATAAGAAATTTGAAAAATGAATGATTTTATTCATGAAAAAATAATGGGTCAAGGCTCACCACATATGGAAGGGTTGACCCACTATATGGGAGGCTTGACCCACTTTGTTTTATATTGCTATATTTGTGAAGATAAATGAAATCAGTTTTAAAAAAAGCAAAATTACTTTCTGCTACATGCTTTAATTATTATTAAAAAATATTTTTAAAAAATTGATTTTTAAACAAACCTTGTTGAGATACAATCGCAAGTGAGAGGAGAAAAATTTTGTTTTAACCTTTAAATGCCTGCGTTTTCAAAAATCATTTGAAAAATGTTTTTCGGCTTTCTTTTTTTAAATAAATCATAGGAAAAATAATCTAAAAAATCATATTTTGTTTTAAGTACAGTTTACGGCTAAAAAACTGTTTGTTACTAATCGGCAATATTGGTGTTTAATTGAAAAAATAATTTTCCTTGATAAAATTCTATAATATTAAACACACAAGAATTTTGAGAACTATGATAAGAAATAAATTTTACTTACTCACTGCAGAACAAAATATGGTATTTCGCAAGCTTCCAAACAAAACAAAAAAGAACATGTATCAACAATCAAAACAATAAATCTATCTTTATTCATAAACAGCACAAGTGTTGCCATCTAAATGTTGAAAATTGATTTAATAATATTTTCAGAATGTATTTTATTGGCAAAATTAGGCATTATAGCTTCAATATTATTCTAATAGTATTTGTAAGCCTAAATTGGGTATGTTGTCGAAAGGCAACACCCGGCCTTTAAGGGTTAAACAGAATGTTGTCAGAGCAGGTATAATTGTTCAGCAAGGAAAATGAAATTTTAACATTTAAGGCAGTAATCTGTTAGAGACAGGTTCCGTTTTCATAGTTTTTCATGTTACAATGTCCAGATTTAGGAGCCACTGGCCCACATTTTTTTGTCACCTTGTCCTTTTTTTTGTGACACTCGACCTGACAACTCTAGTTGTCACTTACTTTGGCTTCATCTCACTGTATTCAACCCGGTGAAATTTGTCTACATACCTTCCTAAAGTTTTTCGATCGATGCTATGTTCTTTTGCAGCCGCATGAGCACTTAATTTATCATTAACATGATTTAAACCTTTAACCCCTTAATGCTGGAATTAAATTACGGTTGAAAAATTCAAATTGCTTATTGGCACCACTTTTATGAAAAAGAAATATTCGCTTTATTTAATTACAGGAAATAGTATATACTAAAATATAGCCAATTTCACTATTTTATAAAACTGGTGGGAATCGAACAATTTCAGTAAAAGACACAGCCCGGGAATATGACGGGAGATAGAATTAAGGGGTTACCTATTGTAAGCAATATTTTAAAAAGTTTCTTTCAACATTCCCATTTTCTAGCAATTTTCACATCTTTCTTTAGTCAGTTTTAAATATTTTCTTTTCTATTACACCATTTTACTGTAGCTTTACAGAATAAATTTACATTCTTATACATATATAACCATTAACTTTTCATTATGTACAGTGTATAATAAAAAGATTTCTAAAACCACTTAATTAAGTGAGTCTTGAGCATCTGGTCAATCCTCCCTTACATTGAGTGGGTCAAGCCTCCCTGCATAGACCTTTTCTAAAGAATAGCATATTGTTATGTTAAGCCTAACTTACTGTATAATCCTTATGTCTGGAATTGAAACTTGATTTTTCTACATTACTTTAAACTTACTTTCTTAAATTTCTATGATATAATTTATCTGAAAAAAGCTTAGAAAATACTTCTAAAAAACACAACTTTTAGGTTGTAAACGCCTCACAATTGATTTTTTCCACGCCTATTTCGATTATTTCTATGAAACGAAGACTGTTGTTTAAGCATTCCAGTAGCTTTGGTTGACACCCATTGATAAAACTCTGAAATTCTTTTAATATGAAAATTGATGGGTGGGTGAAGCCTCCCGTATGGTCTACCGTGCCTAGTCTCCCCTATATATTTTGCTATAAAAAATATTTATCGATTAACTAATCAAATTAAATTAACATAATAAAAAAATAATTTTAACCTCCGAGATTCTCCAAATGCCCACTGTTCATCGTTGGAGTCAGAATTTCAACAGATTTGCACGTTACAAATTTGCTCCTAATTTATCCATTGGCGGAAACGTAATTTTCCATTATAATTAAAATTTCTTAGAATTAAGAGCATTTAAAAAAATTTATATTGTGTATGGATAGACATGTTTCTATGATGAGATGTATAGATATGATAAGATATGATGTTTGAGAGCGCGTTTGTGAGTTTTATGTAACAACTGAATGGGTAGTTAATTATCAGTAATGAATAGCTAATTCGCATTTGTTTCCTTATCCATAATTTAAAATTTTGTTTGTATTAAGAAATGAATTTAAAGTTAAAGAAACGATTTAAATTCAAATGTCATCATATGGTAAATTATTTTTTGTTAAATCAAATTTATTAATCCAAGTAGCGTATTTTCCATCAGTGGTCGCTACAAACGCAAAACAAAATTCTGTTGAAACCTTAGATTTATTTTTAATACAATTATTCAATTGGTAAATAAATAAATCGTATGAGTTGTAAATTTCCAAGTGGGTGAAAAATTTCCTTGCCAGGATTCGAACCGGGGATCTCTTAGCTGAAGCCGCCAATGCTCTACCAACTGAGCCTTGGAAATTTACAGCACATTATTACCATAGTTGCAAACATCTTACGTTTTTTTTTTTTTTTATCACAAAAATTTAACTGAAATGTTTACCTTATTTAATCGGCTGACAGGGTTGCCACGCTTCAGAGAATTTTCCAGCTGAAATATCAGTATTTGTTTATAGAAAAAAAAAATCTAGCTTAAATACACGAATTTTCACCTTATTTAAGGATAGATTTTCTATAAGAAAATACTGGTACCGAAGAATTTTCTGGTCCGAAAATTCCCTAAAGCGTAACAAACCTGGCTGAACAGTGCTGAACAGTAGAGCAGAGTTGAGGGTTACCTAGCTGTTATCAGCTTAACACCCAGTCTGAAGATTTAATGCCTTACTAATTAATGAGTCATTGGAAAAAGTAAAGGTGTAGTTAAAAACAACATAATAATTAAAAAAATATATTAAAGATAGAATATAAAATTAAGAACTTGTTTTTAAGAGATAAAAAATTTAATGTTAAGTCTTTAAATATAGAAAAACGTTATAAGAATTATATTAACACGTTCACGCCGGCGCGGTGGGTCACACTCGACTGTTTCAGAGCTGCCAAGTCTCCGGCTTTTTGGATACCAGTATTTTAGTACAGAAAATGTTGTTTTATTTAATTAGAACAATTGGGCGATTTAAAGGAACAACATTTTCTCTAAAATAACACTGGTGTGAAAAAGCCGGAGACTTGACAACTCTGAGACAGTTGAGTGTGACCCACCGCGCCGGCGTGAACGTGTTAAGTATAGGTATAACTGTAGTTCCAAGAACTACTATAAAAAGATAAAAATATGTGAAAAGGAATTGGCAGATTGCGACACTTGTAGAAGATAAAATTTACTATGAAAATTTTGTGGTACAAAAAAGCGTAAGAATTAGCAGCTATGTTACTGCCCATTTTTATCTCAAGTACGGCCACCATATAATGAACATAACGAAAAAACCTTTTATTAAAATTCTGTTAATATATTTCTCGCTAGTGGGCGTTATCGTCGTGAAAGAAAGTTAAGTTTAAGTTACCCTAATTTTAACTGGGAATATGGTTACTACCTAAAACCACAAGCAAATCGATTTTTAAATTTTAGTTATGTAATTTCCCAAGATAGATACTACCAGCGTAAAAACAACCTATCGTGTAATATTTTTTAACCAAACCATAAAACTGAAGCGGCAGCAGCTTATTATGGAGAGTTATTAAAAAATATACGTATATATCAAATGTATTTAAATTTATCTACCCTATTTCCGGACAAGGAATGCTATAAATGCAAAAAAAAAAAAAAAAAAAAAATAGCGTGTCGAATCTTTATTTCGTAACTTTAACTTTGATTTTAGTTTGGTTCCGATGATAAACAACAACAAAAAAAAATATCATTTTATTGCTTTAGTTACGTAATTTCCCACCAGAGGTACCCCTGTCGTAAAAAAAATCGCTGTGTGAAAATTTTTATCGAAACAAATTAGACCATCTCAGGAGCTTATTATGAAGATGTATTAAAAAATATCAAATACTGAATTTATTTATATTTAGTTACCCTATTTCCTACCAGGGAACGCTATAAACACAAAAGAAAATAGTGTTGAATCCCTGTCACGTACTTTAAACTTCAGTATAACTATCGTAGAGTGAAACATAAAAAATCAATTTTACTTAAATTTGATTAAATATTTCCTCCGGGAGGCGCGAAAAAGGAAAATTGCTTTGAACCAGTACCAATTTTTATCTTCGGTACTGTTATCATAAAGTGAAACACACAAACAATCTACTTTATTCAAATTTGTTTAATACATTCCTCGCTAGTAGATGTTGTCGGTGGAAAAAAAGTTTAGTTTTGTTAAGCAATTTTAGTTATTCAATTTCCCGACAGAGCGGCACCAGTGTATAAAAGAAAATTAGTGAGAAACATTTTATCAATACATATGGGCGTTTCACCAATAAGTGGGTCATTTGTGCCCCTTGTAGTTAATACTACATTTTATCGTTTATATAATTTTCGTTAGCATAAAATGTATTCGTGCATGCATTTCTGCAATTTTGAAATGGATTTTCAAGAAAATAATTGCAAATTTTACTCCAATAAAATTTTAAATATTCAAATTGTCATTTCTGTCCCTTGTCCCCACTTCATGCACTGACCTTCTGGAACAAATTTAAATATAATGACAAATTATTTTTAGAAATTTTATTATACAAAGCAAAAATTTACATTCTAAATCATAAAATAACGAATTTTTATTGTAAATTATAAATCATTTTATATTTATTCTGGCCATTGAATCACTCTTCCCTAGTTTTTATGTCGCTACTGTCTCCTTGTATAAAACTGCTCCTGTGACCATCAAGAGGTCAGATAAAATTTGGAGGACAGTTACATTTAGTAGAAACAGCATTCTTGATTGTTGATAAAGTCACATAGATTATAGGCCTGGAGCGGGCAGCATAGACAATCACCTCATAGAGTTCACGGATTAAATTCTAGGATTAGTTAAATCTTGATTCACATATTAAAATGCAATCGATCTGCCAAGTCCTATCATGGTGGAGAACACCTGAAAACCCGATTTTAGCGGCTGACTCGTAGGTTTACCATAGTGTTTTCCTGCACCAAAAGGTATGAAAGCATGGAGCACTGCGAGAAGGAAAACACAATGGTAAACCTACGAGTCAGCCGCTAAAATTGGGTTTTCAGGTGTTTTCCACCAAGATATGACTTGGCAGACCGATTGCGTTTTAATATGCGAATCGAGATTTAACTAATCCTAGAATTTCATCCGTGAACTCGATGAGGTGATTGTCTGTGCTGCAGGATCCCGGTCTATTAATTATCTGGACTTCAAAAGTAGTTACAAGCTGCAAAGTAGATAAAAAGATAAGAAAAGTTCATTACCTATAACTACAGACCCGTACTTAAATTTTTCTTGTTATTCTTTATCCTTATTAGGTGCGTTCGTAATTATATAAATACGAAGCACCTATAGTCGTCGTTCAGTCCGTCTCTCTGTCGAGCCGTCTGTCTACCTATCCGTCCGCATATAACAGAGCAAAAACTACCCAATCGAATGATCTGAAATTTTAAATATATAATTGTTGTAAAATCATATCAAACTATTTCAAATTTTATGAAAATCGGATGTATAGTTTAATTACAGGGACAGTCAAAAGTTTTCGCTTACATTACGGGCAATGGGAAAAAATTAATGCAAGTGCATTTTAATGATGTTACAGCCTTCCGAATGGTCTGAAATTTTAAATATATAATTGATGCAAAATTGTGTTGGGTCATTTCAAATTTTATGAAAATCGGACGTATAGTTTAGCTACAGGTAACAGTCAAAAGTTTTCCGTTACATGACGGCCAATAGGAAAAAATTATTGCAAGTGCATTTTAATGATGTTGCAGACTATGCACTTATGGGGTGCAAAAAAATATACATTCAGTACAATATGGGGTGCAGAAAATATTTATAAAACTAGTCATAGTACAAACGCACCTCATTTGCCATGTTTGACGAGCAATTTCCAACTTGTTATATTTATGATTAAGTCACGATGTAACATACATTTGCCTAGTGGAAAATATCATATTGCAGTTTTACTAAGATTTTAACTTACTAGGAGCACTGAAGCAATTTTCTGATTTTTTTTTACTACTATGCCTATCACTTCAGTCTTCTGTCAGTGAAATTACAGTAACTCATTACCCTACTGAAGTTTTATTCAACCTTGATTCAAAACACATACACCAGAATTTTTATTCAAAACTATACAACACATTTATTAAACTTAGTCCTATGTGGATTTTATTTAAATAAATTTATGAAGAAATTTTTGTTCGAATCGAATGCAATAAATTATAGAAACGGGTCGATTAGAATGGCCCGACTTAGACAGCTAAGAGCCATGGGGCAAACGTTATTCGGGGGGGGGGGGGGGGCTTCGACCTTTTGAAAATTTTCAGGAATTATGCTGAAATGACTAAAACTAAACTTCATACCTATTGTATGCATACTTAAATTTCATATCAAGTACTATTTACATCTATATACAGAATAGTGCAAAAAAGATAAATTATAGAATACAAATTTTTTCGGTTATAGGAATATAAGGATAAATGTAAGCCGTTAAAATGTTCTTTCAGGCATTATTGGCTGTTTGTGATAATACTTTTCATTTAACTTAAGCTTTGTATTCAATCAACATGCACTTGAGTAATTCCATCATATAGAAAGGCAAGTGGTGGCATGCATTTAACAATAATAGCAACGAATTTCAATACTTGTTATGTTGTTACTACATTCCTCATGATGCCTGAAAGTACTTTAGTATCAAATTTCATAATATGAAAACAGAAAGCAACAGATAACAGATGTATGATATTACTGTAATATTTTAATTAAAATTATGTATTTTAAAAATTATTTTGAAACCAATAAGGAAGAAATTAAATATCACAAAATGAAAAACTTTAAATTAGAATCTGGTCACTTTTGGCCTTTTTTTATCATTTGGCTGTCCTTTAACTAAAACTTATATCTGCCCTTGGGGGGGGGGACTCAAAACGGGGGGACAGGGGCAGCTGCCCCACATACCCCTGCATTAGTCAGACCCTGTCGATTAGAGGTAGGTAGGTTGAAGAAAAATACTGTTTAAATGCTTATGCCGGAATATTGTACATTACTCATTAGCTTATGTCATCTATTTCTGGAAAAAAAAAAAAAAAAAAAAACTTTTTTTTTTTTTTTTTTTCCTACAAAATTGCAGAGTGAAATTACTCACTTATTGGAAAAAGTCCCTCTTTTAGTACAAAAATACGCTAAAATTAAATTACGATTCACGTTCTACAAACCCCGCATTTAACATATATTCGTTTAATAAAATCATTTCATGTATTCATAATATTTTGTGCTGTCCTGTGAAATAACTGTAAATACTATATACACTCTCTTCAAGAAAAAACATGTTGTATGTGGCTATAACAACATACTAAAATTACATTACCGTTCACTTTTTAGAAACCCCTTATTGATCGTATAATCTTTTCATAAATTCAGTCGTTTTATCAAAATCGTTACATTAATTTGAAACATTTACGCAACTCCGTTACATAAATTTGAAATATGTACGCAACTCCGTTACATTTTTAATAAAATCGTTACATTATAGTTTTTCAGGCTTGCCAAGTGGCCGGCTTTTTGCACACCCGTATTTTTTTTTAAATAAAATTATGTTCTTTTAACCTTTTGACTGTACTTATAAGTACCACTCACTGTAAACTTTCATCCCATAGTGAATATTACTAATATTCTAATAGTACTTTGCAAAAGCACTCTTTTATTTCCACTTTATCCGGAAACATGGCAGCAGAAGTTCTAGGTTTGTTATTTTAGTAAGGGAGGAGGCTATCTATCCATTCTAAAGTGTGGAAATAAATGACTGGCACCGGAATATGCCAAAAGATTTATTTGTAAATAACAAAAAGCCTATATCTCACATTCTTATTAACCCCTTGAGAAGCGGTGGGATAAAATATATCCCACCAAATTTAAACAAGATTCTCACCAGAAAATTTTAACTAAAATCTATATTTTTAACTTTGGGGGGAAATCGTTAAAACATTGCCTTTCCGTATTTAAAAATAACATTTTTTGATTATTCCTGTGAGAATTCAATATTTAACCCCTTGGGGACGAGCGACACGTATACGTGCCGCATGAAGCGCTCAGAATCCTTGTTTTTCCTCACCAGTAAAATTTTACTGTAAAATTTCCCTTATTTAATCAGCGCATTTTCTCGATTCGAGAAGACACAAATTTCTGTTTTTAAAAAACGGTGACAAAAGATTAAAAATCTCGTAAAAGGCTCTTGCCCCTCAAGGGTTTAAATCGAAAATATTTTCTGGTGCCATTTGAAATATCTTGTGTGTTTTCTGTTGCGATATTTTAGTCATAGTGTAATGACGGTACTTAACCCCTTGAGGGGCACCGGTATATGTTATATACCACCTACGATTAATGAAGTTTTACACCAGAAAAATTTTATTAAATTTTACTTTTCTAACTTTGGTGGAAAAAAAGCCGTAAAATTGCTTTTACTTATTTTGAAATAGAATTTTTCAAAGATTCCGGTGGGAATTCAGCATTTCACAAACGTAATTGCTTGCCCCTGAAGGGGTTGAAAGTACCACTTTAATTAATTACCTCTAAATAATTAAATTTCTCACGGGTGAGTATTTTTTTATGTTTATCCTTTAATTTTCTTTGTAGTAACTGGAAAAAAAATATTACATGAAAAAAATTGCAGTAGATAAAGGGTTAAACTGCAGAATGACTCGGCATAAATAAAGCAACATTTATGTACTAAAATTCTGCTATTCAAAAAGCCAGCCCTCGTGTAGGTCTGTATTTTATGTTTACAGAATACATATTTTTTTTTTGCCTACTTTATATGTAACGAATGAAATAATTAACTACTGAAACAATAAATCAAGTGAAACCAGTGAATAAACCAGTCAAAAACCGGTGAATAAACCAGTCAATAAACTAGTGAATAAAGCTGTCAATGAACCTGCGAAATAGTTAACGTATTTCGAATTACCTTCATATAATTATTTACTTATTTATTTTCGTTTGCTTTTGAACTCAGAAAAGAATTGAACAATCTAACACCGGAAAAAAATAATAAGTAACAGTTAATTACAGTTAAAAAAAATTATATCTACGCTCGTTGTCTTCTTATTCCACATAATTCCAGTGACGAAGCTGTGCTGTGAAACGGCTCGAGTTATCTACAGAAAGTTCTTGGACGTTACTCGACTTGCTTTGTAACTGGTCTGGTGGGCTTCTTTTAGCTGGCCAGATTTCATTTAGATTCGCTTGGATTCACGGGAACAAAAGTAAATCCAGCATATTTGTTTAAATAACGGTTTTTAATATAAATAAACTCGGGTAGTGGTTTTTGTTGTTGTTGTTGTTTTTTTGCGAGTTTTAAGTGAGTTTTGGGTTGACTTTGATCAATGAAATCGGATCGAATTTTCAGGATTGGGATCATGACCTGTGCAGGAACCCGTATTGGTACTCTAATATATAATTACTTAACCCCTTGAGGGGCGGTATAATTTTAATCCCTAATTCCCACATTGGCATCAGATTTTTTGAATGAAAACTTCACTTTTATTAAATAAGCGTAAATATACCTTTACTTGTTTAAAAATAAATTTTCTTTTAAATACTGGTGTTATTCAATTATTTCAACAGTTTTCAAATATCCTTGCCCCTGCAAGGGATAAACATCGAAAGCAAAGAATAAATGTTTTTATTTACCTGGAAAAACACAATCAATTGTTACATAAACAACGATTAACAGAAAAGAAACTAACATTGTTTGCATTGACGATGTGAATTTATATTTTTGGAGATTTTAGTTTTTTGTTTTGCTTGAAACTTTAAAAAATACAAATCAGTTTTCAAAACACAAAAAACTTTTTTGTCACAGTTACCTATCATAGAATTGATATGATTTTAAATTTTTAAATAAAAATATATCCAAACGAACTTAGAAACGAGGTCCACAGTGTCTTCGACAGCTTACACAATGCGTGCTGTACAAGCTCTGGACTGTTTTGATTTTGTATTTGTAAACGAAAGACCGGTGTAGACCGGCTTCGTGATAATGACCTTAAATATTCTTAAAATCAGTGGTGAATAAATTTATATTTTTAAACGAAAATCTTTCCAAATGAAAACTAATGTTGGGAGGGCCCAATGTTTTCGGCAGCGTGCTCTTCCGAATTGGTATGATTTTATATTTTTAAATGAAAATCTATACACATGAACGAAGGGAACGTCGCCTGGCGTCGTTAAAGAGATTGCCTATTTAATTTCTTCTGTTTAGATGTTATAAACTATCAATTTTGACCAAAATAATATAAAACGCACCGCCCAGCCCTCTTTTAAAACTCAATGTGATATTCTGAAAATGTAAAGGTTTCCTAGCGCATGCACAGAAATGAAAACCCCTCCGAAAGTGTTGTAAAGTGGAATGGAAATGCGAAGCTATTTTTAAAGGCACTGGGAGTGAAGGGGTGAGGATAGTGTTGCCATTTTCCCCTTGTAAATCGAGTCTCCAAATGCTCTGTTCACCAGAAAGGAGTTATGAATAGAGAGGGGGAAACATATAGCGTGCAGTCTGCCAGTTGCGAGTGAATTAACTGGGGTGGTTGCCATAGGAAGGCGACCGAACTTTTACATCGGATCAAGGGTTTCCGATTATCGCCAGTGAAAGCTTCCACCAGTATATTTTGAATAGAAAATTTCGCCTCATTTTAGCAACTTGTTCTTGCAAAATTTCTCTCAAAAATATGGTAAAACTTTTTATTCGTTTTTACTGGTGGACGTTTGCCCTGGTATTATGATCTCTTTCACTGACACTGACAGGTGGTGGTTTAGGTTGTTACAATATGGTAGAAACGCAGGTACTGATTACCGACGAAGTAAACTTCCACCAGTATAAATACATATATCTTTTTCTCCATAATTTTGACTGGAATTCGGCTTTATTTAGACATTTGAATGAGGAGAAATTTTCAAGTTTACTGGTGGAAGTTTGCTCCGGCTGTAATGAGTCACTGCAAAATCGGCTACTGTTGAGGCTTCACAATTTTGAGGGTACTTCAGTTCCTCATTATTCATTGTTCCTTGGACACCAGTAGTTTAATTTTCTTCGTCTAATCCAGGCATGTCAAACACGCGGGCCACGACTGGCCCGCCGACAACTTATTTGTGGCCCGCGAAGCCTTTGGCACTTTACCTGTATTTAATTCAACTGTTAGAACGTGCATGCTGAATATATACTTTGGACGAATAGACTTGCACGAACCGCGGTCTTAAAGATATAAATAATCCGAAATTCGAATATTTCGAACAATTGTAAAAAGTTACAATTTTCATTTTAAATCGACAAATTATGAATGTGTATTTTCTAAAGACTACCAATAGAGAAAGTGCTTAGAGTTTTCATTTGAAATTAAGAGCACCTGAGTAAATTTCAACCTCAGAGAATATTTCATAATGCTATCTTGTTATTTAATAGCAGTATTAGGGTTTTCCAATAGAGTTTATTACTTATACAAAATGATTTTAAAAAAGAAAATGCATTTTATTTTAAATATGCCAGACATTATTACAAGCCAAGCCAATGCTTAACGCGTAACACCCATCGAAATTATACAAGGAGCATAAAATAAATTTTTGAAACGAAAGAACGGTCCGAAAAAATAAATTTCAAAACTCTGGTGGAGAACCCAGCAACAGCATGGTCATTCCAGTGTTTGGAGGATATGAAGCCCAATGCTAGATCAAGATTAGTGTATACAGTAAAATTTTAAAATAAATGCAATTTAGAATATTCTATTAAACTTTATAGATTTTTGTTGAAAAGTAATTCTGAGTATTTTTTTTCTGAGAAATAACATAAAATAAACAATGTATAATAATAACTTTGGAATTTTGTGCTAATTTTTTTTAAACATGGCTACGCTTTGAACGAAGAAACTTTATTCTATGCAACAATAATAATATTATTTAGCCTATTTAATGTGGTCCCAGCTTTCTATATAATACTTAATTTGGCCCGCGGCTTTGTATACGATACTTAATTTGGCCCGCAGCGGTAAATGAGTTTGACATGCCTGGTCTAATCTAATGGCAGAATTATCTGCGATTAAACGTGGCGAAATAAACTGTTAGAAACCTAGTGGTATCCAGAACATTAGGAGTCCTGATTTACACGGCCCACTTGGAAAGACTAGGTTGGGAAATCTCGCGATTTCATAAAGAGACTTCCAAAAAATAATTTTTTGATATTTTAAATTTTATTTATTTTAACCCAGGGGTGTAAAAGTCCTGGTGCCAGCTGGCAGTCTCTCACCACTAAATTTTATTACTTTTCTTCGGCTAAATTTTATTAGCATTCTTACAAACAACTACTTAGTGGAAATATTAAAAGAAAAATAATGAAAACAATTTTGTGGTGAGAGACTGACCGCTAGCGCCTAGATTTCTACATCCCTATTTTAACCCAAGACATCATTAGAAAGGATAAAGTATTTTTTTTACTTTTTTTGTATTTTGGTTTGCATAGCGGATACACATTTTTAAAAACTGTAGAAAAAACTAAAACCCCAAAACGGGTTTAAAAAAATAATCTTCTGAAAGATTGATATTCATATTTTATTTTACCCGAAGACGTCTTTAGAAGAAAAAAAAAGTGCTTTTTTCGATGTACTTATTTCAATGGAAGATTTTAAAAAATTTCAGAGAAAACAAAAAACGCGAAAACGGCATTACAAATATACATATATAAAAATTTTCAAATTGTAAATATCAATATTTTTTAACACGAGAACCGCCGGCTATTTTACTTGATTTTTATACAAATGTGCTTCATACCACAATGTTTATTTAAAACTATTTAACTTATTTAATTAGCCTATTTTTGTGCCTCTTACATATAACATACCTTATGAAAATATTTCTGTTTCGAATCGACTATTATCAATTTTAGCAGGGGTAAAAATGGCCCCTAATGGCAGTTCTAGTGTTAAAACAGGTAACACCGTTAGAACCTTAAAATTACGATGGTTAAGGGTTCTTTTTCCGAGTTTTTACGCCGATGCGAAATTAAAAAAGTATTTCCCTCCTCGTTTCTTCTCGGCTTGCGGAATACTGGAAAGTTTGACAAGTGCCACGGTCAGTGGTGTCATGATATTTTGTGACGTCATTATGATATTTAATTAAAATCTCGGCTAATTATCACAACGGAAAAATCTGAGCCTAAGGTTCTTTTGGACATGTGTTCGTTTATTCTCATCCAAAATTTCAGACTTTTAAGTACAGGAAGAATGTCCTAGCCATTGCGAACAAACACCCACACAATCGGACAAACATGTTCCTTTTATTAGTATTCATAGTATTCATTGCATTAGCAAAAAGTCAAAGGAATAATGTTAAATTTGTAATGATTAATGCGGTTCAATCCTTTCCACTCAATTTTTTTTTTATCTTAGTTTGGCAACGCACTCGTAACATTTTCCCTAAAAAGTCGCCTGAACATAGTTGCCAGAAAATACTACGATTGAAGGTTGAATACCGCTATTTCTGATGAGAAAAATTGGTATTACTTTTTTACAGAAGTTTTGAGATTAAATAAACATAGGTTCCAACGTGTACGGTTTTTTTCTTACCACTAAAATTCACTGGATACTTTTGACTTATCAAATCTTTAAAAGTCATTGGATTTTGGTAATTAAATTAAACTAATTTACTTTTAAATTAAAATGATTTTCAAATTTTAATTACTTAAAAGGCGTAGAACCAACAGAATGATAGAGTGTCCAAGCCTGGAATCGAACCAGGCTCATTGATTTTACGCCTCGATGCGCCCTTGCCATCAGGTAAGAATGAGAAGGGCTACGTTTGTCATCGTCCAGGTAATTAGTTGCAAAGCATTGGCGCATAGTCATTGTTCGATTCTAAGCTTGGTCATTTTTTCACTCTGTTGGCTTTATTCCTTTTAACTCTTTATCTACTGACGGTACTTATAGGTACCACTCACTTTAAACTTTCATCCCGTAGTGAATATTACTAATATTCTAATGGTACTTTGCAAAAACACGCTTGTAACTCGACTTTATCCGGATACATGGCAGCAGTAGTTCTAGGTTTGTTATTTTAGCGAGGAAGGAGGCTATCTTTGAAACAGTCGATGTGTTTTATGCCGATATTTTCTACAGATTATCTCGCTCATCTTTTCATTGCTGCAAACACAGTAAAGGATATAAGATAAGTGTTGGATTTTTTTATGTGTTCATTATGATCTTAGAATAATACAATTTGACTAGCTATTTTAGGTGAACTGTGTATGTATTTGATTTAACATTGAATTACTCGTGGTACTTATAAGTACCGTCAGTACACTGGATGTTGGAGAGAAACTTCTTATTTACTTTTCGTCTGTGTAGCTATCATTGTTTTCATCTGCTTTAAAATGTAATTACTGAAATGCAGTGTAGTAAGGATTTTCCTGGTATTTCTTTTCTGTTTCATTGTCATTTTTTATAGGAAATTGAAAAGGTTGTGGCTCCGGCTCATTTTTTGCTATGCTAGAATTGGCATATGTAAATTCATATATTGCATATGTGGAGATGCGGGAGAACATGTTGTCCCTGGAATAAAGACGTCACATAACGAAAGGACTGCTAACAAGATCGAAACCTTAAAAAAAAAGTTTTTTTTTAAACCCTTTCAGGGGCAAAGCATTTTCAATTCTAAACTGTTGAAATAAAGGATTGGCACCGGAATTTGCCAAAAGATTTATTTGTAAATAAGAAAAAGCCTATATGTCACATGCTTATTAAATCGAAATTTTTTTCTGGTGCCATTGGAAATATCTTGTGGGTTTTCTGTTACGCTATTTTAGTCATAGTGTACTGACGGTACTTTAAAGTACCAATTTAATTAATTACCTCTAAATAATTAAATTTCGCAAGGGTGAGTATTTTTTTTTAATGTTTATCCTTTAATATTCATTGAAGTAACTGAAGAAAAAAATATTACATGAAAAAAATTGCAGTAGATCATAATGCAGTAGATAAATGGTTAAGCAATTAAAATTTGAAAACTACTAAGTTCATGGTGTGTAAAATTTTCCACGAAAACTTCAAAGTTATACATATAGATTTAAACTTTAATGGTGAGAAAAAATTGTGCAACTTGGCAGTTGCGAATAACGCAATTATTTGTCGCAATTTATAATTTAACCCAACTATTATTGAAAAATAATAGCAACTAAAAAACGTAAAAAATATCAACTATGTTTGTAGAAGATGAAAATTGCTCCCCGATAAGAGAGACTTGTGCTACAATGTCGGGGCTGCCCCGCCATTCGAAGGCTAAGGGTTTTTATTACTGAAGTGTTTCTTTCTTTGATAGCTGCTTGCAGTTGCGCATAAAGTTTAGTAGTGCCGATTTTTGAAAATGAATTTAGATACTGATCATTTATAAGCGTGCATTAGTCACGCGAATACATTGGGAGTTAATGTTAGTCTCTTGAAGGAGGAGGTATATTCTATATACCACTTAATTTACTTAAAATAGTAGGATGGAAATTTGTTCCGATATATCAAGAAATAAAATGACAACGTTAAATAGCACAAATTGCAAAAATGTGTGTAAAAAAGAGTGCATGCAGCTGTTTCGCAGTTTCTAAAGCTCACAGCTCGCGGCCAACGACGAAATGGCGATGATTGTTGAAAACAACAGCGGAGTCAATCGTCCCCGCGCACACGCGGAGATCATTGAGAAGCGCTTAGCCATTATGGAAGAGCTTAAGCAGAAAAGAGAAAAAGGGGGATGAAGTGAAGAGAGTGATTAAAGAAATGGCAGCCAGAATTTTTGAAGAATTGGGCATACTGGACCCCATTATCATTAACTTATCTGTTAGAATTCTTTCATATGGCTAGTTCCATGGGTTTTTGTCGAGTAGGTCACATAGCTGTTAACGGTTTTCCTTGTTGCCCACCGTTATTTTCGAAAAGTTTCTTGATCTTATTGAATTAATGAGATATCTCCCATAAGGTGATTCACTTTTTCAGTTCTTAAATACTGGTAGCCAAAAATCGTAGCGTGTGACTTACACTACAAGTACTCATGGAAATAGCCATATATGATAAACTTCCCGAAAATCTAGATCGTAAATTGATGGGCATTTCTGAATTATTGAACTTTCGGAACTTTCACTTAATTAAATTCCAAAAAGCCAATTTGAAACCAGAATTTTTTAATAAAATATTGGTTCTATAATTTTCTCGAAGAAATTTTTTATAAGTTTTTCGTATATTCTGGTGTCATTCAATCACTCTGAAATTTCAACATTAGAATTACTTTGACCCTGAAAAGTTAAATGAAAGCGTTTTTTAACCAATTTTTCGTCTGCATTTTAAATGTTCCCTTTTACCTAGGATATTTGACAAGATGCGTATGCTCCATGGCCTCAGAATTTCAGTTTACAAAATTTCTATTTTACAGTCCAATCATAGACTTCGTAGTCACTTCTTTTAATCACAGAATTTGTAGCATTTTTCTGTGAAAAACTAAGAAGAAAATTATGTTTAAAACTTGTGAAAAAATTGTACGCCCGTTGATCTGAAGTTGATGTCATCTTCACATTTTTTCGTATTTATTTTGGAGTTTCACTCTGAGGCTGAATTGCCAGTTTGGCCTTTTTTAAAATTCCAAAAGTTCGCATTCGCACCAGAAATTTTCTATCATATTCTTACGGTTATTGAATGACAGATGTTTGATTTTATGATTGTATGAAGAAAAAATTCTTCTTTTCGGTTTTCCAGTATGAGTTCGAAGCTTTTGAATTAAAAGCTGGGCAAAACTGGCAATGCAAATCGGACATTTTTAAGATCGTAAACAATTTAGGTGGTTGATTCCAAAAGTGAAAGTATTTAGAGAACAAAACTACAACCAAAATCGAAAAAGTACAAAGATGCAACATTAAACATCAACCTCAGATATTCTATGCTAAAATAATTATTTAAAAGTATTAAAATTCAAACGGGAAATTTGTAAAGCACGTTTCTACTGATTTAACATTACCTTGCGAATACCTTCGCGTGACTAGTGTCGATTTCTAAGGACACAGATGACATCTCGACAGTACGAAAGATACAGATTTAGCATTGATATTTATAATCATCATGCAACTTATAAAGATAGATACAAGAATTTTTTCAACAATTTAAACAATTTCTTTTTAAAAGATATGTGTTTTTTTACACATTTTTTTTACACATCTTTAACACAACATAATTTTATTGAATGGAACTGCATAATTTTTATTTACCTTTGCCAAACCTCTACCTGTAACGATTTAATTTTAATTCCAAAATACCAAATGGAAACAATAATATTTAAAAAAAAAATTGCTTTTATAATGACCACGTTTAATACAAAAATATTTTATTACCTAAGAGATCCGTTTGAAAATTTTGGTGTCAATCAATCATTTCATCATTTTACGGCCAGTATTACTCTGCACATGAAAGGGTTAACATTAGCCAGGGGAAGTCAGAAGTTGGTGACTAACAGCCTTAGTAAGGCACAAACTACAATCCGGAAATACTGACAGAGATTTTCCATTGCGTTAATCAGGCTCTGAGAGTGACACAAGTTGAAAATCAGCATTTTGGAGACAATAGTAGACCCGTAGGAGTCATTATCACTGCAAGCGTTGAGATTATTTGCTGATATTTTTTTCCATTCATTAAATGCAATTTTTAATTTAGCATCGTGTTTTAACGAAATGTGAGTGTGCTATGTCAAAATTCTATGCAAAAATCTTTCGTATGATACCTCATTCATCCTTGTCCGCTTTCATGTGCATAGAATAATTATAAAATTTTTATGGAAAAAAAATCCCGACTTCAATTACTTGATTTTATGTTAAATTCTAGAATTTGCCCACCCTGTATTAGTGCACAAATCCCTCCATTGTAAGAATATAGTTCTTTAAATGAAGCAAGTGTACAGCAAAAATCTTCGGTGAATTTAAACGCTTTACATTTTTTTTCTTTTTTTGATTGTACGTCGTAAAAGTTTTTAACGAGTAAAACATTGCTTTTTGGTAATTTTTCTATAACAACCCTACAAACAAAACAGCATAAAGAAGGAGAAAAAATGCCGGGTAGCCAAACGAATAGCGCTGCGTCATTTGATGGAAATCTTTGAAAATAAAATATTTTAAAAATGATTATTTACTTATGTTGCATTTCTAAAAAAGTTCTGAACCAATTTTGATGAAATTTAAATGTAACTCATTCGAGACTATCTATCCTCTTTTAAACAATTTGGAAATTGCTCGTCAAACATGGCAAATGAGGTGCTTTCGTACTATAACTAGTTCTATAAATATTTTTTGCATCCCATATTGTACTGAATGTATATTTTTTTGCACTTCATAAGTGCATAGTCTGTAACATCATTAAAATGTACTTGCAATAATTTTTTTCCCGTTGCCCGTAATGTAACGCAAAACTTTTGACTGTCCCTGTCATTAAACTATACATCCAATTTTCATAAAATCTGAAATGGCTCGACAAAATTTTGCAACAATTATATATTCAAATTTTCAGACCATTCGGAAGACTGTAACATCATTAAAATGCACTAGCAATAATTTTTCCCATTGGCCGCAATCTAAAGAAAAACTTTTGAATGTCCCTGTAATTAATCTATGCATCCGATTTTCATAAAATTTGAAATGGCTCGACAAAATTTTTCTACAATCATATATTTAAAATTTCACGCAATTCGGTTGGGTAGTTTTTGCTCTGTTATATGCGGACGGACGGACGGACAGACGGACTGAACGACGACTATAGCTGCTACGTATTTATATAATTACGGACGCACCTAAAAATGGTCACATGAATCGGTCACACCGGTTTCGGAGTAATCCACCCAGTTGTGACAGCGTTTTTGTCACATATCGCCTTTTCTACTAAATTAATTTTAAACGTAACTTTTTTACTTTTAAAAGATGTTGTTCTCCCCTCCCCCTCATTACTAAAATTAGTAATTAAATTCAGTGCTTAAAATCATACGGAATTTTAGCTAGATTTTTTTTTCCCTTTCTGTAAAGTTTTTAATTCAATGCATTTCAATATTCAGTTTATGATTTGTATTCTTCTCGCAGAAGCAATTTAATTTCCGATAAAACTTTGGTCATAAAATAAAACAAAAAAGGTATAAGCGCAGCTGTCTACAATATTAGAATGGCAGTTATTTTCCATTTGCATACGCCCACTTTGGAAATAATTCAGTCTTAATCACTGCTAAATTTTGGGCCGTTGCAATAAAATAGCAAAAAGTAAAAGATAGTTTATGCGAATGCGGTCTTTAAAATCATTTCATGTACGTCAACTTGATTTATGGGCAATATAAAAACATATGCCTTTTCCCGGCATGGTGCAATTATATGTAGCGATTATTTAAGCTAATCATTAGAGTTAGATAAACAAAACCAGATTTTCTGTCGCCGCTTTTATGTAAATATTAAAAATCGTTATTTTGGCAACCTATGCGTCACGCGTCTGGTCGGGAAGTCAGATTAATGCGGGGTAATCAATTGTTTTCGCCAAAAACCTTTGCCCACTCTTCGATCAGTATTAAGTTTTCAGGATCAAGTTTTAAATTGGCGATAGATTGTAACGCCGAGTGATCTAAACTTCTTGTGAAATCTGGGACTTCTATTCTGCTCTCTTTGATGTAAACATCTAATATCCAAGGCTTCGGCGCGCTCTGTATGAGGGGTTGTCTCTCTTTCAACTTAAGCACTTAGAAATATAATACCCCTGTGGTAACTTTTAAAAAACATCTTTACATAAATTTTGTTCCCGTAAGTAGAGTTGGAGTTTTTCTGCGTCTACATCACCCGTACCACTGAACACCGTCACACCAGTGTTGCTAGATTGGGGACTTTTTTAATTCAGGTTATTTGACTCTCACTACTTTTTAAAAATAGTATAATTCGACTTATTTTTCAGAATTTTTAATCTATTTTTAAATAGGCCGAATATTTCTATTTAAAAAAAGCGGCGACAATCAACTATCTGGGCACAAAAAAGCCCCCAATCTGGCAATACTGAATCCACCGCCCTCTGAATACTAGGCCTGAGAGTACTTGCAAACAAATGGCAGCTACCGTGGGCGGACTTTTTTCGGCGTTTGTACGGTCCCTTGAGTTTGAATACCAATAATTTTTAAGTATTTTCCCCGGCTTCGTTTTTCTGAAAATAAACAAGTCAAAGAAAACTTTTGGAAAATACTGGTGTCTAAATTCAGGTGATTGTATAAACACTTAAAAAATCCGGCTACGACAGACGTAATTTTTGTTTCAGCGTTCAGGCCTAGCATTCAGGAGGCGGTAAGAAATCGGTGAACATGCATATAAAAAAAAACATACGCTTCGAATTGAAAACCTCTTCCTTTTGTTGAAGTCAGTTAAGAAAGAAATGTTGACATCAGAAATATTATATAAAAATGGATCCTTCGAGCGTTTCGCGCTGCCATCTAATACTTATTAACCCTTTCGCTGCGTAATTTTTTTTTATCAAAATAGGTTCAAAAATTGCGCACATTACATTTAACTCAGGCTAAATCAGGGCTTTCACTGGAGGCTATTTTTATATTTTCGCACCACTATTTTAAGAAAATCAATTTTGTAATATGTTTCTCTTGTAGATTTTGTTAAAGACTATATGGAATTTTTTGTATTTAAAAAGTGGTCCGAGTTGAATTAAAAAATAGTCGCCAGTGGAGAAAATGATTCCCCGAGGAAATCTCGGATTGCTCAGCGAGAGGGTTAACGATCTATACTAATATTATAAAGAAGAAACATTTGTGTGTTTGTTTGTAAGAGATAATTGCTAGAACTACCACACGATTTCGAAGGTAATGGTGGCAAAATCATGGTGTCTTCCAACATTGGGGGTAAAGTTTATATCCGTACCACTACTCTCAAGGGTGTGCAGAAACAAAACACTTCTAAAATTGTGATTTTCATGATATTGTTGAAATTAGAAACTTGAAATTTGACATGGCGGTTTCTTATAATATGTAAATGTCCCTTTAAAACAGTTTTTAAAACTTCGAAAGTTAAAAAGGTGAAATGAGCTGAAAACATTCTAAAAACATTCTAAATTAGGATGTATAGAATTGTTAAGAATAGAAACCTTAAATTTGACATGGCTGTTACTTTTAAGACATAAAAGCTCGCATAGACATTTTTTTAACACGTTGACTGCCACGCTACGAGTATACTCGCAGCTTTAATATTCGTGGCTTTAATTTAGTACTTTCTCACCATTATTATTATTTTTTAATTGCCTTATTTATTGGCAGAAATTTCGCTGCATAAGTAAAGCGAAATATACCTTTCAGAATTTGTGGTGTAAAACGACTTTCAAGAAGAAATTTGAAAATTCTTACTTTTTGCGGCTGTGAACGTGTTAAATCCGAAATTTAACAGGGTGCGGGAGAAAAAAACATTCTAAAATTGCGCTTTTTGCGACACTGTTGGGACTAGAATTTTAGAATTTGGTATCGGGGTTACTCAGAAGATGTAAATAATGTGCTAAGAATGATTTCTAAAAATTTCGAAATTTAAATGTGCGAAGTGAGGAAAATGTTCCAAAAGCGTTCTAAATTACGATTAGTACGGTATTGTAAGATATAGAAACCCGAAACTTAACATGGCTGTTACTTTTAAGTTGTAAATGCTCCTCAGAACAGTTTTTTTAATTCGCAATTTAAATGGATTGGGGCAGGGGGGAAATATTGTATGTATATTTAAGAGTGTTAGAGCATGGACAAACGGACAGACAAACCGAAGCCATAAAGAGTTTTCAACTATGTTGAAAAGTGCTGGAAACCTTTCTCATTATTCCAATAAATATACCAGTTAAAATACTAATAACTTTTTTGCATATATATGTAACAATATTTAAAGATATTAATTAAACAAGATTACACTATACAACTCAACACAAAATAAACTTAGTACTATTTGTAAGTAAGTGCGAAAAATAAAATAATAGCTTGTTTGCATATTTATGTAACAATATTTTAAAATATTCATTAAGTAATTTCATGCTATACCACTCAACATAATGCAAACTTATTAATATTTCTAAGAGGCGCGAAATATTAACCCATAACTTATTTGCATATGTATGCAAAAATATTTTAAAATATTAATGAAGCAATATTATGCCATATAACTCAACACAAAGTGAACTTATTACTATTTCTGAGAAAGCGTGAAAAACAAAACGTCAAACCTCCGTGCACCTTTATAAAACTCACGGTTTAAAATTCTTTCATAGACAAACCAAATAGCAAAATTATTAATGGTATCTTTTCAAACGATACTGCTTAATAAATTATAGATACATCTAAATTTTAGTCCATTTTGAAACATCTAGAAAACTATATACATTTTGAAATCTTTAAAATTAATGTCTAAATACATTGCCTAAGTCCCTGTCTTTTCCATTTTATACCTCTGTTCAAATATTTTCCGAACAAGATGAAAAGCGTTTACTTAGCTTAAACAAACATTAGATTGTAAACAGCAAATTTCCAGAAACTAAAGTTAGGGGAAGACGTATTAGCAAATTTATTGGATGTTTAGCCATCGCTAAATTTTTAAAACTGAATAAAGATAAACGAAATAAAGGCTATAGCTGTAAGCGAGATTTAATGAATATAAAATAGCTGTAACATGTAGTAAAATAAGGTACAATATAATTTAACAATTCTCTGTTTCCCTATTCATTTTTAATTCGGTTTAATAATAACAAATGCAGCAATTAATACAAAGAAAGTTTTATTATATCTTCAATATTTGAAAAATCATTCATTTCATCAATTTATTTCTGAAAAAAAATCTTTGTACAGAAAGAAGAACTATAAATCTTGATTATATTTTAAATTAATAAATCTGCATATCAAATACCTCAAAGTCAACTGTGCAAGTCGTATTTTTATTTTGAATACATTGTATTTAAAATTTTGTAACTTTTAAATGGCAGTTTCTTTTCTTTCTTATCTTCTATACTATTAATGCCCTTAACCCCTGCAAAGACGGTGGTTCATTTTTGGACCACCTAATTTTAATTATTAAATGCCACATTGGCACCATAATATTAGAATGAAAATTTTCCCTTTATTAACTACGTGAACAAAAGCATTTGATTACTTTGGAATAAATTTGTTTATAAATTCTGGTGTCGTTCACTGATTTCAGAAATTAAAAAATACCTTGCCCCTGAAAGGGATAAACGTCTGTGTGTGTATCTGTACAGGGAAAGGCTTCCTCAGAGACAGAGAAGGTCTCTAAGCATTTTTTTCCGAAACTGCTAATTGAATAGATTTGTAGCCTTCGAGAAAATATATCTTTTCAGAATGACAATACAGATAATGACATTTTTTACAAATTGCCTACAGTTAAGAAAATTAATCAAGCTATCGATTTGTAATTTTCAGAACAAATATAGAAATTTTTCTCACTTGAATATCCATTTTTTTGTAAAAATCGGTCTGTAATTTTTCTTAATCTTTACAAAAAAGACTGACGGCGACAGTACAAAGATTCTGAGAAACAACTACACAGGGACGAGCATTCATTAGAAATTGAACTAAAAAGAATTCCATTTCAGCATATAAACCATTTGCTTAAAACTGGACCTGTTCCGACGCTTCTTCTATGTGTTGAGTAAGGCTTTATCGCAGGGTCTGAAATCTGTGGTAACGCACCGTGTAATAACCAGTATTGGCTGAGTACTCTTGGAAACATGTACTTAGACTTCACATAGCACATTTTACGAACAGTAACGGCGCATTCTTTTCTTGGGTCCTAACGGCTCTATTTTAACTGGAATTGTTTCATTCAAATTAGCTTAAGCTTCGTTTATTTAGCTTCATTTAAATTAGTTTGAAATACGATTCTCTTAAAGTTTTTAGCTACGCATTCTACTGCCAGGGGGCACAGTCTCCTATCGAGTTCTGTGGGCCCTATTTCAACGGGGTTTGTCTCATTCGTCAATTGTCTTACAATTTTTAGTTCTACCACTCATCGTAAGAGGGCACATTCTTAGCTCGGGGTCGAAGAGCCTGATTTCAACGGGATTTAGCTCATTCAACTTGGTTTTCTATTCTCTTACATTTTTAGTTCAATCTTCTACAGCCAGGGACCAAATTTTAACTCAGTTTCTTTGGGTGCGATTTCAATGGGGTTTGACTCGTTCAACTTCGTTTTGGTTTGTTTAACACAGTGGTGGCCAACTGTGGCACGCTGGACACCACTAAAATTTTACAGTAATCATTGCCTTACCTAATCATCGATTTACTGCGATTCAAGAAGTTGACTATTTCTTTAACCCTTAACCGTAAACATGCCGTCTGCGAGATGGTTGCGTCTACATATCTACCCTTTACACAAAAATGAAAGCGTCCCCAATCTTAATCACGCAATCTAATCCTTACGCTACTGGTCCTCTGCCTCTCCCATCCATTTGCAATACCTGCGCATTTTTAGTTACTGAAAGAAAAATTATTTTGTTTTCAACGCAGTGATACGGCATGTTTCCGTTTATGTAATTTTTTGCTCTGGGGTATTGATATGGAGGAGCCGGGTACGCTGCAGTGATAAAAAAGACTGAAGAAACTGTTTTGAGTTTGTTTGATGAAGTAGTAAGTGACATAAGCGATGTTGAAAGCATTCCAGATGATGAATATATAAATTCTGAACATGAAAGTAACTCAACATTGTGAAAAATTCATAAAAAATGCAGACATTTAGAACATGCTGCAATATTTACTATTAAATGTTTTGTTAATTTTACTGCTTAATATTTTTTTCGAATTCATATCGTACCAAAATATATAAAAATATTGGTACGTTTCCGTTTGCGCACGGGATTTTAATGTTTCCGGTTAAGGGTTAAAAAATTAGTGGTATGTGGCGTGCCCACCCCTGGTGTAACACAAAGGCAGGGGATAATCAAGACAAAAGTTCGCTTGGAAAGATGTTCTTTTGGAGCAAACAAAGCGGCCCATACGGAGCATTTTTAATATACGCTGCCTTAGGCAGCAGTGACCGGAACTAGAAATTCGTTTCTTTTCGAGGTTCGTATGCATTTCGGGGGATACGGTCCAGAGGTTCGTTTTGTATGACATTTGTTTGGAAGGAAGTGTTTTTTTAATTCGAGCTTCGTTTGGAAAAATTGACCAGCGTTTCTGGCGAAACTCGCTGCTTAGCTAGCTATTATCGCAAGTAAATTTTCAAGTTGTTTCCGGAGATCTCTTAAGAATTTTAAAAGGAAAGTCCATTATATGCACTGGCACTCTAAGACTGTATATTTTCTTTGAACATAAACTGAGCCAGAGTGGAATTCCAGAGGATTGTGGATATTGCTAATTTAAGGAAATATTCTTCGCCTTATCGAATCACAGAATTTTTCAGCTATTAGGCAAGGCGAAAATAATCTCAGCACTAGTATTTTAAATTAATTTTCTTCACCTTATCTAATGGTAGAATTATTTGCTATTAAAAGGCCGAAATAAACTGTATGAATTTAGTGATGGTTAGAGCATTTGGAGCCCTAATTCCCATGAAACACCTAGCAACACTAATCTGGACCCCGTCCTGTATGTCAATGACTGTGAATTTTTGATATTATATAAGGGAGAAAGGTATATCACCCCTCATCTCCTCATTATCGTATTATCGTCTTACTAATTCAATAATCTTAAATTTAAAATATTCTGTATCTTTAATTTCATGTACAGTAATGCCTCGACTTACGTCAGCAAACCGTTCCAAGACTAGCGACGTAAGTCGAGGTACATTTAGATAAGCACAAATGGATAAGCAATAAAAATTCTCCAAAATCTAATGGACATATTCTATTGTATTTAGGAATTATATTACATAGATTTAACATTAGAAAAAAATTGCATTTGGAATACAAGAATTTGTAATAAATCATTAAGTTGTTAACTTTGAATTTATTGTTCATTTATCCGCCCTCTTCGAGTTTTTGAGAATGTGAAAAAGATCTTGCAATGAAGTTTGGAACAGACATTTTTTTTTCTCTCTTAGAAGCACTTTGTAACAGCAGAGTGAATTTTCTAAACTTTTACTAGTGACTTTTTTATTCGTGGACCAAAAGTTTTCAAAGTTCAGAGTGCATCTTAATTTAGGGTTTTCCAAGTCAGACGACGTAAATGCGGGGGGACGTAAGTCGGTGTACTACTGTATAACTTAATTAAAATGTTTGTTTTGTGATATTGGCATTAATAATTAGTTTGTACATGTAATTATTCGCATAAACACTTTGTTGACTATTGAAAATCCTAATTCTTCATCTTATTTAACACTAGAACCGCCGGCTATTTTTTTTTCCAAGTTTTATATATATATATATATATATATAAATGTGTCACACCAGAATTTTTATTTAAAACTATTTATCTTATTTAATTAGACAATTTTTGTGATTTATAAATTAAGCATTTCTTATGAAAAAATTTCTGGTTCGAATCGACTATTATCTATTTGGCAAGGGGTTTAAAATGACCCCTAACGGCGGTTCTAGTGTTAAAAAACGACTTTTTGATATCCTTCCCTAAGTTTTTAACTGTTACCCACTGGATCGAAACATGCAATCTGCATCAAGGCTCTCTGACAGTTCCCATTCCGCCCTTTCGAATGCTTCAGGTTACTAGCATTTCTAAAAAAAAGTGAAAATTACTTTGTAAATGATGCTTTATGCAGTGTATACCTACTAAAGTCCTGTTCAATCCTTTAACCCTTTCCGACGCAGTGTGCCCGGGTCGGGAGACCTAAGTTTAATTGCGAATTTTTTAAACTTACGAACTGCACCTAGAATATTTTAGTAAAATTTTGCTTTTACTATAAACATGTAAAATAACATGTTTTTAATATCTGAAAAAGTCGTTACTTAATTCCAGTGTCAGTCAATTCATCATTTTACAACATAAATTCCCTGTGCCGGAAAGGGTTAACTGCAAAACAGCAACAGATATAGGCATAACAGTAATGCATAGGTAAGTAAAATATCTATGCGCTACGTGATGGCACTGCATATAGCGCTATCTAGCCATAAACTGCGGAGTTAACGGTTCAAAATATATAAGCTAAAACTTTATACAACGTTTAACCTCTTGAGGGTCACCGGTATATATTATATACTACCTACGATTAATGAAGTTTTATACCAGAAAAATTTTATTACATTTTACTTTTCTAACTTTGGTGGAAAAAAGGCTGTAAATTTGCTTTTAATTATTTTGAAATAGAATTTTTCAAAGATTCCGGTGGGAATTCAACATTTCATAAACGTAATTGCTTGCCCCTAATGGGGTTAAACGCACAAATACGTATAACACCATGACACAAAAAAAAAAACACATAGGGTCATTTCAAGGATTCTTGGATCCCCTTCCTCAATGCGAGAAAAAAAAAGAAAAAAATATTGAATTCATTGATCAATACTCTGGGCTATAACCGAGGGGTTTTTTGAACCCATTTTAATCTTTTAATATATTTTTTTTTCGTACTGAGGAAGGGAATACAAGAATCCTTGAAACGGCCGTATGTGGTTTTTGTGCCATGGTGTTGTACGTATTTGTGCACTTGAACGATGTAAAAAGTATTAGCTTATATATTTAAAACTCGCACAAAATAATTGACTTATGGATATTAACGTTCCTAGTGTTTCGCTTTAATCGGGGATCCAAATGATCTGGACACCAGTATTTTAAAGTAATTTTTTTCGTCTTATCTAATGGCAGAATTAGCTGCGCCTAAAGATGGGAAAATGAAATGTAAGAATTTAGTTGTGTCCAAAGCATCTGAAGACACGATTTATGCATGACACCTGCTCGGAAACAAGGTGTAATTACAAAAATTTACATCCAGAATCGTTGCATAGGGTTGACACAGGCGACTATTTTTTAATTCTATTTGGCACCACTTTTTAAAAATAAAAATCTTTTATATACCCTTTGACAACATTTGCAAGAGTAATATACAGCAAAATGGTTTTTTTAATAGTGATGCGGACAGAATATAAAAATAGCCGCCTGTAGCAACTAAGTAGCATTATAAGGCAGGCGTACTTTAACAATAACAATACATGTAGTCAAGTTAATAACTTATTTTTAAAAGAAAAGTAAATTATGAAAAAGTTACTTCCATTGGCAGTAATGTACCATTCGCTTTGCATGCCCACCGCCCCCTGAATACTAGCCCTGAGCGCTGACACAAAAATGGCGACTGCCGAAGGAGGATTTTTTTTTAAACTTAGGTACGATCCCTTAAATATAGACACCAGTATTTTATAAAAGATCTCTCTGACTTATTTAATGTCAGAAAAATAAAGCTGAAAAAAACTTTAAAGAATTATCGGTACGAATATTTAAGGGACCGTACACACGCTGAAAAAAATCCGCCTTCGGCAGCCGCCATTTTTGTGTCAGCGACCAGGTAATGGTGTATTCAGGGGGCGGTGGCATACATATCGGTGACGGACACATTGAACATAGTTAACTTAATACGTAATTCAATACTAATCTTTTTATTAATATACGCAATTAATTACGTTAGTATATATGTAATTTAATGTTAATATATTTATTAATATCCACTGCGAAACGCAGTCATACTGAAAACTGAAATCCATAGTTGCCATCTCCCGATTTTTTTAATACCAATATTTTTACGCAGAAATACTTGCTTTTTGTAATTGCACAATTTCTACAATTAAATAAAGTGAACATTTTTGTGAAAATTTGCTGGTATTAAAAAAATTGTGAAGTTGGCATCGATGGAAATCATTTCTATATGATTGAAAATCTATTATATGCATTTTCTAAATAAAGAGATTTCTCTTAACATTTCTTTGTAAAAATAAATGATGCATTTTTGTCATTTTTGTCAAAAGCGAATTATAACTTTGCGTGAACAATCAGCTGTTGTAAATGAATACACAAAACTTATCGCATATCGATAACAGTTTTCTATGTAATTAATCAGCCATTTTTATTCGAAATTTTTCTTTAAATGAAGTACATAATAATGCTTTTCAGAAGATTCGAAAGTAGTACTAAAGTGATCAATTTTCACGTTATTGATATCAAATTTAAATTAACATCTCATTTCTTATTGACAGCCTCTTCTGCTATTGCATAGCTCCGCCCATTGCTTTTAAATTTGCGTGTTGAATTGTTCAAGCGAAATATGACCTATACATGGACATGCAAAAATTGGATTACATATGAGGTGACTTCCACCGTTCTACAATAATAAACATTTTTTAATTAACAAGTAGGCGACAGATGGCGCCACATACGCTACTTTGAAAAGACCTTTTGGAACAGAAGAGAAGAGAGGCAGTTGTGAACTGATCGTCGCTGTTGTTGCACGCGCTAAAAAACGATTGACTCCACCGCTTATACAATGTGCATGGCACATGGAGAAATTCTTATCTGTTAACTTATTTTTTTATTTGTAATTTCTAATTAAATGAGTGTGTAAATTAGCAAGCTTATTATTAAGTCTGAAGTAACGCACTGCTATCATTATGATAGACTTATAATTAAACAAGATTAAAACGGATTGAATATCCGTAGTGAGGAGCTCGATCAAATGACATCCTCAACTGGTGACTGGACTAAAACAAGCCCTTCTGATCGCTTATGATGGAAGTTTACCAGGTGTGCAAAGCTGCAAAAATCAACGGTATGTGCCATTTTCTGTGTTAATATGTGGTATTCTCTGGCCAACTTATTTAATTTATTAATGATTTTATATAGTTAAAATTTTTCGAGCCCAACGTCCTTAATGTTCAAAATATTATTGCTAAATTGTGTATTTATTTAATTAGTGCTCTATCTATCATTTATTGCCCAATTATACTTTCACAATGCCTGATGATAGTATTGCTGCTCCGCCAGAAAATCTTGCTAGGGTAGCTGTTAAAATTCCTCCCTTATGGAAAAGTAATATTTCGGTATGGTTTGTACAAGTCGAAGCAAATTTTGCCGTCGCGCAAGTAACAAACGACGTTACAAAATATAATTACTTATTATCTGCTATCGATACTGATACTTTAAGTGCAGTAACAGATTTAATTCTAAATCCGCCTCAGGATGATAAATATACTGCTTTAAAAGATAGACTAATTAAAGAATTTTCTGATTCGCAGTCTCAGCAAATTCGTAAATTACTTTCCGAATTAGTGTTAGGTGATAAAAAGCCTTCTCTTTTGCTGCGGCAAATGAAAGAATTAGCGCAAAATTCAGTTTCTGAAGACTTTCTAAAAACAATTTGGCTAGAGCGTTTGCCGACACACACACAAGCGATTTTGTCAGTTTCAAGCGCTGCTTTACAGGAACTAGCAATCTTAGCTGACAAAATAAATGAAATTAAATCGGAATCTGCTGTGTATGCCGTTTCTAAACCCGTTGAAACTTCGCAAAGCGAACAAAACGCAGTCTCAAAATTACAAACGCAGATCGACCAATTAACACTGCAAATTTCAGAATTATCCAAAAATGTGTTTAGGCGATCGATGTCTCGCGGGCGGCCGCATTACAGAGAAAGGCACTATAGTCAAAATAGACGGTTCAGGAGTGCCGATCGTAAACAAGATTCATCTGATTCATCCTCTGGTTTATGTTATTATCATCATATTTTTGGTAGTGAAGCAAAAAAGTGCCGCGAACCTTGTACTTTTAACGAAATTCAAAAAAACTAGTGGCCGCTGCTAGGTCAACAAGCGAAAATACCCTTGGCGTAGCAGCATTAGAACAATGTAGATTACATGTTTTTGATAAAAACTCGGGTTTAAAATTTCTAATTGACAGCGGTAGTGATATTTCTTGTATCCCCGCCTCAAAGCAGTTAAGTAAACAAAACCCTTCTAATTATCTTTACGCTGCAAATAATTCCAAAATTCCTGTTTATGGAAACAAACTCATGGACCTAAATATTGGCTTGAGAAGGAATTTCAGGTGGTCATTCGTTATTGCAAATGTCTCTTGCCCTATAATTGGAGCCGACCTTTTAAGACATTTTGCTTTGCTTGTAGATTTACACAAATTCCTATTAATTGATTCTGTAACTGGATTGTCCACTAAAGGTGAACTCACTTGCACAACTCAGTCCCAAATTAAACTGATTTCTGAAGACATGGCTTTCAAAACTATATTTGAAGAATTCCCAGACCTCTTAAACCCCATTCCAAATTTTAAGAAACCAACATGTCATGACACAGTTCATCACATAGAAACTACGGGACCTCCACTTTATTCCAAACCTCGCCACTTACATCCAAAAATTTTAAAGGAAGTTAAAAAAGAATTCCAATATCTTATGGATGAGGGTATATGTCGCCCTTCAAAATCTCCATGGGCATCCCCTATTCATGTTGTACCAAAACCGGATGGTTCTTATAGAGTTTGTGGTGATTATCGACGGTTAAATTCAGTAACTCATCCGGATCGTTACCCAATACCTCACATTCATGATCTTACAAATATTCTCCATGGAAAGAAAATTTTTTCAAAACTAGATATAGTCCGCGCTTATTTTCACATTCCTGTAAATGAAAAAGATATCCCTAAAACGGCAGTAATAACTCCTTTTGGAAGCTTTGAATTTCTGTATTTAAACTTTGGGTTAAAATGTGCAGCAAACACATTTCAAAGATTTATTAACGAAGTTCTTTACGATCTTCCATTTGCTATCGCTTATTTAGATGACATTTTAATTTTTTCGGAAAACGAATCTGAACACCTAGAACATATACGAGCTGTTCTGAGCAGACTTTCTAAATACGGACTAAACATAAATGTTTCAAAAAGTGTTTTCAAACAAACTAATGTATCATTCTTAGGGCATGAAATTTCTCCAACCGGAATTCGGCCTCTTCAATCCAAAGTTGAAATTATTAAGCAATATCCGCGACCAGAAACTCTTTTGGAACTTCGCAAATACATTGGATTATTCAATTATTTTAGACGTTTTTGTCGCAATGCTGCAATTATTCTCGCACCCTTAACAGATTTGTTGCGAGGAGCCAAAAAGAAAGATTCAACCCCTATTGATTGGTCCGAAAATGCTATAAATTCTTTTGAAGCTTCAAGAAAAGCCTTAACTGACGCAACTCTTGCATTTCCTACAAACGATGGCCAATTAGTGCTTCATTCGGATGCTAGTGATTTTGCTATTGGTTCTACATTAAGTTTAGAAACAGAAAAGGGCCTAAAACCACTTTCATTTTTTTCCAGACGTCTAAATGAAACACAATTAAAATATTCTAGTTTTGATCGTGAGTTGTTAGCGATTTATGAATCGGTTAAACATTTTAGACACTTTTTGGAAGCCCGTCAGTGCACCATCTACACTGATCACAAACCTATTGTTTATGCATTTAAAAAAAGAACTGATAATTACACTAACCGACAAAGTCGGTGGTTATCATTTATATCAGAATTCACCACTGATATACAATTTGTAAATGGAAACCAAAACACGGCAGCAGACGCACTATCTCGAATTAATGAAATACAAATGCCTACTCCTATAGATTACAACAAGTTAAGTATCGAGCAAAAAGAGGATGCAGAACTTAAAGACCTTATGCAAAGCGGTCAATCCAGTTTGGAACTCAAATTAATCACCCTTCCTAATTCTACAACAGAAATTTATTGTGACATTTCTAGAGGCAAAGCACGCCCATATTTAACCCCTAACTTTAGAAAACAGGCATTTTGGAATTTACATGCACTTTCCCATCCTGGAACTAAAAGTAGTGTAAATCTATTGCGACAAAGATTTATTTGGCCTTCCCTAGCTAAAGATTGCCGAACTTGGGCTCGTGAATGTTTGGATTGTCAACGCTCCAAAATCACTAGGCACACGAAAACTGAGTTGGGAAAATTTGACCTTCCAACAGATAGATTTTCACACATACATTTAGATATAATTGGGCCTTTACCAGAATCAAATGGTAAAAGGTATTGTTTAACTGTAATTGATAGAGCAACACGCTGGCCAGAGGCATATCCACTAAGTGACATAACGGCACAATCAGTTTCATTTGCACTTCTCTCCGAATGGATTGCTCGTTTTGGTTGTCCTGAAAAGATCACCACTGATCAAGGCCGACAGTTTGAGTCTGAACTTTTTAAACAATTAGCTCAACTGCTAGGTGCTAAAAAGTACCGATCATCCCCATACCACCCACAGAGTAATGGGATTATTGAAAATTGGCACAGGCCCCTAAAATGTGCATTAAAAGCTAGACGAACTGAAAAATGGACCGAGGTACTGCCAACAGTGTTACTTGGGTTTCGTGCTGCACTGAAAACAGACCTAAAAGTTTTACCAGCAGAACTTGTTTTTGGGTCTGCACTCCGACTGCCTGGGGATTTTTTTGACGACAATTCCCTTATTAAAAGCCCTGAAGAATTGGTCCAGCGATTAAGGAACATTTTCCAGGATTTCAAACCACTGCCAACAAAGTCCCATCATCGCATAAAACCTTTTGTATCACAGGACCTCAACACGTGTACCCATGTATTTGTGCGCCACGCCGGTATGCAACAATCCCTCCAACCACCTTATGATGGACCTTTTGAGGTCATCCAGCGAGGTGATAAACTTTTTAAAATAGCCATAAAATGTAAAATTGTCAACATTTCACTGGATAGACTGAAGCCGGCCTTCTTAGTGAACGACGCACCTACCCCTGAATCAACAGCCTCCATCCCTGAACCCTCAACCTCTGAGACAGGGGCTTCAACTTGTGACTCGGAACCGTCTCGTACCACACGATCTGGCCGAACTGTCCGATTTCCAGATCGTTTAGTAGAACATTGACATATCGTTTGCACTAGGAAGGGGGTGCTGAGGTGACTTCCACCGTTCTACAATAATAAACATTTTTTAATTAACAAGTAGGCGACAGATGGCGCCACATACGCTACTTTGAAAAGACCTTTTGGAACAGAAGAGAAGAGAGGCAGTTGTGAACTGATCGTCGCTGTTGTTGCACGCGCTAAAAAACGATTGACTCCACCGCTTATACAATGTGCATGGCACATGGAGAAATTCTTATCTGTTAACTTATTTTTTTATTTGTAATTTCTAATTAAATGAGTGTGTAAATTAGCAAGCTTATTATTAAGTCTGAAGTAACGCACTGCTATCATTATGATAGACTTATAATTAAACAAGATTAAAACGGATTGAATATCCGTAGTGAGGAGCTCGATCAAATGACATCCTCAACATATATAAATTATTCGATAAGGAACATTATATTTTATATGCGTGCTTTTAAGCATTAAAAGAAGACTAAGAGCCGTATTTGTTGTTGAATATATTCTGTATTCATGAATGCAACAGAAATATTAATAGTCGAACCTTGCAATGCTTTTAATTTTTATATTATTTATTTTTAATACTAACTGTTACCCGTAACTTTGTTTACGTAAAATTTATAGAAAAATCAGTATATTAATCAGTTACAAAATTTCACTCAAACATGGGATCATTTCAGGATTTATTTTATTTTTATTTATTTATTTTTTTTTTTTATTATTCAGAAATTCAGATTCAGTATCAGAAATTCCGAAATAATAATTTTTATTTGACGTAACCACGAAACGTCTGCCATTAAATAAGACATCAATTACTATTCAGAATATCTGGTGTGAAACTGTAATTTCTGAATAAAGAATAAATTTAAAAATCAGTATATTAATCAGTTACAAAATTTCACTCAAACATATGCAATTTACCCATTTGCGTCAAGTGCACGTATGGGATCATTTCAGGATTTTTTTTTTTTTAATTCGGAAATTCAGATTCAATATCAGAAATTCCGAAATAATAATTTTTATTTGACGTAACCACGCAACGTCTGCCATTAAATAAGACATCAATTACTATTCAGAATATCTGGTGTGAAACTGTAATTTCTGAATAAAGAATAAATTTAAAAATCAGTATATTAACCCATTAATCGTCGCATAATTTTGGGAAAATCCCTTCAAAAATCGACGATTTTTTTTATTGCCCGATTTTATTGTTCATAAAATTCTGAGTTCATTAGTAAAAGAAACAGGGCATTTTCTTAATATTTAACCCTTTTAACGGTGGTTTGAACTGTATGAAATCCCTTAATTTTAATACCCAAAAGTCCATTAATCCCAGAAATTTAATACAAAAATTTTCTTTACTAAATTTGCGGAAGTTGGATGTTTTTTATTTCCAAATAAATCTGTTTATAAATTCTGATGTCAATCCTTTATTTCGACATTTACGAAATGAAGTAGCTTCGTTCCTGAAAGTGTTCAGGATGGATAAAATTTTTAAAACTTACAATTTTATTTATCTTTTATTTGATTGTATTGTACACACATGACGTGCAGAGAAGCTTCGATGCAATGTTGGAACATGTGGTTTCATTTTAAGTAAAGGTAAAGGCATATATAAATCAAATGATTTTTTATATTACTACAAGGACGATAATTTCATTCACATTTAATTTGAAAATCGACATAAAAAATATTTTTCAAAATTTAGTAAATTTTCAATATAAGGAAAATTTTAAAACATGACATGCATAGTCCTACATTACAGTCCTTACATTCATATTTGGTTTATTTTATATTTTTGTTTGCATATTTATTCTCATAGGAGGAACAAATTTTTCCTTCTGTGTAAGGTTTTGTCCGTAGGGGTCATAACATTCAGAAAATGGTGTTCACATAAACGAGTTGAGGTTGGTGATTGTTCTTTTCAAATGATTCAGATGCGCACAAACAGTCGAAGTTTTGTACAGTTTTGGATTAGGTGGATTTTGAGGATCGTGAGCTTCATTATTCCAAAAATGTAAATTTTTTTTTCGAATTCGCTGTACCTATTGTACGTCATAATATCGCGAAAAAATGGAGTTTTAACAAATAAAGTGCAAAATATATTTCCTTTAACTTTTTCTTTTAACTATTTTTTGTTCGACAGTAGTAAGAGCAAGAAACAACAGCATTTTATTTTAAGAAATAAGTTGCCATTCCAATCTGCCTTTCTCTCATTTTTCTCAAACAACCTTTCTCATCATAGAGATTAATTTCGATTACAATATTATCCGTCGATTCATCGTTTATAAAATGTTCATAGTACTGACGAATACCCGAAATAGCTTCAAACGAAACGTTAATCTTACGGTCCGATTTGAATTGCAAGCATGGAAGTGCGTAATATTGGGTCGTCATCACTATCTTCAGTTTCCGATTTTTCGGAGTCAAAAACATCTGAAAAAATTGAATCTTCCGATTCCTTTCCAGATATCTCAACACTAAAATCTTTCCCTTCACTTCAGCTACTTAATATAGAAATTTATAAAACGGTGACCCAGATGTATTCAGATTTCAAATAAGTAAAACATGTGTTTCAACTCGTACAATTCCTTAAATTAAGCATTACAATCTTGTCGTTTCAGAATTTCCCTTCCTTTAAGCTAGTGCTGCACAACCTTTTTGCCAGAAAATTGTTTGCCACCACAAAAAATTTAAAAGTAACAGTTGAATTATTTAATAGGAAAGTTTCTGTCAATTAATTAGAAAAAATTTTCTCCATAAAAATACTGGTAAAATTGGTGGCCCGCGGGCCACAGATTGTGCATCCCTACTTTAAGCGTTTAAGACTTCCTTAAAGGACTGATGCTGCAATATCGGCATAATACAATTCATTTCCTGGGCACCACTATTTGTTTAAGGAACAATTGTATTTACGACAGGAAATACAGCACTTCATGTCGCAAATTGTATTTACGATCCTGTCGTAAGTTTACGACAGGAAGTGCGAGAGAAATTTACTAAAAACTATACTTTAAAAATATAGTGGTGCGAGACAGAATATTAAAATAGAATTACGTATTTAACCCCTTAATTCTCGCTCCCGTCATATTCTCGGGCTGTGTCTTTTACTCAAATTGTTTGATTCCCACCAGTTTTATAAAACAGTGAAATTGGCTAGATTTTAGTATCGTTTTTCCTGTCATTAAATAAGGTGAATATTTCTTTTTCATAAAAGTGGTGCCAATAAGCAATTTGAATTTTTCAACCGTAATTTAATTCGAGCGTTAAGGCGTTAAGGCTTAAAAATATTTTCGGGAAAGAAAAATGCAAAGTAGATACCAATAAAAAATTAGCTAAAGTCATGAGACGTGCAGCCCGTGAATGTCACGGGTGCGACGAAATTTGTTCATACAGGTTTGCCCGTGAATGTCTCGAGCACGACGATTAAGGGGTTAATCAGTTACAAAATTTCACACACACATGTGCAAGTTACCCATTTGCGTCAAGTGCACGTATGGGATCATTTCAGGATTTTTTTTTTTTTTTTTAAATTTTGATTCAATATCAGAAATTCCGAAATCATAATTTTTATTTGACGTAACCACGAAACATCAGCCATTAAATAAGACATCAATTACTATTCAGAATATCTGGTGTGAAACTGTAATTTCTGAATAAAGAATAAATTTCTGAAATTCACCCATATATCCCTTTAACACTAGAACCGCCATAACGGTCATTTTGACCGGTGTCCAAAAAAAAAAAAAAAAAAAATTCAAATCGAACCAGAAATTTCTTTCTAAAATAAGTTAAACATGTACCCCGGAGATATAATTTTAATAATTTGATAGTTTTTAATAGAAATTATGGTGTAAAATATTTTTATAAAACTTGAGTAAAATTTCCGGCGATTTTAGTGTTAGCACCTGACCCATTGTGTAGGTGAACCTAAAGAAAAAGAAAAAAACATTTTTCTCTTTTTGTGCGAATTAAGGGGCTTAGGGCTTGTAAACTTTCAAAAAATCGAATTTTTTTGTTATCTGTTTTGATTATTTATTTAATTTTGAACACAGTGCAAAACACCGCATAAAAATATTTGCGTTTCTAACGGAGTTATAAGCATCACTTTCAATGCCGCATCCATTTAATTGCAACTTTAAGTCCGGTTTCTCAAAACTTCATTTTTGAGAACTATCCGTAAGATTAAAAAAAAAAAAACTATTTGATGGAATGGCTTAAAATTGTTTTTGAATGCATTAGGGTGACAACGATGTTAATCAGATGATTTAAATCGTGATTTTAATCAAACTATTTTTTTAAAACAATCATTGATTAAAATCAAAAATTTTCTAAATGTTTAAAATGTGAAAAAAATTATTAAAATCTAAGATGAACATAATTGGAAAGATTCTACAGATATTTTGACTTATGAATAAACAAAAAAAAGAGCTTTAAATAAGACAATTGTTTCGAAGCTTAATTCCTGAATATCGTAAAAAATTAAAAACGGTTAACTTTGTAAAAAGCATTGTTTTTATCCAACATAAAATCAGTGTTGCCAGTCGGCTACTTTTTGTTAATTCAGATTTCTTGATTACCACCACTTTTTTGAAACGGTAAAATTATCTTTGTTTTCGCCTTCATTAATATAAAAAGGGCCCATTTTACCATTTCTAAAAAGTGGTGCCAACCAAGAATCTGAATTTTAAAAAAGTAGCCCATCTGGCAACGCTGCATAAAATAGTTTCATTTAAAAATTATATTTCAATCTAATTTAATTTGCAATGTCATAATTTCCTTTTTGAAATCAATTTATGCATTATTTTATATAAAATAAACATAGCAAGTGTAATAAATTTCTGCAAGTAAAAGAATAAATAGTCCGTGTCTTAGTTTCTCGTTCTACTTTGGTAATAATAAATTAGTAGCAATCTCGAGTTAAAGAAGAATTAAAGAGTGACATCTGCTCAACAACTAAATTTTAAATGAATGCATAAGAAAAAAAGAACTAATTTGTATAAAAATGCTAAACACAGCAAGAGCTTCTTTGGTATAGGTTGAATAGTTTATTTTGTAACTCATATATACTAAAGAAAAATATTAGGTATTGAAAAGGCAACAAAACTTTTCTTAAAAAGAAAAAGAAATTAGCAATTGAAAGCTAATAATCCTTAATGCGAGATAATAATGCTGTTATTTAAATATTTTGAGGATTTCAGATATAACTGGCTATCCTTATATTTATTCCGTATGCATGAATGAATGGGTTTAACTCATTTTCATAATTTTTTTGGTTAGCATGCACATACATGTGTGTAAGTTTAGATTTTGGTGACTAACAGTAACTTTTTAAGTAAAAATGCAAAACGAGCTGCAAATAATACTTGTTAGTTTTGTTATTTATGCTATTAACTAATGAAATTACTTATTTGCAGTTTTTATTAGTTCTGCGATTACTGCACAAAATGTACCTTGCCTTAAAAAAAAGTTAAATTCACCTGTAGTTGTAGCCAGAAATTTCTTGTAAAAAACTTCCCTATTCCACAGTATTTCTAGATTCATGTGCACAAGATCTTGCAAAAATAATATAAACTTTATTTCCTAAAAAAAAAAAAAAGAAAAAAAAACAGCATTATTAATATTAAAACATGTTGTTATTTAATTGTATTTTTCAATTTGTGATCCATAAAATTATTAAAAATTACATTACCAATATATATCCTTACGAAATAGTGCCTATTTTTTATCCTCTTACAAAATTTAGCGTCATTGTTTCAATTAGATCGCGCTAGAGAACACTCTGAGTACTGTCAGTTTAATTATGGCCACCTTGTATAAGATCATTTCCAATTCTTTCGTATGGTTGAGATTTCAGACTCTTTTATCTTCTAAGATTATAAAGAAGTATTTAAATAAACTTATTTCTTCGTTACTTTATTTTATCATTTCTATTTATTCTATTGTACATATATTGTGTTCATGCAAACACAATTTATCTACGTTTTCGTGTCAACAGGGCTGCCACAGGTGACTATTTTTATATTCTACACGCACCACTATCATTGAAATACAAATTTTGTAGCATAATTCCCTTGCATTCGTTGGCAAAGTATACGTGTAAAATTTTTGTTTTGGAAAAGTGGGGCGAAATAGAATTAAAAAATAGACCCTGCTGTCAAAAAATATTGTATAAAGATATTACGCTAAGTTGCAATTGTTTATTGAGTATACAGGGCTCGTACGGGTACAGTTATTTTCAAGGTCAAATATCAATATTTTTTATAGCAAAATAAATCTAGTTTAAGCGGACGAAATTTTGCCTTATTAAAGGAGATATTTCCCATGAGAAAATACCGTAGAATTTTTTAGTCTGGAAATTCAAGGACCCAATCGAACCCTGGTATAGTATGCTATTGTTTAAAGATATTAAGCTATTTTTGCATTAAATTGCTAATTAACCCTTTAATTCCCATGGTAAAATACGATCTAGAAATTCCGAAATAAAAGAATCTGAATTCACACCACAAAATTTCAATAATAAATTTCGCTTTATTTAATGACGAAATGTCTGTTATTAAACCTTTAAACTAACACAGCGATGGCTAAATCAAAATAAGATAAAATATACTACTCTTGACCCCAGAGAGTTAAGACCGAAGAAAATATGCATTAGGGGCCTCCCCTGTTATACAGATGTTAAACTTATAGAAGAAAGCCTTCGCGAGCATGGATTTGCAGTCACCCGGTCTGCCATGCTTAAAAATAGAAAGACCGGGCATCCTATGCCAATCTATATGGTAAATGTTATACCACGTAAAAACTTTGAGGAAATCTACAAAATTAACGTGATCCACTATATTTCTGTTAAAATTGAAGCCTTTACTTCAAAATCTAAAGTTAAACAATGCTATCGGTGTCAAGGGTATGGACATGCCTCAGAGGTGTGCGGCTTTGACGCCAAATGTGTCAAATGTGGGGAATTACACTTAAGCACTGATTGTGTGCACAAAGGTAGAATTAAACCCACATGCGCTAATTGTGGCCTTGGGCATCCCGCGAATTTCCGCGGGTGCCCTAAAAACCCGTACAGACTTGAAAATAAACATAACAGAAAAACTACACGTAATAGCGTCAGCAATCTCTCCTCGGAAACACAAATTCTTGCTGAAATCATTAAAGATTATAACTACACCAAAAAACCTTCGACTAATGATCCCTCAACTAGTAATAACATGATAAATTCCGAAACTAATGTTAATGATACCTCAAATACCCTTTCCTCTCCTACTACTGAAAATACTAATAATACTCAAAATTTGAAAATTCCAGTAAATTACTCTAATGATATTAAAGATATACTTAACACCTTCAATGAAATAAAGGAAGTTTTTCAATTTACAAAATTCTTAAGCTGCATCAAAAACATTTCAACTCAAACCAAAAAAATTGATAACCCTATGCAAAAAGTAATGGTGATCATCAATGAATTCGATAAACTTGCTACCCTTCTCAACTTAAATGAAGAATAACTTCATTCCCTGCTAAACTATTTCCTTTTTTCCCTGTCTTTCTGTCTTTTGTGTGCTTAAAAAAAAAAAAAAAAAAAAAAAAAAAACTTATAAGCTGTTTTTCTTATGCTTTTCAAATTCTTTATTAGCTTTACCTTTTGTGCTTTAATTACACTATCTTGGTCTCCTCATATAACCTTTTATCATTGAGTTACCAGACTGGGCGGGTGCCGTCCTTCTTTCCCCTTGTTCCCCTATACATTTTGTGCTTTTTTAAGTCCTGTTAGTCTGAACTCTCCTCAATGTTGTTTTTTACTATAGTATTTTCCTATCTTTTGTGCATTTTCATATAATTTTTAATCTCTCTTCTTTTCTCTATATATGTAAATACTTCATTTTGTTATAAACATTTGTATCTTACTCTGTTTTTAATTGTGTTAAACTTATGTATGGTCTCTGAATTGAGTCTTTTTTTTTTTTACGGGGCTTCCTTTGGTAGCTTTTTCGCCTGTCCTGGACATTTTTGGATCATATGGAACTTTTTTTTTTTTTTTTTCCTACTAGTTATACTAACAATTTTTCTTTAAAAATTGTCTATCTTTTTTAGTTTTCTCTCTATTTCTTCGTGGCTACTAGCCGCGTTTAAACGCTCTTTTTTCTATGGCTCCCATTGCATTGTAAAACGAACTATTCTTAGCCTGGATGTAAAGTTGCCACGCAACTAGGGAATCCATACACCTGCTCTATTGTTCCATTGTTCCATTGTTATTAAACGAAGCAAATATTTCTACTATAAATTTCTGGTATGAATTTGGGAGATCTGGATTTGAAAATCCACTAAATTAGAAACACTGATTGTAGCATATCTGATACCATGGGCATTAGGGGGCAGTGTTGCCAGATTGGGGACTTTTTGGTCCCCAGATTGCTGATTGTCACCACTTTTTTTAAATAGAAATATTCTGATTATCTAAATATAGATTAATAATTCTGAAAAAATAAGGCGAATTATACTATTTAAAAAAAAATGATGATAGTCAAATAATCTGCATTAAAAAGTCCCCAATCTGCCAACACCGTTAGGGGGTTAATCTCCAGACATGCTTTTAACCGACTAAGCTAATTTAAGAAATCGAAAAATTAACAGGCAACATTATGTTTCTTATCCGAGACATCTCATATTTTTAACAAAATAGCAGATACATGCAATTTAAGAAGAAATTTGAAATGTGGCGGAACATAAAAGCTCAAATATAAATCGTTAAAAAACGAAAAATGTTTTTAGCATTCATATATTTATTTCATTTTTAGTTCACAGCATTAGATCAACCATCAACATCAAAATATGTATCATGCCCAAAATACTCTCAAGATGTAAAATAACACACTAGATGTAGGAAACGTAAAAATACGTTTTAGTTAAATTGGTTATGAAAATTCAGTTATTTTCGCGTGTATGTCCGGAACCGTAACCAAAAGTTTAATCAACCAAAATATTTTTCAAAAAAAAAAAAAAAAAAAAAAAAAAAAAAAAAAAAAAAAAAAAGGAAATTTAGATTTATTTTAACTCTTAAATGCATGAATTATTCTCTTAAGAGTGTGTTTTTTATCCTTATATTAAGGATTAGATACCAGATATTTTCAGATAGATTTTGAACTTTATTTCGTAGCATACTTTTGTATTTTTTACCCGATTAGTATTTCTATATAAATATAGTGGTTGCTCAGAACTTAATTAATTTATTCAAAGTTAATTAAAAAATGGTGCACTTATGCATCACTATATGCATTTAAGGATTAAATATCTATTTTTACAATAAAGCAAACTCCTACTTTAACACTGCTACTTTAATTAACCCTAGAACTACCGAAAATTTTACTCAAGTTTTATAAAAATATTGCACATCAGAATTCTTATTTAAAACTATGGAACTTATTTACTTAACTCATTATTGTCTGGTTTACACATTTAGTTTATTTTAAAGAAATTTCTGGTTAGAATAAATATTTCGAATGTACCCATCGGGCCCATTGGACCCGTCTGGTAGACGGAGGGTTAAGTCGAAGAATTTAAAATACTGTTTGGTATCTTTGCAAAAATACAGAGTGTACACGAATGAATCATGGAACTATTAAGAAAAAGGAACTGACAATATCCTTAAAATAGTTAAGCTTCAACTGTCACCGTTTTCGCACGGGCTAATTACCTCCGTTGAAACTTCCAACAGTAAATTTATACAGAATTTTTTTTTGTGTTTAAATTATAAATGAAATGTGTTATAAATGAAAATTTCAGTCATAAATAATAACAGAAAAAGGTTTAAATTTTTAGTGGTGTAAGTTTACTTTTGCGGTAGTCTAGTATTTTGTTTCTGGAATATTGTGACAACCCGTGATCAATCTGACCGTTTCACCAGCCAAATTGACACCAGTAAAAACAAATAGAAGTTTTTACCAAATATGAGTGAAAGAATTGCCTACTACTTCTGACGGTTTTTCGAGGAGCCTGGGGCCGCTGCCCCACATCCCCGACAGTAACACAATGGAAGCCTAACAGGAACTGAATCATGGCAGTACTAAGAATTGCCTTGAATATGACACTTAAATAAGAAAAAAATTTCTATTCAATTTTACTGGTGGGAAGTTTTCCCCCGGTGGTATTTTCAACTGTAAATTCGATTTAAAAAAAGTAGTCGCCATCTTGTGATAACCTCCTCAGTTACTTCAATCGCAACTGCAACTGGTAAACAGTACACTATATGTCTCCTCCTCTTTATTCATAACTCCACTGAATGAATATCCCAACTACAAGGCTATTAAAAGAAACGAAAAAGAGTACAACCTTGTTGTTTTTCGGAAATGAAAAATAACAGTTGAAAGTTTAAATTCAACACATTTATAAGTGTTCAATGTGAACGCTCTCAGAAACACGAACGATATCGTGGCGCTACGACAACTCATCCCACTTTTTTCTAAGCATGATTTTTTTTTTTTTTTTTTTTTTTTTTCGTGGGGCCTTATTAAAGGTCGGGTGTTTGTTCCACCGCTATCAACTGTTATTGACGAACTTAGGACACACCTATCTGAGCCATTCAAACGGTCACACCGGACATGATGAACACATAAAAGACGTATAACTGTGATTAATTTAAACTTTAAACTATTATTTTTTATTTCCGATGAACAAGGTTGTACTTTTATTTTTGTTTTCTTTTAATAGCCCTGTAACGTTGGGATATTATTTTTATGTCACCCTGTATTTCAATATCATGGGGCTGCTTTGGTAAATGCTATTTAGGTAAGATGGCAAATGATTGCACAAGAAACAAATGGGAAATTGCACGTCAAACGTGGCAAATGAGGTGCGTTCGTACTATAATTAGTTTTATAAATATTTTTTCAACAGCATATTGTACGGAATGTATATTTTAGTACGCTTCATAAGTGCATATAGATTTCATTTTGTTCGAAAGGCTGTAATATCATTAAAATGCACTTGAAATAATGGTTTCCCATTAGCCGTAATATAACGGAAAACTTTTGACTGTCCCTGTAGTTAAATTATACATCCGATTTTCATAAAATTTGAAATGAGCCGACAACATTTTGCAACAATTATATATTTAAAATTTCAGACCATTCGGTTGGGTAGTTCTTGCTCCGTTATATGCGGACGGTCAGACAGACGGACCGAACGGCGACTATTGGTGCTACATAATTATTTAATTACGAACGCACCTAAAAACAAGAGAATTACGTAAGAATATGACGTATTCTACGTAAAAAAATAATGTGAAAAAAATTATTAATTTATATTACACTGAAGCATAAATAACATGTGTAAATAAGAATTTTTTATTTTTATTTTTATTTAATTTTCAATTGCTATCAAAGAAACAGAAATAAACAAGTTGGAAATTGCTCGTCAAACGTGGCAAATGAAGTGCGTTCGTACTATAACTAGTTTATAATTTTTTTTTTACACCGCATATTCTAATGAATGTATATTTTAATGCACTTTATAAGTGTATATCAATTTCATTCTGTTCGAAAAACTGTAACATCATTAAAATGCACGTGAAATAATTTTTTTCCCATTGGCCTTAATGTAACGAAAAGATTTTGACTGTCCCTGTAATTAAGCTATACATCCGATTTTAATAAAATTTGAAATGACTCGACAAAATTTTGCAACAATTATATATTTAAAATTTCAGACTATTCGGAAGGCGGTAACATCATTAAAATGCTCTTGCAATAATTTTTTTCCCATTGGCCGTAATGTAGCGGAAAACTTTTGACTGTCTCTGTAATTAAACTATACATCCAATTTTCATCACTTTTGAAATGACTCGACAAAATTTTGTAACAATTATATATTTAAAATTTCAGATCTTTCGTTTGGGTAGTTTTTGCTCTGTTATATGCGGACAGACAGACGGACTGAACGACGACTATAGGTGCTATGTATTTATATAATTACGAACGCACCTAAAAATTGATAAAGTAAGCGTAATAAATAAAGATAATAATGAATAAAAATTCTCAGTATGTTCTTCAATTTTACATCATATCTATACTACATTCGACTTCAGTTTTACATTTTAAAGCTTTTTTTGCTTTTTGATTTTTTTTAAAAATCTACATTCTTATTTAACAAAATAATGAACATTGTATAAAATATTCACATTAATAGCCAATCACTTCTGCAGCACTCTCTGTCAAATCTTTTAAAATAATGCTTGGTTTCTTTTCGAAAATATTTCCACATCATGAAGATGCTTGAATAGAATCTATTTACAAAAGAAAGCAAACATTTACACGGTAAAAAACAAAAGAGAATAGTGTAAACCTTCTACAAACGCTCCAAAACATTACAAAGGAGGAATATATTCTTACTAGGACAAAGTATTATAGAAAACAATATGTGAAAAGGGAAAACAAAGTTTATCGAGAACAAATTAATAACGCGAGAAAGTCTTTTGATAAAAGAGAGATATATATAGACTTGGCCTTTTCCTTACAAGATCTTCATGATGTCAAAATATTTAATCATAGGCTATTTAAATATAGATAGATCTAACTTGCTATTCTAAAACAGAAAATAACGTAAAAATAAAATTCCGTTTGCACTCCCCTAATCGAGTAAAGAAACATTATTAAACATTAATCTTTCTCTGTATTTGAATAGAAACTTATTAGAAATAATAACGAAAATAAAATAGATTTTGTTAAAATTACTATTTCTCCTTTTTAAATAGTGATTTTAATAACTAAATCACTAGTTATTAAAGTTATTACTAGTTATAAAGTTAGTAGTTATTAATCTTAGGCTATTTAACCCCTTGAGGGGCGGTGGGATAAAATATATGTTAACAAGATTCTCACCAGAACATTTTAACTAAATTTTATATTTTTTGCCTTGGTAGGACTATCGTTGAAAGATTGTTTTTCCTTATTTAAAAATACAAATTTTCGATTATTCCGGTGAGAATTCAATATTTAGAGACCATTTTTGCTTGCCCCTCAAAGGGTTAAATACTGAAACAGAAAATAACGTAAAAATAAAATTCAATTTATACTTCCTTAACCCTTTCCGGCACGCAGTAAGTCTGTTTGTAAAATGATGAAATGATGGACTGACACCGGAATTTACAACGAATTTATTAGAAAATAAAAACTTGCTTATTTTCCCATACTTTATAAAAGGAAAATTTTAATTAAATATTATTTGTGCCGTTTGACAGTTATAGAATTAAAATTAGGTGTCCTTTTTTGTGGACACCGCCCGCTAAAGGGTTAATCGAGTAGAGAAATTTATTAAACATTAATTTTTCTCTCTCTGTATTTGAATAGATACTTATTATAAATAATAACGATGTAAAATAGATTTTGTTAAAATCACTACAGTATAACTTCAAAAATCCGGCAACATCGGGACCGAGACAATGCCTGATTTTTGAAAATTCCGGATTTTTGAAGGAATATCAAAAGTAGTATCTAGGAATATCAAAAGTTTCATTGTATTTTTAATGGTACCTTTACCTATAGTTTAATTCATTATTAAGAGATAATTATGTAAGAAAGAGAGAAAATTAAATATAAAAAAATTACTTTAATCGATATTTTCTATATTACAGAAAAATATGTAATAAAGCGTGAAATTATTTCTCCTTCTTGTAAATTCAGAAACATCGATACAAACTTTGTTTACTTCAACTTTTTGTGGCATTCTTTAACAAGTTTTTTTTTTCTTTTTTTACATTTTATACAAATAAAGAATGTTTATTTCGGAAATACAGTCTTGTTTCTCAAAGCATATATTAATACTCAAGTCAAATTTATGCATTTTTCCAGTGATACCTTCTCTTTTGCCGGTTGTTCATCCTCGTCTTTTGAGCTGCTACCAGCATTATTGGCGGTTCTCTTTAGCTCGGTGCCAGCGATCTCGCTGCCCGTTAAATTGTTCGTTGTTGATATATTTTCGTCAATGCTTAGCCAATCATCTATATCCCTTTTTTCGACATTTAATGCATTTTTAGATTTGGCGTGATCAATGAGCTCATAAATTGCGGCCGTAGCTCATAAATTTCACGGGAAATGTGAAAACCTGAAAATTCTTCTTCATCATTGATGTCGCCGTTGATAAATATTCGGTCCGGCCATATATTGTACCATGCATTTGCTAAAGTTATGTTCAAAGTTGTTCCCGTTGTTAAGAAATGTTGCGTTGCAGCTGCGTAAAAATAATCACAAATGAAAAAAAAAGTCAAATGTTCTTTTATTGCATTTTCATTTTCGATTTTGAAGTTATTAATTCATAAAAAATTGCTATTTTTCTTCTCCCATAACTTGTAAGTGTAAAAGAAAAAAGAAGAGAAAATATGGTTTTGATGCCGGATTTTTGAAGTTGCCGGATTTCTGAATGCCGTATTTTTGAAGTCACACTGTGTATTTCTCATTTTTAATTTAATCGTAAACATTTTAAATTTCATATTTCCCTAAAGATACCTTGAAGTGAAATTGACCTTGAGATGAGTTCTTCTATTGCGTAAATCGTAAAAAAATGTAGCATAGCAGCGCTACCTATTGGGCGATTTGCACCCAAAATTAAACAGAAATAATTTATATCAACGACTAACTGAATCTGAAGTTTGATGAAAAGTCGTGTATTAGTTCTTGTGAAAGAGCTATTGCGATAATCACAAACAATTCAGCCTAGCAGCGCTACCTGTTAGGCGATTTGCACCAAAAAGTAATAAGCATCAAAATATATCAAGGACTAACTGAATCTGAAGTTTTATGAAAATCTGTGCATTAGTTCTTGAGATACAGCAATTTCAAAAATCGTGACTAATACAGCATAGTAATGCCACCTGTTAGGCTATGTACGCCAAAGAGTAATCAGCACCAATTTATATCAGGGACTAATTGAATCTAAAATTTTATTAAATTCCGTTTATTAGTTCTTGAGATAGAACGCGGACAAAATTTTTGTCACATACATACAGACAGACATTTCGTAAAAACATGTTTTTCGGTTTCTCTGACCCCTAAAACGTTTAAATCCGTCTAAAACAGGAATTCGAAAATTTTCTCGCAGAAGAAAGTAAAAAGGAAGCTTCGTGCATGAGGCTATAAACTATCTTCATCTCGCGGATATATCACGTGCAAACTTAAAATATCAAAAGAAAGATTGTGACGAAAACAAAAGACTGAATAAAATATCTCCAAACAACTACGTTTGGGAAATAAGCTTTGTATTACTGTATTCGGCCAGAAATGTTTTACTATTTAAATAAGTAGAAATAACTAGTATAACAACTTGAGCTACTAACCTAGAACTAATATAGGTTAGAGCCCTGAAACTTCATTTTCATGTAGGTGCAGTTTAAAAAAGCTCGGCGAATGGAGCAGCTGCGAAAATTTCTGTCTACTACCACGCCCACTTAAGCCTCCCCTCCCCCCGAATACTAGGCACTGACATGAAAATGGCGGCAGCCATAGACATAATTTTTCAGCGTTTGCACAATCCCTTGAATTTAAACATCAGTATTGTTTTAAACTATTCTTTGCCTTAGGTAATATCAGAATAAGAAGCAGTAGATTATTCTAAGGGAACGGTGGATGATTAAAAAAATGTCTTTTAATTTTCATAACAGAGATTTGAAGTTTTCTACAAATATGCATTTCATCATAAGTATATAGCATACTTTAAAAGAAATTTCCAGTCTTATTATAATTTTAAGATCGTTTGAAATTTTGAAAATTTAAAAACGAAATTTTAAAATGCTCCTTGCGTCTTAATTTTTTAGATATTTCTTCGATTTTGGATTTTAATCGCTTAAACTCTATTAAAAACAAATCAATGCACCAATTTTTTGATCCCTTAAATAGTTAATTTTTTAGAGATATTTTTCTTAATTCCATATCGATTTTCATCAAAATTCTGCCTTATAATAAGTTAAAAATCAAATTTGATTGTCTAAACGAAGTCGAATTTTAAAATGCATACACAGTTTCTTTTTAAGCAATATCAGGATTCTTCCTTATCAGTTTCATGAATTTTGATCCAAAATTAAGTAGCAAGGAACATTTCAAACATTTCAAAAAAAAAGCTGAAACATTAGTGTTGAGAAAAGCAGATTTAAAGTGTATTAAACGGCCAAAAATTTGTTTGCGAACAAAATAAAAACACTTGTAAATTTGCGTAAAATAATCGCATCTGCATGCAGTTTTCCACCGCCCCCCTGAATAGTAGGCCTGAGTGCTGACCAAAGCGATATAAGTAAGCGTCCTATCTTAAATGGGAGAAGTAACCGCAAGATTAAAAGCGAGGTCACATCAATCAAGGTCATGCGCCACGTAGCGGATGGAGTGTGAACTACAGGTAGATACCTAACTGTTTTCTTACTCACACCACTAAAATTTTAAAATTTTTTTCAACTTGATTAATAACTGGAGTGACTGTGATAAGGCGAAGAAAACTTCGTGGTGTTAAGTGAATCTGGATGCCCCTCTCGCTACGCAATTATTTTGCAATAAATGTGGCAAACAAAATTCATTTCCATGATGGACTAAAGATTTAGAAAATATGCGCCACACTAAATTATCACTCCGTCCACAAGGTGGCGCAATTATGTTAATTTACGCCTGATTCCAGCATTAAGTTTGTTCGCTTACTTATAACGCTTTGGTGCTGACACAAAAATGGCGGCTGCTGAAGGCGGATTTTTTTTCAGAGTGTGTACGGGCCCTTAAATTTTGGCACCAATAATTTTTTTAAGCTTTTCCCGCGTAATTTTTCTGAGAATAAACAGATGAAAGAAATCTGTTATATAATACTGGTGTCAATATTTAAGAGACCGTACATGCGTTAAAATAAATTCGCCTTCGGCAGCCGCCATTTTTGTGTCAGCGCTCAGGCCTAGTATTTAGTGGGCGTTGGGTTTTCCTCGAATGACGTAGTACAAATTGGAAATTAATAATACACACAAAAAGAATGTCGATTTTGGGGTAGATTTTTCTTCAAAAAAATATCCACGGTCCCCTTAAAATGTACTATTAATTAAATTCAATAGATCGTGCAAACGCTGAAAACAAAAATCCTCTTTCGACAGACGACATTTTGTGCCCGCGCTTAGACCCTATATTGAGAGGGCAGTGCTTACAAGGATGGTCTCCATACGGGCATACTCAGAAAAATCTGAAAAAAAAATACAGAATGTTCTTCTTCCATGGGTATATATGTTTATAAAAAAAATTTCGGCGGAACCGCGGTAGAACGTCCGTAAAAAAATAATGAAAATTTCGTTTTTTTGGCGACTTATCACCGTTTGGCGAAGAAATAAAATTTCAAAAAATACGCTTGTCGAATACTCTTCAAGGAAAAAACTTTTTATGTTGAATTTGTTTAAATAAGTTTAATTTAAATAACTTTAGCTTTGTCATTTTTAGTTTGTTTTTTAGTTTTGTCATATATATTTATATGTACTTATAACGATTTTTAACTATCATATTTTACGATTTAAAACAAAATCTAAATTGAATAAAATTGTTCCAAACTCAAAAATATGCCCCACTGAGCACTGTGGATTCAACTTCGTTGCTATGGAAACAACTTCTTCGGTATGGAAATGTATTACGGCAGCATTATTCATCTGGCGTTAAAAGTTATTTTTATAACCGATAAAGCGGTTTAAATTTTAAAAAATGTGGATTGGAGAATAAAACAATGGCAAAATTTCATTCAAATCGGCAACAAGCAACATGTATAATACAAAATGTAACAATAATAATAATTTATTTCATGGTTTACGTTTAAATTCATAAAAAACCGCATATTCTCAAAATTAATTAACAAACAATTTTCAGATTAATTCAAATCGTTTGCTTTTGACGAGGAAAAGTGCTGCTCGCCAAATTGCGTGCCGCTTTCGTCTTTTCACGCCAATTATTCGAAAGTATTTTATTTTTTTACAGATTTTCTACTGTAATTCCGCCGCTAATTTTAACTGATCCTTTATTACACACATGAGTACTTTCACTAGCATTTTTTTCAACATATTCTGAGTATGCCCAGTATGGAGACCTTCCTTGTTAGTAGAAAGAATGGAGTTAAGAATGTAGAGAGGGCACATATAGTGTTGTGTCTACCAGTTGCGAGAGAAGTAAATGGGGAGGCAGTCACAATGTGGCAGCTGTATGTTTACATCGGATCAACAGTTTCTGTTTACCGCAGGGAAAAACTTCCACCAGTAAATTTGAATAAAAAATTTATCCTAATTTAAACGCCTTATTCATGAAGAATTTCTCACAAATATGGTAAAAATTTCTATTCGTTTTTGCTTGGGAAAGTTTGATCCGGTATTATAATCTCTCTCACGTACGTTGACATGAGGTTATTTAGGTTGTCACAATCTGGCGGAAATGTAGGGCCTGATAACGATCGAGGAAAAGTGCCACCAGTAAAAATGAATATTTATTTTTGCGATGATTAAGAATGAAATTCTGCAATAAAAATTCGCTTAAGTAAGGAAAAAACTTCTATTGAAATTTACTGGTGGAAGTTCGTTCCGGCGATAATCAGCATCTGCGAAATTTGTTACAGATGAAACTTCACCATTATAAGGACATTTCAATTCCTCTTTATTTATATGTACATTGTAGAAAGATGAGGTGAATGAGAGAAGCAACGTGTGTTTTCGGTCGCTGCTCATTTTTTTAACAGCTGTTCCCACGTGGAGGTGCAGCGTACCATTCGTACACACTACGGAATTCAGATGTATTCTCATTGAGCGGGGAGGGGTTGTCCCAAAACAGATGTTTTTAATACATTGGTGACGGCTACTTTTCGTCTTTTAAACTGGAAGCCCTGCCTATGGACGTTACTTTTGCAAGTTATATTACTTAAGAAAAATACTTTCCCTGTTCGTAAATGTATTATAAATGAATCCATAGAATATTGGTGGCATCAAAATAAGAATTAAATCTCCTTTCAAAAAAAGCTTTATTTATTGTTATTTGTTTCCTAGCATCGTGATTTTCTCTAACCTCCTGTGTGGGTACCAATTTTTTTTATGCGTTAAACTGTTATCTAGCACAGTGTCTTATATGAGAAAAAGTAAAAAAATCTTCTTCGAACACCTTTCTTTAGGTGCGTTCGTAATTATATATAAACGTAGCATCTATAGTCGTCGTTCAATCCGTCTATCTGTCCGTCCGTCCTCATAAAACGGCGCAAAAACTACCCAACCGAATCGTTTGGAATTTAAAATATATAATTGATGCATAATTTTATCGAGTCCTTTCAAATTTTATGAAAATCGGATATATAGTTTAATTACAGGGACAGTCAAAAGTTTTCCGTTACATTACGGCCAATGGGAAAAAATTATTGCAACTGCATTTTAATGATGTTACAGCCTTCCGAATAGTCTGAAATTTTAAATATATAATTGTAGCACAATGTTGTCGAGTCATTTCAAATTTTATGAAAATCGGATGCATAGTTTAATTACAGGGACAGTCAAAAGTTTTCCGTTACATTACGGCCAATGGGAAAAAAAATTCAAGTGCATTTTAATGATGATATAGTCTTTCGAACAGAATGAAATTAATAGGGACTTATGAAGTGCACTAAAATATACATTCAGTACAATATGCACTGCAAAAAAAATTATAAAACTAGTTATAGTACGAACGCACCTCATTTGCCACGTTTGACGAGCAATTTCCAACTTGTTTTTTGTTGTATCTGTAAGTCCTATTAAGTGAATTTTCTGCATTTGGTTCACATTCTTTTGTTTAGTGTATTTTCATTGTATTTTACTCGTCTGGCAATATATGATACTGCATTATGAGGGGTTTTTGCGGGATTATTATTCTGCAGAACGTAGCTCGAATCCCAGTGGGCATGTTAGAAAGTGTACGGTGGAGCTTAACCCCTTAATTATCGCTCCCGTCAATATCACGGGCTGAGGTGTCATTCGTTATTTCTCGTGTCCGTCACGGGCTAGAAATTTAATTGCTGGAAAAAACTTCGAAACCAGAAAAATTTAAAAGTAATTTCCCTGTAAAATCTTTGAGTATTAGTGTTTCGGTTTGGTTTTTGGTGCTGATTGTAATGTTGTGCTTTGTATTGCAGGTTTCAAAATATATCGCACTCAAAAAATTATTAATAATCAAAATTTAATATATGTATATTATTTCAAATATTATTTGTAAAAATTTGTGTGATGATGATAACTAATGATGATAACTAAAGATCTAAGATGTGAAAAATAAAGGTCTTATTCGCATCAATTTTTATGGTATAAGACAGACATAAGACACAGAATCAAAGCGATATAAGTAAGCGTCCTATTTTAAACGGGAGAGGTAACCGCAAGATTAAAGGCTAAGTCAAATCAATCAAGGTAGCACGCCACGTAGCGGACGGGGTTAAACGACAAGAAGATGCCTAACTGTTTTCTTACTTCAACCACTAAAATTGTAACGTTTTTTTCACCCTGATAAATAGCTGAAATGTTTCAGACATGGTGAGGAAAACTTCGTGGTGTCAAGTGCATCTGGGCGCCCTTTTCGCTACGCCATTATTTTGCAATAAATGTGGTATATAAAATTCAGTTTCATGAGTGACAGAAGATTTAGGAAATATTCGCAGATGGTAGGTATCCTGTCATATATGACGTCACACTAAAAGCCCGCGTATGTGGATTATCACCCTGTCCACAAGATGGCGCAACTGTGTTAATTTACGCCCGATTCCAGTATTAAGTTTGTACGCTTACTTATCGCTTTGCACAGAATTCTCACATGAGGGCTTTTCTACAAATATGAATTTGTTCTATAATATCTTTTTATTTCGCCTTAAAAAGAACTAATTGCATTTTTATTTAGAAGACTTACAATTATTCAATTACTGTAATAAAAAAAATAGGTATTTTTTTATGTTTTTTCCAAATATTAAGCAACCGTTAAGGGGTTAAAAATCGGGTGCATTAGCATAGCTGCCAAATTTTACGCTTTTTTCCTACCACTAAAATTTTATAGTAACTATTGTCGCATTTCGAATTGTCGAAATCTCACAATTAGACAAAACGACAATCCCTCTGAAATTTTAGTGGTAGCAAAATAGCGTAAAAGTTGTCAGATATACATTAGTACTTAAATATCGGTAGTCACCACCTTCAAGGTATTTTGATGAAAAGCAGATGATTTAAAACTTCAAATTATGTACAGTCGTGGAAAAAAAAGTAAACACCCCCTACTAACTCCTCAGTAAATTATCGCAGAAGAAATTTACTGGTATCGAACGATTGGAAATAAAGTCTACTTTTAAATGATATAGATAAAATTTTCTTAGGAGGCCATCTACATATTAAAACGAACCGTAACTTTATTTTTTTTCAATAGCAGTACACAATTCTGACAGCATAAATGAACTCTACACCCTTCAATTAGCCTAAAAACAAATTTTTATGCAATTCGTACCATAAGTTTCTGAGAAAATAATTATTTTAAAACGAGCGTAATTTAAGGGCTGTATCCAAATTGAAGTTCGGAATTCGTTTGTTAACCGAGAGAGCCCTCATCTTGATCAAGGCACCTTAAGAAGTCAATGAAGCCTGCTAGATTACACGACAGCAGAAGAAATTTCAAAATATCTAGTCACTCCTACTATAGACGACCCCTTAACCCCTTGGGGACGAGCGACACGAATACGTGCCACATGAAGCACTCAGAATCCTAGTTTTTCCTCACCAGTAAAATTTTACTGTGAAATTTGCCTTGTTTAATCAGCGCACTTTCTCGATTCAAAAAGACACAAATTTCTGTTTTTAAAAAACGGTGACGAAAGATTAAAGATTTCGTAAAAGTCTCCCGTCCCGAAGGGGTTAAACCATCATTTCGCCGTTTTTTAAGCATAATTTGAAAGATACTTGGAAGAAAAATGTGAAATTTTGGATTTCCATAAAGCAGGACTTAATAAATCTAATTCCATCAACAAAATTAGAGGTTGCAATTCAGAACTTTTTCGAGTATTAATTTCATAAATCTTAAGACATATCATAAAGTTATAAAAATTCCAAATTCAGCATATTTATGTTTGGGTATATTAGTATTATTGCTACACAAAAAATTAGCACATTTTAGCATAATTTCTGGAGATATAAATAAAAATATGAAAATGTAATTTAACATTGGAAGCACTAAATTTTGAATGTCTATAATTCAAAAACTTATCATTCAAATGACTTGGAATTCGGTGTCTAGGCATAGTTTGAATAAAAAATTTGAAATATCTTGTTAAAATTGGGTATTGTCATTGAAAAAAATGAAGTTTGGATTCGTTTTAATATGCAGATGGCCCCCTAAGCAATTTTTATATACATCATTTAAAAGTAGACTTTATTTCCAATCGTTCGGTACCAGTAAATTTCTTCTACGATAATTTGTTGAGGAGTTAGTAGGGGGTGTTCACTTTTTTTTCCACGACTGTACCTTCCTTCATTAAGTAAAAAATAAATTTTGTCTATCAGCAATAATTTTCCTTTATTCGCGTAAAACAGGAAAAAAGGGAGTTTCTATGCCTCACGCTGTATAACATCCTTATAAGATGATCAGGGTTGCCAGTTTGGCCTCCATTTTTATCCCGAAATTTCGACTTCAGCATAGATGCAAACAGTTCTTAAAGATCCCGCAGTCTGATCCAAGACAAACATGTTTCGAACCGGGAATTTTATTTAATAAACGATTTCAAAATGAAATCTAATAAGTAGGGGAGATGGGTGGGGGTGTGAAAGGGACATTTTTTCTTTATAAGCTTACTAGCAAACCCCGCGGTTATGCTCGCGTAATATTTGAAATATGCCAAGTGATATTTATATGTCTAATTTTTATTAAAAGGTATTAACTAAATTTTTGTTTTATTAAAAGGTAATACTTTATTTTATTAAAAGTTTTTTTTTTTATTAAAAGGTACTTATTACTTTTAGGAATAATTCAAAAATTACTATTTAAAACACAGTTTGATTAAACATCATTATTACACTGCATTAAGCAGAAATGAGACATAAATTAATAAAACGAAATAAAACTGAATGAATGATAATTTAGAAAATATTTTGAAACTTTTATGTTCAATTAATACGCTCATTTCAGTATTCATTTAAAGTTTTGAATTTTTTAGAAACCATCTTCTTACATCTTAAAATTAACTATCATGCAAATTCCAAGTCCTATCACCTCTCTCAGTATAAAGGAATATGTTGAAATAGGAACTGTCACCATTAATTTGCCAACATTAGTTTTGAAATCGGTTGGTTTTTTCCTAATATTCCACAGAAACGTAATTTCGAAAGCTTTTAATGGCCTTTTTTAGAACGTTTGTTGTTCCTGTGAACCCCAGGTGGTAGAATCATCGGAATTAAATATAGCCTGTGTCTGATCAGAGACTGTTACCATTGATTCGCAACTATTACATTTATAATCGGTTTATATTACCTGAAATTGCATAGAAATCGTAATTTAGGACTTTTTTAGAATGCTTTTCGCACCTCCCCTTCGCTTCACCCCTTTTTAATTCAAATTTATTTTCGACAGTCCTTCGAGGGCATTTATATTTTATAAGTAAATACCATGCCATATTTAAAGTTTCTAGCCTCTTCAGTATCACAGAAATCGCAATTTAGGAAGTTTTTAGCTCCTGCAACCCACTGGTGGTAGTGGGACAGACATTAAATATAGCTTATGTTTGAGCAGGTTCTGTCACGAACAATTTGTCATCATTATTTTATTTAATCGATCTGGTATTTGATAAGATTGCATAAAAATTGTAATTTATAACTCTTTTCGCTCACTTCATCTTTTTAAATTTAGAATTTTCTTTCGACTGCTCTTAGAAAGCAGTTGCATCTTGTAGGTAAATACCATGCCATACTTCAAAGTGTTAAACCCCTCAGTTGTGCAAAAAACGCCAATTAGAACACGTTTTGCTTTTGCAACCCTCAGATGGTAGTGACAACAACATAAAATATAACCTATGCTATAGCAGGGACTGTCACCATTGATTTGCAACCATTACTTTTGAAATAGCTTTGGTATTTCTGAGATTGAGTAGAAATCGCAATTTAGAACGTTTTTAGAACGCTTTTCGCGCAATTTCACCCCTTTGTAAATTTCTAATTTTTTCGAAAGTGTTCTTAAGGATAATTTATATCTAATAAATATGTACCTTGCCTAATTTTAAGTTGCTAGCCCCTACCGATCACAAAATTCGAAATTTAGAACGCTTTTTTCTCCTGCAACGTCTAGGTGATAGTGATACCGACATAAAATAGCGTCTATGTTAGAGAAGAGGCTGTCAGCATCAATTTCCTACCATTACTTTTGAAATCAGTTTGATTCTTCCTGAGATATTGCTGACAAATCGGCATTTAGAATGTTTTTAGAACCTTTTTCACGCATTTGCTCCTGCATATCCTCTGGGGTAGTGGAAACAAATATAAAATATAGCCTATCTTGGAGGAAGATCTGTCACATTCATTTTTACACCATTATATTTTAAATCGGTTCAGTACTTCCTGAGATTGCATAGAAATCGCAATTTAGAACGTATTTTACAACGCTTTTTGCGCATTTTGAACCCCTTTCAAATTTCGATTTTTTTAGGAAATGTCCATTGATATTTTATAACTAACTACCATTCCAAATTTCACGATTCTAGGCCCTTTCGTAACGCAAAAACCGCAGTTCAGAACGTTTTTCTCCTGCAACCCCTTTGTTGTAGTGGTACCGACAAAAAACATAGCCTATGTTGGAGCAAGGGTTGTCACCATGATTTTGACGTCTTTATTTTTTAAATCGGTTTGGTATTTCCTGAGATTGTGTGGAAACCATCATGTAGAACGTTTTTTAGAACGCTTTTTGCGCATTTTCACCCCTTTTAAATTTCGAATTGTTTAAGAACTGTTCTTAGAAATCCTTTGTATCTAATAAGTAGCTAATATTTCAAATTTCATATTTCTAGGTCCTTCAGTCACACATAAATCGCATTTTTAGAACGTTTTTTGCTCTTGCACCCCATTTGGGGAAGTGGCACCGACATAAAATATAGCCTATCTTGGAGCAAGCGTTGTCACCATCATTTTGACACCAATATTTTTTAAATAGGTTTGGTATTTCATGAGATTATGTAGAAACTACCATTTAGAACGTTTTTTAGAACGCTTTTTGTGCATTTTCACCTCTTTTAACCCCTTAATTCTCGCTCCCGAGATATTCTCGGGCTGTGTCTTTTACTCAAATTGTTTGATTCCCACAAGCTTTATAAAATAGTGAAATTGACTATATTTTACTATCGTTTTACCTGTCATTAAATAAGGTGAATATTTCTTTTTCATAAAAGTGGTGCCAATGAGCAATTTGAATTATTCAACCGTAATTTAATTCGAGCGTTAAGGGGTTAAATTTCGAATTGATTAACCCCTTAATTCTCGCTCCCGTCATATTCTCGGGCTGTGTCTTTTACTCAGATTGATTGATTCCCACCAGTTTCATAAAATAGTGAAATTGCCAGATTTAAGTATCGTTTTTCCTGCCATTAAATAAGGTGAATATTTCTTTTTCATAAAAGTGGTGCCAATAAGCAATTTGAATTTTTCAACCGTAATTTAATTCGAGCATTAAGGGGTTAAGAACTGTTCTTAGAAATCCTTTATATCTAATAAGTTGCTAATATTTCAAACTTCATATTTCTAGGCCCTTCAGTAACACATAAATAGCATTTTTAGAACGTTTTTTGCTCCTGCACCCTTTTGGGCTAGTGGCACCGACATAAAATATAGTCCATCTTGGAGCAAGCGTCGTCAAAATCATTTTGACATCAATATTTTTTTAATCGGTTTGGTATTTCCTGAGATTATGTAGAAACTACCATTTAGAACGTTTTTTAGAACGCTTTTTGTGCATTTTCACCCCTTTTAAATTGCGAATTGTTTAAGAACTATTCTTAGACATAATTTATATCTTATAAGTAACTAATATTCCAAATTTCATGTTTCTAGGCCATCCAGTAACACAAAAATTGCATTTTTAGAACGTTTTTTGCTCCTGCACCCCCTTTTGGCCAATGGCACGGACATAAGATATAGCCTATGTTCTAAGTTGGACTGACACCATCATTTTGATACCATTACTTTTGGAATCGACTCGGTAGTTCCAGAGCTTACCTCCTACAAATAAACAATTTTTACCTCTTTATAATAGGGGTATAGATATAGATTTAATTAAAAGATATCACTTTAAAATTTGCACCTAGTTCTCGTCTAAAACCTTTGCTTTGATAGTACTAAAACCTCTTATCCTCAAGTACAGCAATTAAAAATATATACGCATTTTTATAAATTGGTAGAAATGTCCCTTTTAACCCCATTGTAGGGGATGAAAGGGGCAGTGTGCGGGGTTGAAAAGGACACACATAAATAAAACATTTTTTCTTTTTATTTGCGATTACATTATTCAAAAATAAAAGATAATTATACACAAATAAAAATAAAATATATTGCAACATATGATAACATAGAAACAAGAAAAATAACATTTTTAGGCCTATTTGACATGAAACAACTTTAAATCAGTCTAAGAATGATTTATCTCTAGTTGTCTCACCACCATTTACGGGTTTAGGCAACTTCACTACAATATCATTAATATTCACATTGTTCCTGTCAATAGTATCAGTAAATACGAAATGGTTTTATTCTGCTTTTTTTTCTGAAAAAATATACTTTGAATTCATTGCGAGTGCTTTTCTGAAGTTTGCAGCTATATTGCGATTGGAATATCACCATAATTATTCCATTACCTTTCGCAAATTTTATAGTCTTAATATTTATATTGCTTTCATAATTATCAAATTAGAGGAGAGCAGGATCAGTTTTAGAACAACTATAATTATTAGCTAATGCACAATTGCTTTAAAAAACTTACGCGGTCATTGACCAACTTTGATGAGGAAGTCCAAGTTTTTGGGATTGGGCACTTTCGAGTATGAGCTCCTTGAAATTATTCCTTGGAAAAACGAATACTATTGAACAGAGTTACCTGATGCAGAAACAAAACAAAGTGTGACAAGTTTACCACGTTCCGCTGATGTTACGCAAAAAAAATGTTTTTCACTACGTTTTGCTGCTATATTAGGTGGTTTGTGCTCTGTCATTAAGCCTGTTTTATCACAGTTATATATTATGTACTGTGTAAATGTATAGCGATCCATAGATAACTGTAGGTTTAAAAAAAAATTCAATTTTAGCTTTATTGAAACTTGTACTTGTTAAACTATTGGCTATACGTTTCTTAAGAGAAAGTAATGAATTTCGTTGCATAAAATCTTGGAACCAATCAATTCCAGCTTGCTTCTTTGTTTGCCAAGATAGGGACATTTGGAGGGTTGAAAGCAATTGAATACTCATATGCACAATTGTCAAACATAGTTAATATTACATGCTTGGAGCAAATATGAAGCTAACTCTTTTTATTGAGCTTCACTAAAGGTAGCGTGATAGGAACACCCTGAGTGGTTGAAAGCGACATGTCCCTTTCAAACCCTCGGTTTCTGTCCCTTTCAATCCCATACCCACCTAGCGAAATTAAAAATGTATTCATGCATCAGAGTGTTTTAGCTAACAGAATATACTGATATTAGCATAAAGTGCATACTTTACAGTGCTAAATAACATAAACATTATAATGCTAAATACAATATTACTTTTTTAGAGAAAAAATAATAGCAACATCAAAATTTACTTTTTTTATATCAAAAACATGTTTTGCTTTCATCACCTACAACGATACAATTGCTGATGTTAGTTATAAGGATTATTAAGACAGAACAAGAATTGTCATCAATTGAGCCAAAGTTGAAACATCGTACGTTTTATTTTCTTCCTGAAATTTTGAGTGTCCCTTTCACCCCCAATCTCCCCTACCATGTAGAAAAAAGGCACATTTTCTTATATACACTTTCCGATTTTAATGAATTTTTATCGTAATTTGCCAAGAAATATTTAACATTGAATAAATATAAATATACTTTTACATTTTCTAGTGTGAATCCGAATTTTTTTTAGCAAAAGTGGCGGCCAAACTGTCAACCCCGACGATGATCCGCATGATAATTACAATGAGGTTACTTGTCCTGTTTTTACTGAAGCATTGCGTGCAAAAATATATATTCAGGGTAAAATGCTGATAAATATGGAAGCATGGATAAAATATCATTAAACGATTGCATGTGTGAACTATTTTTTGCAATTCTGAATTCGATCGCAAATTCTTCTGTTTATTTTTCCTTCAGAACACAAAACTGCAGTTGAGTTACTAATACAGAATTGATCTAATTTCCCTCTACGTAAATGATGACATCAACTTTAATGTATTTATAAGGTAGAAAGGTATAAATGATAAAAAAATTATTAGACTAACAAATATTGTTATTGTCATTGCAATTAGAATTTCAATATTGTTGTAATCAGTGTCGCCAGTGGACTAATTTTTTTAATTCATATTTTTTGATTGACACCACTTTTTTGGAATAACAAAATTTGCCTTATTTGATGTCATAATAATTAAGGCGAAAACAAGGGGAATTTTACCAATTAAAAAGAGTGGTGTCAGTCCAGAAATCTGAATTTTAAAAAATCGCTGACTGACAACATTGATAGTAATAACCTCTCTATTCTAAAAAAAAAATAGTAACTTACGCTGTCACCACCGCCCCCTGAATACTAGGCCTGAGCGCTGACACAAAAATGGCGGCTGCCGAAGGCGGATTTTTCTCAGCGTGTGTACGGTCCCTTAAATATTCCTACCAGTAATTTTTTGAAGTTTTTTCCGCTTCATTTTTCTGACAATAAACAAGGTAGAGAAATCTTTTATAAAATACTGGTGTCTACATTTAAGGGACCGTGCCTACGCTAAAAAAAATCCGCCTTCGGCAGCCGCCATTTTTGTGTGAGCGCTCAGGCCTAGTATTCAGGGGGCGGTGCTGTCACCGCCGCCGCCGTCGGTTTTGAATTTTTTGTGACCGAAGGACTTTCTACGTTAATATTAAGAAAAATATTGCGTACAAAAATATGATAATCGGCGATATTATAGAGAAATGTTTGATAAACACGCTGATGCAGACAGTTTTCAAATCGAAGAATTATTTTAAGAGATATTTAATGCTAAAGTTGGACAATATCGTTCCATTAAAAAATTTTTATAGGAGCAAAAACTACGCATGGGAATTAATTCATTTTAGATCATTTTATATGTTAGAATTTCCCGGTGTGCAGATTGCATTTTTTTTTTTAATTTGACTCATTTTATTAGGTTTTATTTCTATTTTAAATTCAAATTTTCAGCATTTCGAGAGCCATTTTTTTACTTATTTTAGAAAATGGTATTAATTTAAACGGTTGCCAACTGAATAAACAGCGCAAACAATAATGTTTGCTTCAAATTAAAAATTTATTTGCACGTGACTATTGGGCATTTCCACGAGCACTTGTCGTGTAAGTCACATACTATGATTTTGGCTACCAATACTTTAGAACGGAAAATGTATCTTATCTTATGGGAGATATCTCGTTAATTGAAAAAGGCGAAGCAAACTTTTATAAAATATCGGTGGCCAACAAGCATAGTATGTGACTTACACGACAAGTGCTCGTGGAAATAGCCTATTATAAATAGAAAAAACTCTTTCAAATTAGAATTAAATTATTACATATAAAAAGTCAGAACTTGTTGAAAATTACTTCATAAAAACTATATTTACACATGAATTTTAAAAGAGAAATGGTATTGAAAAATAATAAATTCATTAAAATGCGTTAGAAGTTTAAATAGGAGAAATTACGTCACATTTACGTTACATTACACTTATTACGTAAAATGAACAAAAAATAATATTGCAAAACAGTTTAAATTTAAAAATTGTGCGAGTCATTTATTTGGTATTTTAAAATGATCTTTTCAACTATTTTTGTTAGTACAGCGCAAATAATATTTCATTTCTAACAAAAGTATTTTTACGTGAATATTAAAAAGAGAAAGAAAAGTTTTTTGTAAATTACGTCAGATTAAAAAAGATACATTTAAAATGCTTTATTTAAAAGAACTTTCTTTTCGCTTTCTTAAAAAATACCGCGATACAAAGACTCTGTTTACTTAATTCATTCTATATTAGCTTATTTTGAAATGCTTAACTGATTTTATTTAATCAAAGACGAAAACAACCATTGTATCTTTTAACAGCAGCTGATTTTTCCTTAAAATTCCTCAATCAAAGAGAAATGAATAAAAACCTGTTTATAGGAAGATTGCCACTGTTCTTTTAATTCCTACTATTAGTTCACACTTTCTCTATATTTATATATCTGGTTCAAATTTTCAATCGTTAATAAAATACTTATTATTCATCCTATCGAGTTGAAATAATTTTTTTAAAACTTGTACTGGATGACAATTTATGTCAATACAAATTTTTTCAAATATTAATTCATTAATTAAATTTTAATTAATTAATTGCATTTTTATATAGGAGACAAAATGGCGGTCATTGGTTAATGAACAGCATTTAATGCATCTTCATATCTATGAGTGGGGGTCACCATAGAGGGGACCCTGTTCTGTCGCCAAATACCGCCAAGTTTGTCGCCAAATTGGCGATATATCGCCAAATTTGGCGACCAAAATGAGTTGCCAAAAGGGACGCCAACTTGACGATATCTCTAATATTTCGCCAAATTCCCATAGACTTCCATTGTGAACCTACTTGCTTATAGAAAATCAACAAATTGAGATATTTTAATGCAACAAAAACTAATATTAGCTTAAGGGATTATATTAAATTTTTCTTTGATGACCTAAGTAGGAATTGACTTTAAAAACAAAATTTTTATATTACTTGTTTAAATTATAATTCAATCTTTAAAAATCTTTTTAAAGCCGATCAAATTAGCGTGCTTTTAGAGACTGCGGTGCCTGAACGGGGGTTGGCGAACGTAGCTCGTAGGGGGCCGAGCTCCCTAGTAACATAAAAAAATACAAATATTACTTATAGAAAAATATACATTATTATTATATTTTTACATTGTTCTTTAAGTGATAGTATTGGAGTTGACAATAATAATAACTTTAACATTAATAATTACATCTTTTGTCATTATAGTTTAGTATTGCTAATGCTTTTTTATTTTGCTCTTCAAAAAATAACATTTTACGTTTTGCACATTTTAATTCATATACTCATTTTATAAGAATGTGAATCTGAATGCACTCAATAAAATGTTTTAACAAGGTAGGAAATATCGTGTGCCATGCATTGCTTATCCCAATTTTGCATAATTTTGGACACCTTCCAAAATTACAGGCACACAAATTATGCTTATCCCAAAAACATTACTTTCTAAACACATTAAAATAAATAAAACTGTACATTAAAATTCAATTTAGTAGTTTTTACATTATAAAAATTTATATTACCGTACAATATTTTTCACAGATTACTACATTGACAGTTTCCTAAGATCAGAGTTGCCAACCTCCCGATTTTTTTTATACCAGTAAAATCTTACAAAAACGTTCGCTTTATTTAATTGCATAAATTGTGCGATTATATAAAGCAAGTATTTTAGAATAAAAATATTGGTATGAAAAAAATCGGGAGATTGGCAACTATGCCTAAGATGCTTTTAAAAATAACGCTTTTCAATACAGAAAATATCTACAATACATCGTCAAAATCAGGCTGAGAGCTGCCAATCTATGAAGTTTATAGCTTCAGTTCTCCAGCGGTATTTATTAATTTTTTTTTAAATGTTGAAACTTATTTATACGTATAATTCTTTACAATTGACATATAGACATAGCCAAAAGCGACCCTTTAATAAACATACAAACATTCCAGTCATCGAAAATTGAGAGTGTTTACAAACTAATTAAAGGGTCTCAAGACTCTTGAAATTGGAAAAAAATGAAAAAAAGGACTATTTTCAACATTGAATCCAAGAGGACGCGCGCCGGGCCTGATGGACACAGAGTGCATGCGGTTTTAACAATTGCCACCACTATATTTTTTAAAGTAATCTTCAACTTCTTTTACCGCAAAATTGTCTCCGACTAAATAAGGTGACTATTATTATTTGTACTTACTGGTGACAAAGTAAAAACCATTCATACCCTGGGTATGCGCGCGTTCTTCCGGGTAAATATCTTAAAATGTATATGATTTAAAAACACAATTTTTATTGGGATGAAAGATATAAGTATGTTCTTTCATTTCATGTATTTAAAAAAAATTTGAGATGCCGAATTAGTATTTACAGAGGGCTCCAAACTGTCAGACATTTGTCGAGCAAAAAATTGGTATGACAGTTTACGCGCAGGATTACAAAATAAATTTTGCATCTAGAATGACATTTTTTTGTGCCTAATTATATTTCAGATTGTAATAATTACCCTGAACCGAAAAAAATGTATTTAAAGTATTTTTACATTTTTAATACAAAGTTGTATTTAACTAATGCGAAATTTTAAAAATTTCAACTGTATACCGTAATTTCCGGTGTATAGCCCTCGGATCAAACAATCGTGTTTCGACTCAGAAATTGTTTTAAATAAAATGTAACGTTTTAGATCGCGGTAAATATTGGTCTTCAAATACTGAATAAAATTTCTGGGTCCAAACTGAATTGTTTGATCTGCGGGGCTATACACCGGAAATTACGGTAATCACATAATTTTTTTAAATAATAAAAAGGAAATTTTAGGTTCAGTTTACACAGACTAACATGAAATATATGTTTTAAACTTCATGAAAAATATTCAGAAGTTTTTGAGATATCGTTCACGTTATGCCCCAAAAATGTCATATGGAGAAAAATGACTTTAAAGTTTCGGAAATGCCGCTTTGGCTATTGCGCAGGTATAATTCTAAAAGTCATAACTTCTGTTCTAATAGGAATTTCAAGGAAATAACTATATATAAATGTTCAGAAAAGGTAGGAGTTTAGCATCTAAAAAAATAAAAATTTCGAAAAGCTTTAAGAAGTCCTGAGACGCCTTAAATATAGTATTCAGTAAATATCAACAAAAGAAAAGTAAACTAAAAATCCGACAGGCAGCATCATATTTTGGCTATCATTTATAGCGTAGATGATTTTGGTATGCATGATAGTACAGATAACTAAACTGTCAGTCAGTTGACGCACCAGCAGGATGTGTTGCCATAGCAACATTACATACCCCACTGCAATGTAAAATCAATCTCAACCCGATTACAGATGATATGTCTCAGTGAGGATAATATCAATAATTGGGTTGCCATTCAGGCCCGAGCACGATTGTAAAAATCCGTGTAAACCCGATTGTAAAAAGCGGTACGATGTTTCTATTAAAACATCCACCGCAGCTGTGCCAGCTGAATGACTGTTTCGTTTTCTGTACCATTTAATCTATCATATATTGCAAAATCATATGTTATAAAATCAGCGACGCTAAAATTCGCTGCCAAAATGTGACGCTGCTACCCGGGATATAACGTATCTTAACTAACTTCAATATTGTCTGTTTTACTAAATTTTTCCAAGAAATAATTTTGAGTAAACATCCAGCCGTGCTGTAGACGATTTGATCTCACCTGAACACCGTATCGGAGTGAAGCAGTAAGTAGCATGGTTAATAAATGAAGATTGGCCGAAATTAAACTCTAAACTAATTGTGGTTTTCGTGTGTGTTATCACAAATGCAAAATTCTATGATTTTTTATCACAATAATTTATTAACCCTTTGTGCTCGGCGTCTCTTACACAAATTTTATTCGATCGGCACCACTTTTTTAAAAGAAGTTTCGTTCAAGTACACAATTTCAAAAATGTTCTTATTAAATAAGGTACATTTTATTTTTCTTTATTTCTGGTGCCGAAAACAAATTTTGCAAAGAAAGATTATTTCTCCGCAGCGGAGCTCTCGAGTGCTAAGGGTTAATAGCAATATTAGCCTTATTTACTCCCAAAAAGCTGGAATAAAATAAAGCTAAAATTACTATTCGGAAACAATGAAGACAATAAGCTCTATAAGTTGGGAATTATAATATTATATTAGTAAGCTGGACTTAACCGCTGCCATCGAAATACTCAAAGCCAAAGGACACGAGTGTGACGTCATCACTAATAGACTGTCTTCTCACTAGTGTTGGAATTCACACCGGAAAATTTTGAATAGCAATTTTCTTTTATTTTATTTGTGAAATATCTATCATCTTAAAAACAATAATAACTATTTAAACTTACTAGTGAGAATTTGAATTTCCAATGTGGCAGTCCGCATCTGGCTAAATTTTTATTTAGGGATTCCGAATTCTCACAAGTAAGTTTAAATAGTTATTATTTTTTTATAAGATGATAGATATTCCACAAATAAAATAAAAGAAAATTGCTATTCAAAATTTTCCGGTGTGAACTCGTCGGTGAATTAGTGATGACGTCACTACTCGTGTTCCCTAACCTTGAGTATTTCGATGGCAGCGACTTAACCCATTTAAGACTGACGTTCCGTTTACGCAGCATTATATTTGTGATTTTTTAAAAAAATTTATGCCAGTAAAAGAGAAAAGCTAAATTTGCCTTATTGATTCACAAAGTAATAATAACCCTCATAGCATGCATGGTCACGGTGACGTCACTGTCACGTCACTGCAAGTCACTGTGGTCACGTCACATTTGTGACCGAAATGCCACCACTCAGTGATGTCACATTGTGACTGAAATGTGAACTTCTTAGAAAACTTTAAAAACTTACGAAAATTCTTCAAAACATGTTACTTTTTGTAAAATTATATTTTTCTGGCAATTAAAAAAAAATTGTGACGTCTCTGTTATGTCACTGCTATGTAACGTACGCCACGTCACATATGTGACAAAAAAACCAGAATATTGTAAGTCACAGTGTGACAAAAAATATGAACTTCAAAAATCTTTGAAAATGAAGAGAAATATTTTAAACAGCCACGAGTTACAGCGGCATAAGGAATGAAAATATATTAGTGGATAGCAAATGGTAAATTCTGTCACTAAAGGGGGCTATATTTTATCAATTTGATATCTAAGACAGTGAATGTATACTTTTTCATGATTTCAATTTTATCTAGCATTTGGATAATATATTTACAATTACGAATATTAAATTTATACACTTTACATATTTAGTTTGCTGGGAGGAAATTTCACTCTTTCTTTCTTTTTTTACCGACCAGAATTATTCGAAACACTTCTGTGGTTTCAAACTAAAAATTTTCTATTACAGTTAAATCTGCACCTTTTAATGAGCATGTAGAAAGAGTCTTCAGAGTTTAGTCATCTATGCATTTCTTGCTTTAGAATATTTTTATAATTTGTATTCAAGTCATAAATTCTACTTCTTTCAGACTTTTAAAATAAAATTAGCATTTTCCGAAAATAAAGGAAAACAAACTTTACTTTAAAAAAATAGAAAAAAAGGGGGGGGGGGGTGTCGTTAATACATTAAATTTATTTTTACACCTTTTAAAAATTTAAACAATGTTTTATCTAATAAACTCTAATTATGAATATTATTATTATAATTATTTAGAAAAAAGGAACTTTACAATACATTTTAACTTGAATTATTTGGTACGGATAAAAAGAAAAGATTAAATACATTGGACATTTCTTCAAATACAAAATTTTAATGAATGATACTTTCAGAAAAGTTCTGCGCGTTCAAATTTCATATTTCTTGTATACAAAAACAAACAATCTGTAACAAACCATCTGCTCGAAAATCGTCTGCCCACAGAAAAATAAATATGAGAATACGCGGGAAATAGTTCACTTGTTTTAGAACAACACGTCTACAACACTTTAAGATAAGGAAATGACCATTTTAGGATACACGGATATTAATGGAACGTGCATGTAAGTTTTATTTAATTTAAATATTTTATTCCTGGTTGTATATTATGAGTTAAATAGTTATATTTGTAAGAGACTGATCTTTAACTGTCAGAAGCGTTATTTTCCAATTTGATAACTGTGAAGAAAAATATTTTAATCTGCCATCGCTTGAAAAAAAAAAAAAAAAAAAACTGCGCAGAGACATTCAAGCTTACATTCATACTGGAATTAATCTAAACATTAATTTACTCTTACTTGAGATTAAAAATGTATGGAACGACAATGATTTGGAATTATTTTATCGGCTTCTTACTATTTTTTGATTACTAACATTTATAGTTATTATTATTTTGGGGTTAAATATGATGTTCGATTACGAAACTGTTTCAGATTAGAAATTAACATTATACTGGGAAAATGTATTTTTAACATATTACAGTAGTGAAACATTTGAAAGAATTTTCTTTTAGTGCTAATAATATTTTAAATTATCTTTTAAAATCCTAAATCTTCAAACCAATGTTTTCAGATTTAACATTTGCCAAAATTATAAAATAATAGGAATTCCTTATACCATATGGAAATATTTTTGAGATATTGTTAAATCTAATAATGCATTTAATTTATCTATTGTAGTTTGCTGTTGTTTAACAGTACAATTATAAATACTAATTATTATTTTTAGTGTTTTTCAAATTGGTATATTTATTTTTTTTAATTGTATGTAAGCATTTTTTTCTGTTTGTGATTTTAATCAAACATTTAATTATAGACATTCTGAATTTATTATTAAATTTTCTTCTATTGTAAATTAATTTTCTACGTGTATGATTCGGGTAATTATTGGCACTAAAAAGTAAAATATGATATTTAAACATTGAAATAAAGTATTTTTCATGCCTGATAGGAAGTTATAGATTAAACTGCTTTAGTATATATTTTTTTAAAGTTCATATAATACAGGATACATAATGTAGGACACAAGTTGAAAAGTGCTTATGACTTCGGTTTGTCTCTCCGTCTGTCCGTCTAGCAGTCTGTGCGCACTCTAACTCTCGAAAATATACTCGGATTGCCCTGAAATTTTTGGATGGTATTGACGTTTACCATCGCACGGTACCTATTTGTAATGAAGTTTGTAGCATGCTTTGTTCATTTACAGGGACAGCCAAAAGTTTTCCGTTACATTACGGCCTATGGGAAAAAGTCGTTTCAAATGATTTTTATGATTTTACGCACGCTTTCAAACAGAATAAAATTTATATGCATTTATGAAGTGCACTAAAATATGCATTCTGTTGACTATGCGATGCAAAGAATAGTTATTGTTTATTTAAAGGATTAAAAAAGGAATTCAAATACATAATGATATAGAGGTGGAGGGAATTGTTTGCGGCATACTTTAATTATGTTAATCTATTTCATATATAATGAAATTGATGTATGTCGCTGAGGTTTACATACTATAAATTATTTCATGTATAATAAGAATAATACGTACATAGCATTTACAGGGACACACAAAATCTTTCAGATACCATATTGTGTCCGAAGTACTGTTCATTAGCGATGATTGCTGGAAATATATTTTTAATTATGATATGCACTTTTATGATTCACTATATTTATGCATAGTGTATGGTGTATATAAATGCTATAATTCCTATACAAGGCTACACAAAAGTATTCGTAAGGATTACTGGGTATGGGCGCAAATTGCTTAAAGGTGGTTTTTAAATGAGTTATGCTTTTTTTCGCTGAACTGCATTTAATTTACCAAGAAATATTTGTAGAATATAGATAAAATGATATACAGGGTCACGTAAAGAATTGGATACATGGCCGTCTATATATTATAATTTCTGGAAATGTCATTTCAGCAGTTTTAAGAGTGTCTTAGTTTGAATTAAATTTTAACTAAATAGTGGCGTGTAATAAAGATTTTAGGTAAACTACAGGGTTGTACAAAGGTATTCAAGTATGTTTCCATACATTAGTATAAATTGCTGAAAATGAATTTCAACCTGTTAGGCGTTTTCTTGCTAAACTAAATTTTCCCATTATATAGTATATATACACTTAAAAAAATGGGTACTCAAAATTCAGTAAAAAGTACTCAATTTTAAATGCGTCACATGCACAAAATAGCTCCGATCCAAATGTACTCAAAGTTGAGAAACACATGTACTCATTTTTTATTCCATGGCTGTGATCAAATATGAATCGTTATGTACTCCCCCCCCCCAAAAAAAAAACCCCAAAAAAACCCCTAAAATGTAAAGTAAAAATGTACTGACATTTATTTCCCGTCCAAAGTTCTTAACAAGAAATGTTTAATTGATTATTTATCAAGAAAAATAGCAAAATTCTTAACAAGATACTCAAATCGAATATTTTTATGACAAGAACATTATTTCCAAGCAATTATTTTTAAAATGCTGTGCATAATTTAATATTTACATTAATAAACATCATTTATGCCGCCATAAATGAAATGAACCATTACAGGGTACAAAACTATTTGTTTGTTTGGGTTTGATAACATGTGATGCTTCAAAATAGAGAAAGTATAGGTTCATTTTTCATCCAAAAATATTCAATTCAATATGAGTACGTCGGTTTGCTCATTTTTGAGTACTTCATATTTTCAGTGTATCAACCTACAGATCAAATAAGGGCTGTTTAAAAGAATTGGAAAACATATTTGGCTATGGACGGTAACTGCTGAAATCAGTTTTTCAAATGTTTTATGCGTTTTCTAAAATGTTTACTTAGTTATCTTATTTACGTCATTTCCCTAAATTACGATGTCTTGTTAAAGCATTCAGAAAGTGTTGGAAAGTATATTTTAATCTATGCTTAACGCATGATTTTTCTTACTCGTTTTTTTTTTCTATTTCCCAGATCAGTCTTTTCCTATAAAACATACCAAATCTATTTAGCTCATATTCACAAAGTACAATATACACGGGAATAAAAAATTTAAATAAATATCGCTTATCATGCCGCTCTATAAATAATAGTTGTATTAATATCCGTTAGTTTCCATGTTCGTATTTAATAAAGCAATGACAAATCAAAACAAATTTAAAAACTTACACATTCTAAATATCAAGCATAGAACTTAATAAAAAAATATGTCAGTTGATAAGCATTGTTTTTTAAGTGCAAAATGTAAAATGTTTTAGAAGAATAGAACTCCAAAGTAGCGATATTTTGCTAAAAAGTACGGTAAAAAGATAAGATTTTATATTTACAGCAAACTTTTATTTTAAAATTCATCGCTGTATTAATACTTAGAAATTTTTCCAGAGAGAATCATTCGCCTTATATACAATATTTCAAATAAAAATCAAATGTCAAATTAATTGCTTAAAAGGCGCAAAGGCCAACATTGTGAAAAAGATTCCATGCCGGGACTCTAACCCGGGCCATCAGTGTAGCACACTGACATTCTACCGACTAAACCACATGGAACGGCGCCCAGCCCGTAAAATTTTTCACTATTACATGTTCGCAAGGCTACAAACGCAGCATAAGATGGAATATTTATCGTGAGCCACCGACATGGGGTAAACACGAAACTTAATTAAATCCAGCATCGATTGAAACTATATTAATAATTGGAAATTTTTCCAGGGAGAAACATTCGCCCTGCATACAACATTTCAAATTAAAATTGCCTTTTAAGCAATTAATTTGAAATTTGAATACTTGAACTTTCATTTGAAATATTGTATGCAAGGCGAATGGTTCTCTCTGGAAAAATTTCCAAGTATTAATATAATTTCAATCAATGCTGGATTTAATTAAGTTTCGTGTTTGCATCATGTGGGTGGTTCACGCTAAATATTCCATCTTTTGCTGCGTTTGTAGCCTTTCCAACATGTAATAGTGAGAAATTTTCCAGCCAGGGTATCGTTCCATGTGATTTAGTCGGTAGAATGTCAGTGTGCTGTACTGATGGCCCGGGTTCGAGTCCCAGCATGGAATCTTTTTCACTATTTGCGTCTTTTAACCAATTAATTCTAAATTTGATTTTCATTTGAAATCACAGTGTTTATGACAAGTTCGTCACAAATGACACATATTTCACAAATTGGTCACAATGTGACTTCAAAGTATTATCGCTTTCGTCACAGGTTCGTCACAAAGTTAATGCCAAAATAGTCACAAATGACACACTTTTCACAAATTTGTCACACCGTGACTTCACAGAGTGGTCACTTTGTGACGTCACAAACGTCCTCTAAAACGGCCATAACGACCTCGCATTCTAGTCACTGTGACGTCACTTCGACGGTCACAAAATCACAGTGTGACTTCACAACGACGTCGCCGTGACGTCACCATGCCTTACGGGAAGCGTTTAACAAAAGTGGTGTGACCTGAATAAAAATCCTGTAAAACATGCTGGTTCTTAACCCCTTGAGGGGCGGTGGGATAAAATATATCCCACCTAATTTAAACAAGATTCTCACAAGAAAATTTTAACTAAATTTTATATTTTTAACTTTGGAGGAAAATTATTGAAACATTGTTTTCCTTACTTAACTCCTTCGCGACGGGAGCCTTTTACGAATTGTTTATTACTTTGCTACCGGTTTTAAGAAACAGAAGTTTGTGTCTATGCAAATCGGGAAAATGCTCGGATTAAACAAGGAAAATTTTACAGTAAAATTTTACTGGTGAGGATAAACGAGGATGCCTAAGCCTATTTCCGGCACGAATACGTGTCGCTCGTCCCCAAGGGGTTAAAAATAAAATTTTTCGATTATTCCGGTGAGAATTCAATATTTATACACATTTTTGCTTGCCCCTCAAGGGGTTAATGGGATAAAATCAGTGGTATGAAGTATATGCAATCGCTTAGAGGTCAGAAGAGGAAAAAGAATTATCGAGACGCAAACCATTAAAACTTTTTAGGAAATATTCAGACCAAATATCAGCCTTTCGCGACTATTAGCCCGCGCCTGCGCCCGCGCCCCCACCCTGCAACCCTTGCTAGTGGTGTAGCCAGGGTGGTGGTCCAAACGCTTTCTTTCGTTGTCCTTAAGGGTGCACAAGAACGTTAAACTTTCGAAAAAATCAGTTTTCGAATTTTGTTTTATTCTGAACTTTTAAAATTTTCTCAATAGTATGCGAAAAACCCTATTCAAAAATCTGCATTATTTCTTGAGTTATAAGCATTTATAGACGGTGAGTACAATTGAAAATCCGTTCTTATTGAAACTTTAAAAGACTTTTTCTCAGATTAATAAATTTGGAGTTTGCGCGCACTGTTACTTTCAAACGATATAAGCTACAGCTTTAACACTAGAACAGCCGTAGCGGTCATTTTGACCGCTACCAAATAAAAATATTTTGATAATCACCGGAAATTTCTTTCTATAATAAGTTTAAAATGTATCACGGAGAAATAAGTTAAATAAATATGTTAAGTAGTTTTAGTTAAAATTTCCGGTGTGAAATATTTTTATGGCACTTAGGTAAAATTTCCGGCGGTTCTAGTGTTAAAAAATCAGCGAAATAAGCGATTTTTTATAGTCTTCATACTAAAACTGAAAAAAATTCACTTATTTTGGTTATTTATTTATTTATTTTTTTTTTAACTTGAAAAACTTGAATTTTTTTTTCTTTGAAAATTTTGTATTTTACTATACTTTGTGCTAAAATTAAATTTTAAACAAAACTTTTTGTATATTTTTTGGTTTTAATTTAGAACTAGTTGTGTTATGATTCTAATTTGTTCAAAACTTGTTTTCTATATGCATAATTTAGAGTTTTATCATGCGCGCAGCACTTAATGATTTTGATTCACGCATTAGTGAGATGAATTTTTAAATTTAAAATTTAAATATTAATTTTGTATATACGTACAACATTTATTTTTTCTGGTTAATATAGCTAAGAATACATACTTTAGCAGAAAGGGAAAAAAGATCTTAATTGCATATTATTTGTGTTTTGGTACTTTGAAAAGGGAGATGTTTTTGATCGTTTCGACAAATTCAAAGGTCCTGTGCACCCTTAACCCTTTCCGGCACGGGCAATTTCTGATGTAAAATGATGAAATGATTGACTGACACCGGAATTTTAAAACGACTTTTTTTTAGGAATTAACCCTTTGCGCTCGGCGTTTCTTACACAAATGTTATTCAATCGGCACAACTTTTTTTAAAAAAAGTTTCGTTCAAGTACACAATTTCAAAAATGCTCTGAATAAATAAGCTAAATTTTATTTTCCTGTATTACTGGTGCCAAAAACAAATTTTGCAAAGAAACATTACGTCTCCGCTCCGGAGCCCTCGAGTGCAAAGGGTTAACAGAATGTTATTTTAAATGTTCATTGTAAAAGCAAAATTTTCTAAAATATTCTTGATGCCGTTCGTAAGTTTGGAATTAAAATTAGGTATCCCGAACAGGGCACAGAGTGCCGGAAAGGATTAAACAGGAACAAATATTTAACCCTCTAATTCTCATGGTAGAATACGTTCTAAGAATTAAGTAGTTACAGAAAGTCTGAATTCACACCAGAAAATTCTAATAAGAAATTTCACTTTATTTAAATACAGAATATAGAAAAAAAACTAAATAAAGCAAATATTGCCATTTTAAATTTCTGGTGTGAATTTGTTACATTCCAATTAAAATATTCACTAAATTCGAAACACTTTTGGTGACATCTATGCTACCATGGGTATTAGAGGGTCGGAGTATTATAGGTGTAATGGGTATTAGAGCCCGGCAAATAACACTGTTAAAAACAGGTGAACTTTTGCTTAGATGGATGACATTACTGTGTAAAACAGTTATTTGAATAACATTTTAATATATTAATTTTCTCTAGTCTATAAAGAAGAAGAATGTGACTATTATTAAGATAAAATAGTTCGTTTAAACAGATTATAAAATTTGTAATGATTATTATGCTTTCCTCTTCGTATACAGTGCTCAGCAAAAGTTTAGACAATGATCTATTATGCTTCTGTGCTGAGAAGTATGTAACGAATTGTTGTAATTCAACTGTCATATATTACTGGGGACTTATCCTTCATACACAAACAATAAATTTTATTTTATACACTTTACATAATATATAATGACAAGAAAACGAATTTAACATTGTTGCAAAAGTATAGACAATCTGTCTGTTAACAGAAAAATATCCATAAATTAAAATCGAACTGCACCTACATTGTCTGCTATTAATGCAAAAATGTGACTTTCCATCGAAGAAACTAAATCTTGCATCACCTGAGGGTCTATTTCGTGCCAAACACGTTCAACATCTGATCGAAGTTCCTTTACAGAGGAGTATTGTTAAAAAATTGCATAAACCGTATGCGATATGATGCCACAAAAGTTTTCGATTGGCTTCAGATCAGGGCTACACGCGGGCCAGTCGAAAACAGTAATATTTTGAGAGTTAAACCAATTTTTTTTATTTGTATGCAACATGAATAGACGCATTATCTTTCTCAAATACATACTTTGGAAGGGATAAAAGTTCACCAAATGGCTGTAAATAGATTTCCAATGTATGTATGTAGTCTTACGCAGCTTGGTGACCACTGAGAAACTCCAGAGATACTTGAGAATTAAAATAAAGTGAGGCCCAAGTCATCAACCCTTTCGAGGGCAAAGGACACATAATTTTAATTCCACAAATGGCAAGAATATTTAATTAAAATTTTCCTTTTACAATATACGTGAAAATAAGCAATTTCATATTTTCTAATAACTTCGTTTATAAATTCTGGTATCAGTCCATTATTCCACCCGTTTATAAAAAGAATTACTCCGCGACAGAAAAGGGGTCAATTTGATGTGAGATTTCAAGGCTGGTGGTTTTATCATTTTCATGTAAACTAATTTACATCTTTCTTTAATGCATCTACGAAATTATCCGTTGGCACAGAACGCTCTAACTCATTTTTAATGCGATTAGCAGTCACCATTTGTCTAGATGCCAGTTTATGGATCCTAGTATAATCTCGTTTTCTGGCCACACGAGTCCTTTCAGATCTATGTTTTGCTTTGAAAGAGTCAAGACTTAGACAGTACTTAATAGACAGACTTCTTTGGCCGATTGAAAGTAGCTGAAATTTCCGCAACAGTCTTCCCTTTCGATTTTAGCTTCCGTGCTTTAACTATTTCATCTGACTGAAAATTTCTTGCTCGCGCATCTTCACTAACCGATGCTATCGCGAGGTGCACTTAAATACTTCATGCATGTGACGTCATAAGTTTGAAATATGCGGTTTTCGGTGAACAATATCCAAAAAATCACAAAAGTGTCTAAACTTTTGCAATATGCAAATTTCACTTTTTTCAGTTAAATGAAATAATATCTTACATTAAAACCGTTATTTCTGTCCTAAAACGTTTAAAATATATTTAAAAATAAGTACAGTCATTTGTATAACCCAAGTGTTCGTATTTTTTATTTAAAGTTTAAAAATCACCAGTGTCTAAACTTTTGCTGAGGAGTGTATTACTAATAGTATCATAATATATCATCCCATATCATCACATATTTATATAATTCTTAGATTACGTAACTTGATTGCGCAACTTATCCATAAATTTATTCATTACAAAATCAGTGAAAATTAAATTTGCATTTGATGGTATGTAAGTCACATTCTAAAGGTGTTTTAACTTATTGTTCTGATTTAATGGCAAAGCATTTAATGGTGTGAACAAGTTTCTGGTTTAGTAAAATACATTGCGTCTTTAGAACATAAAGCTTCATTTCTGCATGATAGTTACGTTTCGGGTTCGGATTGTTAAGTATCACTATTGAATTTCTGAAATTCGTGACGGGTTTATTCAGATCGCCCGTCGTTTAACACGTGAAACTAAACTGATAACAATATATTTAGTACATTAAAGAAAATAGCAATCATTATAACATACACTGCAAGGATTCTTTCAAATCCCTTTGCATTTAGATATTTTTAAACGATTTACTTGCATAGAATAGCTGCAGTCGATCTCTAACTGAGTACTTTTTTTTAATTTTGCGATTTTGGTTGCAGTTTTTTTATAAGATGCATTTAAATTTTGGAACAAATTCCATATATACTTTATAAACTTTAGGCAGAAATGAAACAAGTAAAAATTAAATTTAAAAATTTTAAAATCAAAAAACCCGACTGTGTAAAAAGCGAACTAATTAATTATTTCTCATCAATGTGAAACTATTTTTTATATTACTTACCTATTTTTTTTTATTTACTTGGATTGATTGAAGTTGAGTTTAATTGTTAGTTCCTATTTATAAATACTGTTTTGATGAGTCCTATAGATATCTGTAAAGGTTAGAGCCACAGTAAAGCTAGAGATCCTACCTACACAAATTCCAGGTTGTGTAGTATTTAAACGCAGCTTCTGTCTGTAAAATAGTCAATGAAACATCGTCTTCATTTTGAAAGACCAATCCAATGATATGCCACTTAATAGGGTGCGTAATTTTTTTTTTCGTATCTACCGCCATTTTGAATTTATAAAAATAAAACCCAGCCTATAACCATCGGATGGTTAAGACGAATCGATAGAGACCTCATTCATTAAAATAAATCCAGCTGTTGGGATGTTTCGAGGGTATAAAGAAATCCACATACCCAGATTCGCGTGAAACGCATAACCCTTCTTGGCAGTCGGGTAAAAAGGTCTTAATTGCATATTATTTGTGTTTTGGTACTTTGAAAAAGGCGACGTTTTTGATCTTTTCGACAAACTCAAAGGTGTTATGCCCCCTTAATCAATGAAAATTATGCCATTAGACAAGGTGACGAATATTACTTTAAAATAGTGGTGCCCAGGGCATCCGGGCATCCCCTACACGCACACTTTCTAGTTACGTTACTGCCATTTGCCCAGTACTTTCGGGACGTCATCTGACCTCTCAGTCGGTTTGATGCCATAAAACAACAACAACAACAACAACAAAATTATTATGTTAAAAATTATTTTCATTGTCCAACTTATTATGAAAACGTATAAAAAAAATGCCCTGTGCTTTTGGGACGTCATCTGACGTCTCAGTCGGTTTGATGCCATAATACAACAACAACAGCAACAAATTTTTTATGTTAAAAATTATTTTCATTGTCCAACTTATTATGAAAACGTATAAAAAATGCCCTGTGCTTTTGGGACGTCATCTGACGTCTCAATCGGTTTGATGCCATAAAACAACAACAACAGCAACAAAATTATTATGTTAAAAATTATTTTCATTGTCCAACTTTTTACGAAAACGTGTAAAAAACGGCCTGTGCTTTCGGGACGTCATCTGACGTCTCAGTCGGTTTGATGGCATAAAACAACAACAACAAAATTATTGAGTTAAAAATTATTTTCATTCTCCAACTTATTATGAAAACGTGTAAATAATGAACCCTATGCCTAAAAACACTATTATAAACTATGATAAAATATTTTATAATATTTCAGTGGTTTAATACAGCAGAAAAAAAAATTTGGTTCTCTCTTAATTCTTATGAAACAATTTCATGTATTTTTTTTTTTATAATATCATAATTAAATGTTTTTTTTCATATGCAGTGAAATATTTAAAGATAAAAACATTTACAAATCTGAACTGTCTTAATATAATTTCTTTCACTAAATTTTGCTACAAAATAATCATTTTCAAATATTTTTCGTGCTTCAAGCAACTCTAAGATTTGTTTAGAAAGTTTACCCAAGAGCAAAAACTCAATTACAAAATCAATATAAAACTTTGGATAAAATTTCACTATCTCAACCGAATAAGCTGAACTTTAATATCCTGAAACTAAACCGGAGAAATTCCTAAATTCAAACAATTCCTTTCCGATGTTTATTTTCGGGATTATACTCCTCTTTGTGATGGAAAAGTAAGAGAATCAATATTTCATCAGAAAATTGTAGTGACAACCGAATTGAGCGAAGACGTATTGTCTATATACTCCCTTTAATCTCAATCTATTGTTATTTTTCTTGCATAATGTAACATTAACTTATTAATGCATGTTACTTTATAACAAATTATAAGTTTAAAACGAAAAGCTTTAAAATCAAGCTTTCATTACGATGTATTAAAAAGTAAAAGAATGTTGAAGGACAATTCATTGAAATACATTTTTTATTTAAAGAAGTAAATTAAATTGTGAGTAACTTTTTGTCATTTCCTTTTTTAGGTGCGTTCGTAATTATATAAATACGTAGCACATGTTGTCGTCGTCTGGTCCGCCCCTCTGTCCGTATATAAGAGCCCCAAAACTACGCAACCGAATGGTTTGAAATTTAGCATAGTATATTTAGGCCATATTTAACCTCTTGTGGAGCAAGCAAAAATGCATCTAAATATTGAATTCTCACTGGAATAATCGAAATTATTTTTTTTTAAATAAGGAAAAGGTTTTTTTTTTAAGGTAAAGGTTTTTTATTCAACGGTTTTCCTCCAAAGTTAAAAATATAAAATTTAGTTAAAATTTCCTGGTGAGAATCTTGTTTAAATTAGGTGCCCCTCAAGGGGTTAAGGCTTTATAAAATGGAAAAATAAACACTTATAATATAATATGATAAAAAAAAATACAGTTCAGTTAATATTGCAAAATATTTTCACATGGTATGTCACAATCATCACGATAACTGATCTTAGAATAGATATATAAACATAAAACTTATGATAAAATGAGCTATATTTTATATAACCTATGTTTTATAGAATGAATTCATATTATTAGGATAAGTAAATATTTTCATTCTTTTTTAATCATTAATTTTTTTTCTGCCATTTTTCAAATTTAATTGAATTTTTAAAATAGTTTCTGGCAAAAAATTCATATATCATTAATTAATTCATTCTATAAAGTATTTTTTTAAATTCATTTTTACATAAATTTTATGTTGATACATCGTCGGTACCATCTCAGAATATCCAATATGAAAACAATGTCGCCAGTGGGCTACTTTATTTAAGTTCAGATTTCTTGATTTGCACCTCTTTTTTGAAATATTAAAATTCGTCTTATTTAACGACATATTAATTAAGGTGAAAACAAGGGGAGTTTTACCATTTCAGAAAAGTGGTCAGAAAAGTTGTGTTTTCTTGCTCCCAGTCCGCCATGTTTTCATACCTTTGGCTGCAGGAAAATGCAATAGTAAACCTACGAGTCGACCGCTAAAATCGGGTTTTTAGGTATTTTCCACCAGGATATGACTTGCCAGACCGATTGCGTTTTAATATGGGAATCGAGTTTTAGCAAATTCTGGAATTTCAGCCTCCAACTCGATGTGGTGGCTGTCTCATGGTTCGTACGCTTCCTTGAATTTTGCTGACCAGAAAATTTTCCGCCACCAGTATTATCTTATAGAAAATCTCTTCTTAAAAGAAGGCGAAATTTTAGTGCGTTTACCACAGATTTCTTTTCCTATAAATAGATATTGGTAGTTCTCCTGGAGAAATAACGGTATCCGTACGAACCATTTGTCTGTGCTGCCGGCTCCCGGTCTATTAATAAAAGGAATATTTTCATTCCAAAATTCTCGTGTTAGTTGGGCATTTATGGATTAAAATTAAGTAGTCCAACAATGAACCACAGCACTTTAACACGCTCACGCCGGCGCCTATATTCATGTTTTTCGCTGTGAGGCGGCACTCGAATTCATGTTTCGCTTCATTTAGCGGCGCGGTACTTTCGCTTATTCAGGCACTGTACGTAAAGACACGCCCCGCTCATACTTATTAAATTGAACTCGAATATAACAAGCAGAGTTGACTATGAATGTCTTAAAGTTCGTAAGGAGTAAGCAAATTACTTACAGACATGATTTTTTAGACTGCATATCTACGAATTCAATATAAAATGTCTTAAAATCTAAAGAAATGTGGACAACATGATATAATTGCATTTTCTGTAAGGCAGAAGCCACGCCCTTAGTCTATGATATCTTCTGAATGAAAACGAGAATTCTCGTCACCCGTCGTGAATGCATAAGGTTTGTAATATTGAATCATTTTTACAACTGAATTTTCGAATATTCAAGTGTGACCACGCCGTCTATAGCATAGTCGAGTGTGAACCACCTGTAGTGCACGCCTTCTATTTAACAGTGGAGTGTAACCCACCGGTGATGCACGCCGCCCGATGGGGCAGTCAAGCATGACCCACCGGTGATGCACGCCGGTGTGAACGTGTTAATGGGTTAAGAGATTAAATTTTTTTGGGCAAAATAAATTAAAAATAGGGACAATGCACCACTTTTACCGTACGAAAACATTTGGCTTTTATAACTTATGTATGTCTGCCATTAAATAAAACGAGTATTGCAGTTTACAATTAGTGGTGTCTGAAAGCTTTTAGAAACGAAACAAGCAAATTCTTTTTGCACGTACGATAGACGGGTAGATCTGTTAAGGGTCCCTTTCCGGCACGGCAATTTTTGTTCTAAAATGATGAAATGATTGACTGACACCGGAATTTTAAAACTACTTTCTTAGAAATTAAAAATATGCTAATTTAGCTATTCATTGTAAAAGCAAAATTTTACTAAAATATTCTTGGTGCCGATCGTAAGTTTGGAATTAAAATTAGGTATCCCGACCCGGGCACAGTGTGCCCAAAGCGATATAAGTAAGCGTCCTATCTTAAATGAGAGAAGTATCCGCAAGATTAAAATCGAGGTCATGCGCCACGTAGCGGATGGAGTGTGAACTACCGGTAGATACCTAACTGTTTTCTTACTCACACCACTAAAATTGTAAAGTTTTTTTCACCTTCATTAATAACTGAAGTGCTTATGGTAAGGCGAAGAAATCTTCGTGGTTTTAAGTGCACCAGGATGCCCCTCTCGCTACGCTATTATTTTTCAATAAATGCGGCAAACAGAATTCATTTCCGTGAGTGACTAAAGATTTAGTAAATCCGCGCCACGCAAAAAGCCCGCGTATGTGAATTATCACTCCGTCCACAAGGTGGCGCAACTGTGTTAATTTACGCCTGATTCCAGCATTAAGTTTGTTCGCTTACTTATAACACTTTGGTGTGCCGGAAAGGGTTAAAGTACGAGTAAACATTGACTATCCTTTCAATTTTCAAAAATTACATGTTTATATACTGTTTCCCTTGTATTATTACAATCCCCCCCCCCCCCGGGATTGCACTGTTGGGGATTGCGAAAGCTGGGTTCCCGATACGGTCATCCCTGTCAGCCTTGTATTATTACAATATATTTCCAAATACATCAAAATTGTTAAAGTATATACTAGCTAAGTTTACAAATCTGAACGGCTGTATACTTTCCCTAAAAATTTGCTATAAAATAATAATCTTCAAAGATTTTTCATCCTCCAAATAACTTTTAAAGTTAAAAAATTTACACAATGGCAAACATTCAATTACAAAACTATTACAAGCTTTTTGATAAAACTTTCCTGTTTCAGTGAAATGAAATGTAATTGATTCTGGCTATATCTTTTCAATCCTTAAAAATTATATTTATAAGTGCTGTTTTTCATTTTGGTTATTACAATTTAATATTTTTCTATAAACAGTAAAATATTTAAAGAAATATGTTTACATATCTTAACTGTTTTTAATATATTCTTTGTCACTAAATTGCAGTACAAATAACCATTTTCAAATATTTTTCGACCCTAAGGCAACTTTTAAATTCATTTAAAATGCTTACCCAATAGCAAAAATTCAATTACAAAACCAATGCAAAAGTTTCAGTAAAATGTCGCTGTTTCAGTGGAAATTTAATTTTAATATGAAAATAAACTGAATAAATTCTTAAATTCAAACAATTCTTTTCCAGTGTTTATTGTATGGATTATAAACCTCTTTGCGTCGTGAAACTAAAAGGATCAATTTTTCATCAGAAAATAGGAGTTATAGCAGGATTGATCAAAGAAAGATTGTCTGGACACTACGTTTCAATCTCACTCTATTGTCATTTTTCTTGCATAGATCTGAATTGTTTTTAATATATTCTCTTTCACTACATTTCAGTACGAAATAAACATTTAAAAAAATTTTCGACACTCAGACAATTTAAAAATTCGTTTTAACCCTTTTCGGCGCAGAGTAAGTCTGTTTAATAAATAATGAAATGATGGACTGACACCAGAATTTACAAACAAATTTATAAGAAATTAAAAACTTGTTTATATTTCCGTACTTTTTAAAGGGAAAATTTTGATTAAATATCCTTGGTGCCGTTTGCCAATTTTGGAATTAAAATTGGGTATCCTTTTTCGTGGACACCGCCGCTAAAGGGTTAAAAGCTTACCCAATGGCACAATCTCAGTCACAAACTAATACAAAAAGTTTAATAAAATTTCGTTGTTTCAGCGGAAATTTTAATAATTCGAAACAAAAGCCAGAGAAATTAGCAAATTCAAACAATTCCTTTTCAGTGTTTATTTTGAGGATTATACCCCTCTTGAGGAAGTGAAACTAAGAGAATCAATATTCCATCAGAATAAGAGTTACAGCAGAACTGATCAAAGAAGGATTGTCTACATACTACCTTTTAATTTCACTCCATTGTAAATTTTTTTTCATATATTTGAACAGTTTTTAATATAGTTTCTTTTACTAAATTTTAATACAAAATAATCATTTCAAATATTTTCGACCCCCAGGCAGCTTTAAAATTCTTTTAAAAAGCTTACAATGGCAAAAACTCAATTACAAAACCAACACAAAAGTTTTAATAAAACTTCATAGTTTCAGTGGAAATTTTAGTAATTCGGAAGTAATCCAGAGAAATTCCTAAATTCAAACTATTCCTTTCCAGTGTTTATTTTGAGGATTATACTCGTCTGTCTGACGTGAAACTAAGAGAATCAATATTCCATCACAAAATAGGAATGACAGCCGAATTGATCAAAGAAAGATTAACTTTCAAATTCATTCTATATTCATTTTTTTGATATATCTGAACAGTTTTTAATATATTCCCTTTTACTAAATTTTAATACAAAATAATCATTTTTAAATATTTTTCAACCCTCAGGCAACTTTAAAATTCTTTTAAAATGGTTACAATGGTAAAAACTCAATTACAAAAGTTTTAATAAAATTTCGTTGTTTCAGTGGAAATTTTAATAACTCCAAAGCAAACCGAAGAAATTCCCGAATTTAAACAATTTCTTTCCACTGTTTATTTTGAGGATTATATAACAACATGTATAATAATCACTTATAAACAAATTAACCCATTAACGTTCGCATTAAATTACGATTTAAAAATTCAAATTCCTTACTGACACCCATTTTTTGAAAAATAAATATTCACCTTATTTAATGACAGGTAAAATGATACCATAATAAAGCCAATTACACTATATTATAAAACTGCTGGGAATCAATCTGAATAAAAGACACAGCTCTTGAATATCACGGGAGCGAGAATTAAGGGGTTAATTAAATTTCAAAATCTGATTTTGAAAATGTCGCCGTTTGTGCGATGAAACGTTCGTCAATCTTAATAAATATATTTTATCACTTTTTATAGCATTATTTAACTTAATTTGAGGATTATACTCCTCTTTGTGACGTGAAAGTAAGAGAATTAATATTTCATAGGAGTTACAGCAGAATTAACAAGATTGTCTCGGGGTTTGTACGGGTACCGTTATTTTCAAAACGAAATATCAGTATTTTTTTATACAAAAATAAATCTAGTTTAAACTCGCGAAATTTCGCCTTATTTAAGGAAATATTTTCCATAAGAAAATACTGGTACCGAAGAGTTTCTTAGTCTGAAAATTCAAGGACCCGTACGAACCCTGTTGTCTGCATACTACCTTTCAATCTCACTCTATTATGTTTTGTGTTTTTGTTTTTTGCATGGATTTCATCATTGATTAATTATTTTTTATAAAATTTCTCTTCATTTAATTTCCAATTACGCAATTATTATATTAATAAAATTGATATTTATTTAAAAGTTGTGTGGATATTACTTTAATTTACGGTACTGTGAATTCATTATTGTGAATTGTTTTAATTTTCTTTGTTAAGTTTTTAATATTAGTAGGTACGTGGCAACCCGTTGTGTTGCTTTTGAATTGTATGAGACCATTCGATTCTTTTGGGGGAAAATAAAAATTAACTTTATTGTTACTTAAAAAACAATTGCAGTATTAATTTTATTAAATACAACATTTTAAAAATAAGTTATATTTACAATTTAAGTCAAAAGCTTTCCCAATAAAAATGCGTATTTTCTATAACTTTATTTGCCAAAAGATTTTTGTTCTTCCAAGATTTGGCTTCGAATGTCGGAGCTGGTAGAAATGACGTCATGTGGGTGAACTTATACAAAAATGACTTTGTTTTGGCAAATTTATTCAAAAGCATTTTATATTTATGAATTAAAATAAATACACTTAGAGAAATATAATTTTTCTCGCTAAAACATTTTATTTTCTACTTTCAGTTAAATTACAAAAGCTACGATGGATTTTTTTTTCTTTTTACGTCAATGGAATTTACTTTTATGTTACAGTCGACAGATGATTTTTTGATTTCTGAAATAAACTGTTTCCTGAAGCTTGAATAGGCGAAAATAAGTTTCTGTAAAATCAAAACTCTGTACAAAACTAAGGTTAGGTAAATAGTTTAGTTAGTTTACTAGTTCTTTAAACTAGTGTTTAGCACCTTTTAAGTAATTATATGCATGTGTTTTACTTGTATAATAAGTTTCTATTTCTTGAAATTTTTTGGAAAAATATATTTCAATCACAGTATTATTTTCACTATCTCTTTAAATAAAAGTTAAGTTCAATTCGAAAATGATGTCAAGCAATGAAATCTAATAATCCTATCATTTTTCGTTTTTTCCCTTTTATGCACAAAAATGGAGCAATTTAGCTGCTATCGTTACAGAAATATCATTAAAAATTAGTAAAAAATTAATATCTCGAGAACTAATTTAAATTTTGAAATTCTAAGACAAATTTTAACTTCCTCGGATTTTTTCTTATATAACGGTGTAAAAATTAAAAATGTGTGATGTTTAAAAATTAAAAAAATTGTAGTGGCATAAATTGCATAATCGAAATTTCATCGCAAAGCGTTGCCATTCGCAAAATGACGTCAGCGTTACGCACAGACACGTTTGTCCTTTATAATATAACAGCATAAAAATAAATTTTGAATGTAAGAGAGAGAAAATATTAAGAGCAGATACGTAGACGTAGCCATCTCACAGACGGTAAGTTTCCGGTTAACGGTTAAATTGAAAATAGTTTCAACTCAGTTAAATAAATAAGTGAGATTGTTTTAAATAAAGCTTCTGGTGTTAAAATGTTTTCATTAAGGTTGTGTAAAATTTCCGGACGTTCTAGTGTTAAATTTCATATCTTTAATTATTTTACTTTATATCTTTAACCCTTTGAGGGGCAAGCAATTACGTTTATGAAATGCTGAATTCCCACCGGAATCTTTGAAAAATTATATTTCAAAATAAGTAAAGGCAATTTTACGGCCTTTTTTCCACCAAAGTTAGAAAAGTAAAATTTAATAAAATTTTTCTGGTGTAAAACTTCATTAATCGTAGGTGGTATATAATATATACCGGTGCCCCTCAAGGGATTAAAGGGCCGATTACCAGCGGGGCAAACTTCCACTAATAAAAACAAATACAAATTTTTGCTTTATTTTTGACAGAAATTTTTCTTGAATATGTCTTTTAAATAAGCTGAAAATTTCTAGTTAAATTAATTGATGGAAGTATGCCCCGCCTCTAATCAGACCCTGGTTAAACAAAACAATTTTTGGTATAAGGAACCAAGGCCACAACACATGCATTCAGTAAAACGCGCTGAATGTCTCTTTCTTAGCCAAACCCTGATTCCCGTTATAACGATATTTCTTGCAGACATACATTCCTTTGTGCAAAATGGGATCACAACACAAAAAGCCCTGCAAGTGCATCGTAATGTAGTCCGTATATAATGTCAGCTTCATTTTGTAATATGGAGGATTCAGTTCAATGATTTTTGGATACAAATAGTGGTCATTGTAAAACATTTCCCATATTTTACAGCTTTTATTCTTATATACTACTTATATATTTTATTCTTATATATTATCATAATTTGAAAATATATTCCTATTAAGCCTTTCAGGGGCAAGTAATTGTTTTTCTTTAATGTCGAATTCACACCGGAATGTTCAAGAAATGTTATTGCTAAATAAGGAAAAGCAACTTTATGACTTTTTTCCACCACAGTTAGAAAAGTAAAATTTAATAAAATTTTTCTCTTTATTAATCGTAGGTGATCCCACCGCCCCTCAAGTGGTTAAGAACATTCTTTTTAATTTACATCAAAATATATTAAGTACCCAAAAGACTAGACACTTATATCTTGAGTTGCGATGAGCATGCAAAATATGCGAAAAAGGTGACTTTGAGTGCAATACATTTTTAGTAGAATTTATTACATTTTTTCGGTATAAACAAGTCTGTAATCTCATTTCTCACTATTTTACATCTGTTACTCACTTACAATTTGCCAGTTTTGTAACCAATGCCTTCTATTTAATCAAGCGTTGAATTTTTTTTTTCATTTTAGCAAGCCGATATTCTTTTCTGTAAACTTTTACTTTTACTATTGATATTGAATATCGTTTAAATAAATGTTTCTATTATAGACTATGCCATTGAACTTAAAACCGGCACAGTACGTATTAAAATTGTTGGTGCAAAGTAGCACTACTTTCGTCTCCTGCGGCCGGTTTAAAAAACAGGCGAGCGTTGTAGGGAAACCAGCTACTAGGATTTCATATCTTTGATCGTTTGAAGCAGCTTTTTATTATAACGTTAACCCCTGCAAAAGCTTTCTAGTTACTGAAGTGTTTTGCATTAATGCCAAAGCTCTAATGATAATAACTAACTCGTTTAAAGTATTTTACTCAATGTTCATAGGAAGTTTGAAAACACTTGAGATTAAATAAAGCAATAGCGACAACAGAAAGTCTCAAAATATTACGCAATCCTAAAACTATTTGTTAAATTGAATTACAACTACATAACACTAGACGGCAGCGCAGACAACTCAACTCTTGGAATAAACTACTAAAGAAATTCCATTAACCCCTTAAGAGTCGTGTCCGATAAGTGTAGGCTGCTTTTTTTTATATTAAGATTGTTTGATTGCCACCACTTTTTTCAAGTAGAAATATACACCTTATTTAATGGCAGATATGATGATGCATGAATAAAGCCAATTACACTATTACAAAAATAGCTTACACTGCCCGTTAAAGTTACGGGCGCGAGAATAAAAAGGTTAAGATATTTTACTAGTTGGCGCGAAGACACAATTAACTAATGGCGCCCTTTTGTTTCAAATTTCTAGTTTGCATTTGAACATGTTTAAAGGAATTTTTTTTACAAAGGATAGTTATAGTAATCTCCAACGAGGTACTTTATAACTTTTTCGTTTTTGGATGCAAATTTTTATTTATGGAATCACTTTCTATTTTGGTACCAGTTACGAAAGTGAAAGTATCAATTCAATTAAATTTCAAGGTTATTTTGAACGATAATTCAGTTTCCATCAAGGTATCCTGAATATTACTATACCTGAAAGGATATTTTCTATAGTTGTCATTTATAAAAAATGTCTTCAAAATAAAGTCAGGCTTTTTTTTTTGTTGTTGTTCTCAGGCTTATGCCACCTTCTTATGCATTACAATAAGTGATACTTATGTAACTTTAGTTGAACACTAGAGAATCTGCGAATTAGATGCCTCACCGTCAGCTCTGCAAGTCATTGTTTTTTTAATCTCACTTTTCATAATATTTTTCATCTTTTAACCCCTTAATTCTCGCTCCCGTCATATTCACGGGCTGTGTCTTTTACTCAAATTGTTTGATTCCCACCAGTTTTATAAAATAGTGAAATTGGCTATATTTTAGTGTCGTTTTTACTGTCATTAAATAAGGTGAATATTTCTTTTTCATAAAAGTGGTGCCAATAAGCAATTTGAATTATTCAACCGTAATTTAATTCGAGCGTTAAGGGGTTAATCAGCTATTTATTTTTTTTATTACATACATATTTATACGCATATTAAATTCTTCGAAGGTTCCTGAAAATAGAATCGTTAAATATTAAGAAAAGTGTCATGAAATCATATTCTGAAATTTTGTTGAACTGATTTCTTATACTTTTTTATATAAAAAATACATTACTTCAGGGGGCTTTGACCGCCTGAACTTCCCGTAGTCTCATAAAATTTTAATTTGTAATTTCCTATTGATTGTGCGAATGGATATGGTATATCTCGGATTTCTTTTTGCACTGTGATATTAATAGGATAAACAACAGTTTTGGAAAAAGATTTTATGTTATACAAATATCTAAATAGTAATATTTACTTATCTGACAACTCTGAAACACCTGCATCTGATGGATAAGTCGAGTAAAATCTCATGTACATAATGAACATAGGTAAATGTAAACATGGGTAAATGTAAAATTATCTACTATATCTACATAGTTGCCAACCTCCCGATTTTTCGAATACCGGTAAATTCTTATAAAAGTGTTCGCTTTGTTTAATTGCAGACAGTGCACGATTGTATAAAATAAGTATAAAAATACAAATATTGGTATTAAAAAATTCGGGAGGTCGGTAACTATGCATCTTACACATATCTAAAATCAGAAATCAAATGTTTTTTGATGAGAAAAATAGCGAGACAGACAGTAATTCCTCGTGAATAGGTTCGACTTATGACAAATGAACATTCCTCCTTACAAGCTTAACCCTTTCCGGCACGTGTGCCCGAGTCGGGATACCTAACTTTAATTCCAAACTTACGAATCGCACCAAGAATATTTTAATAAAATTTTGCTTTTACAATGAACAGTTAAAGTAACTTGTTTTTAATTTCTAAAAATGTCATTTTAAAATTCCGGTGTCAGTCAATCATTTCATCATTTTACAACAAAAATTGCCCATGCCGGAAAGGGTTAAAGGGTTAAAGGTTAACTTTTATAACATAAGTAATTATATAAAATTAGGTATTTGGAGATATACAGAAAGGGTTAAACAAGAACAACTTCTCACCGATGAAAACAAACGACTATGGCTCAAAAGTTGCAGTTGCTGCTGAAGCGAGCTGCAACTCTACACTTGGAGCTAATCTTGTTTTCTGACGAAAAGATATTCTCGGTGGAACATTCGTACACTTGTCAGAATGATCATATTTGCTCAACAACATCTCCATTCAAGTCTTCCATGATTCAAAATTCCATATCTGTCATTGTGTGTTTAGGAATTTGGGCAACAGGGAGAACTCCTTTCATTTTCATCGATTCTAAAGTCATACTCAATAAAGATGCGTACCTAAAATAGATTCTGAGTATGTAGTACTTCCATGGGCTTAAAAAACACTTTCGAAACTGAGTTTGGACGTTTGATCAAGATTCCACGCTTTTTCAACGAGCCAAATCCACACAGAACTGGTGTTGGGCAGATTTTCCAGACTTCATGTTGGCTCAAGAGTGGCCTCGTGAGACCTCAACTGCTTTCATTACAGTTTGAGGTCGATTTTGGAGTCAAGGACTTGTTCAAAGCGTCACAAAAGTTTAGAAGATCTGAAGCATTTGTTGATTGGAGAATGGAAGCGAATCACTCCAGCCGATCTGAGGCCAGTTGCTGTAAATTTCATCAAACGTTTCGGTCTCTGCATGAAAGCAAAAGGAGGACACTTTGAGGAAAAGTGATTTTTTATTTCTATAATATGTTGTTGTTAAGGAGTCTCATGCCTTTTAAAATGTCCATCTTGTTGCTATAGGCTTAAAAGCAATCTCCACTACGGTGGATTTTAATTTAAATCAAATCAAAATCTCTGTCTCCAATGATAAAAATAACTGGCGACGGAGAAAATGAAAGTGATGTTATTTCAAGTTATGATAATTTTCTAAATACTTACTAAAATTACATAAATCTTTGTAATATATTTAGGCCATATTTAACCTCTTGTGGGGCAAGCAAAAATGTATCTAAATATTGAATTCTCACTGGAATAATAGAACAAATTTATTTTTAAATAAGGAAAAGCAATTTTTCAATGGTTTTCCTCCAAAGTTAAAAATATAAAATTTAGTTAAAATTTCCTGGTGAGAATCTTGTTTAAATTAGGTGGGATACATTTTATCCCACCGCCCCTCAAGGGGTTAAGGCTTTGTAAAATGTAAAAGTAAACACTTATAATATAATATGATAAAAAAAATACAGTTCAGTTAATATTGCAAAATATTTTCACATGGTATGTCACAATCAGCACGATAACTGATCTTAGAATAGATATATAAACGTAAAACTTATGATAAAATGAGCTATGAAGAAGAATATAGAATGAATTAATATTATTAGGATAAGTAAATATTTTCATTCTTTTTTAATCATTAATTTTTTTTCTGCCATTTTTCAAATTTAATTGAATTTTTAAAATAGTTTCTGGCAAAAAATTCATATATCATTAATTCATTCTATAAAGTACATTTTTTAAATTCATTTTAACATAAATTTTATATTGATACATTGTCGGTACCATCTCAAAATATCCAATATGAAAACAATGTCGCCAGTGGGCTACTTTATTTAAGTTCAGATTTCTTTATTTGCACCTCTTTTTTGAAATATTAAAATTCGTCTTATTTAACGACATATTAATTAAGGTGAAGACAAGGAGAGTTTTACCATTTCCGAAAAGTGGAGCCAATCAAGAAATCTGAATTTAAAAAGAAAAAAGTAGCCCACTGGCAACACTGTTTTCATATTGGATAGTTGACATGGTACCGACGACATCGACGAATTATGTTGCAAATTATGACATACCATGTGAAATTTTTTTTCAATATTAATTCAGGGTTCGTACGCATCAAGGGATTCAATGGATTTTAGGCGTTTTAGTACAAGGAATTTTGTAAAATACTGGTCGCTGTATCTGAAGATAGAATTTTTTTTTCATTAAATAAGGCAAATATTATTTTACAAAAATTCTGATAAAATGCTTGAAAGTCCTTGAAGCGTACGAACGCTGTAATTGAATTGTATTTTTTATTATATTATACTTCTTCCGTTCCAAATTAGTTGCTACATTTAGCACTAGAACGGCGGCGAGGGGTCATTTTGACCCTTTCTGAATGAATACAGTTCGATTCGAACCAGAATTTTTTTTGTAGTATAAGATTAATATACGCTGCACAAAAATAGCTTAAATAAATAAGTTAAATAGTTTTAAGTAAAAATTCTGAAGTGAATTTTTTTTTTTTAAACTTGAGTGAAAATTCCCGCCGTTCTAGTGTTAAGTAAAAAATCTTGTCCCAAATTAGTTGCTACATTTCAAGTGGGTGGAGTCATAAATAAATAGGATTTAGAAGAAATGTTAGCTTGAATGTGAAGTAACGGGATGATAATTGTAACTATGAATAATTTAAAAAATACCCTAAAGAAGGAAATTAATAATAAAGAGCGTAACGCTGTATTGCAATTTTCACTGCAATATTTGAAAAATGATAAACTATGCCGTGGTGCTATAAATGCTGAAGCGATTAAATTTAATGTTCATCGTAGTACAATATCCCATTCGTGGAAGCAAGCAAAGTCGTCAAAAACAAATGATGATGAAATTTACAACTTAAGTTCACAAAAGACTGGTAAATACGGACGAAAAAAATAGAAATTTTTCTCAGTAATTGAGCAAAATCAAAGATGTCCCAAACGAAGACAATCACTGTGGAGTTTGTCATGTGCTGGTGGAAGATTCCTTACAAAATGGGGCGTGGCTTAGGAGCGTGCGAAACCTGGATTTTTTAAACTAATTTGGTACTGTTTTAAGAAGAGACGGATGGTAAGTATTTGCTGTTGATTGTTAGCATAACACCCTGAAATCTCTAAAATACAGGTGGTTATCAAAATAATGGAAACACCCTAGATTTTGAAGGAATTCTTTATTAATATGGCGTAGGGCCGTCTTTGGCATGTAATACAGCTTGGATTCGCCTGGGAATCGAATCATACAAATTCTGAATAGTGTTTAGAGGAATATTGTACCATTCTTCATGGAGATATTGTGAAAGTTCCGTGAGAGATGCCGGTGGAGGATATCGATTCCGGATTGAAAGCTCTAAAATAGACCACAACGGTTGGATTATGTTGAGGTCTGGGGACTGTGCGGGCCAAGGTAGATGTTCCACCTCATCCTCATGTTCATCAAACCATGATTGGACAACTCTGTCTGCATGAATAGGGGCATTATCATCCTGGAAAATTCCATCTCCTGCAGGAAACAAAATTTGCATCATGGGATGGACCTGGTCAGCTAAAACTTCTCTATACTTCTCCTCAGTGATCCTTACTTTCAGGGTTACGATTGGACCAGCAGAAAACCAAGACACGGCTGCCCATACCATGACCGATCCACCTCCATGCTTGACAATTGGACGGAGGCAATCAGGATCATACGCTTGTGCAGGTGTTCTCCAGACATGTACCCGTCCTGTTGTGGGGAACAATGTGAAAGATGATTCGTCTGACCATATAACAGTCTTCCACTTATCAATCGACCAGGTTTTGTGGTTGTGGCACCACTCTACACGACGTTTGGCATTAGCATCTGTGACAAGTGGCTTGGGAATTGCTGTTCTGCCGTAAATGTTCTCTTTATGAAGGTATCTCCGAACTGTAATTGTTGACACTGGAGAATCCAGATGCTGATTGAGCTCTGCGGTCACTTTGGCTGCAGTTGTTTTCTTTTTAGACATTACAATCCGCTTCAATATCCGTCGGTCTCTTTCACTCAGCTTCTCCTTCCGTCCACTATTTTGCTTTACTGAGCTTGTCTTTCCGCGCTGTGTGTATGCTGTCATGACTTTAGACACCGTACCTCTAGAAACGACTATAAGCTGGGATGTTTCGGTCACCGTTGCTCCAGCTAGTCGGGCTCCTACAATTTGGCCTCTTTGAAAATCTGTGAGGCCTGACATTTTACGCTTCTGACAAAAAAAATCAAAACGTAGACAACTCTTCTAGAGCTCTCTCATACTACCTAATACATGTACTTTTTATATTTAAAAAAATCTGGTATCTAAGATTATATTTTAATGCTTACGAAGGGAATTCTTAAATGTCCCTTTTATTCACAAGTGTTTCCATTATTTTGATAACCACCTGTATATTGAAACAAAATCGTTAAATCATTAGCATCAATAATCAGTACAAAAGTAATCAAATGTAGTAACTAATTTGGGACAGAAGAAGTATTATATATGCTTATTTTTACAGTTAATAAAGCTTTAAGTATGGCTTAAATATATTACAAAGGTTTATGTAATTTCAGTACGTATTTAAAAAGTTATGAGAACTTGAAACCACATCACTTTTGCAATGGCGGCTGAGATTTTAAAATGTATGAGACACCTTAATAAATAATTTGTTTGTGCAAAAGTTTTGCGTATTTATTAACTAAGTCAAATTAGACCGTTACGTTATTTCTGGTCACCCTGTACATTATTATACGTAGCAATTTTGCTAAAGTTTTCATTTAATTTCCTCGCTCCCCTCTCACCATTTTTTGAAAAAAAACTAAATATTTGACGAAATAGGTACCTAGTCGCGGGTCCGGTACACTTATATGCTTGGAAAAGCATACAGAACAGTCTATAATCGTGAAATCGTAAACTTTTCGCGAAGAAAATAATTACAAATTTAACTCGAAATTTGCGTGTTAGTAAATACTGCATATACTGTACTTTTCTTTTTTTTAAATGAAAAACAATTTTATATTCAACTGACACCGGAAAAAATATAAAAAAGTTTTTATATTAAATTCAACAAAAGATTAGGTACAGTACATGCCATAGTACATAACAACCTTCCAGATATCTAACCTTAACCATAGGGCTGGTTAGAAATCGTGTAATTGTGAAACAGACAAAGCATAGTACGCTGTAATTATTGTTGCCAGGTCAACCGCAAAAATCGGGCACAAAAAAACTCTGGACACGAATATTTTAAAGTAATTTTGTTAGTCTTAACTACTAATGACAGTATTATCTGCGATTAAAGATTACGATATAAACTAAGAAATTAGTGGAGTACAGAGCACTTGGAGCCCCGATTTACGCGGGACACCTGGCAACACTAAATGTAATCATAAGCACATACATCTAAGGAGCAAGGTTGGAAGGAAAGATAAAAGCCTCAGAGTTTTCAGTATAATAGATATACAACATACCATCAAAACGGTTTGCAATTTGAAGACCGTTATGACTCAAATCATATAGCCCAAACAGTTCAAGGACTAGGAGCAAGTGCTGAATTCATTTGACTGGAAGAGGTGTTTCAAAGCGAACTGTAAGTATAGCGTCTAGAATATATAGTGTGGAAATCAGCTATAAAAACAGCTCTAAAAATTTGTATCCCTTAAATGTGCATCGATGCTGAAAGATTGCAGCGACATTCTGCGGTATATTTTCAAATTTCAATGTAAACATCGTACTATTACAGTACAGCGCCTAGAAGATACAGTATGGAAAACGGCTATTCCTATAATGCTTTAAAAAGTGCTAAAAACTTGTATCCCATAAATCTATAACAATGCTCAGCGGCAATATGCTGATACGAGCGCCATCTCGTAACTCTTTTCAATATAAATCCTGTGTTTTCAAAAATTATAGAATGTTAAATATCGGAAACTATAAATATAAGATATTTTAGTCTGTTATAAGCTAATTTAGTTAAGGAATGACGTGAAATAGGTTAAACAGTCTCTTTTAGAATGACTATCTTTTTTAAATCACTACGATGGCGCTACGATCGACATCTTGTTATTCACCATCGTTGTACATTTATGGGACTCAATTTTTTAGTACTATTTTGTAGCCGTTTTCCACACTGTATCTTCTAGGCACTGTATATTACAGCATCTAGGCCAAATCTCCAATGGAGTTATGAATAAAGCGGAGGAGACATAGAATCTGTGAAATTTCGCAAACCCCTTCTTTTCTCAGCCAGACTGATTAGGCGCCAGTGATCCCAGGTCACGTGGTCTGACTAGAGAATTAATATTAAAAAACATTTTTTCTTTCTTGTTCTTTTTTTAGTTTAGTTTTTTTGTGAATGTGAATCTTGAACGCAGCAGGTAGTCTGCGTATGTTTTTTGTCATCATTTTCACAAATCGAAGAAATGTTTGATTTTAAAAAGGGAAATGCTATTTTCGTGGCTTCTTTTTAGAAGAACATAATTGCTGAAATTTTAATATGATCATCTTGAATTCCCAGTGTGGAATTTATTTAACAAATATTATCCAAATGTTTTCGTTGTATATATATTGTAAATATTTAAAAGTGTAAATAGAATTTTCAAGTTTCTTATCATTATGTGCTCCTTTATTGAACAATACCTGCGCCACTTTCAACGGGAAATATGCTTGATTATTTTAATGTGATTTTACATGAATCGTGAATTCTACAACTATGCTCTCCCACTAAAAATATCTTGAATTGTGATAACGTGAAATTTCGTGGAATACATGAAGATTACTTTTTATTTTTTTTGGTGCCTCAACAACCGGAAAAAAAAGGTAAGAAATACCTTTATTATTCTGCATGACTATTGACTCTTGATTTATTGAAAATAACGCTTTTTCATGATAATTTATTTTGAAAATTGAAATAAATTTTAAACATGGATAAGCCTGATAAGCTTAAAAGTAAAAGAGCTACCGTTCGCGCGGCAGTTACAAAATTAATCTCAAAATGTGATACATTATTATCTGTTGATATTGATAAAACTGGTTGCGATTCTTTAATGGAATCATTAGAGCTCGTAAATGAAAAGGAAGCTCAACTAAAGGAATTAGATTCCGAAATAGATGAACTAATTCAGGAAAAAACTGAATATGAAAAAGAACTAAAATCGGTAGGAGAATATTCTGAAAAAATATCCAGTTTGAAATTTAAAATTAAGATGCGGCTTAAAAAATGTAAAATCGAAACTGAACCAAAAGTTGTACTAGAATCAAGTAACGGTTCAAAAATCGGAAGTAAACCAGTTTCGGCAGTGAAGCTTCCTAAACTTAACATAGAAAAATTTTCTGGTGATGCAAGCCAGTTCTTAGAATTTTTTAATTTATTTACTAGTGCGATAGATTCAAACAAATCGTTATCAAAAATTGAAAAATTCGAATATCTCAAATCCTTGTTGTCTGGTCCTGCATATAATATTGTATCTGGTTTTGAACTGACAGATCAAAATTATTCTACTTGTTTAAAATTGTTAGAAGAGAGGTATGGTAAGCGGAAAAATATCAGAAACTGTTACATGAATAAAATTCTAAATCTTGAACCAGTGAAATCCACTAACAATGTTACTTCTTTAAGAAAGTTGTATGATAATATTGAAACGTGTATGAGAAATCTTGATGCGTTAGGAGTAACGTCAGGCTCTTACGGCCATTTATTACTACCCATTTTATTAAGGTCATTACCAGAAAATTTGATACTAGATTTCCATCGAAAACGTGACATCGATAAGGACTGTGAAGTCACCGATTTAATAAATTTTATTAAAACGGAACTAAGATGCCGGGAAGCTACTAATTTAGTAAATAATTCCCAAAGCAAGGCTTATGAAAAATTTAAAACCAAATATGAAAATCCTTCAAGTAAATATCAAAATTTTCCTCAAAAGAAAAATGTACCTTCCGCTGCTGCTTTAAATACATCTACAAAACAGTTTTGCATATTTTGCAAGTCTTCTGATCATGTAGGACTAAATTGTTCAGAATTCACTGATGAACAAAAACGATATAAATTAAAGAAAGAAGGTCGCTGTTACAGATGCTGTTATAGGTCGCATTTATCTGCAAATTGTAGAACAAAAATTAATCCTTGTTCCAAATGTGGTAACAATACCCATAGTCAATTGTTTTGTTTTAAAGAAACAGCAAAAGAAAATCCTGAAAAAGAAATGAAAGGTGCAATTGTATCTATGATGTCGGAACAAAAATATAAACAAAATAAATCTACATTATTGCAGACTTGTACAGTTTCTGTGTCTGCTGGTAAACAATGCTTGTTGGATCGCGTTTTATGTGATAGTGGTTCAGAAAAATGCTTTGTGAAGAGATCTCGAGTACAAAAATTAAAATTGAAGCCATTGCGAAGAGAAAATTTATTAGTTTATCCTTTTGGGCGGAGACGCCCTTATGAATCTTATTATGAAGTAGTTACTCTTGAATTATCCAGTATTGTGCAACCTATTAACTCGATAAATATCGAAGCACTTGTGGTTGATAATATAACTGGAGCTTCTGTGAAAACCCTAGAACCAGAACTTCTAGACATAATGAGAACAAGAGGCTTTAAGCCTGCTGATACAGGTCTTGAACAGGAAATAAATATTTTGCTGGAGTCTGACTTTTTGTGGAAAATATTAAAGGGAATCGAGGGAAAATTGACAAAATAATTATACGTTGCAGAAACTATTTTCGGCCATACGGTGCAAGGGCAGATAGAGTCGAATAAAAAAGAAGTAGCTTGTTTGCGTGTTTCAGTTGAAAATATGAATACTCAGCTGAAAGTATTTTGAGATCTTGAGTCAATTGGCATTGCTGAAAGCAATGAAAAGAACATTACCGATCATGAGGTAATAAAAGAATTTAAAGAAAATTTAAAATTCGTAAATGGGCGTTATGAAGCAAAATTATTGTGGAAAAATTCTCGTGAATTGCTTAGAAATAATCTTAAAGTAGCAAAGAAGCGGTTTTCTAGTTTAGAAAATAAATTCTTGAAAAACGATTCTTTATTTAAAGAATATAACTCCATTTTGCTAGAGCAGTTTAAAGAGGATGTTATAGAATTGTGCACCGAGAAACATTCTAATAATTCCTATTACATGCCACACAGACCTGTTATCCGTGACGACAAAACTACAACAAAAATGCGCATAGTCTATGATGCTTCTTCCAAATATGGTGATTCTCTATCATTAAATGAATGTTTGAATCACGGCCCTAACTTAAATCCTAATGTTTTAGACATAATTTTGAAATTCCGTTTACATAAAATTGCCTTTTCGGCTGATATTGAAAAAGCTTTTCTTCAAATATGTGTAGCCGAGGAAGATCGCGATTATCTTAGATTCTTATATTATGAAGATTTTGATAAGAATAAAAACATAGTACCCTATATAATGACCAGAGCTACTTTTGGTGTCACCTGCAGTCCCTTTATCCTTGCTTGTACTATTAAGCACCATATTAATAAATATAAAAGCTCTCATAATAAAACATTTGAAATCCTAAATTCTTCTTTTTATGTTGATGATTTGTTTTCAGGAGAAAACGATGTTCTAAAAGCCTTTAATTTAACTAAAGAAGCTGTTGATATTTTGAAAGAAGGGGGGATGAAGTTAAGAAAATTTGAAAGCAATTCTCAGGAACTTAGGAAAAAATGGGTTGACGAAAACATTCCTGTTTCTAGTCCCGAACCCCCAAATACTTCCTTGAAAATTTTAGGATTGATGTGGAACAATACAGAAGATAAATTAGGACTAGAATTACGACCATTGTTAGAAAATTTAAGCAATGATTCTTGTACAAATCGGAACGTTTTGAAAATTGCAGCTACGTTGTTTGATCCAGCCGGATTTATTGCCCCTTTTGTTATTCGTGTCAAATGTCTTTTGCAGTAATTGTGGATAATGGGAATATCATGGGCTGAAAGTTTTTGTGGTGAACTAGAAAATAATTGGCAAAATTGGCTTTCAGAAATCCCTGATCTCACACACTTGAAAATTCCCCGACACTATTTCAACAACCTGATCATGGAAATGGAGCATCTCCAACTGCATATTTTCACTGATGCTAATCCTAATGCGTATGGTGCAGTGGCATACTTACGGTATCCAATTTCTAAAGATAAATTTAAAACTAGTTTTATAATGTCTAAGTCTAGGGTTGCTCCCTTGAAGAAGTTAACTCTTCCTCGTCTTGAACTCATGGGAGCACTTATTGGTGCCAGAATGGCAAAGTTTATCACGAACATTATCCAAGTAAATAATACTATTTTCTGGTCGGACTCAGAAATTGTTCTTCATTGGCTTAAAGGGTCAAAAGAAAAATGGAAACCATTTGTTAGTAATAGAATAGCTGAGATTCATAATTTGTCTGATCCTAGTTTATGGAGACATTGTGATGGCAAATTTAATCCCGCAGATTTAATAACGAGAGGTTGTTCTGTGAAGCATTTAATAAATTCTCAAAAATGGTGGTATGGTCCTGAATTTCTTTCCCTTCCCAAAAATCAGTGGCCTAGGGTTAAAATTGCTGCATCTCGATTACCTGATGTTTCTGAAGAGAAGTCTAAAAAAGCAGCCACCATTTCTTACGTTGTTCAAACAAATAAATCTGATGAAATTCCCATTTTTATTCTTGAAAAGTATAGCTCCCTAAAGAAATTGTATCGAGTAACTGCATGGATATTTAGATTTATTTCTAATGTAAAATTAAAGGTAGAAAAAAGAAAATTATCAGAATTATCAGCTGAGGAAATGTTACATGCTGAAAATTTTTGGTTAAAGCTAGTGCAGGAAGAAAGTTTCCCTGAAGTTATTAAAAGCTTGAAATGTAACAAGAGTATCCCTAAGGAATCGAATCTTCTATAGTTAAATCCTATGTTGTCAGATGAAGGTTTGCTGTTGGTACGAGGACGGTTACAAAAGTCTAACTCCTCATTTTATGAAAAACATCCCGTAGTGATTCCTGCAAAACATAAATTGACTGAATTAATCGTGAAAGATGCACATGAAAAAGTTTTTCATTCAGGAGTGTCCAGTACATTGGTACAAACGCGTGAAAAGTTTTGGATTTTAAGATCAAGGCAGTGCATTAAATCAGTCCTGAACAAATGTACAATCTGTAAGAAATTTAACGTACGCCCTGGTCAACAAGTTATAGCCCCTCTTCCAGGTGACCGTATTAACGAAGCTCCACCGTTTTCAGTAACAGGTCTTGATTATGCGGGACCCCTATATGTGAAGGGGAATGAAAATAAATATTATATTTTATTATTTACATGTGCTATCACAAGAGCACTTCATTTAGAACTAGTAAAAGACATGTCAACAACAGAATTCCTGTTAGCATTTCGCAGGTTTATCTCACGAAGAAAACTGTGTGCTGTAATTTATTCAGACAACGCCAAAACTTTCAAAAGAGCTGATCTTGAACTAAAAGAAATGTGGAAAGTAATCCACCATCCTGATGTTAAAAAATTTTTCGCCAATCACAGCATATCCTGGAAGTATATTGTAGAGCGTGCAGCCTGGTGGGGTGGCTTCTATGAGCGAATGGTTCGCTCAGTGAAAACTACCTTGCGTAAAGTTATTGGAAGATCTTCCTTAACATTGAGTGAATTAGAAACGCTTCTAATTGAAGTAGAAGCTGTAATTAACTCTCGTCCGCTGACTTACACGTATTCCGAGTTAGAAGAACCATCTCCTCTTACTCCTGCACATTTTTTAATCGGAAAACGTATCTTGTGTCTACCTACCATAAAAGTGAACGATTTAATTTTACCAACAACGAAAGAATCTTTAGTGAAACGCTTTCGTTTACGTGAGACTCTTCTAAATCATTTTTGGAAGCGTTGGAAAAATGAGTATCTTCTCAACTTAAAATCTGCTCACTACACGGACCAGAATAAAACTTCAGACTTTAAAGTGGATGATGTAGTGCTTGTACATGATGAACACTTACCCCGAAGTTTGTGGAAGTTAGGAAAAGTTACTAAAACCTTTATAGGCAGAGACGGCAAGATAAGATCTTGTGAACTCAAAACAAATAATTCATTTATTAAAAGACCTATAAATCTATTGTACAATCTTGAACTCACAAACTAAAAAAGAAAACTTTGATATTATTAGAGACTCAAAAACTCTCATTGACATTTGACTTTTAAAACAAATCTTGAATTGTCTATGCTATTGACTTTAAAAAGCGTTTTATTTTTTTTCACTTAAAAAAAAAAATTTTCTTGTTTGATAATATTTCTAATTTTTAGTTTAATTTTTTTTGTGATAAATATTCTAGAAAAAGTTGTATAGATTTAAATTGTTCTTTCTATTTTTAGTAGCAGAAACATATTGGCAAATTTTTTAAATTGTTTATTATTTTATTGAAGTCCAGTATGTAAGTATATATTTTGATTTGTATTGTATTTATGTATAGTGTAACTGATAATTTTTTAGAATAATTTTATTTCTACTTTAATTATTTTGAATCCCCATTTTGATGAACCCTTGTTCATCGAGGGGGAGTTTGTGAAATTTCGCAAACCCCTTCTTTTCTCAGCCAGACTGATTAGGCGCCAGTGATCCCAGGTCACATGGTCTGACTAGAGAATTAATATTAAAAAATATTTTTTCTTTCTTGTTCTTTCTTTAGTTTAGTTTTTTTGTGAATGTGAATCTTGAACGCAGCAGGTAGTCTGCGTATGTTTTTTGTCATGATTTTCACAAATCGAAGAAATGTTTGATTTTAAAAAGGGAAATGCTATTTTCGTGGCTTCTTTTTAGAAGAACATAATTGATGAAATTTTAATATGATCATCTTGAATTCCCAGTGTGGAATTTATTTAACAAATATTATCCAAATGTTTTCGTTGTATATATATTGTAAATATTTAAAAGTGTAAATAGAATTTTCAAGTTTTTTATCATTATGTGCTCTTTTATTGAACAATACCTGCGCCACTTTCAACGGGAAATATGCTTGATTAATTTAATGTGATTTTACATGAATCGTGAAGTCTATAACTAAGCTCTCCCAACCTTGATTTAAATTAAGAATAACATGAAACTCATTAAGATTATTCTTTATAGTCTACTGTCTACCAGTTGCGAGTGAAGTAACTGAGGAGGTTGTCACAAGATGGCGGCTGCTTTTTTAAAATCGGATCTTCAGTTTCTGATTACCGCCGAGGCAAACGTCCCACCAGTAAAATTGAATAGAAAATTTCGTCTTATTTAAGCATCTTATTCGTTGAATTTTTTTTCCCAAATATGGCCAAAATTTCTATTTGTTCTTACTGGTGTCAGTTTGCTTATTAAAACTGTCCGTTTGTTTCCCTGGTTGTCACAATATAGCGGAACGCAGGGCGTGAGTACCGTAAAAGTAAACTGGTACCAGTAAAAATGAAAATATGTTTCTACCATTATTTAAGACTGGAATTTTGCAATAATAAGGCGTTTAAATAAGGAGAAATTTTCTATATAAATTTACTGGGGGAAGTTTCCACCCGCGGTAAACAACCCCTGAGATAGTGGTTACAGTTGAAGCTTCACTATTTTAAGAATATGTCAGTTCCACTTTATTAATATTTCCATGAAATCTCCTTGGAGTTTTAGAAAAAATCCTGCAGATATCGCTGCGATAGGCTCCTTGGATTTCAGCATCGTTTGATATTTAAGGGCTATATTTAATATTAAATATTTATTTTTTAATTTTAGCACTTTTTTAAGTATTACTCATGGAGCTATTAATCCCTTGAGTGGCGATGGGATATATTATGTCCCCCCTAATTTTAATCAAGATTTCCACCAGAAACTTTTAACTAAAATTTCCCTCTCTAACTTTGGTGGAAAAAAGTTGAAAAACTACTTTTCTTTATTTTGCAACAAAATTTTTTGAATGTTCCGGTGTGAGTTCAACATTGCAGAAACGCAATTACTTGCACCTGAAAGGGTTAAGAAAGAGGAACTGACATATCCTCAAAATAGTGAAGCTTCAACTGTAACCGCTGTTGCAGGAATTGATTATCACCGGGGGCACACCGTCACCAATAAATTTATATAGAAATTTTCTGCTTATTTAACACTAGAACGCCCGGAAGGAGCCGATCCGACTCTAACCGTATGATTAAATGTCAACTGTAACCAGAAATTTTTTCACAAAATAAGTTAAATTTAAACCACGCAGATTTACGTTAAACCAATCAATCAAACAATTTTAAAGAAAAATTTTGGTGTCAAATATTTTTATGAAACTTGAGTAAAATTTCCGGGCGTTCTAGTGTTAAACTCGCTATTAATACAAAATTTCAGTCATAAATAATAGAAGAAGCATACATTTATTTTTACTGGTGGAAGTTTAATTTGCGGTAGTGAAGTCCTGCATTTCTGCCGTATTGTGACAACCAAGACAAACTCCTATCAATGTCAGTGTAAAAGATTATAGTACCTTGACAAACTGACACCAGAAAAAAATTACCATAATTGTGGGAAAATATCTTCGTAAATTAGGTGCTTAAATAAGACGAGATTTTCTGTTCAAATTTACTTGTGGGAAGTTTCCTCTGGCGATAGCCCCTTGAGAGGCAAGCACAAATGTCTCTAAATATTGAATTCTCACCGGAATAATCGAAAAAATTTATTTTTATATAAGGAAAAGAAATTTTTCTGCGTTTTTCCCTCCAAAATTAAAAATATAAAATTTATTTAAACTTTTATGGTGAGAATCTTGTTTTAATTAGGTGGGATACATTTTATCCCACCGCCGCTTAACACTAGAACCGCCGGAAATTTTACTGAAGTGCTATATAAAAATATTTTACACCAGAAATTTTAATTGAAACTACTTAACATATTTAATTAACTTATTTCTCCGAGGTATATTTTAAACTTATTCTAGAAAGAAATTTCTGGTGATAATCAAAATATTTTTATTTGGTAGCGGTCAAAATGACCGCTTCGGCGGTTATAGTGTTAACCAGAAACTGTTGACGATTTTAAAAATAACAGCCACTATCTTCTGATAACCTCCTCAGTTACTTCACTCGCAACTGGTAGACATTACACTATATGTCTGCTCCACCTCTTTATTCATAACTTCATTGTATTGCTAGGATAGCCGATTTCCACACTATATATTCTAGACGCTATACCGCAAGTGTTTAGACCGAATTGTGACCAGTTTTAGGGTTGCATTTTCGACTTAAAGCAAAAGCTCTGCATATTTAATCTCCATTAATCTTAGAACTCTCGGAGTCAAAGCACACATTTACCGCGTTCATAGGGGCGTGAGATAAACATTAACCCCTTAATTCTCGCTCCTGTCATATTCTCGGGCTGTGTCTTTTACTCAAATTGTTTGATTCACACCAGTTTTATAAAATAGTGAAATTGGCTATATTTTAATGTCGTTTTTCCTGCCATTAAATAAGGTGAATATTTCTTTTTCATAAAAGTGGTGCTAGTAAGCAATTTGAATTTTTCAACCGTAATTTAATTCGAGCGTTAAGGGGTTAACACTAGAACGCCCGGAATGAGTCGGTACGACTCCGAACATATGATTAAATGTCAATTGGAACCAGAAATTCTTTCACAAAATATGTTAAATTTTTAAAACGCAGATTTACGTTAAAGGGTCTTGCATAGCTGCCAACTCTTTCGCTTTTTCAGACCACAAAAATGTAATAGAAATTTTTGCTTTATTTTATCGGCAGATTATGGCGATTTAAAAAGGTAAAATTTTTTATAAAATTTTTGTGGTCTGAAAAAGCGTAAGATGTTGTTGGCAGCTATGGTCTTGTACCTTTTAAACGCAACGAAATTTAACGAAAACTTCAGAGTTTCAATTAGTCAATCTTCAAAACCTTTTTATGTATAAACACGAAATTTTGGATATTGACTAACCCTTTCAGGGGCAAGTTACTTGTATTCATAAAATGTTGAAATAATTTAATGACAGCAGTATTTTCAAGAGAATTTATTTCTAAACGAGTAAAAGTATATTTTCGCGTACTTAATAAAGGTGAAAATTTCATTATAAAATTCCGGTGGCAATTAGAGATTAAAATTATGTGACGCCGTGACAGCACCTCCGCCCTTCAAGGGGTTAAACAGATTGTGCTTTGTAATATGCTACCATTAGAAATTATTTAGCCTTTTACAGAATTTGTGTATTGTTGAAATCAAGATAGCTCTTTTTTTACTCAATAAGTCATTGCGCGCATGATATCGTGAGAAAGTATGTATGAATTGTCATAAAAATCTGTAAAGATACTAAACAAATATGTGTGTTTAAAATGAAATACTTTTAAGTATTTACAATGGTAATATTTTTAGTTATGATTATTTGTATTCATTAAAAATACAGTTGAGTCTCTAGATAACGAAATCCGTTGTTCCAGTAAAAAATTCGTTATATAGAGAATGAGTAAAAATTCCTATTTAATATGTAAATTTTGAACAAAAATTACTTTTGAGGTGTTTAATTAAGAATTTGAAATGTTTAACTATAAATATTAACCTAATATTGTATTTCTGAATTATTTAACCAGTTTCAAAAAAGAGAACAGACATTTATTTGAAAGCATAATAAAAATCACATAAGGAAAACTTACATTAATTTTAGACGAAGAAATCTGTAATTTTTCGCTGTTTTGATTTCAAAATTGTTACACACTCGAAAAAATGTTCACACTTTAGCAAGGAATGAAAAATTGTATTGGGAACCTTTTCCTCCATTTGAATTCTCATTCACCTTAAACTTCAATAACCTCTCTGATCCCGCTCTTATATGTGTAACAATCCAATTGACACTGTTTTAAGAAGTATGTTGGAAGGGGGGGGGGGGATGAATTTGGCCATAAAATACAAGGAGATTCAAAGTAGAAAAGTAAGATAAAAAACTCAGCACTGATCGATAAATCACTAATCAGTGATGGAAAATTGATTCCATGTGATTTGGAAGCTTTTTCAAAACAATAAATAAAGAACATTTTACGAAAAAATTCGTTATATGGAGATAGATATTTCGCTATATGGAGACTGTTTTGGCATAGATGCTCAGCTGTTGTTGTTTTGAATTGTTTGGCGATTTTTTGTTGGCGTGTTGGCGGTGTTTACGGATATGACAAACTCGATATGGAAACCCCGCGTGACGTATGTGTTGTGACGTGTCGTGTTCTGGCAACCCCTCAGAAGCTTATATTTTGTGGATGTATCGATGTATTTTGATTTTGATATCGTGTTCTATGGTTGTCTTTTTATTTTTATGTTAAATTTATTGGATGTATTTCATTGACTATAGTTTCTGTAGTCCGTTGCTGAAGTAATTAAGAAATGTGAGGAAATTTTGACAAGAAAGGGAGGTTTGTTTATAGCGTGTCAATGCGTATTAAGCCTATTTTGGAAAATGACGGCGGTGTTATATTTTGTGCTGTAGGTTTCAAGAAAGCAGATGTCTGTTAAGGTATGTTGATAATTTTATGTATATTTTGTTGCTTTAAGAGTTTTTTACAGTTTGAGATTGCTATAAAACGAGAACTACTGAATTTTGAGAATGCTATACCGCGAAAAATGCTGAATTCGGCGATGTTTTTTTTCGGTAAATGAGAGCGAAACGCTCATACAACTATTACTGATTGCCACTTTAGCGAGTTTCATTTTTTAGGTATATTTTGCTGCTTTAAGAGTTTTTTACATTTTGAGATTGCTACAAGACGAGAACTGCTGAATTTTGAGAATGCTATATCGCGAGAAATGCTGAATTCGGCGATGTTTTTTTCCAGTAAATGTGCGCGAAGCGCTCATACAAGGATTACTGATTGCCAGTTTAGCGAACTTTGTTATTATTTACATTTTATTTTCGTTAAGCCAAACATGCGTATTAACCGGTGCTTGGTGACATTTACTACTTGGCGGAAAAGGGGTTTTCACGCCAAGAATTCCAAGATGGCGGCCGGGGGAACTTATGGCATCTGTTCCACTGTTTTTAATGAGATCATGGAAAAGGGACCGTTCCTACTAAAAATTCGTTATATAGAGTAATTCGATGTATGGAGTTTCGTTATAGAAAGACTCGACTGTATAAAATTTATATATATATATATTGTTTTAAAAAATATTTTTTTATATTGTTAATGGAATAACTTTTGCTTTAGAGCACTTCATTTTAAACACACATACATGTTTATTATCTCTACCAAATTTCACGACAATCCATACATACTTTCTCAAGATATCCGTATTTACTCGTGTATAACGCGCACCCCGTACTTTACAAAAAAAATGGCGAATTTTTTTTTTTCTTGTATTAGGGGTACCGGAAAATTCTGTCCCATAATAATCTTTTGCGCCTACCTTTTAATAATCCACATTTTTTAGTTGGCACAACTTTTTTGAAGTGGTAAAATTCCTATTGTTTTCACCTTAATGTGAAATATGAAAACTATCGGAAATTTACTATATCAAAAACGTGGTACTAATGAAGAAATCAGAATTTTTAAAAAATAAGCGTGAAAGAACATTATGCGACAGAATTTTCCGGTACTCCTAATATATAACGCGCATCATAAATTTGACATGCAAGTGAATGAATGACCAAATGAATTTCAGTAAAGAAAGTCGAAACAAATGTTACGTCAGGCCAGGAAAGAAGACAAAAATCTATTTTTAGACTTCGGGTAGGGCGTAAGTGTGGGAATGAGTGTGTGTGGGAGGGTGTGAGTGACGGGGGATACGAGTGATTGACGTATCATGCTGTGGTGATGTCACTGGCTTTACGAAAAACTTGAGAACGTTTTTTGACGACGTGCGAGTAAGATGGAGCATCGGAAATATTTCAGAATGCAAGGGAAAATGGTAACCGTGTTTCAAGTTGGAAGTTCGGCGTTGGTGAGTCAAGTGTGCGAGAGTGGCGGAATATACAGGGCAGCCATAGGCTACTATTTTTCTATTCTTATTTCTACCACTATTTTTTAAAAAACAACAGATTTTGAAGTACATTTCTCTTGCAAGAGTTCTAGAACAGTATTTTAAAATATTTTGTTTTGGGAAAGTGGTGTGAGGTAGAATAAAAAAATTAAAAAATAGTCGCCTGTGGCAGCTCTGAATATGCAAGAAACACTGAAAAAAGCACTATCCAAAAAGCGTGCCTTTCGGGGGAAATCGTGTAAATACCCGCAAGTGGAGCAGCAGCTTTTAAATCATGTAACAGATTTGCAATGCTCGGGGTATTCGGTCTCTACAGAAATGTCGATGTTCGAGGCCTGTAAAATAGCATGGAAAATCAAGATTTCAAGAAGAGTTTTGGGTACCCCAACGCTTTATGATCCGTAACAGTCTTTCTAATAGGAGAAGAACAACGCAATCGCAGAAGCTGACGCAAGAATAAGAAGAACAGCGTACCAAATTCTTCCAGTACGTTATAAGGCTACGAAAACAAAAGGGATATCAGATGTCGCAAATGGGTAATATGATTATTTCAGGGTAGATCCATAGATTTTTGTAGTGCAAGTCACATAGCTTATAACTGCTATACTTGTTGGACACTATTATTTTCGAAAAATTTGCTTTATTTTATTCAATTAATGAGTCATAGAAATAGCCTTCAAACATAATGAGATTGATATACAGTAGCACTCAAAAGTATTTTGACAACCTTATATTATCTCTTATTTTATTTAATATAAAAATGTAAAAGAAAATATATTCCCTATAATTGAGAACACTATGACTGCAGTTATTCAAATGTATTAAGTTTCAACTTGTTTGTTTACATTTGGCACTACCGAAGAAATATGACTCCTTCTTAGCTCAAAAGTATTTTGACAATTAGTTTGCATTTAATTGTTGAAGGTGTCAGTGGCGCTATAGCTTTGATTAGTGTTTATATTGACTTAATGTGATTAATTTTAAATGCAGAAATATAAAAAATATTGAAGTGATTCTAGAAAAGCCTCAGTAAATGCACTTAAGCAAGGTAGACTGCAAGCAGAATTAGCTCGTTCTTTTAACGTGTCTCGGCAACTTGTTATTACATGGAATAAAGTTTTTAATAAACAGAAATACATCGAAAATAAGCCCCAAAGTGGCCATCCGAAAAGTAACTTGCAATGTTGACTGTATTATAAAAGTGATATCTACAAGTGGTTGTCGTAAGTCCGCTATAATAATAAAAAATGAATAGAAAGAAAATTACGGCATAGACATACACGTTTCATCAGTCAAACGACGCCTAAACCTCTATGGTTTACATGGCCGAAGACCAGCAAAAAAACGTTTGTTATCTACTAAGAATAGGAAGGCTGGAATTGCATTTCTAAAACGGCATAACCCTTTCAGGGGCAAAGCAATTCCATTGCTAAAGTGTTGAAATTAATGATTAAAACCAGAATTTTGGTTAAAAAAAATTCTGTTTATTATGTGTGTGAAATATAGCGTTTTCTTATTTACAAATAAATTTGTTTTCAAATTCCGGTGTCAATCATTAATTTCAACACTTTAGCAATGACATTGTTTTGCCCCTGAAAGTGTTATGCCGTTTTACAAATGCGACTCTAGCCTTCCTATTCTTAGTAGATAATAAACGTGTTTTTGCTGGTCTTCTCCCGTGTAAACTATAGAGGTTTAGGCGTCGTTTGACTGTTGAAACGTGTATGTCTATGCCGTAATTTTCTTTCAATTCATTTTTTATTATTACAGCTTACTTACGACAATCACTTGTAGATATCACTTTATATTACAGTCAACATTGCAAGTTTTTTTTTCGGATGGCCACTTTGAGGCTTATTTTCGATGTATTTCTGTTTATTAAAAACTTTATTCCATGTAATAACTTGTTGCCGAGACACGTTAAAAGAACGAGCTAATTCTGCTTGCTGTCTACCTTTCTTAAGTGCATTGACAGCGGCTTTTCTAGAATCATTTCAATATTTTTTGCATTTCGGAATTTAAATATAATCACAATAAGTCAATATAAACACTGATCGAAGCTATAGCGCCACTGACACCTTCAACAATTAAATGCAAACTATTTGTCAAAATACTTTTGAGCTAAGGAGGAGTCATATTTCTTCGGTGGCGCCGAATGTAAACAAACAAGTTGAAACTTGATACATTTGAATAACTGCAATCATAGGGGAATAATTATGGGGAATATATTTTCTTTTACATTTTTATATTAAATAAAATAAGATAGAATATAAGGCTGTCAAAATACTTTTGAGCGCTACTGTATAACACTGAGCCGCACTATAAGTTGCTTGCAGAAAATTATTGCACATTGAATTTATTGTTCGTTTATAGGGGTACAGAATAGAATTCGGTTATAGTACTGTCCATGAGCGTTAATTGCAGCAGGTGCGTTTTCTACTTTTGATTTGCGTTTTTAAATTTAACAAATATTTTGCATAATAGATGGCATGTATAAATTTTATAGATCATATACAAGACTGCACAAAAGAGCTCGAATGCATTTCGGGTTGTTGGCGGAAATTTTTTATATTGAATTTTTAATTGTGTCTGCCGTTTCTTAACAGAACTAAATTTTTACATAATGTGGTATTACAAAAATAAAGATCATATACAGGGTTAGACTAAAGAAATCTGATATTTTTCTATATATAGATGGTGATTTCTGAAATTGGGTTTTCAATTGTGTTACTCGTTTTCAAAACATAATTTTTCATCTTAACCCTCTCACTGCGCAACCCGAGATTTCCTCGGGCAACCTAAGAGTAACAAAATCTGCACAACCCGAGATTTCTTCGTGGATGCATTATTTCTGTTTTATTAACCCTTCTTGATTCTTCCCACCAGTTAATTTTTTATTGTAAATTTTGCCTTTTTTAATTGGGGCATTTTCCCGATTAAATTAGACAAACATTTTTGTTTTGAAAAACCGTTGACGAAAGAATAAAAATTCTAAAAGACTCTCGTGACAGCTTTGCGTAAAAAACTTAAAAATTTGAAACAGCTAAATTCACCCCCTGAAATTATCCAACAATTCAAATCCTCATAGAACAAACAAGCTGCCATTTACAAACGGTCTATTCTTGATGCCAAAAGCGCAGCTTGGAGGTCTTTTTGTTCTTACCAGAAGAATCCCTTTGGTGTTGCACAAAAAAAATTTTCTGGGAAGTTCTTCACTCCGGATGAAATCCTCCTAGAGCGGCCTTCGGGCTCCTCGTCGAAACGTAATAATCTCGCATTCCTTACCAAACATCTTTTTGGTGAAACAGTCTATCCTAACCATAATAATCTTGACATTAAATTTTCAAATTACTCTGATAAACCATTTTCTAATGCGGAACTTCGCGCCACACTTGGCAAATTCAAGGATAACAAAGCTCCTGGTGCTGACTCTATTGATTTCCGAATTCTCAAACGTTCCTTTAATATATTACCAGAGATTTTTACCCAATGGGCCTATCTCTGCCTTTCTTTCCATTATTTTCCTCTAACTTTGAGACAAGGGGAAGTAGTATATTTCCTTAAGCAAGAGAAGACTCCCTCTGAACCCAGCTCTTATCGCCCGATCTGCCTGCTTCCGGTGTTAGGCAAATTACTAGAAAAATTAATAGCTAAACGTCTTATTATTTTCCTCGAATCAAACAAGTTATTAAGTAATAGGCAATTTGGATTCAGAGAGGGCAGATCATGCGAAAAAGCTCTTTCCAAAATCTTGACTTCCTGTGCTTTTAAAATTAGTGAAGGCAAATACACTTCCCTGGTCTCTCTTGATATTCAAGGAGCTTTCGACAATGTTGAGTGGAGAGACATTCTCCTCCAACTTAGCATTCTAAATTGTCCGGGTAATATTGCTGGAGTCATTCGTTCTTATCTTTCTGAGAGAAGCATTCTCGTTAACTGGGGAGCGGGAATCTCTATCCACCCACAGAAAAAGGGTTGTCCTCAAGGTTCCTACCCGGGGCCAATTCTTTGGCTCCTCATAGCTAATATTATTCTCTCAGAATTCGAAAAACTTGGTTACTTGCTTTTTGCGTTCGCGAATGACTTCAGCTTTATATTCTCTGGTTTTCGGCGTCAGGACTTGGAGTTGGAGGCTGCTTTTGCTCTCCCAATTTTCTGTCAGCTGCTGGAATCACTGCACCTGCAACTTTCCACTAATAAATCCCAAGCCCTAACATTTGCAAAACCTTATAAACTTAAAAGGAAACCCACCATCAGAATAAATGGCACTAGCGTCCATCATGTCTCTAATCTTAAATTGTTAGGATTGTCAATAGATGAGCACTTGAACTGGTTCTCTCATATTAATTACCTTAAAATCAAACTAGTAAAATTTTATCATAACTCAAAAAGATTAACCACTAAATCTTGGGGTATTAAAAGCCATATGCTAAAAATTTGGTACTCTACTATTGTTGAAAAAATTATCACCTATGGAGCATCTATTTTTTTTTTGGGGGGGGGGGGGATCTTACAAAAGCAGCACTTAATAAATTAGTTTCTATACAAAGGATGTTTCTCTTGCAAATTTCTAGGGGATATAGAACCATTTCCAGTGATGCTCTCAATATCTTGACAGGTATTCCTCCCATTTCCATTACCATTAAATATGAGTTCACTAAAAGCAACATCATCCATTTGGAGAATGAAGCTATCTCACAGCAATTTTTTCCACAAATGATGATTCAGCGTAAGACTCTTGGCTGGCAGTTTCATCCGGCAGATGAGACTTCCCACCTACAAGTAAACCCGACTATAAATTCTTACTCTCCCACTCAAAATGTTATGGTCTTCACCGATGGCTCACGCACTGTTACCGGAGTAGGTGCAGCTTTCTGCGCTACGAAAGGGAGTGAAGTGACTCATCGTTGGTCTTGCAGGCTGGATAACAATAATTCCATTTTCCAAGCCGAACTCTTTGCCATCTTTAAAGCTTTAGAGTGGATTTCTCAACAAAACCAAAATTTTTTAATTCCAGTTTTTAGCGATAGTCTTTTAAGCCTGCAGGTTATCTGTTCGTTTGGCTCAACAAATCCCCAGGTTATTAAGATTAAATCACTTCTCAAAAATATTCTCTGGAAAACCTATTTAAGCCACGTTTCAGCCCATAAGGGTATCCTGGGAAATGAAACGGCAGATATGTTGGCAAAGGAGGCAACTGCTAAATCATCAGTTGATTTTTCACTTCCAGTACCGCACTCACACATCAAAAGACATCTTCGCGCTCATTTTATGAAAAAAAGGCAGGATTACTGGGACTACTCAGATAAGGGTAGATATACCTATGATCTTGTCCCAGTGGTATCTTTGGATCTTCTGCTGCTCACTCCATCCACTACAGCTTTCCTTACCGGTCATGGTCCTTTTGGAGCATACCTCTTCAAGTTCAAAAGAGCCCTTTCTCCTCTATGTGAGTGCGGTGATGATGCTGTTGCCTCTCATTATTTCTATAATTGTCCTTTAACAGCTAGCTGGCATATCCGCCGTCCTCCTGTTCTTCCAGTTGGTTGGTTAGCAAATATTTTATCGCGCCCGATTTTGCTCTCAAAGCTTAAAAACATCTTCAAATTCTTATGTAACCTTTCAGTTTTACTCCATCACTGAGACAGAGACTTGGATTCTCCCTTATTCAGTACCCAATGTTGGGTCGCAGCAACTTGTATAATATTGTCTAACTTTGTATAACACTGCATTATTTAATGTCCTTATGTTTGTTTCACAAAGCTTGCTAATGTAACATTTTTTTTATATCTTATATATACCACTCCGCCCTCTGTCGTGCGTATTGGCGGGCTCAGCCTCGGCTGAAATTTGTAACCATTTTTTTTTTTAGACCTCAATAAAGTGGACCGGGAGGGACAATCTATGCTCTACGGACTCACTTCCTAGTCTGAGCAGTCTCTCTCGGGCAGTAAAAGTAAAAGTAAAAGGGGTTAAATACGCAATTTTTAAAGCTATTTAGATAATACAATTACGCAGCGAGAGGGTTAATAACCCTTTCAGGACGGGTGGGACGTATAAAGGGTCATCAGGACGGGTGAGACGCCTCCGATAAAGGACGCGTATTATTTTTATTACCAGAATATGTTAGTTGAAGACTTTCCCATGTGAAATCGTACAAATTATGGGAAATATTCATAAAAATAAAGCGAAAAATGCTATACATAATTATTGGTATTTAAATTTTTTAAATGTTATTAAATGACGCCCGCCCTGAAAGGGTTAAACGGTAAAGTTTTGTTGCAGTATTGTGAGTTTGTTGGAAAGTGTTTCATAACGCATTATTTTTCTTTTTTGTTTAATTTCAGTGTACGCATACAATTAATTTAAAAATATGATATTATTATTAAAATATTATTTCATTGCTCATAATTTTAGTGAGATAATTCCAAAGTCAAGTCAAATTTTAAATATTTATAAAATAGGATTATGCAGGGCTGCTACAGGCGACAATTTTTTAATTCTATCTCGCACCATTTTTTTAAACCATTAATTTCTCACATACACTTAGACAACATCTGCAAGAGAAATATACTACAAAATTTATTTTCTCAAAGTAGTGGTGCGAACAGAATATAAAAATAGTCGCCTGTGGCAGCCCTGATATGACAAAGTGTAATTCAAGAAATATCAATCACTTTCAATAAAACAATATGGAAGTTATTTAATAAAAATGTAAAAGTATCTCAAACATTTTGGCAGAATCAGCATAACAACATAACTCAAGCGAACTTTAGAAAACCGTCATTAATTCAAATACTGTAATATTAAATCTTGACCTCATCTATTTGGGACAATAAAGCATTTAGTAAAAGTAATTAATGAATGCTCTTTGAAATAACGAGTAAATTGCTTAAAACGAAGTACCAAAATTCATGTTCATTGTTCAATTTAATAAAACGTTTATTGTAACTTCAAAGAGGTAACTAACTTAGTATTCTAAATTAGCGTAGAACAAATAAACTAATTACTAGTAATTTACAATCCAAATATTGCAACTGTCAAAGAACTTAATTAAGCGTAGAGTATTTCTGTACTTTGTATAAATAATAAACCAGACAGAAGAATATTTTTGTACGATATACGATATTTAAAAGTTTTATTTAAAGTTAATATATTCACTCTGCTAACAACCCATAACTTCAAAGATGTTTAAAAATTAAAATGCATTATTTGTATTTATTTTCTGATTTCTTCTTGGTAGTTTAATTAAACCTGAAATGCGTAGTGTAACTTACGAGTTACATGATTTTTTGTTTTACATTTGGCGCTTTCTATTGTTCTATTGGTGACCTATTACGTGCATGGAACTACTAATAAAGAGGAACTGACATATCCTTAACCCTTAAAACCCTTTCAAGGGCAGAGGAATTCTGTTCATTAACCCCTTCGGGACGGGAGCTTTTTACGAAATCTTTAATCTTTTGTCACCGTTTTTAAAAAACAGAAATTTGTGTCTTCTTGAATCGAGAAAATGCGCTGATTAAATAAGGCAAATTTTACAGTAAAATTTTACTGGTGATGAAAAACAAGGATTCTGAGCGCTTTATACGGCACGTATACGTGTCGCTCGTCCCCAAGGAGTTAAATGATAAAATAATTGACTGACACCAGAATAGTCAAACGAATTTCTTACTACAATAATAAAACGCTATTTTGCACTTTACTTACAAAAGCAGCATTTTATTAAAATATCTTGGTGCCAATAGTCAGTTTTGGAATTAAAATTAGGTGGCTAGACCCTCTAGCCACCGCCCTTGAAAGGGTTAAATGCACGATTTTTTAATTTGTCTCTAAAAAATTACATATGATTCTCTGAAAGGTTTATTAAACAGGAAAAATAATGAAAAAAATCAGAGATACATTTTTCATATAATACATCAATCTTTTCTTCTATTGCACATCTGCAAAACAAGTAAAAACTACTGTTGTGTGGCTGTTTTACGCTAAAATATTGCAAATTAGTAAATATTTTAAGAAATAGCTCTCCAAATACCTTATTTTATATAATTATTTATTTTATAAAAATCTTTAACCCTTTAATTCCCATGATAGAATGCGTTCTAGAAATTACGTAGTCAGAGAATCTGACTTTACACCAGAAAGTATCAATTTTTAATTTCGTGTTATTTAAACACGGCATGTCTGTTTTTTTTTTTTTTTTTTTTTTTTTTTTATTTAAAGCAAATATTACAAATTTAATTTTCTGGTGTGAATTAGGTATATACGAATTAAAAAAATCTAACAAATTCAAAACACTGTTGTTTGCATATATGCAAAACTGCGCACTAAAGAGTTAAAATACTGAAACTTCAACTGTAGCAGCTTTTGCTGAGGTTGATTACCACCGGGGCAAATTTCCACCAGTAAATTTACAACGAAATTTTGTCCTTATTTGAAAGTTTTATTAATGCAAAATTTTAATAACAAATAACGGCAAAAATAAACATTCATTTTAAATGTTGGAAGTTAACATTGGCGGTATTCAGGCAATGTGTTGCCGCCATAGTATGACAACCTAGACAACCTCCTGTCAGTGTCTCTGAAAAACATTATAATACCTGTGAAAGCTGCCACCAGTTAAAACAAATACAAAGTTTTACCAGATTTCTGAGAGAAATTTTCCATAAATAAGGCTTTTAAAATGGAAAACATTTTCTATTCAAATTTACTGGAGGAAGTTTGCTCCGGCGGTTATCAGAAATTTTTGTTTCGATTAAAAAAAAAAAAACAGTCGTCATCTTGTGACAACCTCCTCAGTTAATTACTCACTTGGAATTGCTAGAAACTACACTATATGTCTCCTCCTCTTTATTCACAACTCCATTATTATGTGTTGCTTATAGTAGGAGAGCTGTTGAACATTTTTGAGTAGGTATTTGAGGCAATCTGAAAATTTGTGCAGCACTTCTTTTGTAATGCCTGAATACAAAATCGAATCTCTGGCTGAAGGATCGTGGCCCAAAACCTGTGCCACACACGTGTCAAGTGCCATTTTTTGACACTACCCTAAAAAAGTATTTGAGGCACGCTGAGATTGAAACAGAATAATATTTATACTTAGAAAAAAAATATTTTGAAAATGACAGACACTTTAGTCGGCCCAAAAACTGTGCCAAACACGTGTCAAGTGCCATTTTTTGACTACCCAAAAAAGGTATTTGAGGCACAATAATATTTATGCTTAGAAAAAAATATTTTGAAAATGACAGACACTTTAGTCGGCACAAAAACTGTGTCAAGTGCCATTTTTTGTCTGGCACAGGTTTTGGGCCACGATCCTTCAGCCAGACATTCGATTTTGTATTCAGGCATTACAAAAGAAGTGTTGCACAAATTTTCAGGGTGCCTCAAATACCTTCCCTAAAATGTTTAACAGCTCTTGGACTATTACGTGTGATAACACGCATTTAAGGTCGTTAAGTCTGTTTTTATTCCGATTTGTTATTGCGAGGAGGTTATAACATCTTTTGTTGATACTGCTTGCAATTTTCACGACCGCTGTTTTCTCTATCTTTATACGGTAGGGTCAGGTGGGGTTATTATGACCGCCGTCATATTGGAGAAAACTGCGTATGGTAAAGTTTTGTTTCAAGCATAGATATTAACCTCATAATATATATTTCATCTTCGATATTCTTAATTACTAGTCTGAAGCCTTTTTGAGATCCAAATAGCAATTTGAAACTAAGTCTACAAAATTTTTGATAAACGGATTTGTTACTTTGGAGTTCAAAATGGTCACAATTACCCCAAACAAATGTGTATTGGCAAGTATAAAGAGAATATATAGTGGTCATAATTTCCCCACTAGTGGTCTTATTTACCCCAAACTTATGTGATTGTGATTTTTTGGTGGGGTAATTATAACCATCCTTTTAGCTAAAAAAAAAAAAAAAAAAAAAGTTATGAGAATTAAAATTTTTAAAAGGTATTCTTAAAGGATCAAAGATACTTCCTATGTACTAAAAATACCCCTTTTCCAAATAGAAATAAGCAAAAAAAAAAAAAAAAATAATAATTGCCGAAACGTCAGTGAAGGCTTACTGTGGAGACCAGAAAAGTTTTTGGTATCCGTCTGTCTGTTTGTTTGTTAGTCTGTCTGTCCCGCGATAACTGCCGTAAAAAGCGTCCAATTAGCTTGAAATTAAGGATGCATGTTGGTGAGGTCACCGGATTTAGCTGTATAGTTTTTGGTTAAATTTGGTTCATTCGTTCGGAATATATAGAACATTTTATATTCCGCCTTAATGCTTTCCTATAGCAATTCAGACGATTTATCCATTTTTATTTGTTGAAAGGAAATGGCTCATATGATTGAAAGATTTAAATGATAAATTATGGATGATGGAATTTCCTAATTAGAACCATACATTATTCATATTAGTTTGAAATTTTGTGTATAAATTTGTCAGAGTTTTTAAATTCGGTGTATATCTTATGGAGGATTTTATATATGTGGCCCAATAACATAAAATATTTTCTTTTTTTAATTTACTTTTTTTCAATCACATATTTCATTGTCTTAATTTTCTTTTAACTGTTTCCTAGCAACGGAAAGATGAATTTGATCCCATATATCAAAAATAAAACGAATACGCTTTGAGGTTGAAATAAAAGGGGCTTGTGTTATGATATTAATTCTTATTATTAAAAAAAAAATGTTGCTAATATCTTACGGTTTATCGTCTGGACGTAGGTAACAGAAATGTTCAATTTTTAATCGAAAATTTCAATGAGAAAAAAAAGCTTTTGAAAAGCAAATTGATAGTTAATGTCAAAATTATGCACCGCAAAATTATCGCTGTCGAAAAGGACGTCATTGTATCGGGAAATAAATATTTTCATTCTTAAAAACCAAACATTAACTAGATTGCCTGAAAAAATATTTTTTGACGTGTGTTAGTTCTTAATGCCGCCTCATTTCAGAAAATATAGATGAAATTTTTTTTTATCTTTAAAAGGAAATTACATTTTCGTTCGTAAAACCTAAACTTTTAATATAATTGCGTCAATGTAAATCCTTTTCTGCCCACCAGTATTGAAGAATAAGGCTCGGAAGTGTAAAAATATTTACGATAATCATCAGCGCAATCAATAAAAAGTTACATATGTAAATTAATGAGTCCACGGGGGGTTCAATACTTTATTATTTAAAAAAATACCAGAATTAGTAGCTCATGAAAATTCAAAATATCCTTCCATAACAACGTTTTTAAATTAACGCTTCTAATGTCTGAAAACTTCGTATTTTTTATTCTTATAAATAATTACGTAATTTGAAAACTTTAAATTACGGTTTGCAGTAAATTGAATATTACTAGAGTGTGTCTAAAAACAATGAATTGCAGATTTGACGTTGAGGCTCCTGATCTGCAGATTTACTAGTAATAACAGTGTTGAAAATGTAAAAAGTGGTCATAACCCCTCCTGACTATAGTAATTATTAATTCTGAAAACTGTTAAAAGCATGATTAAAACTATTTCATCGTTGAATAGTTGTTATTGTGCAGTGTAAACACTTTAAAGTAAATATGTAATTTAAAATTATCCTTTTTTGAGCAATTTTTGTTAGTAACTGAGTAGTGACAATATGATATTATGTCCAACAAAAACATAAACCAGAAAACAGGAATTCTGCTTTTTCAGAATTTAGTTGCACCCCCGATGAAAAAAAAAATTATATATAAATAGTACGAAACATATTTCAATTTCAAGACTTAAAGCACACGCTTTTATTTTATGTAAAATGACGTCATTCGCATCCGCTTAAGAATTCCACATTTACGATCCACTCTTAAACATCTACAGTAAAGCATGCATAGGCCGTCACTATCGCAAAATAATACACAAATACAACAAAAAGATGCCGTCATTCAAGAAACTCGACAAAAACAAACTTTTATCTAATGATTCATAGGCCTTCATTTGTTTGTAACATTAATATAGAGTCTTAAAATTAAATATAGTTTATAATAGCTCCATGTTTTAAGAGAAATCATTCGTTTATATTTTTTTTTTCAAAATAGCACGTATATTAATTACATTTTCTTTCCGTTATTATGAGAAAGTGGCACCAGAAATATATAATTACTATTCTAGAACTATTTTCCCTTTACTTTCTACAGAAATGGAGTACTTCCATTGCCAATATTAAGCAAATGGCTCTAAAAACTACAAGAAAATTAATATTTCACAAATAAATGGAGATACAGTTTTCAAACAAATTGCATTTAAAGTACTTTTTTTCCAATACGACGATATAAAAATAGAAAATGTGCGATGCTTAGAAGTTTAAAAAATTGCTATAGAGTATTTAATCGAACAATGATACATCTGCTTTGTTTTACGACTGGCTCATATAGCGTAACGTTATTTTTTGGAGACGACACAAAATAAGCTGGGAGAAAGAAATAGCATTTCGGGGGCTAATAAATTTTTTCTATATTTTTTTAGTGGATAATTAACAAAAATAGACTGAAATATAATGTGTAAATAAAAAATTGTGCATTAACCCTTTCAGGGGCAAAGTACTTGTATTCATAAAATGTTTAAATAATTTAATTACATCAGTATTTACAAACGAATTTATTTGTAAAATAGTAAAAGCATATTTTCGTGTACTTAACAAAGGTGAAATTCGCATTATAAAATTCCGGTGCCAATATGGCAATTAGGGATTCAAATTACGTGATGCCGTGACGGCATCACCGCCCTTCAAGGGGTTAAAGGTTTAACCCTTTCAGGGGCGGTGGTATGTTTATGAAACCACTTAATTTTAATTCCCAAACGCCATGGTGGCACCAGAAGTTTGGTAAAATATTTTCCATTTAATATGTATGTGAAAAACAGGCTTTTTCATATTTATAAATAAATGTGTGGATAAAGTCCGGTGGCACTCATTTATTTGAACACTTTAACATTGAAAAGGCTTTTCCCCTGAAAAGATTAAGCGAGACAACTATTTATTTCTTAAAATATCTTGAAAGTATGGTTTCATTTATAAATAATTTTATTTATAATATAATTAATTTTCCTACGACTAAAATTAACCGAGTTTGGTACTTTGAATGTGATGCGTTTTTGGCCTTTTCTGGCAGTAAAAAAAGAAAAAGTGCAATGTATTGTATGCGGGGTTCGCTGATATATATCAATGGATATATATCATGATATATATCTTGATATATATCCGATATTTATAATTAAAATATCAAGACTTTTGATATTTTCGATATTTTCAAATTTTTGACTTTTTTTTTTTTTTTTTCAAAATATTAAGATGTTTTATATTTTGTATATTTGATATTTATTTCCAAAATATCACTGTGCAAGATAATTTTGATATTTTCTTCAGTCAAAACAAGTATAAATGAAAATTTCAACTGTTATTGACTGTGTGTCATTCTGTAGATAAAGAACGTTTGTGTCTGCAGTGATTTTTAGGCAAAGAAGAAAACAAATATATTTTCCAAGCTTTATGTTTAAAACTTTTATTTTTAAATGAGACAATTAATTCAGAGCAGCTAAGGAAAGATAAACTGTAATTTAGATAATCATTTATACACAGCATTATTAGAAAAGAATCTTTTCTGATTTTAGTTTAGCTGCGTCTAAACTGTACAAAAGGTTAGGGAGTAAAAAATAAGACAAGCTTACATTTATATTAAAATTCTTCAATTAAAATAAAAATATTTTGCATTTAAAATTTTGTTTTATAAAATATAAAACTTTCATCATACTTGATACAAATCCTATAGTTTATATATATAATATATAAGAGTATAAACAAATTGTATCTGTTTTCAATTAGTTGATTTTCAATTTTATTCTAAATGGGAAAAAGGGAAAAGAGAAATGCATTTTTAGAATTTTGTTTGATTAACACTAGAACGGCGGGAAATTTTGCTCAAGTTTTATAAAAATATTTCACATCAGAAGTTTTATTTAGAACTATTTAACTTATTTATTTAAGTTATTTTTGTGCAGCATATATTAATCTTATATTATAAAAAAAATTCTGGTTCGAATCGAAATGTATTCATTCAGTAAGGGTCAAAATGACCCCTCCCCGCCGTTCTAGTGTTAAGTTTTCATGTTAAGTATATATAGTAAAGTATATAAGTTATATGTTAAGTATATAAGTAAGTGATATATATCTTTCTGTTTCTAATTTATATTATGCTCCAAAATATTAATTATCAGCTAAGTTGACTACTTTGAAATTATCGGATACATATATAAAAAAATCGGATATATATCAAAATATCGGATATTTTTGATATTTTCGAAAATATCATGATATTTACGAACCCTGATTGTATGTAAACAGATACGTATGTTATAAATAAAGTGTATGTAAGTATTTATGCTGTTTGAAAAAGTGTGAATGGGTGTAAGTGGGTAACACAAAGGAACGTAATCGTAGGCATTAGAGATTTATGTGTGTAACTATAGCGAAAATGTAGTACAAAATCGGAGAACGACAAATAGGAGATAAGTTATAGATTGCAAAATATTTATTAATTTTAACCTTCACCCCTGTGAAAGAAATTCTCTCAATAAGACAATTTTTTTATTAGTCTACATTTTTTATCCGACTGCTAAGAAGGGTTATGTGTTTCACGCGTATCTGGGTATGTGGATTTCTTTATGCCCTCGAAACTTCCGGCTGGATGAATTTTAATGAATGACGTCTCTATCGATTCTTCGATATCGGACGGTTAGTCCGATGGTTACAGGCTAGGTTTTTTTTTTTTTTTTTGTAAGTTCAAAATGGCGGCCGTAAAATACAAAATGGCATTGACTGTTTTACAGTCACAAGCTCCGTTTAAATATTACGCAACCTGGAAGTTGTGTAGATAGGATCTCTAGCTTTACTACAACTCTAACCTTCATAGACATCTATAGGCCTCATCAAAACAGTGTTTATAGATAGGAACTAACAATTAAACACAACTTAAAAGTCATCAATACAAGTAAATAAAAAAATAGGTAAATAATATAAAAAATAGTTTCACATTAATGAGAATTAATTAGTTCGCTTTTTATGTAGTTGGGTTTTTTGATTTTTAAAATTTAATTGAGATACGATTCAATAATTCAAAAATTTTAACATGTTGGAAAGTGCTCATTTTATTATTTTAGTCGATTGTATATGCTTATAATTGTTTCTAAAATGTTAATGTTTTTCTGTGCTAAACATTTACCAAGTTAATTTTTAAATTATGTCAAAATATAATCTTTTTAAAAAGTAAGATTTTGTATAACTCTAAAACCGCGATGACGGGTCAATTTGACCCGTAATAATTCAGTTAGTATCGAACCAGAAAATACCTAATAAAACAATATTAAATATGTACTGCAAGACTTCGAAGACATTTTGTCGAGGAGATAGTGACCCACCGTCGCACAACCCCGCAATATAGCAGGATAAGATTAACTCTTTCGGGTTCGGGACGTGCGTCTTTTACAGAACATTTAATCTTTTGTCACCGGTTTTACAAATCAGAAATTTTTGCCTAATTGAATCGGGAAAATGCTCGTATTAAAAAAGGCACATTTTACAACAAAAAAAAGGTGAGAATAATCACGGATTCTGATCACCTTACGTTGCACGTATACCGGTCGTTCGTCTCCAAGGAGTTAATATCTTGGAAAGCAAGTCCCTCGAGTAGCAGCAGAAAGAAAAAAAATAGAGAGGGGGTATAATACTAATGTATGATATCAAATAAGAAATAACAACAAAAATTTAAGTCTTTTTATCCCATAAGGGTGCAAATGAAAGAAATAATCTAGACATGGTTTTACTTTTCAGCATGTACTATACAATTTTATATTTCCTTTTTGCCAGCAAAAATATTATTTTTGGTATGATTTAAAATGGCTTTTTTTCGTTGTTGTTATTCAATAAATCTTTAATATACAGGGTGCCCATGCCCATTCTCAACAGTGTCCAATGGCTAATTCCTAAACTCTTAGTCATAGATATATAGTTCCAATTACAAAAATATTTTAAATGAGGTAAAGAAATATTTTAAAAGCGATTTGGCTCAATAAAAACATTTAAAAAATTACGAAATTTAAATTTTTATACGGTCCCCAGATCCCATAAGTTATATTTAGCAATTTAGTATTATACTAAATTATACTAAATAATTTAGTATTATACTAAACACCTTGTTCTTGAGCTCATGAAAAAATGAAAAATTGAAAGTAAAAAAATAATTTAAAATTATTAAAATTAAAAATTCACCACGAAAAAATTTAGAAGCAGTTGTTTAGTACTCTTCACCAGTCAAAGTTTCCCAGGATGAGCTTGAATGGTTGAACCTTTAAAATGGCTCTTTGTTGTATAACAACAATTGAACCATGAATAAAGAGGAACTGGCTTAACCCATTTTAGGGTAACGGTATATTACATATACAACTTAATTTTAATTCCCAAATGCCACATTGTCACCAGCATTTTAAAAGTAAATTTTGATTTATAGTATAAACTCGAAGAAACGATTTTAGCTATTTGCATATAAATTTTCTTCTAAATCCTGGTGTCAATCAATCATTTTACCATTTTAGCAACCGAAGTTATCTGCCCCTCAAAGGGATAACCTCAAAATTGTGAAGATTCAACTGTAACAGATTTCGCAGTGGAGCATCACTGCCGGGGAAACTTTAACCAGTAAATTTCATTAGAAATATTCACTGTCTTTAAACGCCTTAGTATTGCAGAATTTCAGCCAGAATTATTGTCAAATACAGATATTAATTTTTACCGGTAGAAATTTACTTCGTTGGTGTTCAGTCTCTGCGTTTCCGCTATATTGTGATAACCTAAAAAAAACTTCTGTCGGTGTCAGTGAAAAAGATTATAATATCCAGGCTATCTTCCTAACGAATAGAACTTTTTACCATATTTGTGAAACAAATTTCTCACAAATAAGCTGTTAAAATAAGGCAAAATTTACTGGTGGAAGTTTCCTCCGGCGATAATCAGAAACTGTTGATTCCAGGTAAAAAAGCAGCCGCCATCTTGTGACAACATCAACAGTTACTTTATTCGCAACTGGTAGACTCTGTGTCTCCTCCACTTTATTTATGACTTTTTTATCGGGACTCATCGTGACTCTAAATAAGCTCTGTAAGTTAAATAGTTTTAAATAAAAGATCTTATGCAAAATATTTTTATAAAGTTTGAGTAAAATTTCCCACCGTTTTATTGTTAAATGTCAATAAATTAAAAACAGTCACTTATTACAAAACAAAACGAAGCTTCTTTAGCATGTAAACTTATCTGAAACATTTTGATAGAAACGGCAAAATATTTTAACGAAAACGAGCTTTATAAAAGCAATTTTAGTACTTACAATAGTATAAAATTAAATCTTGACCTGATCTTATTTGCGGCAATGACGCATTTAATAAAAGTAATTCACGGATCTCCTTTGAAATAATGAATAAACTTGATTAAATTACCTGTAATACACGTTCAGTATTCAACTTAATACAATATTTATTGAAGCTTCAACTAATTAAGTATTTTAATTTAGCAAAGAACAAACTACGCACATACTATATACCAACAATCTAAATATATTAACAGTCTGAGAATTTAATTAGGCGGTAAATTATTCAGTATTTTGAATAAATATTAAATAAACCATGGGTAAGACAATTGTTGGGCTTTGTAAAGTATTTATAGTAATTTTTTTTTAATTAACTGAATGTATTCCATTTTTAATACCTTATGTAATAACCCATAAAAATAACGAGATGTTCTTTACTTCTTTTTGATAACTTAATTAAAAGACAGAACTATTTTTTTCCTTTCAATATCTTGAAAAATATTATTTTATTTATAATAAATATTGCGTGTTAAAAATGTATACGAAATTCATTTACAACCGGTACTTTCTTAATTTACTTTCAGTTTTAACTAACTTAAAAGATTTGTTTAAACAAGGCTAAGTTGTAAGCAAAGGAAATTTATTTTAAAGTGTTCCTTTAAGGTCGAAAATATAGTTGAAGTGCAGGGGATACTTAGGAGAGTGTTTCAACAGATTCCCGTACGCCACATACCATCGCTGAAATTAGAGATAAATTTAAAGCAGATGGTGCTGTTCAAAAGGTTGATAAGTAATATTCCGGAAGACTGTATTCATAAGCAAAACCCAAATAGGGTGACTGAGCCAGTAGTTGATTAACCCTTTCGAGGGCGGTGTCCTTAAAAAGGGACACCTAATTTTAATTCCAAAACTTATAATCGGCACCAAGAATACTTAATTAAAATTTTCATTTATAATGTGCATGAAAATTAGCAAGTTTGTACTTGCTAATAAATTCGTTTATAAATTCTGGTGTCAGTTCATTATTTCATCATTTTATAAACAGAATTCTCCGCGCCAGAAAGGGTTAAAACAGTGACAAACCATTTTTAGCATGTACTCTAACATATGTGATCGCAAATATTATTTTATTATTAAATGTATTATTAGCCCCTAATTGTCCTCCCGACTAAATCTTCACCGAGAAATATGAAATCAAACATGTTCTTTACATCCCAGAAGTTCAAGAACAATTCGCCAGTAATTTTGATAAATATTCGACAAACCGTGAAAATCGAAAGCATCCAGTCACTGTTCCTTAATTTTTGGAGGCCAGTGTATTTTAACACCTTAATTCTCGCTCCTGTGATATTCATGGGCTGTGTTTTTTATTCAGATTGTTTGATTCCCGCCAGTTTTATAAAATAGGTTAATTGCCTTTATTATAATATCATTTTGGCTGTCATTAAATAAGGTGAATATTTCTTTTTCAAAAAAGTGCTGCCAATTAGCAATTTGAATTTTTAAAAAGTAATTTAATGCGACCGTTAAGGGATTAATAAGTGTAAATCTAGGTAACTTATTTTTTATGAATTTTATTTTGTAAAACTTAAACCTTAACCCCTTGAGGGGCACCGGTATATATATTATATATCACCTACGATTAATGAAGTTTTACACCAGAAAAATTTTATTAAATTTTGCTTCTCTAACTTTGTAAAATTCCTTTTACTTATTTTCAAATAGATTTTTTTCAAAGATTCCGGTGTGAGTTCAACATTACAGGAACACAATCAGTTGCCCCTCATGGGGTTAAATTCATGTATTATTCTTTTAGAATTATGTTTTTTTATTCTTATATTAAGGAATAGACACCGGAAACTTTAAGAAAGATTTTTAAATTTATATAGTCGCATATTTTTTTACGTTTTACAGGATTAATATTTCTATATAAATAGCATAGTGGCTGGTAAAAGTTAAATAAAAAGAGGTGCAGATATGCATCACTATGCATTTAAGGGTTAACCCTTTCCGGCCCAGTGTGCCCGGGTCGGGATACCTTATTTTAATTCGAAATTTACGAACGGTACCAAGACTATTTTAGTAAAATTTTGCTTTTACAATGAACAGTTAAAGTAACATGTTTTTAACTTCTAAAAAAGTCGTTTTAAAATTCCGGTATCAGTCAATCATTTTACCATTTTACAAGAAAAATTGCCCGTGCCGGAAAGGGTTAAAGAAAATTCAATGTGAAAATATATACCCCATATACTATTCCCATAGAAACTATGGGAAGAAATCTATGTTTGGCCAAAAATTTTCTTCGCTAGTTGTATGCCATTGCATTCATGGACGGACAGCTGGATTCAATACATCAGAATAGGGAGTTATCCCTCCGTATCCGTACTATTGTGAAGCTGAGTGGTTGCTAATTCGCTACTTATTCAAAAATTCAGGTTGCTTGATTGCCACCAGTTTTTTAAGCAAATATATTCGATTTATCTCATGACAGATAAAATAAGCGATATAATATTGAATATTGTCACTCCCTGGATACCCTGGATTTATGATTGCGGGTCTCCAGTAGCGCTCCATGCATTCTATTCCGCCGAGAATGTGGAATTTTGACATTGTTGCTAGATTGGGGACTTTTCAATTCAGATTATTTGACTGTCATCACTTTTTCAAAAGAGTATAATTCGCCTTATTTTTCAGAATTTTTAATCTATTTTTAAATAGTGCAAATATTTCTATTTAAAAAAAGCGGTGACGATCAACAATCTGGGGACAAAAATGTCCCCAATCTGGCAACACTGGATTTTGATCACAGACATCCAGTTTTGCCAGCGGGCTACTTTTTTAAAATTCAGATTCCTTGATTGGCAACAATTTTTTGAAATAGTAAAATTCGCCTTATTTGATGACATATTAATTAGGGAGAAAACAAGGGAAATTTTACCAGTTCAGAAAAGTGGTGCCAGTCAAGAAATCTAAATTTAAAAAAAGTAGCCCACTTGCAACGCTGTAAGCACCTCGGACCAAATCTCTTCGTAGTCGCCGTAACAGCGTTGCCAGTTTGGCCTCCATTTTAATTTAGAAAATCTAAAATTATTCCAGAATTTAAAAATAGTATTTTTTGCTTTATTTAACCCTTTATGTACGGAACTATGAATTCATGAAAATTTTGTCTTCTAAAGCATTTTTCTTGAATTGTTTAAACTACATTAGAAGATTTACATAATCATTTAATAAATTTTAGAAGGATTGAAGGATTTAGAAGGATTCATTAAATTTGGATTTAGAGGGATTTTGTGTAATATTTATAACCCCACTCAAATTTTTTATTTTAATTATTTTTCTTAGTATGTTGTAGAATTAGGAAATGTAAAAATATAATGTTTTTACAATAGAAATTTACAAATATTTCCGAATTGAAATCCCCCCCCCCCCCCCAAAGACCCAGATAGCTGAAAAGATGCAAAGGCAACAGAAATCATCCTTTTAAAAATATTTTTGTTTTGTGTAACCAAAATGCTTTTGGAACAAGATAAAGCAATGTATCTATAACTCATTCTAAACTATATTACAATTAATCGATGTATTATACGAATTTTATAACAAGTTATTTTAATGGGACTTATAAGTAAAGTCAGTAGATAAAGGGTTAAAGTAAAATTGGTAGTATGAATTTGAAAATTCGAAATGAAAATGAAAGCCAAACTGACACCCTTCGCCATAATGCGAAAATAAGGCGAACTATACTATTAAAAAAAAATAATGGCAATTAAGTAATCTGAATTTTAAAAAAGTAGTGGGCTGGCAACACTGGTTTTATGCTATACATACAGTCTCATCTGTAACCAGTGATTAAAATGTCCCATGCGAACTATTTTTCTACTTATCTCTTTGTAACTTCTTAAGTACATTAATAGTTTTATTTTTCACAAAATGGGTATCCGTATATTATGCAATTAACGAAGTTCTAATTAACAAATGCAGTAAAGAGCGAAAAAGCTTATCCAATATGCAAAATTCATTTCTATAATTTAAGTAATAATTGATACGTAAACTTAAATTATAGTATAATATTTCATTACTTAAAGTGAAAACGAATACAGCAATATGTGTATTTTTATGAACTGAAGCTAAAGCAGGGCTGCCACAGGCGACTATTTTTATATTTTAACTATTAACTTAAAAAAAAAATAATTTTTGTAGTACATTTCTCTTGTCCTTGTTGTCAAAGTGTATCTGAAAGATATTTATTTTGAGAAGGTGGTGCGAGATAGACTTAAAAAATAACCGCTAGTGGCAGCCCTGCTAGAGTGTCATTTGTTTTCATTCATTTAGAAATTGCATGGAAAATTTTTAGATATAAATTTTTTATATGTTATTTTTTTTTTAATTTTCTCTACAAAAAAATTATATTTTTTATTTCAAAATATACTATATATACGTAGAAAATGCTTATTTGTTTTCATTCAGAAAATGCTTATTCGTTTTCATTCAGAAAATGCTTATTTGTTCTCACCAGAAACCTTTAAACAAAAAGAGAAAATCCTCAATTTCACCGTCCCCCATGCCTTTAACGGGTGCGCTTTTAAGTAAGGAATAAATTATTTGGTTGAAATACCGAGATTAATGTCCAGTATTCAACTTAATACAATATTTATTGTGGCTACAAATAGTTAACTAATTAAGTATTTTAATTCCGTAAAGATAAAACGAGATAATATCTGTATATTTTCAATCTAATTATTACAATTGTCTGAAGATTTAATTAAACAAGAATCTATTCAGCACTTTCAATATTAAATGAACCAGAGAAAAGATATTTGCTTTGCCATGTAGGATATTTATAATCATTAGTTAAAATTAATTTATTTAATGTGATTGTGCTGTAATAGCTGATTGATATCATTTATAGCACCTTAATTTCACAGATGTTTAAAAATTAAGTATGTTACTTATTTGTTTGCTACTGGTTCCGCAATTTATTTTATTAAACGGTAGGGATAGCTATTGATTTCAATCGCCAGAAAAACGCCGTGAGCCATTTATAATTAGATCACTAAAGTTATGAAAAAAATGTCGATGTTGTAGATCTTATTGATTCTCAGGATCAGGAGCAAAGTTGCTAAAATGATGAAATGATTGAATGTCACCAGAATTTTAGAAAAAATGTATCTCAATTAAAAAATGTTATTTTTCTATAAATTTCAAATTACTTATAAATATTTCTTATACGCCCTTTATAAAACCAAATTTTATGAAAAAAAATTCTTATTGTCATTTGGCAGTTTGGAATAAAAATTAACTAGTATATATAATATAAAATCGCCCTTAAGAAATTAAAGAAGTTCTTATATTGGTCATTATTACTTTTATTTTTTGAAAAAAAAAACCAATTATTTTATCTAATGTAAGGGGAGGAAGTATAAAGCGGCCAGCATCTTAACACTACCTACTCGGTTCAGATTCAACACTGGTATTTTTCAGTATATTTTTCTGGTATGAAATTTTGAATATTCTGAAACACTTATGAAGATGATCGCTGTGACATATAAGCATGAAATTATATTTAACACATTTGGGGTTTCGCGTACTATTAAGGTAACATGCCTTTTAATCGAGTATTATTTTGTTTTACCGATTATTTTTGTTATTATCTCCATGTAGTAATGATAGAAACCTAATCCTAACAATATTACAAATGTGAAAGCTGAAAATTTTTGTCTAAAGTCAACGTCAAAACAGATGATTATTTGTATTCCCCATCAAATACATATATATGTTTTCCAATGTGCAAAATTTTCACCAAAGATAATAAAATGTACATATTTTATTTGTTTGCAGTGTACAAAATAAAAGCTATAAAAATGAAACCTACTTTCAATCAAATGCTGCGCAGTTCCATTTTAAAGAAATTAAAATACAAAAATTTATTTGACATTTCAGTAATAATAGGTACAATACTGTTAACCTTATTAAAACTGTAAATGATGCAACAACCCGGGAGTGACTGTGTTTCCGAATTTATCCAAAATATTTTTTTGCTAATAGTTCGTAAATATGAGCAAAATGTAAAATGGCTATAAATATTTTGAAATTTTACTATTAAAATTTCCAATATAAAATAAATATTTTTGCAATATATTTATTTTATGGTTGTTTTATGGTTTTTATTATTATTATATTATTTTATGGTTGCATAATGGTTGTTGAAGATAATTAGAATGTACAGCAATATTTCTGAAGTACTGGCGTTTCATTACAAGCGTTTTGTTGGAGATATGTACAATATATAACAATATTTTTGCGGTATTGACGTTTCATTACAAGTATTCCCAATGAAATTTAACTAATATTGGTATTTTTGTTCAAGTATCATCGATAGCAATCAGTGTTGAAAATTAAGCGTATTTTTGTATTCAAAATGGATGTCAGAATTTTTTAATGATAGTTTTCCCTTTATTTAATTGTGGACTTTCGTCGATCAAATAAAATGGAAATTACTAAAGTCTGGTAGATACTTTGTTATCAGAATTGCGCTAAATTAGCAACACCGTTAGTGGTTAATGCAAATATTGGCACAATATAAGCAACATAACTGATACTGGTTTTCAAGGTAATTGTTTTCTGGATTTAAATAATCGCTATTTTCAAATAAGTAATATTCGCCTTATTTAATCTCAGAATTTATGAGACAAATATTATTATTAGGATGAAATAGTAGTTATAAAAAATCTGGGAAAAAAATCACTCAGGTTTGCGCATAAGGTATACTTTTAGTAAGGTTAACATTGCTCTACCTATTATTACTGCAATAACAAATCGAATTTCACTTTTTTTTCTTGTTCTTTGAAATGCCATAATATTATAAACGGATATTATATTGTAACATTTTATTGGAAGTAGGTTTTAGTTTTATAACTTTTATTTTATGTATTACAAAGAAATATAGTATGTAAATTTTTTTGACTTAATAAGTGAAAGTTTTTGCACATCGGAAAAAAAATAATATAATGTATAATGAATACAAAGGGAATTAATCATCCGTTTTGACGATGACTTAGCCAAACGTTTCCACACCTTCACATTTTTAATATTATCAGGATTAGGATACTATCATTACTACGTGAAGATAATAGCAAAACTAATTGTTAAAAAAAAACAATACTCAATAAAAAGACTTGTTCACTTAAGGGTGTTCACAAATCCAAAAGGGCAACTTTCTTACATAATTTTAAATTTATTTTTGTTCGAAAAGGCATTAAACTAGCTGCTGTTGTTGTTCAGAAACTGAGTAACCGAACTGTTTTTCCATTTTTTGTGCAAACGCAATAGATCTTTTAGAAAACAGTGTCAAAGTGGGCGTTTTGAACAAAATTTCCGCGCGAAAGTAGAATAAGCACTCAAGAGCGGGCGAAAAACGTGTTTGTCACGTGATCAAAATCGCTTATAACTCAATAGGTAATTGAGGTAATTGATGGAAAACACAGCTCAATTCCAAATCGCTTCCATGGCCAGGATTTCCAATTTTATATTTTTCCGTTAAAAAATGATTTTGTAAATGTGTCAAAACGTTTTGCGCTTGTTGAGCAGAGCAGTTAAGAACAGCATTAACCCCTTAATTCTCGCTCCCGTCATATTCTCGGGCTGTGTCTTTTACTCAAATTGTTTGATTCCCACCAGTTTTATAAAATAGTGAAATTGGCTATATTTTAGTATCGTTTTTCCTGTCTTCTTAAGGTGAATATTTCTTTTTCATAAAAGTGGTGCCAATAAGCAATTTGAATTTTTCAACCGTAATTTAATTCGAGCGTTAAGGGGTTAATACGACGTTAGACCACGAACGGCTTAAATAATTCCACACCTTTGTGACATAGCAATCGCCTTCACAAGTGCTTCAGAATATTTAAAATTTTATACCAGAAAAATATACTTAGAAATACCAGTGTTCAATCTGAACCGAGCAGGTATTGTGAAATTGCCAGCGGCAACTCTCAGGCATGGAGCTATTAACCTGTTAATTCTCGCTCCCGTCGTATTCACGGGCTGTGTCTTTTACTCAAATTGTTTGATTCCCACCAGTTTTATAAAATAGTGAAATTGGCTATATTTTAATATCGTTTTTCCTATCATTAAATAAGGTGAATATTTCTTTTCCATAAAAGTGGTGCCAATAAGCAATTTGAATTTTTCAACCGTAATTTAATTCGAGCGTTAAGGGGTTAATAAAAAGTTTTATATCCCTAAAATTGTGAAGCTTCAACTGCTGATTAACATTGAAGCTATAATGCCTAATGTTGCCAATAAAATACATTTTGAAAGTATTATTAAATCGTTTTCAATATGTAGATGGCAATGCTTGTGTTGTTTAAGAATAAAGACAGATTTATTTTTCAATTGTTTCTACACGTTCTTCTTGTTTTGTTTTGGAGCTTGCGAAATACCCTATTTTGTTCTGCAGTGAGCAAGTAAAATTCATTTCTTATCATAGTTCTTAAAATTCTTGTGTGTTTAATATGATAGAATTTTATCAAGTAAAATTATTTTTTCAATTAAAGACCAGTATTGTCGATTAGTAACAAACTTATTTTTAGCCGTAAACCATACTTAAAACAACATATGATTTTTTAAAGTATTTTCCCATGATTTATTTAAAAAATGAAAACCGAAAAACACATGTAAAATTATTTTTGAAAAATGAAGCATTTAACCCCTTAATTCTCGCTCCCGTCATATTCTCGGGCTGTGTCTTTTACTCAAATTGTTTGATTCCCACCAGTTTTATAAAATAGTGAAGTTGGCTATATTTTAGTATCGTTTTTCCTGTCATTAAATACGCTGAATATTTCTTTATCATAAAAGTGGTGCCAAAAAGCAATTTGAATTTTTCAACCGTAATTTAATTCGAGCGTTAAGGGGTTAATGGTTAAATCGTTATAAGATAAAGCAAACAGTAATGAACATAAGTATGACAATGAGGGGGATACGATGTGCCCCCAGCAGACATGCAGACTGTAAATTTCGAGAGTAAGCTTTTCTCTACAGAAGTCATTGCCCACTCCTGTCTCCTTGCTTTCAAAGAACATAATTTCGAGTAATATTTTAAATGGAGTTTTGAATAAAGATGAGGAGACATTTAGTGCACTATTTACCAGTTCCGAGTGAAGTAACTGAGGGGGTTGTCACAAGATGGCGACTGGTTATTTTTTTAATCGGATCAACATTTCTGTGATATCGCTGGGGCAAATTTCCCACCAATAAATTTGAATAGAAAATTTTATCGTTCTTAAGGGGACGGTGGAGCTTAAAATCCTTAAAAATAATTTTTTTTTATTTTTCTAAATATCAACTTAAATATTATTCAAGGGTAATTTATATACATTATGGCATTCATTTATCACAAAAAAAATTAAAAAAAATTTATTTTTGAGAAAAAAATGGAATTTTACGCGTCATCTTAGAAATCTTCGAAATGCCCTATGCGTCTTCAATATCAATGAAAATCCCCAATATTTTTTATAAAAGTTTGGTTTATATATATAAATAAAATAGAGCATCGAATTTTATATATTTGAATTTAAAGGTAAAAAAAAAATTAAAATTTCAAAAGTTTTTCAAAAAAATTTCAAAAATTTTCAAAAAAATTTTTTTTTTAACCTTTAAATTCAAATATATAAAATTTTATGCTCTATTTTATTTCTATATATAAATCAAACTTTTATAAAAAATATTGGGGATTTTCATTGATATGGAACGCACAGGGGGCACTTCGAAGATTTCTAAGACGACGCGTAAAATTCCATTTTATTCTCAAAAATAAAATTGTTTTTTTTTTTTGTGATAAATGCATGCCATAATGCATATAATGTACCCCTGAATAATATTTAAGATGAAATTTACAAAAAATAAAAAAAAAATTGAAAAAAAATTGAAATTTTGAAAATTTTTCAAAAAAAATTTTTTTTTAACCTTTAAATTCAAATATATAAAATTCGATGCTCTACTTTATTTCTATATATAAATCAAACTTTTATAAAAAATATTGGGAATTTTCATTGATATGGAAGACGCATGGGGCATTTCGAAGATTTCTAACACGACGCGTAAAATTCCATTTTTTTCTCAAAAATAAATTTTTTACATTTTTTTGGGGATAAATGCATGTTATAATGTATATAATGTACCCTTGAATAATATTTAAGTTGAAATTTACAAAAATAAAAAAAAAATTATTTTTAAGGATTTTAAACTCCACCGTCCCCTTAAGCGACTTATTCATGGAAATATTTTCTTACAAATATGGAAAAAAATGCTATTTGTTTTCACTGGTGTCAGATTACCCAGGTATTATTAACCTCCGGTACGGAATGCTGTTTCTTTCTTCCAGCTTATTTTGTGTCGTTTCCACAAAATAACGTTACCTTACAGAAGCCAGCCATAAAAGAAAGCAGTACGATTAAATACTCTATAGAATTTTTTTTTAACTTCTAGGCATTGCACATTTTCAATTTATATACCGTCGTATTGCGGAAAAAAGTACTTTTAAATGCAATTTGTTTGAAAACTGCATCTCCACTTATTTTTGAAATATTAATTTTTTTGTAGTTTTTGGTACCATTTGCTTAATATTGACAACGCAAGTACTCCATTTCTGTAGAAAGTAAAGTAAAAATAGTTGTAAAAAATTAATTATATAGTTTTGTTCCCATTTTTTCATAACAACGAAAAGAAAATGTAATTAAAATACTAACAATTTTTGGATTTTGGATTTTGAAAAAATATAAACGAATGATTTCTGTTAAAACATGGAACTATTTATTACAAACTATATTTAATTTTATGTATCTATATTAATGTTACAAACAAATGAAGGCCTTGAATCATTAGACAACCGGTTTTTTTTTTTTCGGTCGAGTTTCTTTAATGACGGCATCTTTTTGCTGCATTTGTGTATTATTTCGCGATAGTGATTTCCTATGCTTACTTTACTGTAGATGTTTAACACGAGAAAGAGAGCGGTCATTTTGACCGCTATCAAATGAATATATCTCGGTTCGAACCAGATTTTTTTTCCCCATAAAACTAGTTTAATATGTACAAAGGAATAAAAAAACTAGTTAAATAAATAAATTAATGATTTAAAAAAAAATTCTGGTGGGAAATATTTTTATAAAATTTGAGTAAAATTCCCCGTCTTTCTAGTGTTAAGAGTGGATCGTAAGTGAGGAATGCTTAAGCGGATGCGAATGAGGACATTTTACATGTAATAAAAGCGTGTGCTGTACGTCTTAAAACTGAAATATGTTTTGTACTATTTATATATACAAATATTTGTTTTCATTGGGGGCAACACTAAATTCTGGAAAAGCAGAATTCCTGTTTTCTAGTTATCTCTTTCACTTACACTGACAGGCGGTTATCTAGGTTGTCACACTATGGCGGAAACGCAGGCCCTGACTACCGACAAAGTAATCTTCCACCACTAAAAATGAATACCTGTTTGTGCTATTATTTATGACTGAAATTTTGAATTAATTAGACTTTTAAATAACGACAAAATGTCTGTTAAAATTTATTGGTGAATTTTTTTCCCGGCTGTAATCAACCTCAGCGAAAGCGATTACAGTTGAAGCTTCACTGTTGTATGAATATGTCAGTTCCTTTTATTAATAGTTCCATAGTATTTTGTTAGGAACAATAAATTAGAAATCGTTTCCGGGCAAAGTAGCCATCTGGCGTTTTGGACGATCTCTTTGTGGCCACAATGGAGTTGAGAATAAAGAGGAGGAGACATATAATATACTACACTGCTCAAAACAATTAAAGGATATTGCAGTTTTAGGTGGATTTTGTATCTGGTAAACTGTTTAGCTGATTGATACATGGTCGACAGACATAGTAGGTTATATGAGAATAAATTACACATGTTTGGCAGAAAAAATGCATTTTATTGCGCATTTGTGTACTAAAGGAAAAAAAAACACAATTTGTGCATATGAGAAAAAAAGAATAAGAAAAGGTGTTTTCTTCATAAAAATCATTTTCAGTAGGGGGTATGGTTTCCACGGGCGGCCAGCAACGTTGAACACCTTTGAGGCATGGACTCAATGAGGCTATTAATGACGAGTTGGGGTATTCTGCCCCACTCTTCCAGAAGAGCTCTTTCCAGTTCTTGGAGAGTTTGTGGGGGTTGTTGGCGGCCAGAAACTCGTCTTCCTAGAGCGTCCCAAACGTGCTCGATTGGATTCATGTCTGGAGAACACGCTGGCCATTCCATTCGAACGATTCCTTCCTCGAAAAGGAAATCCTCCACCAGGTTTGCACGATGTGGCCTGCAGTTATCGTCCATTAAAATGAAGTTATCTCCGATTGCTGCAGCGTAAGGGACTACAATAGGTCTGAGGATCTCATCCCTATATCGGCTACCAGTCAGAGCTCCATCTCGAATGATGTAGAGGTCAGTGCGCCCGTCAATGGAGATGCCACCATACTCCAACACTCCTCCACCGCCAAATCTGACACTTTCGTGCACGAACGCAGGATTATTCCTACTGCCACGGTCCCTCCAGATGAAAATACGCCTATTATCCGGATGCACAGAAAAACGGGACTCTCCAGAAAACAGAATATTGCTCCATTCATTTCTCCTCCAGTTGACATGCTCGGTTGCCCACTCCCTGCGGTCGCGACGATGCCTTGATGTTAATCTAACACATACCATCGGTCGGCGAGCATACAGACCTACAGCATGGAGCCGGTTTCGGACAGTCTGAGTTGAAATCGTGGTGCCTGTAGCCGAGCGAAGGTGTTGTTGGAGAAGAGTAGCGTTCATGGTTCGGTGTCTCCGAGCTGTTAACGCTAAATACCGATCTTCATTGGGCGTTGTTGCCCGTCTACGACCTTGCCCTGGTCTTCGGCCTGCACATCCACTCTCCAAAATACGGTTCCAGCTCCTGGAAATGACACTTTGTGACACTCCAATGGCTTGCGCTACTTCGGCTTGAGTTTGGCCCCCTTCTAACCTACCAACAATTCTCAAAGCTTCTGAATCTGTCAAATGACTTCGCTGAGACATCGTACTCATCGAAACAAAGCAATCACTGAATGCCGATCATCCTTGTCTTCATTCTCTTTTATCCAGTTGAAAGTCAAATTTCATTCGCTGCCGCTGAAGCGACGTTTTTGACGTCGAACTCAAAATTTGCATACTCCACAGTTTGAAAAACAGAAAAATTTGCATTTGTGATTCTCTTCTTCTATTTTCGGCAAAAAAAATTTCGTTTATATCTTTATTTTATATAAAACTTCAAATATCCTTTAATTGTTTTGAGCAGTGTATCTACCGTTTGCGAGTGAAGTAACTGAGGAGGTTGTCTCAAGATGGCGGCTGCTCTTTTTAAATCGGATCTTCAGTTTCTGATTACCACCAGGGCAAACGTCCCACCGATAAAATTGAATAGAAAATTTCGTCTTATTTAAGTCTTTTTCATGGAAAATTTTCTCAAAAAGTCTTAAAAATTTCTATATTTTTTTGCTGGTGTCATGCTTTGTAAAACTGTCAGTTTATTTCCCTGGTTGTCACAATATGGCAGAAACGCAGGGCCTAACTACCGCCAAAGTAAACTCCTACCTGTAAAAATGAAAATCTGTTTCTACCATTATTTATGACTGAAATTTTGTAATAATAAAGCGTCTAAATAAGTTGAAGATTTCTGTATAAATTTACTGGTGGAGGTTTCTGCCTGCGGTAAACAACGTCTGCGATAGCGGTTACAGTTGAAGCTTCACTATTTTAACGCTAGAAAGACGACGAGCGGTCATTTTGACCGCTACCAAAAGAATGTATTGCTTTTGGAACCAGATTTTTTTTTTATAAACCTAGTTCAAAAGGTAAAAAGGAAAAAAACTAGTTAAATAAACTAGGGGATCGAACCCGAGCTCCTCGGGTTACAGAATATAGGTGAAAACCATTTTTTTTTTTAACTTTAATTATTTTTTTACATGTAATATATATTTTAGATTTCCCACTAACATCAGAAAGATTTTTTATATGAAAAATATCAATTATGCAATCAAATAAAGTTTTGAAATTTATTAAAAGCGATACTTTCACATGTCACCGCATGCCAGAAGTTATTAACTCAAGATTTTTCGACTTACGTCAGTCTTTCCGATCATTTCGGTGCTTTAAGCGCGTGGTTCAATCGCATGTCTGTTAAATTCGTTTCTTATTTACATTATTTTATTTATTTTTCTATAGAGGGAGTTTTAATTTTGTTATGGAGCATTAGACGGAAACAACTGCTGAATTTTTTACATTGTTTTAAGGGCAAGCGGTTTAACCTTTCGTAATCGAGCTACACGTGATAGAGATAAATTTAAAAATAATTTATGCTTGAAAATCGATATATATATTACGCTATCGTACGTGGCACAGAAATCGCGATTATTTGTTAATTGTTTAATGACAACGCTTGAATAAAACGCATCTCATTGATTATTGTGTAATATTTTTAAAAATGGAATAACAATAAATAAATAAAAAAGTTTAATTAATAACTATAGAACAAAACAATTTATATAATTAAAACAAATAAAATAAAAGTTAATAAACTATTTATTAATAAATAAACAACAACATCCGGGTTACCATATCAAGCAAAATAAGTACACTTTGGCGCCAGTTAAGTACCCCGGTGCGTATATGACATTGGCGTCAGAAAAAAGTCGCGCCAACGTAGAGCTTGTATGACATCTGTGCCGTCTTTTATTCATCTAATTTAAAATACAATAAATAAATAAATAAATGAAGGTAATTTTCCTGTATAGGTACTTGGCGAAATAAAGAAAAGATCCATGGCGAGAAAAGAAATTTTTTTTCTGGCAACCGATTTAATCAAAATATTTTTTTCAAATAAAACTACATAAAAGTTGCCGTGATAACAAAGAGTTCGTACTTTTATGTTAGCTGGGCGCAATTCTCGCCAATAGCATTTTGTTAACTCGCCAGCAGCACTTTTTTTATTTTTCGAGAGGTAAATTAAAACAATGCTTTGATGTCGAAATGAAATGGTTTATGATATTGTTTATTATTTTTCTTTTTTTAAAGAATTTTTTTAAAGTCATGAATTTTAAAGGTTTCATTTTTAAATTAAAGTTATCCATTCTAAATAAAATGAGTGAAATGATTATATTTTAATCTGAATTAACGAAATATGGAAAAAAAATGCGACGGGTACAATGTTTGGCGATTTATCACCTGTGCCCGATTAACATAAAAGTAGGGAGTTTTCGATTTCTCTGTCAGAATCTTCCAATTTGGCGAAGGATTGAGCAAGTAAATTAAATTATGAATAAAAGTAACATGATACAATGCCTAGCATACATTTAAGGGAGACCAAACTGGTCGCCACGGGCGGCTAGTTATTTTAAAAACCATAATAACCCAGTCAATTAAGATACAATTTTCAAACAAATTGCATTTGAAAGTAGATTTTTTTCTCCATTTGACGATTTCAAAATTGAAAATATGCGATATTTAGAAATTTAAAAAATCGCTGACATAGCACGTATTTTAATTTAATTTTTTTTTTGAAGTTTTTATGAGAAAATGACAACAAAAAGGTACAGGAATATAATATTTTCTTTCCTCCGTGATTATTTTCCCTTTACTTTCAATCATCGACGACTTTCAACAGAAATGGAGTTCTTCAGTTGCCACAATTACAAAAAATGTATTAAAAACTACAAAAAAATTAATATCTCAAAATTAAATTGAGATACAGCTTTCAAACAAATTGCATTTAAAAGATCATTTTTTTCCTTATACGACGGTGTAAACATTTAAAATGTGCGATGTTTAGAAGTTTAAAAATTTGCAGTAGAGAAAATTGCAAAACCAAAATTTTATTTCAAATTTCAAAGTGTTGCCATTCGCAGAATGACGTATGCGTTACGCACAGATATGTTTGTCCTTTATAATATAGATAAGTTAATTATTTAAAATAAAAATTCTGGTACGAAATATTTTTTATAAAATTTGAGCAAAATTCCCCGTCTTTCTAGTGTTAAGGATATGTCAGTTCTTCTTTATTAATAGTCCCATGGTAGCCACTTTGCCGGGAATTTTCTCCATTATAAATACTTTGGCTTAGCATCTAATCTACATGACTTGGCGTTTTCAAACACACATCATTTAAAAGGTTATTTCACACTGATCAAACACCATAAGAACAAATAATTATAACACTACATATTACTTAGCTACGATCAAGAAATTGCACCACTTGCCTAAAATAAAAAAATGCGGAAAAACAACAAAATGAGTTTAGAACTAGAAAAATGTAGCCTTCTGCTTCAAATTCGCAGACAATACTAACAGCATCTGTGACGACTGTTTCTCCTAGTTTCTGCATGTTGGGGGCCACTCAAATGGCCACTTTGTCTTCACTAACAACTTTATCTGTCCTTCTCTAAACCTGATTCTGTTTTGACACGACTTTAGGTTTAACCCTTTAGTACGCAGCTTTGCATATATGCAAACAACAGTGTTTTGAATGTAATAGATTTTTCTATTCGTATATACCTAATTCACACCTGTAAATTAAAATAGCAGTATTTGCTTTAGTTAATAACAGACATTCCGTATTTAAATAAAGCGAAATAAAACCCATTGAAACTTTCTGGTGTAAAGTCAGATTCTCTGACTACGTAATTTCTAGAACATATTCTACCATGGGGATTAAAGGGTTAAATGTTAAGTTTTATGAAATAAATAATTATATAAAATAATTCATTTGGAGACATACTTATTAAGATATTTACTAATTTGCAATATTTTAGCGTAAAACAGCCACACGACCGTAGTTTTTACTTGTATTGCAGATGTGCAACAGAAGAAAAGATTGATGTATTATATGAAAAATGTAACTCTTATTTTTTTTTTATTATTTTTCATGTCTAATAAATCTTTCACAGAATCATATGTAATTTCTTCGAAACAAAATATAAAATCGCTCATTTAAGGGTTAAAGGTTTACGATCATTGAACACTGTAATTTTTTAATAGTTATTTTAGCCATATTTAATAGCGCTTAAAAGCTCTGGGGCGCTTCCGAGTTGACAGTTGTCATAAGTTTGCGAACATCTTCAAGTCTATCAAGATAAGTGCATTGGTGATTCTCTACATAAAATCAAGAATGGATTTCAGAAGTGGCGAACTGTAAACTTAATCTTTATTAAAACTAAGCACAGAAATCGAGAGATGAAAAAAATGGAGATCATGGTGGCCATAGAATTACACCTGCGCGACTTATCCAAATCCAAGAGTTCGGAATTGAGCATCAGTTTTTTTTCAAACAATTTTAGCGTCGATGATTTTTATTCATACGATAGATTAGATGATGCAAACAACGAAAATTCCAGACAGCTGGCGGACCAGTGGGGAAGGGTGGGGTTCGCCATTATGATGTGAAATGAAGAGCGATCCTATAACTGATGTTACCCTCGGCTCACGTACAGTCATCGGTAATCGAGTTGCAATTTATTTTACTTTGAAGTTGTTTGTGAGATGTTGCTATGGCAATAACTTCTGTTGGTGCGCCAGTTGACTCGCAGTTTCTTTATCTGTACAATCTAATATTAACACGTTCACGCCGGCGCGGTGGGTCACACTCGACTGTCTCAGAGCTGAAAAGTCTCCGGATTTTTGGATACCAGTATTTTAATACAGAAAATGTTATTTTATGTAATTAGAACAATTGGGCGATTTAAAGGAACAACATTTTCTCTAAAATAATAGTGGTGTGCAAAAAGCCGGAGACGTGACAATTCTGAGACAGTCGAGTGTGACACACCGCGCCGTCGCGAACGCGTTAATATATACAAGTATCCACTCGGTCCTTTTTTTTAATACCACTTTTTTATAATAGAAGTCTCTTTCTTCGATTTATCTTACAAATTTTGCAGACACCTAGACGGAACATAATTTTTGTTGCAAACGTTGTAAAAAGATAGCAAGACAAATTCCCTTCAGGAATAATGGTATAGAAAAAGTGGACCAATGGGAGTTCTGAATACCGTAATTTCAGGCCTATAAACCGCTGATCAAAAATTATGTTTTGTCCCAGAAATCTTATTTCATAAAATGTAACTTATTAACACCTTGTGGACGAGCGACCCGTATTTACGCCGCGTAAGGTGCTCAGAATCGGTGATTATTCTCATCGTTAAATTTTTATTGTAAATTCTGCCTTATTTAAACCGAGCACTTTCCCGATTCAATTAGACAACAATTTCTGTTTTAAAAAAACCGGTGAATAAAGATTAAAAATTCTGTAAAAGACGCACGTCCTGCAAGGGGTTAAATCACGGTAAATATTTAACTTCAATTATTAAATAAAATTTCTGGGTCGAAAAACGATTATTTGATTCACGGATTATAGGCCGGAAATTATTGTATATCAAAATCATGGAAGCTAAAATTGGTAGCAAAATTGTGACGATACCTCCAGTACTTTTGAGACTTATTAAAAATATATCCGCATTCATTGAACTAATACCTTACAATTAATATTTTCCAAATTATTCAATTCAAATTGTTCAACTTATTTGTATTCGCCCTGTAATATATATATTAATCTGAACCGAATTGGGGCGTAAATAAGATCTATCTATAAGGCCTTAATACGTTAATTCTACACGCCCTCTTGTGTACATCTGTTTCAAAAATGTAATCATTGTTAAAACTCAATTTATGAAATTAGCTTGGGTATCTAATATTTGCCAATTCTAAATATTCTAAATGTAAAAGTAAAAAAAAAAGGATTCCAATCTAGTATCTGATTACATTTATAAGCCCCAATAATCCAGTTTCTTTGAAGCGGGAAATTTGAAATTATTTCCGTTCATAGCCAAGATTGCCTTTTTCATGGCTGTCCACACTTAGTTGACGCATCAACGAATCTTTCATTAGAAAGTTATTTGAAGATAGTTTACTTATTTTTCTTTTTCTGATCATTAAAAGTGCATTATTTGATATATGTTACGTAATACTTGTGATTAAATTAATCGATTAATGCAAACCCAGAGATTTTTCGGTCATTTTCGTGACAGTCATTGGGGGCTTTTACACAACAACCAATGAGATGCGTTTCATTGGAGCATTGCCATTAAACAGATAACAAATAATCGCGATTTATGTGCCACGTTTGATTGCGTAATATATATAGAGATAGATAGATTAATTTAAATTTTCAATGAAAAAGGCAAGTTTTAACGAAGTTCGAGTGTACTACATAGTTGCCAACCTCACGAATTTTTGAATACCAGAAAATTCTTACAGAAATGCTCGCTTTATTTAATTGCCGAAAATATGCGATTGTATAAAACGAGTAATTCTGCATAAAAATATTGGTATTAAAAAAATCGGGAGGTTGGCAACTATGGTAGAAGCCGGTTCAAAAAACTTTCGAATGATACCTTATTCATTGATGTGCGTTTTGTAAATTCATAGAAAAAGCTATGTTGACAACAGAAATACAGTCGGACCTCCGTATAACGAACCTCTATTTTGCGAACTTTTCCTTGGAACCAAGAACATTTTAGGAATTTCTTCGTAAAATAACCTCCAAATAGCGAAGTGCATTCTCTATTTAACGAACTTTTTCTTGTGATCTAAATTTTTTTTCTCCTCATTTCTCAAAATATTTCTGGACATTTCAAACTTATTCTTTCTTTAAACACATTTTACGATGTTCAATGGCCTTGAACTGGTTTTAGAAGGCGCCATCTTTGTCAGCAGTGAGAATTCGGTAAGTACGGAGGACTAAGACGATAATCCCTTAGAGTAACTTAAAAAATGTGGATAGAGATAAGAAAAAAAAGAAGAAATTAACCATGATGTGCTGATTGATGATTGTATTTAACTTAATTCTGAAATTGAGACCTCGGGAACACTATCCGAAATGGATATTTTCGACAGTGTGAAAAATAAAAACAATACAGCAATGAATTGCGAAGATGACGAATATGATGATGATGGAAATGATCATTATGCAGGAATTAACAAAACTTCGTCTGATGAAATGCTAAAATCATTTGAAACAATCCGACGCGGATTATAGTTAGAAGAATATAAGCATGAAGGGGTTTTTGGTGCATTGCAAAGATGCGAGGCGTATTATGCGAGAAAGCACTTTTTTATATAAAAAACTCAGGCAAAATTAACAGTTTTTCAGAAATTAAATTTAAGGACGCATATGTTAATGTATGGTAAAAAGTTTTTGTTATAATAATAATAAATACGATAGTGTCATTAAAATTCGTTAATTTTAATGCAAAGATGCGAGGCGTATTATGAGAGAAAGCACTTTTTTATATAAAAAACTCAGGCAAAATTAACAGTTTTTCAGAAATTAAATTTAAGGACGCATATGTTAATGTATGGTAAAAAAATTTTGTTATAATAATAATAAATACGATAGTGTCATTAAAATTCGTTAATTTTAATGTATAACTATTTACTTTAAACAGAAAATACAGCGTATTCCCAGACAATGTTTTGTTTTCCTTGCAGATTTCAAAGATTTAAACACATAGAAAAATGAATTGATGATGGATATTGGTGGGTAAAATAAATAAAACAAGTTTAATTGTGTTAACAACAATAATTAACAAGTGTAATTTATTAAAAAAAATGTGATTAATTACTTTTATTAAAAATATTTAGTGTTTATAAATTTAAAATCTAGTTTAAAGTATTTTAAAAGGTGAATCTCTATTTAACGAATTTTCCATATAACGAACTTTTTTTCGTGATTTAGCGACTTCGTTAAATAGAGGTTCGACTGTAATATATATGATATATAAATAGAACTATTCATAGCCACTGCGTTTAATCGCAGAATTTGTACCATTTTTCTTGAACTAAATAATGCGAAAAAGTCTGTTCAGAATTTGTGTTCAAATCGTTACGCACCCCGTATATACATACATCTCTTTCAAAAATAAAAACAGTGTTAAAACTCTATTTTTGAAATTAACTTGTGTATCTAATGTTTGCAAATTCTAAATTATATTATAAATGAAAATAATAAAGAGAAGTGTCTGAATCCAGTATCTGATTACATTTATAAGCTCCAATAATCCAGATTCTTTGAAGCGGGAAATTTGAAATTATTTCCGTCCATAGCCCTAGATTGCCTTTTTCATGGCAGTCCACACATAGTTCACGCATCAACTGATCTTTCATTAGAGAGTTATTTGAAGACGGTTTACTTGTTTTCTTTTTCTGACCATTAAAAGTGCATTATTTTATACATGCTATGTAATACTTGTGATTAAATTAATCGATTAATACAAACACAAATATTTTTCGGACATTTTCGTGAAAGATCTCATTGAGCTGTATGAAAAATAACATCCTACAGATAATTTCAACTACGCAGCATCTGATTTCTGAAAAGGATTCACTGTCACTATAAAGGTCACTGAGGATTAACCCATAGTAGGAGAGCTGTTGAACATTTTTGAGTAGTTATTTGAGGCACCCTGAAAATTTGTGCAACACTTCTTTTGTATTGCCTGAATACAAAATCGAATGTCTGGCTGAAGGATCGTGGCCCAAAAACTGTGCCAGACACGTGTCTGGCACAGTTTTTGTGCCGACTAAAGTGTCTGTCATTTTCAAAATATTTTTTTCTAAGCATAAATATTATTCTGCCTCAATCTCAACGTGCCTCAAATACCTTTTTTGGGTAGTCAAAAATGGCACTTGACACGTGTCTGGCACAGTTTTTGGGCCGACTAAAGTGTCTGTCGTTTTCAAAATATTTTTTTCGAAGTATAAATATTATTCTGTCTCAATCTCACCGCGCCTCAAATACCTTTTTTTTGGGTAGTCAAAAAATGGCACTTGACACGTGTCTGGCACAGTTTTTGGGCCACGATCCTTCAGTCAGATATTAGATTTTGTATTCAGCCATTACAGAAGAAGTGTTGCACAAATTTTCAGGGTGCCTCAAATACCTTCCCTAAAATGTTTAACAGCTTTTGGACTACCACCAGTGGAGTTGTGAATGAAGAGGAGGACACATAACAGGACGTGAGTTTCAAAACTCGCTTTATCCAAAATTTAAAAAAATCGTTTTCTCTCTATCAATCTATTCTATTGGTAGACCTGCACCGTAAAAACAGTACAATCTGCAAAAAAATTGGTTTTATCCTGTATTTCTGGCATTGTAAAACCTTGCTTTACAATGAAAACCAATAGACGCAGTTTGAGGTTTTTCGCGATTTCCCAAAATTTGATTTTCTGGATAAGACGAGTTTTAAAACTCACTTCCTCATATAGTTAACCCCTTGAGGGGCAAGCAATTATGTTTATGAAATGCTGAATTCCCACCGGAATCTTTGAAAAATTCTATTTCAAAATAAGTAAAAGTAACTTTACGGCTTTTTTCCACCAAAGTTTGAAAAGTAAAATTCAATAAAATTTTTCTGGTGTAAAACTGTATTAATGTTGGTGGTATATAATATATACCGGTGCCCCTCAAGGGGTTAAATGTTTGCCAATTGCGAGTGAAGTAACTGAGGAGTTTGTCACAAAATGGCGGTTGTATTTTTTTAAACGGAATCAACAATTTCTGATTACAGTTGGGGCAATCTTCCACTAGTAAACTTGTATAGAACATTTCGTCTTATTTCAGCGCCTATTTCATAAAAATGGTGAAATTTTCTATTTATTTTTACTGGTGTCAGTTTGCCAGGTAATATAACCTTTTTCGCTGACACTGACAGGAGGTTGTCTAGGTTCCAAAAATATGGCGGAAACGCGGGACCTGAATACCGCTAAAGTACACTTCCACTAGTAAAAATGAATATCTGTTTTTGTCATTATTTATGACTGAAATATTGAATTTATAAGGCGCTTCAATAAGGAAGAAATTTCTATTTAAATTTACTTGTGGAACTTTTCCCAGGCGGTAATAAACCCCTGTGGAAGCAGTTACAATTGAAGCTTCAGTATTTTAGGAATATGTCAGTTCCTTTTTATTGGTAGTTCTATGACCCCACTGTCTCCTGGATACGTTGACACGAAAATGGCGGCTGTCGATATTTTTCAGGGTTTCTACGGTCCCTTGGATTTGAATACCAATAATTTTCAAAAGTTTTTAAAGCTTCACTTTTCTGAGATTAAATAAGACAAAGAAAACTTTTTGAAAACACTGGTGTCTAAATTCACGGGAACGTACAAACGCTTTAACCCCCTGAGGGGTTACGCAATTACGCAATTTCGTTTGTGTAATGCTGAATTCCTATCAGAAATTTAGAAAAAAAATTGTTTCAAAATAAGGAAAAGCAATTTTACGACTTTTTTCCACCAAAGATAGATAAGTAAAATTTCATAAAATTTTTCTGGTGCAAATCTTCATTAATCGTACGTGGGATAAAATATATCCCACCGCCCCTCAAGGGGTTAAAAAAATCGCTTACGATAACCGGCATTTTTGTGTCAGCGCTCAGGTCGAGTATTAAAGTTGCGGTGATTAATCCGATTTCCTCTGAAACCACACAATCCGAAAACAACGCAGACATTGCAAAAGTTTCTGCTTTTTTCCGAGTATGTGGGACCCAAAATACCGCGAAATAGTAAAATTTCAGTTCTTTTTCTTTCCTTTCCTTCGACATTTTCTGATTTGAGGGACCTAAAGCAACGTCGAATTAGTAAAATTATATATTACCCTTTTTCCCTGAGATGCGGGATCTGAAATACCGAAACTGCGGGATATGATATACTACCAAATCATCAAATTTTCGGTGTTTTTTCTGTCTCGTGTACGCATTTTTCTGGTCTGTAAGATGCAGAAATTGCGAAAATTTTAGAAAATTTTTCTATTGTCCCGGACCCGAAATCATGCAGAAATTGTAAAATTTTCGTCTCTTTTTTATTTATATATTTATTTTTGTTGCTGTTGTTGTCGTCACTCTTTCTTGGGTCCGTGGAAGTCCGCATTACTTAAAGTAATAATATGTCTTTTTTTTCTCTTATTTTCCCACCGGATTCATTTTCAGTTTACAGGAACTGACAATGAAATTGAATTTTTTTTTTATGTTTTTCTTTCCGAGCTCGCCGGATCCGATAAAAAGCCGAAATTATAAAAAAATTCTGAGTTTCTTTTTCTTTTTTTTTCTTTTTATTTATTTATTTATTTATTTTTACGTGGAACTTGAAATACTGCTGAAAGAGTAAAAATTAGCTTTGTGACTTTTCTTTTTCCTTTGATTTATCGGATATGAAAGCTGGTCAATTAACACATTTTCTAGAGTAATGCTTAAAGATGTGTTTGTACATATAGAAAAACTGGGTGCAATGTTTTTAGAGAAATTATCTGTTTAGCCCCCTTTTTAAACATTAATGGTCTCTTTAATCCCTTTATATGTACAAATGTCATGCTTTTAGGGGGTATATACAATGGGTTGAGAGCCCTGGTGTAGCGAACTTGTTCTTTAATTATTTGAATCCCACCGCTGTATACCGCATTGCCAGTTTGGCCTCCACTTTTAACCCTTTATTTACTGCATTATGATGTACTGCAATTTTTTTCATGTAATTTTTTTTTAGTTACTACAATGAAAATTAAAGGACAAACATAGAAAAAAATACTCACCCATGAGAAATTTAATTCCTTAGAGGTAATTAATTAAAGTGGTACGGTAATTTCTGAATAAAAATGGAGGCCAAAATGACAGCCCTGGCTGTATATACAGGGTGATTCTAAATTCATGGTACAAACTTTAAGGTTTGGTACAGGACACTGTAACAATCATTTATTGTATAGGAATGTATGGACGCAAGTGACGCGTTGAGGTACAAACATCACTCTGCCAATCTGGCCCTTTTTTCTTTCAAAATTCCTCATTCATACTAGAAAATTGCTATGCTATTTTTTTTCTTTATTTAAGACAGAGGATTTCGTGATTACTTAAAGAAAAAATTCTTCTTACAAAATTTCCGGTATGAAATCGAAATTTTGGAATTAAAAAAACGCAAAACTGGCAATTCTGTCAAACACATGCAAAGAAGTAGAAATGGAGTTTGTTTTTTTATTCAAAAATTTCGATTTCATACCGGAAATTTTCAAAGAAGAATTTTTTCTTTATGTAATGATGAAATGTCTGTCTTAAATAAAGAAAAGATTAGTATGTGAATTTTCTGGTATGAATGAAAATTTTGAGATAAAAAAGGGCCAAATTGGCTCCCTGGTGTTTGTACCGTAATTTCCGGTGTAATGCCCGCAGATCAAACAATTCAGTTTGGACTCGGAAATTTTATTCAGTATTTGAAGACCAATATTTACCGTGATCTAAAACGTTACATTTTATTTTAAGAAATTTCTTGGTCGAAACATTTGTCGAATTTATTGATCCGCGGGCTATACACCGGAAATTACGGTACCTCAAGGCGCCACTTGCGCCCTTACATTCCTACTCAATAATTGATTGTTACAGTGTCCTGCACCAATCCTTAAAGTTTGTACCATGAATTTAGAATTACCCTGTATGCAATAACATATAAACAGTTTGGAATTGCGATTTGGAGAGACGTTCATCAGTACAAGACAAACCTGCATGCCACAAACAAACACCATGCAATCTGTATTCTGTATTAAATTATAAGTAGCTACAACAGTAAGCCGTTGTAGCCTTTCTAGAACTTCATCCGTCAATTTTCCTACGCGGCGTTTTAAGAAGGTGTTCTTATTACATATATAATCTCCTTTCTGAAAATTCCAGTGTAAGAATTACAATTTTTCATCAATAAAAAATTGACACTGTTCCCGATTCTCAATTTGATTCAGTTGGATTTCGGACATTCCATAAATAAATATCCGTAATTATAGAGTGAAACTTGATAGTTAGGAAAAATGGTAAGTAATTTGAATTTAAAAAAATTCTCCAGTTTTGCAACACCTCTATTAGATAGGATTACATTTCACTGAAAAAAAAGAGAGATTCCAGTCGGTTAACCCTTTCAGGGGGAAGGTACTTGTATTGGTAAACTGTTGAAATAATTGAATGACACCAGTATTTACAAGAATATTTTTATTTGTAAACAAGTAAAAGTATATTTTCGCGTATTTAATAAAAGTGAAATTTTCATTAAAAAATTCGGCTGCCAATGTGGCAAATAGGGATTAAAATTGTGTGATGCCGAGACGGCATCACCGCCCTTGAAAGGGTTAATATTTAGGAAGATATACTCATAGATTAGAGCTCATGATTTTTAAATAAGACCTATTCTTGTTTTAAAAAATAAGGATTGTTTATTTACTAAAAATAACCTTTTAATTTATGAACATGAACCTTTTTTGTTGAGATATTTACTCTAAATTTCATATCCAACTCTAAATAATTAAGTCTTTATGAAACAAAACCACAACCGCCCGCTGAATACTAGGCCTACGCACTAACACAAAACTGGCTGTTATCCTAGGCGGAATTTTTTCAGTGTTTGTACGGTTCCTTTAAGTTTTCTAAAAGTATTTTTCAACCTATTAAATCCCAGAAAAGAAAGCAAAAAAGAATTTTAGAAAACACTGTATCTAAATTCAAGAGATCATCGTTCAAACTCTGAAAAAAAAATGCTTGACATTTTTGTGTCAGTTTGAAGGCCTAGTATTAAGTAGGCAGTGAACAGAATATTGTATATTTAAATCTCAGTAGATGGAGACCCCATATAAATATTAATTAAGAAATTAATTCAAATAATCATTACTCCAATTTAACCAAATAATCAATAGAACATACGGCCACCTAAATAAATCTGAAAAGGGATGAAAGATAAACAGTTGATAATAGTATGATTTTTGATTATTTAAAAGTTTTTCCTGAAATTTCCAGGCGCGACAAGTAACCGTAGAACCATCGCTGCTAAATTTTACGCTATTTTTCTACCACTATTTTTAAGCAGAAATTTTTGTATTACCTAATCATCGAAAATTTAGCATTAAAAGCCTTTGAGCTCTGGTGGGTGAATTTCTTCCCACTTAATTTTAATACTCAAATGTCACAATGGCACCGGAATATTCGACCAAATTTATTTGAAAATAAGAAAGTGCACATTTTCGTGTATAAAACAAACCGAATTTTTTGCTTTCAAAATACTGATGCCAATGTGAGATTTCGGTATTTTGATGAAATTCACCCACCAAAGCTCAAAGGGTAAAATAAGGCACATTTTTTTTTTTTAAATTAGTGGTAGGAAAAAAGCGTAGCTCTTGGCAGTTATGGTAGAACTCATATGTAACTATTCTTTATACTATAGACGAATTGTCAGTCACAAACCCCTTTCCTTAGCATTTTAAATATATACAGGGTGTGTTAGGACTGGGCAGAGAGGAGGAGTGGCGTGGTGTGCCAAAAAGGGATTAGAGACCTCCGTCCCAAATGACTGCTTGCTACCAGTAAATATTAATGGTATTTCTCGCCTTATTTAATAACAGAATTTCTGAGATTTAATGAAGCAAAGAATGGGGGAGATGTAGAGAAAAAGCTTATCTACACAGATTGCATCTTCATATTAAAAATAAAACTGAGAACAGTGAACTGAAAGCATATATTCTAAAAAACACAGCAATAATTCACATTCCGAACGCACACAAGAATGGAACCAATCATCTGCATTTTCACAGGAATAGCAAGTCTTCACAGAGGGAGAAGTAACAGGTGAATCTCCCTTTCCCTCTTCCGAAGTCAGACCAGGGAAGCAGTAGAGGAGGAATGGTTTTTTTTCTCCCTAGTCTTTCAACGGCGGTTTGGCAACGCCTTTTTTGAGCGGGAAAAAACTAGTTGTTCGTTGGCCGCGCGCAGCGAGGAGATAGTTATATCTCTTTGCTGTGGCGTTGGCAAGAAAATTTTTGAGTGCCTTGAGGGGCAAGCAAAAATATCTCTAAATATTGAATTCTCACCGGAATAAACGAAATTTTTTTTTAAATAAGGAAAAGCAATTTTAACGCCTTTCCTCCAAATTTAAAAATATAAAATTTAGTTAAAATTTTCTGGTGAGAATCTTGTTTAAATTAGGTGGAAAATATTTTATCCCACCGCCCCTCAAGGGGTTAAAAACATTCAAATTATTTTTTCTGAAGTGAGTTTTAATTTAATGAACAGATTGACATATAGGAACCAGTAGAGGAGGTCTCAGCAAAAAGTGAAGTGTGAAACTAGTGTACGAAGAAATCCCAAGCTCTGCACCTGTGTTCCGACGTGCTGTTCAAAATTTGTTTCTGTGTGAATCTTCGCAAATCTCGAGATGATTTTCTACCAAAAGAGTTAAAAATTTCGTTATATTGTGCTGAAGTTTTAAATCATCTAAATAATTTGTGTGCAAGCGGTGTCTCAAAAAAGTGTAATTAAAGTCAAGATGTTTTGTGAAATTGATAAAAAATCACATGGTGAATGAAATACGTAGAAGGAGCAGCAGTACATGATCGCTGCAATCTGAAGTACTTTTAGCAGAGATATCGCCAAACATCACCACGAGATTAAATCAGATTTGCACAATGTGTGAATCAGCAATGGAGTACATCAAAACATAAGTTCTCAATGGATAGGTTGTTTTCTAATTCTTTATCTATTCCAAATGCATAAAGCAATGATCTTTTTTCTTATTAAATATTTTCTACTATACTTGATCTGGTTAATATCTATCTATCATGATTAACTTATCTTATACAGGAGGTATGGGAGATATGATACAATTTTTTTTACTAAATTTTTACAACCCTTAGAAAACTATTTTTAAACAAATTTTTCGTAATTTCTTATAAAGTGACCTTTTATTCGGTTATTAAAAATATTGTGAATTTAAAAAATAATCATTCAAAAAATGTTTCCCAATTATTTTGAATGGTTACTACTGTATCAAATCTCCCCATTACTGGGGAGGATTGATACACTAGCAAGGGAAGTTTGATACATTGTTATGTAAATTGAAAAAAAATATGTAGACAATTCAATTTATGTATCATACAATTTTTTATGATTAATCTTAAAATATTTAAGTAAACTTTAAAAAGAAATGACATTGACATATTTGTGTTTCATAAATGTTTTTCACAAAAATATTTAAACAATTGCTATTATTTAAACAATCCTGTCACTTTTTAGAAACTAAATAATGAGAAAAAAACCCTAACGATCTTGCGATTAACGATCTTGAAGGAAAAATGAAGCGAACATTGCTGATTTGCAAACAACTTAACATAAATTTAGCGCATTTAAGATTTCTTTAACCCTTTCAGGGCAAAGCATTTTCAATGCTAAAATACTGAATAAATGAATGGCACCAGAATTTACCAACAAATTTAATTGGAAATAAGAAAGTATATTCACTTTCAAATTAAATGAAAAATATTTTACCAAAATGCGGACGCCAATGTGGCGTTTGGGGATTAAAATTAAGTGGTTTCGTAAGCATACCACCGCCCCTGAAATGGTTAAAAAAACTAATAACTCTATCATTTTGAAAAGTAAAATCGGGTAGATTTAATGTTTTTTCAATTTGCCCCTTCGTCAATTATAGAAATATCTTCCCATTCAGGCTATTTAAGCTTTTCTCCTTCTACATGACGAGCAAAGCGAACTAACCATCTATCATCGCACTGCTTTTCTATTTAACCCACATAATGTCTATGAATAGTCTCTTTAGTCTTCCTTACCAATTTCAGTAGCTCTTGCTGTAAAACAATAATGAATATTACAGTCCTATATTAGTTTACAACTTAAAAAAACTATTAAATTTCAAATACAGTAATACCCTGACTTGCATCACCCCCAGGCATGGGAGTGTTCCGACACAAATGACCGATTATTACCACTAAATTTTAATAGCATTCTTTGCTTTATTAAATCTCAGAAATTCTGTCAGTAAATAATGCTTGAAATACTGTTAAAATTTAGTGGTAGTAATCGGCCATTTGGGTCTTAGCGCTCTCATCCCTGGGGGTGACGTAAGTCGGGGTATTACTGTATGCAAGTGTATCATTTCTCCCCAGCACTAATGCATCATTTCTCCCTATCCTTCCTTATTGGATTTTCAATCACTTTGTATAAATGCAGTTGCAAAATGACAATCTGCTTTCTTGTAAAACTCACCCTAACAATGTGCTTTACAAATAAAAAATAATTACAAGATATTATCTTCGCAATAATAAGAGTTATGAAAGAAAATTAGTATTTAAAAAAATTTACATTGACATCACAAAAATCTTCAAAAAAAAACCGGTGTCAGTTCCTCACTGCTAAGTCCAGCTAATGATGGCTTCTGCTAATAAAAGAAGCCTTTAAATCTGTTAGAATAGCTGTTAATGCCATTTGTTGAGAAAAATTGTCAATGTATCAACCCTCCCTATGTATCAAACCTCCGCTACCTCCACTACTACTAAAATTTAGCGATGAAAATCAACCACTTGTGTCGTAGCGCTCTCATCCCTGGTCATTGCGCCCAAACTCTGGCTGCTTCAAGCAGTGGTAGCATCAGCATCGTTGATTTTGCAAATATTGTCTAAAAGACGATGCAAAGGGTGTGGTCCAAAAGGCAACTGTAGCTCCAGGACAGATCGTGATAGCCGTTACCTGCGTGCTCCATCATATCAATGCTCCCAGTCACACCGCTTTGCGCGTCTGCGAGTTTCTGACGGAGCACAACTTTGCAACGCTCCCACAGACCCCTAAGATTAAGACCGCCCGCAGAAAGACACCGTTTGGATGGAAATGAGGTGATTAACCCTCTCGCTGCTTAACCCCTTGGGGACGAGCGGCACGTATACGTGCCGCAAAAAGGCTTAGGAATACTTGCTTATAGCCATCAGTAAAATTTTACTGTAAAATTTGCCATATTTAATCAGCGCATTTTCTCAATTCAAGAAGACACAAATTTCTGTTTTTAAAAAACGGTGACAAAAGATTAAAAATTTCGTAAAAGGCTCCCGTCCCGAAGGGGTTAATTGTTTTATCAAAGTAGCTTCAAAAATTGTGTATTTAACTCCTTCGCGACGAGCGTCTTTTAAGAATTTTTATTCTTTTGCCACCGGTTTTTGAAAACAAAAATTTTCGTCCGATTCAATCGGGAAATTTCTCCGATTAGATAAGGCAAAATTTAGAATAACAAAATAACTGGTGGGAATGATCAAGGAGAGGTAATTAGACGAAAAAATGCATCCCCGATGAAATATCGGATTGCGCAAATTTTGCTAATTTTACGTTGCCCGAGAAACTCTCGGGTTGCGCATGGAGAGGGTTAACGGGTACTGGACGTTTAACCCTCCGTCTACCAGACGGGTCCATTGGACCCGACAGGTACATACAAAATATTCATTCAAACCAGAAATTTCTTTAAAATAAACTAAGTATATAAACCAGACAAAAATAAGGTAAATAAATAAGTTAAATAGTTTTAAATAAAAATTCTGGTGTAGAACGTTTTATTAAAACTTGAATAAAATTCCCGGTAGATCTAGGGTTAAACTTCCAAAAAATCAGTTTTCGGCTTTTTATTTTATTTTAAATTTTACAAAATTTCTCAAAAATATGCAAAAAACCCCATTTATAAACATGCTTTATTTCTTGAGTTATATTCATTTATAGAAGGTGAGTACGATTGAAAGTCCTTTGATATTGAAACTTTAAAAAGCTTTTTCTCAGATTACAGGGTTCGTATGCTACTAAGCCACGCCCCATTTTGTAGGGACTCTACCACTAGTAATCGCATAAAACTATCTTCTAGCTAATGAAACGTGAAGAAAATAACCTTTTCACTTCAAGTAGCTCTTTTTTCCCTTTTGTTCAGGCCGTTTTCATTTTTTAAATTTTATTTCTGTATATTTTGTTTCTGTATAAATTTATTTCATTATAAAACTGTATAAAAGGTTTGTAACGCGCGCCACCCGTTCCAAAAATAGACTTTACCGGCAACCACGTAACTAGCTTCCGTGAGCTTCGCGGAATAAGAAATGCTGTTAGTTCGTTGTAGTGTTCTGTTTTGAGCTGTGGTAACATGTAAAAAGTTATATCCGTGTTATTATATATGTGTTATGTGCCGTCTTACCAGGAATAAATAAAAAATATTTAAAAAGTTATGCCCGGAGATATCTTGAAATAATGTGAAATATCTATGTGAATTTAATTTAAGCTAGCCCGACGTCGGGCCACAAATTCGAAGGAAAATATTCTCATATTTTTTCTACAAAAAGCATGATATTTTAATCGGTGTCGTTTTCAAAAATCATGCAGAAAAATAATCGCACGACCGATCGTCGTCAGCTTGTGAGGTATGTTCGCAATATTCTACAGATTTGTTTCTTTGCGTTTGCCATTTTCATTTACCGTTGTTTCACCATATGATGCGTGTGTTCTTATTTTTTCAAGTTGTCAAGTTCTACAAAATATTTCGTTAACCCCTTGAACGGCGGTGATGCCGTCACGGCATCACATAATTTTAATCCCTTATTGCCACATTGGTACCGAAATTTTATAATGAAAATTTCACCTTTCTTAAATATGCGAAAATACGCGTTTACTTGTTTATAAAAAATTCTCTTGTAAATACTGGTGTGAATAGATTGTTTCAAAATTTTATAAAGACAAGTACCTTGCCTCTGAAAGGGTTAATGTCCTAAGAAAATGTCTAGGAGGTTTGTGTTTTTTTTAACCCTAGAACTACCGGAAATTTTACTCAAGTTTTATAAAAACATTCTACACCAGAATTTTTACTTAAAACTATTTAATTTGTTTATTTAACTTATTATTGTCTGATTTATACATTTAGTTTGTTTTGAAGAAATTTCTGGTTTGAATAGATATTTTGAATATACATGTCGGGTCCATTGGATCCTTCTGGTAGACAGAGGGTTAATTCAATTCATTTTTTCAAGTGTGCCTACATTTATTTATGCTACACTGTATTTTCAACAAGTAAGAGATTTTTTTTTAAATAGAATGCATCCGTACTTTATTTAATAAAAAGAATGCATTCTCGATATTCTCATATTCTAAACATTCTTCATATACTTAAAATTATTAATTTTAATTCATTCTATATTTTTCCATTCATTTGTGTATTGTATATTTCCACCCTCCCCTCACCCATTATTCTGAAATTTACTTTTGATTCTGTTCATGTATGTTTAATTTTTACTTTGTTTAAATAAGATACTTTTTTATTCATAAAAATGAGTGAATAAGAAAGGAAGCGAAATAAGTATCTATTCATTTACATTCGTTGATTTTTTTTCTTTTTTTTTAAGAAAAAGAGGGAAACAAACTGTCAGTCAAATAGAAGGTGTTAAAATGTATTTATAATTTTATCGCAATTCTCATAAAGATATTTATTTTTTTTATTATTATTGTTTTCGTAAGAGCGCTCATTACATTTTTTTATTAAGTGTTTGTTGTTATGTTTAAGTATTCAATTTTGAGTTCCTGATTTACTAATGAAAAACCTTGAATGTGATTTTCAAAACAGAATGAGTAAGATTTGCATTTATTGTTTGTTTATAAAAGAAAGTTTCTTTTCTTTTAAAGTTATAGTGAATGAAACTGATATTAAGTAGTCTTAGTAATATAATAATAATATTGGTTGAAAATTTTATTATTCATTTATATGTTTGATATTATTTAAAATATTGTTTGTAAGTGTTAACTATTCAGTAAATGGTTTTATATTGGTTAAAATATTGTTTTGAATAAGTGTCGCGTTATGGTCATACAGTTTATTGATACCAGCAGGGATTTCAAGTTTGTTTTGTTTTGTAGTAATAGTTTTGTTAAAGTTAAAGATTACTATATTGTTTTGTTAATGTGTAGTTTATACGAGATGTAACGGTAAAGCTCACGTTTGGAGAACATTTTAAACGAATTTTCGGCTTTTATGGGATAGTCGTTTGGTTGTTTTGCTAAAGTTTAAAATGTCTGAACTTAATAAAGCTCGTAAAGAGGATTTGTATCAGGTTGCGTTACAAATGAATTTAGATGTGCAACCCTCTATGACCGTTGTCACATTGTATGAAAAAATTAAATCCTCCCCCTCGTATGACGTTGATTTTGTAAATTCATTAGTCAGAAACCAAATTTCGACTCGCGAGGAAGAACATCGTAGGCGAGACTTAGAGGAAAAACAAAAAGCAACAGAGTTAGAACAGCGTAAACTCGAATTAGAAGAGAAGCATAGAGCGGAAGAGTTAGAGTTAAAAAGGCTTGAAATGAATCTTGAGCTTGAGAAGCTCAAGTTACAGGCTCAGAGCCAAAGTGTTTCCAGTGGAACGGTAGGTGGTAATGCAGCAGGAGTAATGTCTCACCCGGAGAGTAAGATAGTTATCCAAAAGCTGTTGCCTTCATTCAGGCCAGAAACTGATGATGTAAATTTGTTTTTGGTGCTCCTGGAACGTCAGCTAAAGCTCTCGAAGGTACCACAGCATCTATGAGTTTCCTATTTACTCAGCGTTGTATCATCTTCTATCTCTACGCTTATCGCCCATGAATCAGAAGAAAACGCTTCAAATTTTCACATGTTAAAGTTTTACTTTTAAAAGGTTTAAAATTAATACTGAAAAGTTTAGACAGCTGTTATTTACTCATCGCAAGGCCAAGGAAATTACTTGGCGAGATTATTATTTCGAACTTCGTGTTTATTTTGAAAACTGGCATAAAGAATAAACTGTAACGTCTTTTGAAGCTCTTCAGGATTTTATCATAGCTGATCAAATGAAAAGGCGCGTGCCTTTTGAATGCAAACAACATATGTTAGATGATTGGGAAAATTTAAATTCGCTCGTCTACCTTTCCGAAAAATTAGATGAGTATGATATTATAAAATCTACGTTCCCTAAAACAGATCCGGTTGTACCCCAAGATAAAAAAGATTTTTCTCGTCGAGAAAATAATTGGAAGCAGAGTAACCCTCCAAAAGAAAAGTGATCTCCCCCTAAGTTTTCTAATCGACGCTTAGAATCCGATATTGTTTGCTATGGTTGCGGTAAATTGGGATTTATAAAGAAGAAATGCCCAGATTGTTCCCCTACGGTTAAAAAACATACTGTGCAAGCACATCGTCTTGAGCTATATAGTTAAAACAGATCAGCAATTTCAGCTCCAAATGTGCCTATCACGATCTGCAGTAAGAAGGTGTTGGTCTGTGCAGATACGGGAGCGAATCGTTCTATTGCGGGAGAACGTATGTATGAATTATTTTTAAGGGGTCAGGTAACCTTTGAAGCTTCCAAAAATCTAATTTTTTTTTAATTAGCTTATAATTAAATATGATTCTTTGATAACATTTAAAATCAAACCCCATACAAAAATTCGCATTAGAAGAGAAGCTATGTCTAAAACACTTTGAGCTTTTGCTATATGATCAACGAGTATTTCAATCTTTAAAGCCAATTTTCTCAAAATAGCGATTTTGATCATTGCGCGCACGATTTCTGAAAAACGGTTGCCTAGAATTTCACGAAATTTTTATTGGATGTATTAAACGTACAGAAGCACAAAATGACCTATTATTATGTTTCTCAAGTAAGAAGTTTAGAATTCGCGGCTACTTTTGCATAAAAAAAAATCTCGATATTTCGAATTACTCTAAAACAATTTTTTTTTCTCGAGATCTACAAGTTTTATTTTTTTTATTGTAGGCCATTTTGAAAACACTTTATATCTGTACTCCTTAAAAAAATCTTGACTTGTTTCAGCCATTGAAATGGGAAAAATCATGCGCGCGATGCGTGCAAGAATAATTCTTTCGTAAAAACTGTATTATCTTTAAAAATAAATTTAAAAAAAACTATATATGTGTATACCTTTTCTAACAACTTTGATTGATAAAATAAATCGTTCCTAACATGTGTTTTCAATTTTATAATTAAAAGTTAATTAGTTAAAGAATGACTGCAATTCTGACAGAGGTCACTTTTTCATGTACTTTATTGGTTCAAAGGTTACCTGACCCCTTAAAAACTGGTGTTGCCCTGAAACCTCATACTCACGATGTAACATTAGTTGACGGAATTACGGTAGTTAGAGACACTTTGTCTGCCACTGTGCCCGTAGAGATTGAAGGCCGCGTCTTCGAAACGGAGTTCATTGTATTGCCAGATGCCAAAGGTAATAGAACACTTTTAGGTATGGATTTCTTGCATAATGCTAACATAGTGTTAGATACTGCCAACTAAACATGCCCTTTCAGTGATAAACCTCAGGAAAAGTTTTTTTTTTGTAGATGAATATGAAGAAGAAAATAGTACGTAAGCTGGTGCGATCGAAGTCCGTCCGTACGCTTTACGTGAAGATGAAGTAAAAAATATAAATTCCGATGAAAGGGACAAACTTAATGATCTTCTGAAAAGGTATGAAAAATGTTTTCAACCAGGGGGAGAGGCAACCCCGTTTGTAGAACATCGTATCAATACAGGTGATAGTGCTCCTGTTGCTGTACCACTTTATCGGATGACTCCTGCTAAGAAAGAATTTCTTAAGAAGGAAATAGATAATCTTCTAGCTCAAGGAATCATAGAAGAATGGGAATCACCTTATGATTCGCCGGTGGTTCTGGTACCAAAGCCGAATGGCAGTATAAGATTATGCTTAGATTATAGAAAATTAAATGCAGTTACAGTAGCAGATAAATATCCATTACCTCGAATGGACGACCTTTTACATGAAGCCAAGCACACTTCTTACATGTCAACTTTAGATCTTCCTTCTGGGTATTACCAAGTTCGAGTCTACCCACCAGATCAAGGTAAAACTGCATATGTTTACCCTTTTGGAACTTATCGTTTTTTAAAAATGCCTTTTGGACTCAAAAATGCTCCTGCCACGTTTCAAAGATTGATAGATCAATTTAGAAGTGATCTTAACCGTTTCAGGGGCAAAGCAATTTCATTGCTAAAGCGTTGAAATTAATGATTGACACCGGAATTTGAAAACAAATTTATTTTTAAATATGAAAAAGCTATGTTTCACATATTTAACAAACCGAATTTTTCTTTACTAAAATTCTGGTGCCATTGTGTCATTTGGGAATTAAAATTAAGTGGTTTCATAAAAAATACCAGCGCCCCTCAAGGGGTTAAGGATGTCCTTGCTTTATCGTACCTGGACGACACCATCGTTTTGTCAGAAACGTTTGAGAAACATCTCTCAGATCTTACAGCTGTGCTCGAGAGACCCATTGAACTTAAGTTAGATGCCAAACGTGAAAAATGTCATTTCTCTTGCGAGAAAGTCAAGTACCTAGAAAACTGGATAACCCCAAATGGTCTAGAAGTAGATCCAGACAAGGTATCTGCAATTAAAGCTGTACCTCCACCCAAAAGTGTTAAAGTAATCCAGTCCTTTTTACAAACTTGTTCTTGGTACAGAAGATTTATATCAAATTTTGCTGATATCTCAAGACCCCTTAGCAATCTTACGAAAAAGAAAGCGACTTGGAAATGGGGAAAGAAGAGCAAATAGCCTTTGAAACTCTAAAACAATGTCTCATGACATCTCCAGTGCTGAAGCAAGCTGATGGGACCAAACCATTTATTTTGTGTACTGATGCTAGTAACTATGCTCTTGGTATTGTACTTTTACAGGGTACTGACAAGGCCTCTTATCACCCCATAGAATACGCTAGCCGTCTTCTTACAAGTGCAGAAAGAAATTATTCCACTACAGAACGCGAGGCTTTGGCTGTTGTATGGTCCTTAGAAAAATTTCGCGGCTATGTGGAAGGCCAAGCAGTGATTGTAGCAACGGATCGTCAACCTTTAAAATGGCTTTTGAGCCGAGCCTTAACCCCCCGACGATCACCGGTATATATTATATACCACCTACGATTAATGAAGTTTTACACCAGAAAAATTTTATTAAATTTTACTTTTCTAACTTTGGTGGAAAAAAGCCGTGAAATTGCTTTTACTTACTATGAAATAGAATTTTTCAAAGATTCCGGTGGGAATTCAGCATTTCACAAACGTAATTGCTTGCCCCTCAAGGGGTTAAGTCACCATCTGGGAGATTAGCCCGTTGGGCACTACAATTACAATCGTCCTGATTGAAAAAATAATATGAACCTGAAAAATCTAATGTTATGGCTGACATTCTGTCACGCCCTGTCTGTAATCATGAATCTGCTTTCTGTGAGACATGCAATTTTGTCAGCATAGATATGCCAACAAGAAGTCCAAAAGATATCAGAGGAGCGCAGTTGCAAGATGAAAATCTTAAAAAGATCATAGATTCTTTTGAAGACTAAGAGAAAAGCGAAGATTTCGCCAAGTGGACTGATAGAGGTTTCCTGATGAATCAAGGTGTGCTTTATCAGTATGCTCCTGAATCAGATTCCGAGGAAGCGCAACTGGTCATTCCTGTACAAGAAAGACAAAATATTTTGAAACTTCATCATGACGATTCCTCAGCCAGACATTATGGTGAAGCAGGAACTTACCAGTGAATTGCTAAGAGATATTATTGGACAGGCATAAGAACATACATTTCTGAATATGTGAAGATGTGCCCAGAGTGCGCTCATTATAAAGCAACAAATCAGAAACCAGCCGGTTTATTACGAACACCTGCTTATGCTCAGCGGTTTGAGACCCTCAGCATTGATCTCTTTCTAAACCAATTGACCATTGCCTCCTAGTAAAGATGGGTACCGATGGATTTTTATAGTAGAAGATTCTGCCACTAAATAGGTAGAACTATTTTCCTTAACAACTGCCACTGCACAAGAATGCGCAACTACCCTGATTGAAGAGATCTTCCTTCGTTATGGTATACCAAGAAGACTCATAAGTGATAACGGCCCTCAGTTTGTGATCGCTGTTCTACAACAAGTTTCTAACATTCTTGGAATAGACCAATTATTAACACCTTTGAACCATCCTCAGGCTAGTGCGTCAGTATAAAGCTCGAACGCAAAAATCAAGACTTGAAACCTCGAATAGCAATCCGTGTTGGGGATGAACACAATTCCTGGATTGATAAACTTCCTTTTATTAGATTTGCTATGGACTCTGCGAAATCGGACACAACAGGCCAAACTGCCGCATATCTGCAATATGGTCGAGAACTAAGAACAATCGATGATGTGGTGAACGATTTCAGAGCTGTTGTAGAAAATGACAGTTTTGTTTCGGAAATCACCCCATATCTTAAACGTCTTGCAAATATTTCAAAAAGTGTGAAAGGGCGTGTTTGAATGAAACAAGATCAGCAGAAGAAATATTACGATAAAAATCGTAGACGATTGTATTTCGCACCCGGTGATAAAGGATGGGTTACCCTACACCCTGTGAGCAAGGCAAGTAAAAATAAAACAGCAAAATTTATGCCTAAGAGAGATGGTCCATACATAGTTTTGACTCAAAAGTCACTGGTGACATATGACATTGCTAGTCTGGAGAATCCTACTGAGCGCATAGCGTTTTACCACGTTTCCGCCTTGTCACATTTTCAAGAATCTGAAACTATTCCAGTTGCACCCTTAAGAAAAAGAGGAAGACCCAGAAAGCATCCTGTATCCTCTCCGAGACATAAATCGGAAACAGTGGGGGAGGATGTGACGCGCCCCACAGACTTTACTGGCAATCACATGACTAGCTTCCGTGAGCTTCGCCGAATAAGAAATGCTGTTAGTTCGTTGTAGTGTCGGTTTTGAGCTGTGGTAACATGTAAAAAATTATATTCCTGTTATTATATATGTGTTATTCCGTTCGATTTGTTATGTAACGTCTTACCAGGAATAAATAAAAAATATTTAAAAAGTTATGCCCCGAGAAATTGATATTTTGAAATAATGTGAAATTTCTGTGTGAATTTAATTTGAGCTAGCCCGACAGGTTTTAATAAACTACTTACGTTAAAATAGTTTTGTACAAGGAGCAAACCCCTAATGATTTTATTTACAATTTTTTACACTTTCCAACAAAGTTGAAAAGTGTTTATGAATTTGGTTTGTCTGCCTGTCCAAGCTCTAACTCACCTAAATAAACTCGGATTCTCATGCAATTGACGTATGTTAATGATGTGTACCATGGCATGCTCGGTATTGAATATGAAGTGTGTAGCATTAATAGTTCATTTACAAGGGTAGTGGCGCCAACTTATATGGGCTCATGGGATGTGAGACCACCCAATAATTTGATCTCTCCGCCCACCCAATTTCAATTGATTTAATTTGTAATTTATTTATTGACTTATTTAATCGCTGAAATGAAATTTCGATTTATTAACGCTCTCAAAATAATAATAAAAAAATAGTAAGGGCATCAATTAGACTTACAAGTGCACTGAGAACTCATTCAGCGAATGTACGGTTAACACTTTCCGGCGCGGAGTAATTATGTTCATAAATTGATGAAATAATAGACTGACACCGGAATTTATAAACGAAGTTATTAGAAAATATGAACTTGCTTATTTTCACGTACATTATAAAAGGAAAATTTTAATTAAATATTCTTGGTGCCGTTTGTCAGTTTTAGAATTAAAATTAGGTGTCCTTTTTTAAGGACACCGCCCTCGAAAGGGTTAAATTTCTCACAAAAACAAATTTCCTGAATATTTTGCCATCTGTTTTGATGTCTTGAATTGATAAAATACTTAGGTTACTAAAATATATGTTTTTGATTTAGTTTTTCACCCTTTCAATAGTTAGCAATTCCAATGCTATTTAAAATGAGTATTAATGTATTTATAAGGAAGATCTTATAAGAATATAATTTATTAAAATATATTTGTGAAATTATAACTAAATTATAATAATTTAAAAATTTGCTTTGAAAAAACATAATTTAATTTCGAACTATTATCTTTAGTCATTCGCTCCTCTGTTTTCCATCTCCACACACATACACACTTAGGGGAAAAAATTATATGTGTTATTTTACTAAAACATTTTTGAGCCCACCCAATATTTTGGGAAATATTTCGCTACTGTACAAGGACACTCAAAATAATTTCTTTACATTATGGCCAATGGAGAAAAGTCGTTTGCAGAGTTTTTGAATGACATTACGCTATTTCAAATATATTGAAATTGGTTAAAATTGCTGAATTTTACTAGCAATCGATTACTATATAATAGGACGTTCGTAGCATTTGTCGTTCACTCACAGGGATACACAAAACAAATTGGTAACAGTACAGTCATTCAGGGTGACTTTAATCCATGGGGTTTAATTTTGCACCACTGCCTAATTTTCATTATGTGTGACTTCAAAAGCCTGGATAAACTCCAGTGCCACACTCTGTTGGCAAGGTTATAAACTGGGATTTCTACTCTTTATTTTAAAATATAAATTGGCAACATTATACACAATTAATGGCATCATCCAACTATTATTGTGAAGTACTATTTTCAAGTTAATTTTAAATGCTGTTTTGAAGTTGTTGTAATCCAATTAAATTTTTATAGTAAGTAACAATATACACATTTATCAGACATATTATTATCTAAATGTTATAAATGTGTTAGTATTTTGCGATTATGTATTTACTAATAGTCAGTAAATAGTAAAATTAAAAAGTATTACCAATTTACCTTATTTTCAGTATAACTTTGGGCCGGCTCAAAGTTAGGCATAGGTTTATTGTTTACTGATAAATACTGTCTGATTTTCTGTCCATAAAAACTATGTGAAATAATGATTAAAAAAATTACAAAAATAAAAATCATATCTTATGGTTATACGAAAATACCATTTTCTTGACAAAACTTCCCCATATATGCACGTATATTGTATATGAATACCGAAAGTGTGCATTGAATATAACATGGAAATATTTTCAAAAATATGTGTATAATACATAAAATTCATTTAAAGACGTTATTTGGGGCTGAGCTACTCAAATTGGACATCCCATACATTCGACCAGGCATGCCAGTTTGGTCTCCAATTTTAATCCAACATTTTAAATTCATACCAGAAATTTTCAAAGAAGGATTTTTACATTATGTGATCGTTAAATCTCTCTTATTAAATATAGCATAAAATACTATTCTTTATTTCTGGTATGGACACTAAATTTCTGAATAAGAATGGAGGCCAAAACGGCACACCTGCATTCGACATTTCTTATTCTTGTTTCATTAATACTAGTACTAGTATATAATACTATAACTATGGCTATATTATTGAGTTAAAACACTGAAAACTGTTTTTCACTGCATTAGAGGCGATCCATAAATGATGTCACACTTTTTTTCAATATTTTTTAACCCCCTGCTCCCCTTTGTCACAAAATGTCACACTTCACCATACCTCCTCCCCTCCCCTTTTCACATGTCACGCTATGTTACGTAAACATATACTTGCAGTTCAGAAACAAAGCACTACGTTATAGATCATATTTCAAATTTTATATCTGAGCATTAAGGGGTCTCAGGACTCTTAAAATTGGAAAAAGTAAAAAAAAAGGACCATTATCAACATTTAATATCTTAAAATGTATTTGATATTAAGACACAATTTTAAATGGGACTGAAAGATACAATTATGTTCTTTCATTTCAGATATTTGAAAAATTGCAAGATGCAGAATTAGAATTTACAGGGGGCTCAAAATTGTCAGACATTTCACGAGCAGAAAATCGGCATAACAGCTTATGCGCACGATTACAAAATAAATTTTGCAACTAGAATGAAACTTTTGGTGCCTACTTATACCTCAGATTATAATAATTACACTGAACCTAAATAAATTTGTATTTAAAGCATTTTTATATTTTTAATACAAAGTTGTATTTAGCTAATCCAAAATTTAGAAAATTTCAACAATATAAACCCCTAAAAAAATATTTTCTTTTTACAATAAAAATGAAATTTTAGGTTCAGTTTCTACAGACTAACATGAAACATATGTTTTGAAAAATCATGAAAAAATATTCAGAAGTTTTTGAGATATCGTGCGCGTTATCCTCAAAAACGTCATTTGGAGAAAAATGACTTCAAAGTTATGAAAACACCGCTTCAGCTATGGAGCGAGTATAATTCTAAATGCCATAACTTCTGTTCTAATGGGAATTTCAAGATAACAATTATATCAAACTGTTCAGAAAACATAGAAGTTTAACATCTAAAAAAATTTAAATTTCGAAAATTTTAGAGCTTTAAGAGTCCTGAGACCCCTTAAATATGTGTTTTAACCCCTTAAGGGGTCTCAGGACTCTTAAAATTGGAAAAATCGAAAAAAAAAGAGACCATTTTCAACCTATAATATCTTAAAATGTATTTTATTTTAAGACAAAATTTTATATTGGGATGAAAGATATAAGTATGTTTTTTCATTTCATGTATTTAAAAAATTCGAAGATGCAGAATTGGCATTTACAGTGGGCTCCAAAATGTCAGACATTTGACAAGAGGAAAATCGGTATAACAGATTACGCGCACGATTACAAAATAAATTTTGCAACTAGAAGGAAAATTTTGCGTCCTACGTATGTTTCGGATTGTATTAATTACTCTGAACCTAAATAAATTTGTATTTAGAGCATTTTTATATTTTTAATAAAAAATTGTATTTAGTTAATGCAAAATTTAGAAAAATTCAACAGTATAATCACCTATAAAGAATATTTTTTTGAACAATAAAAAGGAAACTTTGGGTTCAGTTTATACAGACTAACATGAAAAGTAAGTTTTGAAAATTTCATGAAAAAAATTTCAGAAGTTTTTGGGATATCGTGCGCGTTATGCCCAAAAACGTCATTTGGAGAAAATTGACTTCAAAGTTTCTGAACCGCCGCTTTAGCTACTGATCGTGTATAATTCTAAAAGCCATAACTTCTGTTCTAATAGGAATTTCAAGGAAACATTTATATCAAAATGTTCAGAAAAGATAGTAGTTTAACCCTAGATCTACCGGGAATTTTATTCAAGTTTTAATAAAACGTTCTACACCAGAATTTTTATTTAAAACTATTTAACTTATTTATTTACCTTATTTTTGTCTGGTTTATATACTTAGTTTATTTTAAAGAAATTTCTGGTTTGAATGAATATTTTGTATGTACCTGTCGGGTCCAATGGACCCGTCTGGTAGACGAAAGGTTAATATCTAAAAAAATAAAAATATCGAAAATTTTAAAGCTTTAAGAGTCCTGAGAACCCTTAAGGGGCAGGCAATTGCGTTTGTATAATTCTGAATTCCTACCGGAAAAACAGAAAGATTTTATTTGTAGATAAGGAAAATCAATTTTGCGACTTTTTTCCAGCAAATTTAGAAAAGTGAAATCTCATAAAATTTTCCTGGTGTAAATCTTCATTAATCGTAGGAGGGATAAAATATATCCCACCGCCCCTCAAGGGGTTAATGATATTTGTGAGCATAACAATAACAATGATTCATGTACTTATTTTGTATGAAATAAGATTAAGGTTTACAACAAAAAACATAATTAATATACAAGAGTAATAAAATATTAATAAGAAGGAGCAATTGAAAACAGTAGTATTTTAGAATTTGAAATGGAATTTAATATATTTGTTTTTTAAATGTTATATTTACTTTTATGAACACAAAATACTTTAAAACATATTGATTTTGAAGAAAAAGCCGCAATATTAGTTTTACTTAAATGGAACTGCCATCACATTTCATGTGTCACATTGATATGAACATTTATAAAATTATATATTAAATGGTAAAATGGAAATTACAGTGAATCATTTACTATTACGACTCTTCTTCCGTTGGAGGAAATATATGCTCTTGCTCGTCCATAGAGTTCACAGGCATTTTGACATCACTCTCATCCTCGGGGATAGTAAGCACTCTAATGTCAATGCAATGATAGTAAGCCCTCCAGTATTTAACTAAATGTGTGATGTCACGCATCTTCTTACTCCCTCTCACCCGCTTGTCACAAACTGTCACAATTTCACGAACCCCCATCCCCCATCCAAGCGTGACATCATTTCTGGATGGTCCCTTATTATGTTTAATGTGAACAATAAATTGCTCTTTTTTGCTAAATATTCATGGTTTTCTTCTTCCACTCTTTTTATGCATAATATTCATTGTAATATAATAAATTATACAAATCTTGCGATGTTGTGAAATGTAAATTATGAGTCTTTAAAAATATTAAATAAGACTTTTTTTGCTTCAAAGTTGTCCTAACTGTAATACTTTTTTTTATAATGTCTTATTTTGTATGCTATTTATAATATGGTGCAAAGTTATCCTACATGGATGAATAACTTTGAACTGGGTTAAAAATACATTTTTTATTGTTTATATCATTAATATTCCTGAATTTCTGATAGTCATACAATAATTTAGGATAATTTCTTCTCTTTTATGCCACTAGTTACAACAATATTCTTAAAATAAGAGTGGGGCATCCGTAAATAGAGAAAATGCGGATCAAAGTTACCCTGAATGACTGTACTGTCTTTGAGCAATAATTGCTGGAATTGCTTTTTCAATCTCGGCATGCGCTTTTAAATTTAACTAATTTTTTGCATGTTGCTCGTTGTGTTTAAATTTTAGACCTCGTATACAGGGCTGCACAAAAGAATTCACGTAATATTCTCTTTATTAGCGAAAAATGCTGAAGAGTAATTTTCAACTGAGGCGTGTATTTCCTATATGAACTAAATATTTCCTTGCATGTAGTTAATAGATACAAATCTATATATAATATACAGGGCTGCTCAAATGAATTCGGATAATTTTCCGATTGTAGATGGGAATTGCTGAAATTTGGTTTTCAAATGTGGTATCCATTTCCAAATGGTACCAAATTTGACATCATATTTTAACTTATTAACCCCTTTGGAACGAACAGTATACGTGCCACTTAAGGTGCTCAGAATCATTCATTACTCTCACCAGTTATTTCTTACTAGTGTAAACGCCCGTCCTAGGACGGTGGGTAGAAATCGTGGTTTTCCCTTAAAATGTTAAATAATTGATAAAAATATTTATATACTATTATTCCGTAATCGAGCTATTTGGTTTAAAAATCATAAAAAGTCAGTAAATTGAAATACAATTTTCAAACAATTTACATTTGAAAGTATACCCTCCCTAGTCATCGGTGTAAAATTTAAAATTATGTAATGTAGAGAAGTAATTAAGTTTGAAAAAAAAGGAAAATGGTTAATTATTCATCAAATCAATTTTTCCAAAAGAAATTAAACATACAAACCTGAAACAAACAAACTAAAGGCTATGTTTATTACATTATTACTCGGAAAATGGAGTACTTTTATGTTAGCTTGCGATGTAATAAATCGCCAAATATTGTTCCCATTGACATCATTCATATTGCATCAATTTCACTTGAAATATAAACCATTTAAAAAGCATAACTTTCATTTAAAATACAAGCATTCAAAATACATATATTGCATACAATTAAAATACATGCATTTCACTTCCTTTAAAATAAATAATAATAAATGCCATAGCATTTTATTTCAACTTTAAAGCATTGTTTCTAAATTACACACGCGAAAAAATAACTACTATTGGTGAAAAAAAAAAAAAACCTGTTATTGGCGAGATTTTCCCCCCGATGACATAAAAGTACCGAAAATAGACTTGAATTTTCGAAGACTTTGCTTTTAAATTAAAAACTATTTTCATTGTTTCATAGACGAATGACGTCAAAGGTATATTAATACGACCGAAGTTAAAATATTCAATGCGCGAAAGTTTTTTTAATTTTTATCAATGAATTTTTATCAATAAATTTTCAAAAAGGAATGATACACTACACATTGTTTACATTTGTAAAATTAATCACAATTTCTGAAATGTTCGTTTGTTTATATCGGCAAACTGTTGTTGGCAGAAAAATACAGATTTTTACCTTTCTAACGCAGTTTGTCTAACAATTTCTGACAAATACTTTTCGAGCTACTAATTTTTTCAGTAACTTCAAATGTTTCATTTTCCGAGATTAATCTGTGGCAACGAGTAGCGAAAAAGCCAGTCGACAGCAATGCGTAGCTTTTTGTTAAAAAGGATTGTAAAGTTTCCCTTATTTAATTAGAGCATTTTCGCGATTCAATTACAGAAAATTTTCTGTTTTGAAAAACCGGTGGTTAAAGATTAAAAATTAAGCTAAGAGTTCTCGTCGCGAAGGGTTTAAACGGTGAAGTTTTGCTACATTATTCAGAATGTGTAGGAAAGTGTTTCATAATCTATTTACGCATGATTTTTCCTTTCTTGTTTAAGGGGGTCTGGGACACATTTTCAAAAAAAAATTATGTATTGAGTTAAAATTTTGAATTTTTTGTGTTGGTTATCCATATCCTTTGTAAACAAAATCGCATGATAAAACTTCTCATAATTTTTTTAATTTAAAATTAAAATTTTGTTAAAAAAATTAGGTAGTTTAAAATCGTTATAACTCGGAATATTATTTATTGAATTTATTTTTTTTCCCTTTAAATAAACAGAAGAATATAATTTTTAATTTAGATTCAGCATTATAAAAAATATTAATTTTTAAAAAAATATTTAAAAATATTTAAAGTAAAAATTAGAAAAAAAATGATGTAACTTTTTTAAAAAAAAATCATATTTTCAAAAGTAATCTTCTTTTTTAATTTGCTGAGTCTAACTTAGAGTAAAGCTATTGAAAAAGACATATTCTAAGTTTGAACCATTTATCTGTAACGATTCTTGATTTATAAGAATTTAAATGTGAGTAATAGTGAAAAAACCCATCATCAAGAAAAACGCGATTCCACTAGAAGTCGTTTCCTTGACAACCATAGCTTGAAAGGTAGATTTTGAAAACAAACCAAAACGAAAAAATTAACATTTCCTGTTCTAATTAGAATAGAAACATGATTTAAACGTCATTTTATGCAGATAACGACAGAGAAATTTTTAATCCAATAAAAAAAAAAATTGAAAATTTGAAGATTTTTGTGTCCCGGACCCCCTTAAAACCCCTTGAAGGAATGTGATGCCGTCACCGCATCACATAATTTTAATCCATAACTGCCACATTCGCACCGGGATTTTACAGTGAAAATTTCACCTTCATTATGTCGCGAAAAAATGCTTTTATTTGTTTACAAATAAATTATCTTGTAAATACTGGTGTCATTAAATTATTTCAACAGTTTATGAACACAAGTACCTTGCTCCTGAAAGGGTTAAACTGAAAATAAAATTATTTGCAGTATTCTTATCATTTATATACTGATAAACAATTATATGATTTTATAGCAGGGATGGCCAACTTGCGGCACGCGTGCCACAGAGATACCAGTATTTATGTACAGAAAAAAATGCATTGTTTAATGACCGAAGGTCTGCAATTTAAAAAGGATAAAATTACAATTCTTAGGAAACGGTGTCTAGTAAATTTTAGACAAAAAGGTTGGCCATCCCTGTTTTATAGGTTTGCGGGTTTGTGGTGAAAATTTTTCGGATTAGATTTAACGCTTAAAATAACAAAGCGGGTCATTAGACACGTTTCAGTATTCTGCGCCTTTCAAAAAATTTGCACCGGGAGTTTGTTCTTGCAACTATACGATATATTATGATATCTTTTCGTTTTAAACGCTGAAAAAATGGAGTACTCAAAAATGAGTAAATCGATGTACTCATATCAAATTGAGTATCTTTGGATCAAAAATGAATCTATACTTTCTCACTTTTGAAACATCACATGTTATCAAACCCCAACAAAACAATAATTTTGTACTATGTAATGGATTATTTCATTCATGGCGGCATATAAAATGTTTATTAATGTAAATATTAAATTATGCACAGTATTTTAAAATAATTTAAAAATGCTTGCAAAACATTCTCTTGTCATAAACATAATCGATTTCGCTACATTGATAATAATTTTGCTATCTTTCTTAATAAATAACCAATTAAACGTTTCTTGTTAATAATTTTGAGCGGAAAATAAATATCAATATATTGTTACTTTAATTTGGAGGTTCAGGGGGCTGTACATAACTATTCATATTTGAACACAACCATGGAATCAAAAAAGAGTACATGTATTTCCCTGTTTTGAGTACATTTGAATCGAAGCTATTTTGTGTTTGTGACGTATTTAAAACAGTGTACTTTTTACTCAATTTTGAGAACACATTTTTTTCTGTGAATTGTCAAAAATTCTTTTTTAAATGTTATTTCTAATTATTAATGGTACCTTATATATTTTTAAACATGTAACAATTGTTAGATAAATGTTCAGCTTTAGCAATCGTGTAAATCAGGGATCGTACGGTTTCTGGAATTTCCAGATCAGGCAATTCTTCGGTACCAGTGTTTTCTTATAGAAAATCCTTAAAAAAGGAAAATTTCGCGCGTGCGAACTAGATTTTCAGGATTCGTACGCAGGAAGGGGATTCAGGGGATTTTAGGTGTTTTAGTACCCGAAATTTCGTAAAGTACAGATCGCTATATGTGAAGATAGAATTTTGTTTTTACTAATTAATGGAAATGTTACATTACAAACACTCTGGTAAAAGGTGCTTGATAATCCTTAAAGCGTACGAACCCTGATTTATTTTTTTTATAAAAAAAAATACGGATATTTTAAATGGGGAAAAACGGGACCCGTAAGAACCCTGTAAATATCATATGCTAAGTTCACTGCTGGAATTGCGCATTTTCTTACTGTTTTATCAATATGATTCCTACTTTTGTAGTTATTTGATACTATTCATAAGAAATTCCATTTGAATTGGCTGGAATTTTGACTGGCTGCACATTTATCATCTCACGGTATCACTTAAAAATTTTAAACTTAATTAATAATTATATTGAAATATATTACTCTGCTACTATATTTATTAATTTATCAGTTCATTTATTCATCATGTTTAATGTGCATAAGAATTATTTTGTAATTTGTATATTCATAATTGTTTATGATAACTCATATTGGTTTATTATGGTTTTATATACAATGTAGATATATATACATATATATATACATATATACAGTGTGTACCAAAAATATAGACAAAAGCATAAAATACAATTCACAGTAAAAGTAAGAATGAACCTTGCATTTGTAACAACGTAACTAAACGAAACATTTTAAACTTTAAAACAGGGGTGGCCAACCCTTTTGTCTAAAATTCACTTGACACCGTTTCCTAAGAATTGTAATTTTATCCTTTTTAAATTGCAGACCTTTGGTCATTAAACAATGCATTTTTTTCTGTACATAAATACTGGTATCTCGGTGGCACGCATCCCTGCTTTAAAAGAACGAATAGTGCCCTGTAAACGATTAAATATAGAAATATAAGGGACATTTATATTTCATTCAAATGTAACAAATTTGTGTATAACGAAAGTGATACAATAAATTTTAAAATTTATAAACTCAGCTAATTTTCTTTACAAAAATCTTCGACAAGTTTAGAAAAGTTGTAAAAATGCCGTATTACAGATTTAATACTACATAGCATACTTCATTATTTATTTTAAATCCCATTTTAGATTTATATATATTTTATTTAGCATTTACACAATATGCACTTTATTTTGAATGCCACATTCTTTACTGGAACCTTGTTTATGTTTCATTGCATATTACAGTGGAATCTGTTGTCTAAATATTTGCATTCTGTCAAAGAAAAAAGCATTTTGATCTAATAATGTATATCTCGGATTTATCCTTAATAAAGATTCTAGGTATAATAGTTTTGTAAAGATTTGAGTAAACAGTGCATTTTGTTTGAAGAAGACGAGATATGTAATAATTAAAATTCTATATCTTTAAAAGACAAGGCTGTTTTTTTGTTCATCTGGCCTGAGCTTTCCAATTAAATGATTTCGATTATTATTTTTTTAAATGAAAGCAGTTTATTTGTAGATGTGTCCACACTTAATATTTTTTTTAAATACAGTCCAGTCTCTCTATAACGAAACTCCATACATCGAATTTCACTATATAACGAATTTTTAGTAGGAACGGTCTCCTTTTCCCAAGATCTTATTAAAAACAGTCTCCATATAGCGAAATATCTATCTCCATATAACGAATTTTTTCATAAAATGTTCTTTATTTATTCAGTTTTAAAAAAGCTTCCAAATCACATGGAATCAATTTTCCATCACTGATTCCTGATTTATCGTTCAGTGCTGAGTTTTTTTTTTTTTTATCTTACTTTTCTTCCTTGAATCTCCTTGTTCTTTATGTCCAACGAATTCATCTCCCCCCCCCTCCCCCCTCCAACACACCTTCCAACATCCTTCTTAAAAGAGTGTCGATTGGACTGTTACACATATAAGAACGGGATCAGAGAGGTAATTGAAGGTGAATGAGATCGAAGTTCATTCAGAAGGTTAAATTAGGAAAATAAACTATATTTTAATCAAGCACAAGTCGATATTCGTAATATTCCCCGCCAGAAAGCTCCCGAGAATGATGAGTTTTTTGATCTTGGAGAGGACTTCAAATGGAGGAAAATGTTCCCGATAAAGTTTTTCATTCCTTGCTAAAGTGTGAACATTTTTTCGAGAGTGTAACAATTTTGAAATCAAAATAGCGAAAAATTACAGATTTCTTCGTCTAAAATTAATGTAAGTTTTCCTTATGTGATTTTTATTATGCTTTCAAATAAATGTCTGTTCTCTTTTTTGAAACTGTTTCAATAATTCAGAAATACAATATTAGGTTAATATTTATAGTTAAACATTTCAAATTCTTAATTAAACACCTCAAAAATAATTTTTGTTCAAAATTTACACATTAAATAGGAATTTTTACTCATTCTCTATATAACAAATTTTCATATATAACGAATTTTTTACTGGAACAATGGATTTCGTTATATAGAGACTCGACTATAATTCCTTTTTTATATTTTAGTTTTAATTTTAAAAGACTTTTAGAAAATTTCTTTCTTCACAGTGGCGGCAATTGGGTTACTTCTATTGTTACAGAGAAAAGGGAAACAATCGGAATTACTATCCCATCACAATTAAAAATAAGTTTTAATAAATTTTGAATAGAAAATGATGTCACGTTAAGAAAACCGTATTTTTACTGTTGTGTTTCAAATTTTTTACATCCTGCTCATACAGAGATTGAGACGTTAATCTCATAGGACTCCAGCTAGTGAAAAAGACGTCATAGTAAAAAAAGAAACGAGTATATATATATATATATATATATATATATATATTATAAAATTAAACTTTTTACTATGAATGCGTCTAAAAGAATAAATTTCCAGATTTTGCTAGTACTAAGTTTAGAACCTCAAGTCAAGAGTTTTCATGCAAAATTGTAACTGGCAAAAGTGACATCAAGTTTGGAAATATATTTATTAATGATCAATTTTCGTTAAAATCTTTTTAAAATAGTGAATATGAATATGAAAAGTACCCATGTAAATTTTGCGATGGTAAAAATGTCGTTATTTTTAAATTTCATTGAAAAAAAATATGATTGTGTCACAGTCGCGCAATTTTTGTTGATTTTTCATTGCGTAATACCAGTGTCAAAGCCTCGATTGATAACTTCATAATTTCTCGTCTGAATTACATGTTACTGATTACTTATAGGAACAAATTTAATTTTTCAATAATTTGAAAAGATAAGTTAAACTTTAGTTATAAATAATATTTATGTTATGAGTTAGACCGGCCAATATAAGATCGATTGTTATTATTTTTGTCAGTTTTTTAATAACTTCAATATAACAGTTCTTTAAAACATGTTTATTTGTCAATTTCGACTTGTTCCGACTCATAATTCTTTATATGTCTAATGTGTAATTTTATTTTCGGAATAGGAAAAGAATTTATGTGAAGCATACGAACTAAGTCTTTCATGGGAATAAATTGATTTACACTCTAAGATTAATGAAGTTTTGCACCAGAAAAATTTTATTAAATTTTACTTTTCTAACTTTGGTGGAAAAAAAAGCAGTAAAAGTGCTTCTCCTTATTTTGTAATAATATATTTTTAAGATTCCGGTGTAAATTCGACATTACAGAAACACAATTACTCGCCCCTCAAAGGGTTAACCCTTAAATGCATTTAGATGTATATCTGCATCACTTTTTATTTGACTCTTAGCAACCACTATATTTAAATAGAAATACTAATCCTGTAAAAATTACAAAAATATCAGATATATATGTCGTAGGCTAACTGAGAAATCAGGTTCTTTGTAAAGAGCCGGGCTAATTGGAGAATCATCTCCCTTTTTCCAATTAGCCTGATATTTATCAGACTTATTGCAAAGAGCCTAGACAGCGTTAGGCCAATTGAAAAATGGCCACTAATTTCCCAATACGGGTGATTTTTTTAGTCTAATTAACCCATGACCCGAGCCGAACCCGAAAAATAAATTACAAAAGACCGCACGCCGATCGATCCGAGCAAGACAAAATAATTTCAATCAACATGCAACCCGACCAAAACCTGATAAAAAAACTCAAAATCCTAGGAATAACCAAATATGAAAAAATTTTCTAAACCACCGTAACCCTATTCGAGTAAGACAAAATGATTTCCGTGAACTCGCAACCCGACACGAACCTAAAAATTCCATTAGAAAAAACCCGAAATCTGACACGAACCAAATCAGAATCCGACAAAAATATTCGAAAGAACCATAACACGTTCCCAGAACGACAAAATAATTTCCGTTGACACTACACTCGACCCGAACCTAAAAACTTTGTTTGAAAAAATCCCGAAATATGACCTGAACCAAATATGATAACCCACAAAAATATTCTAGAGAACCATGTCCCGACCCGAGCAAGACAAAATATTTTCCTTGGACACGCAACCCGAACCAAACCTAAAAATTCTATTTGAGAAACACCTGAAATTTGACACGAACCAAATGTGAAACCGACAAAAATATTCCAAACATCCATAACCCGATCCGAGCAAACCAAAATAATTTCAATCTGCATGCAACCGGACCCCAACCTGATAAAAACCCGAAATCTGACTTTAACCAAACTTTATACCCGAAAAAAATTTTCTAATGCACCGTAACCCAATTCGGGTAAAACAAAATGATTTCCGTGAACACGCAACCCGACCCGAACCCAAAAATTCCGTTAGAAAAAACCGGAAATCTGACACGAACCAAATCTGAAACCGGCAAAAATATTCCAAAGAACCATAACCCGATCCGAGCAAGACAAATAATTTCCGTGGACATGAAACCCGAGCCGAACCTAAAAACTTTGTTTGTAAAAAACCCGAAATATGACCCGAACCAAATCTGAATCCGACAAAAATATCCCCAAAAACTATAACCCGATACGAGCAAGACAAAATAATTTCCGTGGACACGCAACCCGACCCGAACCTAAAAACTTTGTTTGAAAAAAAAAGAAATATGATCCGAACCAAATATGATAAGAGACAAAAATATTAAAAGAACCATAACCCGATCCGAGCAAAACAAAATAATTTCCGTGAATACGCAACCCGATCCGAACCTAAAAATTCCATTTGAATAGAGCCTGAAATCTGACCCGAATCAAATCTGAATCCGACAAAAATATCCCCAAAAACCATAACCCGATACGAGCACGGCAAAATCATTTCCGTGGACACGCAACACGACCCGAACCTAAAACCTATATTAGAAAAAATCAGAAATCTGACACGAAACAAATGTGAATCCGACAAAAATATCCCCAAAAACCACAACCCGATGCGAGCAAGAAATAATAATTTCCGTGGACGCGCAACCCGACCCGGACCTAAAAATTCCATTGGAAAAAACCCGAATTCTGAACCGAGCCAAATGTGAATCCGACAAAAATATTCCAAAGAACCATAACCGGATCCGAGCAAGACAAAATAATTCCCGTTTCCATGCAACCCGATCCGAACCTTAAATTTTTACTTGGAGTTAACCTGAAACCCGAACAGTACCCGAAATAAAAAATACATCAGGCCGTACCCCGATCCGAGCAAAGCAAATTAATTTCCGTGTACACGCAATACGACCAGAATCTGTAAATTTCATTTGAAGTCAACATGAAACCCGGCCCGAACCCAATCATAAAACGACAAAAATGTTTTAAAGAACCGTTACCCGATCCCAGCAAGACAAAATTATTTCCGTCGACACGCAACCGGTATCCGACCTGAAAGGTTCCATTTGAAGTCAACCTGAAAATCGATAACAACCCAGTTTCGGATTGAGTTCAATTAGAACTTTCAGTTTCAGATCGGGTTGCCTGTCGACGGAAATTATTTTGTCTTGCTCGCATCGGTTTATAGTTCTTTGGAATATTTTTGTCGGGTTAAAATTTGGTTCGGATCGAGTTTCAGGTGGAAATTTTAGGGTCATTTCTTACTACGTGTTCACGGAAACTAATTTGTCTTGCTCGGATTCGGTTATGGATCTTTGAAATATTTTTGTCGGGTTGAAATTTCGGGTTTCTTTCAAATGAAGTTTTTAGATTCGGGCCGGGTTTCTTGTCCACAGAATTTGTTTTGTCTTGCTTGTATCGGATTATGGATCTTTGCAATATTTTTGTCGGGTTCAAATTTCGTTTTCCTTAATGAAATTTTCTGGTTCGGGTCGGGTAACTTGTCCACGGAAATTACTTTGTGTTGCTCGGATCCGTTTATAGTTCTTTGGAATTTTTTCTAAGGTTCAGATTCTGATCGGGTGAGATTTCTGGTTTTCTTCAAATGGAATTTTCAGGTTCGTGACTGGTTGCGTGTCCATGGAAATTATTTTGTCTTGCTCGGATCGGGGTATGGTTCTTTAGAATATTTATGTCGGTTATATTTGGTTCGGGTCATATTTAGTTCTTTATTCTAATGGAATTTTTACGTTTGGGTCGGGTTGCATGTCCACGGAAATTATCTTGTCTTGTTCTTATCGGGTTATGGTTTTTGGGGATATTTTTTTCGGATTCTGATTTGTTTCTGGTCAGATTTCTGTTTTTTTTCTAATGGAAGTTTTAGGTTCGGGTAGTGTTGCGTATCCACGGAAATTATTTTGTCTTGTTCGTATCGGGTTATGGTTTTTGGTGATACTTTTGTCGGATTCAGATGTGGTTCATGTCAGATTTAAGTTTTTTTTCAAACTAAATTTTTAGGTTTGAGTCGGGTTGCGTGTTCACGGAGATTATTTTTTCTTGCTCGAATCAGCTTATGGTTCTTTGGAATATTTTTGTCGGGTTCAGATTTGGTTTCTGTCAAATTTCGGGTTTTTTCTAATGGAATTTTTAGGTTCGGTTCGGGTTGCGTGTCCACGGAAATTATTTCGTGTTGCTCGTATTGGGTTATAGTTTTTGGGGATATTTTTGTCGGATTCAGATTTGGTTCGGGTCAGATTTCAGGTTTATATTAAATGGAATTTTTATATTCGGTTCGGGATGCATGTCCAAAGATAATATTTTGTCTTGCTCGGATCGGGTTATGGTTCTTTAGAATGTTTTTGCCGGTTATCATATTTGGTTCGTGTCATATTTCGGTTTTTATAAACAAAATTTTTAGGTTCGGATCGGTTTGCGTGTCAACGGAAATTATTTTGTATTACTCGGATCGGGTTGTGATTCTTTGGAATATTTTTGTCGGGTTCAGATTTGGTTTGTGTCAGATTTCGGGTTTTTTCTAATGGTATTTATAGGTTCAGGTCGGGTTGTTTGTTCACAAAAATCATTTTGTCGTACTCGAATCGGGTTATGGTGCTTTAGAAAAAAATTATCAGATATCATATTTGGTTGGGGTCAGATTTCGGGTTTTTTTTAATCAGGTTCGGGTCGGGTTCCATGTAAATTGAAGTTATTTTACCTTGCTCGTGTCGGGGTATGGTCTGTTGCAATTTTTATTTCGATTCGGGTCGGATTATGGGTTAATAAACATAAAAAATCACCCTGATTAGGAAATATGTGGTCATTTTTCAATTAGCCTAACGCTGTCTAGGCTCTTTGCATTAAGCCTGAAAAATGTCAGGCTAATTGGAAAAAGGGAGACGACTCTCCAATTAGCCCGCCTCTTTGCAAATAACCTAGGCTGTTTGCAAAGAGCCTGATTTCTCAATTCTCGCTTAAAATTTCTGGTGTCTAATCTTTAATATAGGAATAAAAAATACAATTCTAAAATAATAATTCATGCATTTAAGGCAGGAGTGGTCAACTGTGGCACGCTAGAATTCACTAAAATTTTCTAGAAATCCTTGCCTTGTCCAATCATCGAATCTCTGCGATTCAAGAAGTCGGCTATTTCTTTAAAAATCCTGTGGCATGTGGCGTGCCACAGTTTGCCACCCCTGTTTTAAAGGCTAAGTTTTAAAAAATAAAAAATTATATAAAATAAGGTGTTAGATTTTATTTAGATATTTATTAAAATATTTACTGATATGCAATATTTTAGTTATGACAGTAGTTTTTACTTGTATTGCAGATGTGCAACAAAAGAAAAGGTTGACGTATTATACGAAAAATGTTTCTCTGATTTTTTTTTTTTTTCATTATTTTTCCTGTGTAATAAAGCTTTCTGAGAATCACATATATTTTTTTCAAAGAAAAATAAAAAATCATGCATTTAACGGTTAAAATAGAACGTATCATCCAGGAAAAGCGAGTTTAATTTATTTACTGAGATTGCATTTTTAATGTATTGCATATTACAGTCGAATTCGTTTTCTAAATATTTACAGTTTCCAACTGAAAAGTATTTCGAAAGAATCAATATTTGTGATTTATCCTTACTAAATATTCTAAATATAATATGTTTGTAGTTATGTGTGTAAATAAAGCATTTAGTTTAAGGGAGGCGAGATAATATGAGAACTAAAAATATATTTTTTAAATGTTTGATTTGTTATTTTATTTTTCAAGTTGAAAATTAAATTATGTTAAGCATACGAGGGAAGCCTGTTCATACGAATAAATTATTGAATATTAAATACGCGAATTTTTCACATTGCTAAATTAGAGTAAAACCAACAGAGTCCTAAATTATTATAATTAAATTATAATTATAAAAATAAATAAATATTTTATGCAATCCCATAACAACATTTTTAGAACCTTTTAACACTTTGCGGTCGAAATACTTCTCACAGGGCCAAGCATCTCTTACACGAATTTACTCGGTTGGGTTCACTTTTTTTTAACTCCTAGAGGGGCGGTGTTACATATTATATCCCACCTAATTTAAACACGATTAGCACCAGAAACTTTTAACTAAATTTCATATTTTTCACATTGTGTGTGTATGTGGGGGGGGGGGGGGGGAATGTAGAAAAAATGCTGTTCCTTATTTTAAAATAAATTCTTTCGATTACTCCGGTGAGAATTCAATATTTCAGAGACATTACGGCTTGCTGCTTAAAAGCTTAAGAAGCACTTGTACTTTGGTGAAACAGTGCTGAACAGTGAAGCAGCGGTTAAGGGGTTGCCTAGTTGAAGTCAACTTTACACCCAGTCTGATTAAATGTGATGTCTTACATAAAGTAGAGCCATTGGGAAAGTAAGAAATGTGTAGTTGTTTGCAACTACTTAAAAAAGGAAAAAACTTAAGATAAAACTAGCATAGATGCTTTAAAAGTTAAGAGAAAAAAGATTAAGAACTTGGAATTACATATTGAAAATATATTAAGATATAGGTTTAGCTGAAGTACAGACTGCTGTAATGAAGAGAAAAATAAGTTAAAATAGAAGTTAGCACTAGTTCAGAAAATTACTCACACCAAGCAAGGGCATGGTCGGCGGTTAAGGAAGGCAGCAAGGCTGCCTACATAAACAAAAAGGCACTAATCAGGGCAATATATCTTTTTTTTTCTATATTATAAAGTATATATAGAGTTTTTTTTTTTTTTTTTTTTTTTTTTTTTAGAATAAAATAGGAAATAAAAAAGGAGAAAAAATTTACTTAGCAAACTTATGCGGTGAACACAAAGCTCACGGGGATTCCATTATTGTGGAATATTTCGGGCGTTTGCGATGATGGGGCTCGAAGGCGTCATAGTCAGGGAGCCCTGCCACAATATCATTTGGAAGGTCATATAAGGTAGAATAGAAAGTATTTGCAAGGTCTTTAATTCTTTTCCTAAGGGTGATGGTGTTCAGGTCCCTACGGACAGTGGTATTACGTAGGTACCTGGGGCCGCCTTTGGTGAAACGAGCGCAAGAGAAATGTACTAAAAAATGTACTTTTAAAATATAGTGGTGCGAATAGAATATTAACCCCTTCGGGACGGGAGCCTTTTAGGAATTTTTTAATCTTTAGTCACCGTTTTTTAAAAACAGAAATTTGTGTCTTCTTGAATCGAGAAAATGCGCTGATTAAATAAGGCAAATTTTACTGGTGAGGAAAAACAAGGATTCTGAGTGCTTCATGCGGCACGTATTCGTGTCGCTCGTCCTCAACGGGTTAAAATACAATCATGTTTATAGGGTTTGGGCGCCTATTTGCCGACACACCACCGCAATGGGTTAAATCTCCATGGTAGACTGTATTCCAGAAATTTCGTAATTCAAAAATCGGAATTCATATCAGACGATTTATATAATAAGCTTCGCTTTATTTAATAACAAAATGTCAGTTATTAAATAAAGCAAACATTTTTGTTTTAATTTTCTGGTGTGGATTCGGTATATGTGAATACAAAAATCCACTAAATCAAGAATATTGATGGTAGCATGTGCTACCATGGGTATTAGAGGACTAAAGTGTCACCCTTACCCTCCGTCACCTGAATATTAACCCTTTAGGGCCAAGCTTTGCATATATGCAAACAACAGTGCTTTGAACTTAATAGATTTGCTCTATTCGTAAATACCTAATTCATACCAGATAATTAAAATAGCAATATCTGATTTAATAAATAACAGACATTCCGTATTTAAATAAAGCGAAATTGATCATTGAAACTTTCTAGTGTAAAATCATTCTCCGAACTACGTAATTTCTAGAACGTATTCTATTATGGGAATTAAAGGGTTAAAAAAGGATAAGTTTTATAAAATCATTAACCCTTAAATGCATATGGTATCGTTTTTGATACAATAATTGTTCCCTATTTATTGGATTTTTTATTCACATATTCCGTATTTCCACCAGAAAAATAAAAAAGAAAATTTCACTCCATTTAATAACAGCCATCTCGTTATTAAATAAACCGAAATTTACCATTTATATTTTCTGGTATGAATTCCGATTCTCTGAATTATGAAATTTCGGGAACGCATTTTACCCTATGCATTTAAGGGTTAATAATATAAAATAAGGTATTTGGAGACATACTTCTTAAAATATTTGCTAATTTGCATATTTTAGCGTAAAACAGCCGCACGACAGTAGTTTTTACTTATATTACAGATGTGCAACAGAAGAAAAGATTGACGTATTATATGAAAAATGTATCTCTGATTTTTTGATTATGTTTCCTGTGTAATAAACCTTTCAGAGAATTATATATATTTTTTTCTAAACAAAATAAACGCGCATTTAAGGGTTAATCTTCGAACTTAAAAATTATGTGACTTTAACAGACGGTTAAGCTGCTTGAAGTGCAGAGTTGCCAAATGTCCGGCTTTTTTTGACACCAGTATTATCTGAGAGAAAATGTCTTTTAAAGCCACAGAATGTTCCAGTTAAATAATACAGCATTTTCTGTATTAAAATACCGGTATACAAAAAGCCGGAGACTTGGCAGCTGTGGAAGTGTTCAAAAATTGAGGTTAAAAATGTACCCTCCTTGATATTAACTGTAAACTTTGATTAAATGGATCAATCAAATTTTATTCTTAGTAAAACTTCAAGAAGTTATGTTTTTCTGAATATGGCCACAAATTCTACGTAATAGAAGTAAGGTTTTTTTTATAAATGTTTAAGGCAAGGTTTTGTGGAATATATTAAACGCATTTTGATTAAATAAAAATTTGTTCTTAATAAAATTTCGAGAAGTCAAACTTTTGAGGACATATGCGCAAATTCTACTTTTTAGATGCAAGGTTTACACAACATTTTACGACATGGCTTTATATTTGCTTTAAACTAGCATTAAATTTGCTGTATTTCAACTTTTTTTTATTCCTTGTTTAAATATTTACAGTCTGAAAAGCATTTTGATTTAATAAATAGATAAAATATATTATTAATAGAAAGAAGTAAGAAATTTGCACAAATGTCCACAACAAGGACAATAAGAATGAATCTGCATATTTTCAAAATATTATCCTAACCTTTGAACCTCTTGAAGGGCAGCGGTATATTATACATATTTTCCAGCTCTTACGATTTTTTGTACCACAAAATTTTTTGTTTTATTTTTTTGGCAGATTTCAGCGATATAAAAAGGTGAAATTTGCAATTAAATTTTTGTGCTACAAAAAAGCGTAACAGTTGGCAGTTAGTTATACATACCGTTTAATCAGTGTTGCCAGTGGGCAATTTATTTTTATTTAGATTTCTTGATTGGCGCCACTTTTATGAAATGGCAAAATTCTCCTTCTTTCCGCCCTTATTATTATGTCATTAAATAAGGCGAATTTTACCATTTCAAAAAAGTGGTGACAGCAAGAAATCTTAATTAAAAAAAGTAGCCCACTGGCAACACTGACTGAGATTCCTAAATTGCTGAGCAGAACAAATTTTGCATAAAAGAATCAAGGTACTATAACTACTACGTGATATATAGAATGGCACATTTTCGTCCCTAAAGCAGAATTAAAAGTAGCGTCGGTTCTCGCTTCAAAGTACTGATTTTTTGTGTCGTACTACTCGCTACACTACGTCGTTCGAAATGTAGCTGTAAAAAGTAGCGACCTAGTGTACTTCCGATCCCTGGTCTGGTCCAATTGTACCCCCTGGAGCTGCAGATCTCCTTGGGGAAAATGTCTGATTTCAACACTGGTGTTTATTATCTTGCTCCTTTTATTTAAATTTTTTGTTTGTTTATTTTATTGCTTTCAAAAAATAAAAAACCGGAAAGTTGGTGCTGCTGCCACGGCGGGGGCCCGGGTTCGAATCCTCGGATAAGACATGGATGTATTTGTGCATGTCGCTTTGTAGTTACATAAATATGTAATGGAACAAGAAATAAAAATTGTTGTGACTTGTGGTTTTTTCTGTATATAATAATGATCATTCGAGACGAAAAGCCATAGTTGCTATAGGCCCCAAAGCAACCTCCACTACGGTGGTGCACTAAAACAACAGCGGAAAGTTGGTGTCTATGTATTTGTAACTATTCATTTTAGCATTTAACCCTTTCAGAGGCAAGTAACTGTGTTTCTGTAATGTCGAATTCACACCGGAAACTGCAAAAAAATTTATTGCTAAATAAGGAAAAGCAATTATACGACTTTATCCATCAAAGTTAGAAAAGTAAAATTTAATAAATTTTTTCTGGTGCAAATCTTCATTAATCATAGGTGAGATAAAATGTATCCCACCGCCCCTCAAGGGGTTAACTGTCTAGAAGTATTTTAAGTGCACAGTACCAGAAACAAAAATCTTGACACTCAAGCCACAATCACTGTTGTCAGATGGGCTACTTTTTTTAATTCAGATTTCTTGATTAGCACCACTTTTTTGAAATGGTGAAAAGCGCCTTAATTAATGACGCATTAATTATGGCAAAGACAAACGGTATTTTACCGTTTCAAAACAGTGGTGCCAATCTAGAAATCTGAAATTTTAAAAAGTAACCCACTGGCAACACTGGTCACAATCTTAGTGTTCATATGTTTTATTTTATTTTTTCCTACTTTAAATAGAAGGCGGGCGAGAGTTTTTATCACTCGTTGGTCACATGGAATGGTGGCCCTTGCAGCTTGAGATAAGTCAGCTTTCTCCTCTTTTTTTAGTTCTGGTAGTGGTTTGAAATAAGGGGATTTTTTTTAATTTTCAATGACTGTCAAGATGTTTTTTGCTGGCACCGTACTTACCACTCGGCCCAAACTAGTTGTCATACGAAGTGAAAATATGTACTAAAAATTTGTGCATCAAATATAAAACACAACAAAAAATAGGTTTTAGAGAAAATGCATTGATATATTTTCAAACTAAAAAGATAACGCCCACTAACAATTGCATTAACTACACAAAAATTTGTCTCTCAAATAAAAATAATTAAATAATTTTTCCCCCAATGTAATGTGGCATTAAACCTAATATGTAAAAGTGCCTTGCCGGGAATATTGCGACATTGGACCGTTAAAGATTAAAGCACATCTGTGAATTCAAATTATTTTCCTATTGCCAGGTCATGAATTTCATTTTGAATGTGGCAATCACTACACTAGCTTTATATTTGCTATGTCGCATGCTTTGTTTGAATTCATTATATAAATATTTACCGTTTAGAAATGAAAAGAATTTTGACTAAATAAATAACTCAAATTTATTCTAAGCAGAACTTGAATAATATATTTTTTTGTGCTTATTTGTGCAAATACAATGTTTTGGAAATCAGATCTTTGCTTAAAAGATGACGAAATATTTAATTAAGAATGAATACATATACAGGGCGATTTAGAATTCCACTTACAAACTATAACAGTAGAGCACATTTCTCTACATTACAAAGTAACAATATGTTTGTAGCGATCTCATCTCACGTGATCAGTATAAAGCGAGTTACTAGCTTAGAGTAACTGGCTTGGCCTTTTGCTCGACGCTAACGTTCTCGCCTCCTGATCATGAGATCCCTGGTTCGTATCCCGGCTGAGCCATTCCACTCACTCCTCATTGATGACCCGGATAAACACGCAAACAACAACCTTCAGCATCAATCATCTCCTCTCATAACCAACAGATGGCAGCACTAAACAAATCATCCCCTTCAACCAAAAGCCTGTGAAACGCTCACAGTACAAAGCCTGTCCTCACACACGTCACACATGCGTACGACAGCATCATTCACGAGTGCATATCGCTCGTCAGACGTCAGCAATACGTCTTTCTCACTGGGGATGGAGTGTGTAGCGAGCTCATCTCACATGATCAGTATAAAGCGAGTTACTTACCTTAGAGTAACTGGCTTGGCTTTTTGCTCGACGCTAACGTTCTCGCCTCTTGATCATGAAATCCCTGGTTCAAATCCCATCGGTGCCACTCTCTCCAAATGTTCGTGACTAACGCTGACGATATATCTACGCTGCAACGATCAAAACAGTCCATATCATTTTTTCGAAATTTTAATTAGTTCTAAACATATGATTTTAGATTTCCTACCGTCGAACGTTGAAAAAGTGTACATTTCAATGCAATCTTTTAAAACTCCAACTCATTTTACTGAGTTGTTTTTTTATATTGTATGTTTGTTTTAAAATATTTTTCAAGCATGATTTTAAAAAAAACAATTCTATCAGTGTCACGTAAATTACAGAAGACCCGTAATTGATGCATTTGCATTTAACCCGTTTGCACTTAAAAAAATGTAAATAATTCAGAGTTCGTGTTCGGCTGATATTCGATAATGAAATTTACATTTCGTCTATAAACACATAAATAAACAAACAAACAGACAAAAAACAATTCTAACAGATATCTCGAACTAAGCGCTCAAACACTGAAATTATCAGAATGAAAAAGGTTGCTATAAATAGTCAAATGTTTGCCGGCTTTCTCGTCTATGGACAAGCTGTGTGTATGGTATACTTCTTGGAATTTTCAAGGAGTCTGGCATGATCAATTTCTTTTATCGAAAGAAAAAAGTATATGAACAAATATGTAGAAATTTCAGAAAACTTAATTTTCAGCATAAAAAGTAAAATTTCAGGAATTGAATGAAAAGAGAATATGGAAACATGAATTATTTGCATTAACCTCATAACATTAATAAAAAATACTCCCTCCGTCCCAAATTAGTTGCGACATTTAGGTCGAAAATTTTGTCCCAAATTAGTTGCTACATTTCAAGTGGGTGGAGTCAGAAATAACTTCCGACGCAGTTTAGTAAATCGAAACCATTTCGTAAGAACTGTACCACCAGTATACAATAAAGATCATTTTCTTCCTAAAGAATTAATGATTCATTAGCTAGAAGGTAGTTTTATGCGATTACTGGTGGAAGAATCCTTACAAAATAGGGCGTGGCTTAAGAGCGTGCGAACCTGGATTTTTTAAACTAATTTGGTACTTATATAAGGAGAGACGGAGGGAATGCTTGGTAAGTAAATGTTATTGATTGATAGCATAGCACCCTGAAATGTCTGAAAAACGTTCAAACAAAATCATAAAATCATCAGTATCAATAATCAGCACAAAAGTAATCAAATGTAGCAACTTATTTGGGACAGTGGGAGTATCTTCTAGAAATATAACTGAGCACTGCTGTTTAAGTCAGGGGTGGTCAACTGTGGCGCACTGAGCACCACTAAAATTTTATAGTAACCATTGCCTTCTCTAATCATCGAATCTCTGCGATTCAAGAAATCGGATTTTTTTTTTAATTAGTGGTATCCAGCATGCCACAGTTGGTCACCCCCGTGCTAGAGAAAAGTGTTTTCATTTGTTTTACATAGGTTCCAGAGGAAGTTGGTAAGTCGCAGACGAAAGATTAGATAAAATATTTTAGTCGATATTTTTAAGTGTTAATACCAAGTATTTTCTTTTTACAGGCATTTTTGTTTGGTTTTTTAAATAAAACAGATTAAGTGCGCATAATGTCGTTAGATTTTAACACTTTGACTGCCAAGCGAAAATTGCAAACATTCACCACGGGCCCAAAAAATGCTCTGGAAAATATTTCATTTTCCACAAAATATACCTCATAGAGTCGGCACATATATCAATTTGCACAAACCACGTATACCTAACACATCGTACAGAGCCGAACAATGAAACTCCAATACGATTTTCATGTAACGCATATCGTTTTAAATAGCCAAGGCCTGAAGTGTTGAAACACCATGGCTATCATATTTGATAGCCAATGTCCCAACGGAAACATCACGGGCTGTCACATATGATAGACATGGCAGTCAAAGTGTTAAGAGCGCCGAAAGATGGCATTATGGTAATGTGAAAACAATGCTTATTCCCTAACACATAGCTCCCAACTTTTAGGCTTTAATTGTTTCACTAAAATTTAGCAGTAAATTTTGCTGTATTTAATTGCCTTATTTGGGCGTATAAATACGAGGGGGTATCGTAAAGTTTCAATTACAGGCAACTATTTTTATGTTCTATTCGCACCACTATTTTTAAAAAATACATTTCATAGTATATGTCTATTGCAAATGTTTTTGAAGCGTATGTAAAAATTTTTGTTTTGAAAATGTGGTTCGGGGTAGAATTAAAAAATATTTTCCTGTAATTGAAACTTTACGATACCCCCACTTGTAAGTCAAAATTGCCTAGTGATTTTCTTGGAAAAAAGCATAAAAGTTGACAATGAGTGTTGACATAAAACAAAAATTACATACAATAAAAGCGTGTTTTAAAATATATACACAGGGTGCGTCACAAATTCATGCAAACTTAAAAAATTCACAATAAAAAAATGCAATGCTCGATAAAAAAAATTCGGTTTGCGCGAATATGATCAGAGAGACATCGCATTGTTTTCCATGCATAAAAAATGATTCCAGAAGTAACTGAAAGAGGGTGCTCACACGTCATAGTGGGACGTTTTATGCAAGTCAGGCTATCAATAAAACACCTGGCTGAAAATGGATTCGTCAGTCGATCTCGGCAGCATGCTATCCTTACCAAATCTAGCGTTGGTGGTTAAAATTTTCTAGAAGAATGTTGAATCCACACCTATTGCATTGCGAAAGTTTCGCACGGAGAAAGGATTGGAAGCGTAAAGAAGCCCTATTTCATTGAATGGGATACTGAATTTAGTACGACGTTTTGAGGAAACTGGGAGTTTGTATGATATCCCACGTTCCTGTTGGACACTTTCACTGAAGAGTGAGTGAGAAGTTAAGGTTATAATTTTGAGTGGTCCTCACGATCTCCAGACTTGATCCCAGCAGACTTTTGGTTGTTGAGATACTTAAAGTCTTGTGTGTACCGGGGCTACCCAGCTACGTTGGTGGAACTGAAAGATGCCATTCGACGGACCGTCGGTCGGTGGCATCGATACTGACATACTGCTGTAATAGGCGTATTGACGCGCCTCACTTGATTATACCTGGTGGTGGTGGTCATGTTGAAAATCTTTTACTTTAAAATAAATGCACAGTGTCATGTTATTATGATTTGTTTCATTGTCTATTTGTGTTTGCCTAATTTGCATAAAACGTCTCAGTATGACGTGGGAGCACCCTCTTTCACTTACTTTTGGAATAATTCTTTTATACGTGGAGAACAACTCAAATGTCCTTTTGATCATATTCCAGCAAACCGAAATTTTTTTTGTGGACATTACATTTTTTCTTATGATTTTTTTTAAAGTTTGCACGAAATTATGACGCATAATCTAAACTACTCTCTTTATTAGCTGCAAAGAACTATTTCTTTCACTGTGGGCTTTTTCGTAGTCTTTATAAAGCCATAATTCATTTTTGGACAGCTGGTAAATATAGTTGCTACTTTTAGAAAGGTATCAGGATAGTAACAACGACCTCCTTTTGGCTTTTTCACGATTTCTAAATGTCGCATACTTTTCATATTTATATCATCGAATAGGGAAAAAAATACTCTTGAATGAAATTTGTTTGAAAATTGTAGCCAGGGATGAGATTTCCGCGTTTTTGCACACCAGTATTTTGTTAGAGAAAATGATATTTCATTTAATCGGAACACTGTTGCGATTTAAGAGAACAACTTTTTCTCTAAGAATATACCGGTGTGCAAAAACGCGGAAATCTCATCCCTAATTGTAGCTCAATTTAAAGTCTTTTTTAAAAAGCTTTCAAGCGTAACTTTTTGAATGTATAACGAAGGCGGATATTTGTTGCAAAGTTACCACATTTTTTAGCAGATAGTCCAGGGGAAATTGAAAAGAAAAAAGCAGAAAAATCATATGATAAAATTAACCCTTTATCTACTGACGTTATTTATAAGAGCCACTCACTTTAAGCTTTTATCCCATAGTGAATATTACTAATATTCTAATGGCACTTTGCAAAAACACTCTTTTAACTCCACTTTATAGGGATACATGGCATCAGTAGTTCGAGGTTTGTCATTTTAGCGAGGAAGGAGGCTATCTTTGAAACAGTCGATGTGTTTTGTGCCGACATTTTGTACAGATTATCACGAAAAAAAAATTACATGAAAAAAAGGCAGTACATCATAATGGAGTAGATAAAGGGTTAAACATGATGTACCGCATTTTGCGCTAAACTGAAATATGTCAACGAGAACACAGATTTCTATTTTTATGTTAAACAAAAATTTAATGCAAAGTAAAATTGGTTAAATAATACATCAGTATATGGTAGAATTTTTCTTTTCTTTTTAATTATTTGTTTATTTATTTATTTGTTCTATAATATCTTTATTAGATCGCTTATTTTTTATTTATATTTCATTTTTTATCTTTTAAATGTTTAAAATATTTTATTGCTGCAGTTTGACAGTCAGATGGAGTAAAAAATCCATTACAAAATTCCTTCTTTACAAACATGAACGAAGTTCAGTTAAAACAACAAAGAAAAATCACGCCTCAAGCATAGATTATGAAACGCTTTCCAACACATTCAGAATAGCGTAACAAACGTTCACCGTTTAATAAGGTGAAATATTATGTACTACATATTTAGGTAAATTTTAGCTCAGTTAGGACGCATTTAACACAGTTGAAAGTTACCTTTATGCAATTTAGGTCAATAAACGTAAATGTGCACGAATTCATTTGTAAAACTCTGTGTATGATCTATATAAGCTATACACCCCAAGTAATTTTCAAAATATTTCATCATTAAATTAGAAAACACATAGCACAAATGAAAACGCACTTCCAGCATCTATAACTCATAGACAGCTTGGCCCCAATTTTAATCCTAAATTTCAAATTCATTTCGGAAATTTTGAAAGAAGAATTTTCACTTCATGCGAGCGCTAACTGTGTCTAATTAAATAAATTATAAAATACTATTTTTTTTTTCTGGTATGAACGCGAAATTTCTGAATAAAAATGGATGCCATACTGGCAACCCTGATAGACAGTACTATTGGGTCGTTTGAAAGTCGTTTCCGTTTGGGAAAATAAATTCATACCGGAAAATTCTGCCCGGTAATTATTAGACATTACATATCGGAATTAATGTCTAATAATTAAATGACAGAATTTTCTGGTACGAATTAATCTTCCAAACTCAAACGACCCAATTCTTTAACCATAGGCTTTCGTGTGTTCCCTTATATTAATGATAAATGCTATGCACACCATATTAACAGTAAACATCTTATTGAGCACCTTAGTGATATATATATAATTTTTTTTAATACATTTAATATGTTAGAATTAGGGAAACATCATTAACCCCTTCGTGACGAGCGTCTTTTACAGAATTTTTTACCTTTAATCACCGGTTTTCTAAAACAGAAATTTTTGCCTAATTGAATCGGGAAAATGCTCGGATTGAATAAGATAAAATTTACAATAAAAATTTACTGGTGAGAATAATCTCCGAATCTGAGCATATTACGCGGCACGAATACCGGTCGCTCGTCCCCAAGGGGTTAAAATACAGTACAAACAGATTCCCCCATAGATAACATTGTAACGGATTCCTTTTGAGTCTTCATGTAAATGAACTATTGATGCTACACATTTTCAATACCGAATATGCCATGGTAAATCTCGATAAGGTATCATATTTCAATCCGACTACCTTTACGCGAGTTAAAGCTCGGGCAGACAAACAATGGAGTTATGAAGCAAGAGGAGGAGATATGTGTATTTTCTAGCAGCTACGAGTGAAGTAACCATGGAACTATTAAGAAAAAGAAACTGACATATGGGTCATTCCATGTCAGTTCAGGCAGGCATGTAACCCACCATCACAGATTTTGATGAAACTGCGTGTGTTTGTTCCTTTTATTAAGATATGATTCCCAGTATTTTTTTTTTATTCCTTGGTCAAATAGTTTCTGAGAAAAAAAATTGTCAAAATTTTGGAAACTGCCATCAGTTGGCATTCTTGACTGCTCGATTTTCAAATGTAGCATGACATAAATATGATCATATTTCAATATCTATTCCACAAATCATCTTCAAATAATTTATGCATAATATATAGGGTACGTATTTTATGAAAAAAAATACTGTTACGCTTATATAACATTTTAAGTGTGTCTAAAAAAATGTTTAATCTTTGAAGTCGTGATTTTTTTATGAAAAATAATGCATTACCTAAAATAGCATTATTAACAAAAGGCGGTATTTTTATTAAATTTATTTTTTGTGAGGATATACTTAAAGGTGTCCTTTACCTGATTCTGAAATAAAAGTAGTGGGATTTTGGGTGTTTTTAGTAGTATTTCATATTTAAAAATATTCTGAGGCGTATTTCAAATCAAATCAAGCAGAGTCATTCCATGTCAGTTCGCCTAAGATATTTAATTCACTGTCACAAATTTCAATGAAACTGGGTATGTTTATAGCTCATTTTAAGACAGGATCAAGGAAATTAAAGGTGATTACAAGTAAAATATTTTTTAAGATAAAAAAAATATATAATATTTGAAATTTTTTAAAAAATGTTTTTAATGGCAGATCAATATTCAAAGACTGCATAAAAAAAAAGTCATTTCAATATAAAATCACTAAATAAGTTTCAAATAATGTATATGTGACAAATAATGTAGGCAGATTATTATTTATTGTTGTTTGTCATGTTTAAATGCTAAGAGTGTGTTTAATCTTGTGAATTCTTAAAATCAAGAATTTTGTGAAAAATAATGTGTTAATCAAAAATTTATTATTAACCGAAGGCAGGCTGTTATTACTTTTTTTAATTGTACGTAAAAATATCTTTTCAATAGTTATAAAATAAAAATAGTGAAAATATGAGCAATTTTAACAAAATTTTCATAAAATGTGAATGTTTAATGATAAATATTGAAGCTTTTCATGCTAAGATGTACTAAAATGACTACGATATCGTGTATTTCTACTCTTGCTTAAATATAATACATACAATAATAAAATAACAAATATTATTTACAGCAATAAAAATTAAATTAAATAGTACCAGTTCCTTTACCAACACTACATTGCTCAACAGCCGACTTAAAATCAACAGCCCGCACTCTTATTGAAAAATACTTTCAACTGTTCAAATAATAAATAAACTGCATTTAAAAATTTTAATATCAACTTATTATCTTAAGACGATTATAATAACTAAACAACATGATGAATTTATAAATCAGCTTTTAATTGAAAAGTCATGAAATGGTCCCTTTAAATATTGTTGTTCATCGAGTCAATCAAAACAAATTATATAAAAAAAAGTAGTGAGCCTAATATGCTGACTGCAATGACACTTCTAACAAAACTAATTAATTCATTACCATCTGAAATCAAACCCGAAAGATCAAAAGAAAAAAAAATCATCTGTAGTGTGAATGTGACATACTCAGTGGTTGTTGAGGTATGTCTTTGTGACATTTTCACCTGTACTTCAATAAAATATAAACATGTAAGCTTTTTTCATTCATCCAAATTAAGTAAAACAATTATAAAATTTTGTTGTCATTATACCAGATGTTAAATTTTTCGTTACATACTATTAGATAAGTTCTTTACTTTTAGACATTATTGACATAATATCATAAAATTTGCTATATGTATTTTCTGTAAGTGTATAAACAATATATATATGCTTTATTAAACATAAATGAATAATTTTTAAATAATTTGTTTGAGAACAGGGATATATATACACACATATATATGTTGAAAATCCATCTTTCAGCAATATTGTGATGAAATAAATCAAATTACCGTAATTTCCGGTGTATAGCCCGCGGATCATACAATCGTGTTTCGACCCAGAAATTTTTAAAAATAAAATGTAACTTTTTAGATCACAGTAAATATTGGTCTTCAAATACTGAATAAAATTTCTGGGTCCAAACTGAATTGTTTGATCTGCGGGCTATACACCCGAAATTACGGTACATATCATTCGAAACTGAATAAAGTTACAAAAGTGCAACTCATTAAGTTTTAAATATTTTTTTAGATATAGTTATTTGAAAGATATAAATATAATGGATTATGCATTTTTTGCATATATTTAAAGCACAATACGTCAAAATTTTCTTCAACAGAGTGAAATTTGTTTTTTTTTTTCAATATTAGCAGCTCAATGCTAAATTTTCAATATTAACAGCCAAATATGAGTTTAAAGATTAGGACTGTCATTTTGAAAATTTCTATTGGGCGGTGAGGAGCTAGTGATTTTTCTCTTTTTTGGAAAGGGATAATTGCTCTTCGCCCTAGAAGTTTTACTAAAAAACAATATTGTTTATTTTTTTCCTTAAGAAACGAACATAAAAGATAATTTGAAAAATAAAATAAATGTATAAATAAAAATATTTCCAGGGATGATACATTGGATAGTTTTTACATTTGAAAATATTGATAATTTTAAATATGATTTAAATATTACTAAAACCAACCAAAATCCCACTATTTTTATTTCAGATCCAGTTATAATGTAGTATTATGTACAATTTAAAATTAAAAAATTAGTCATAGAAACTGCGCCTCTGATTTATAAAGATTTTTTAATAATTTCATTATTTTTTGTAAAATATTTTTGATTTCAAAGATTATACAATTTTTTAGGCACATTTAAATATTTTTTAACATTACAGCAATATTTTTTTCATAATCTACATACTTTATTTACCTTGCTTAAATTATTCGAAGAAGATTTCTTTTTTAGTTATTGAAATATGATTTTATATATAAAATGAGGCCTTTGAAAATTGAACAATCATTAATGGCAACTCGTGGCATTTTTCCAAAATTTTGATAATTTTTTCTCATATGTTCACTATTTTTATTTTATAACCATTTAAAAGATATTTTTACGTACAATTAAAAAAAAGCAATAACACCCTGCCTTCGGTTAATAATAAATTTTTGATTAACACATTATTTTTGACAAAATTCTTGATTTTAAAAATTCATAAGATAAAAGACACTCTTAGTGTTTAAACATGATAAAAAACAAGAAATAATAATCAGCCTACATTATTTGTCACATATACATTATTTGAAACCTATTTAGTGATTTTATATTGAAATGACTTTTTTTTTTTTCTTTAATGTAGTCTTTGAATATCAAACTGTCATTAAAAAAATTTAAAACAATTTTTCAAAATTTTGATATTTTTTATCTTAAAAAATATTTTACTTAGGATCAAGAAAATTAAAGGTGATTACGTCTTAAAATAAGCTATAAACAAACCCAATTTCATTGAAATTTGTGACAGTGATTAAATGGCTTAGGGGAACTGACATGGAATTGATTTGATATGAAATGCACCTCAAAATATTTTTAAATAGGAAATACTACCAAAAACACCCAAAATCCCAATATTTTTATTTCAGAATCAGGTAAAGGACGCCTTTAAGTATATCTCCCATAAAAAATAAATTTAATAAAAATACCGCCTTTTGTTGATAATGCTTTTTTTGTTAATGCATTATTTTTCATAAAAAATTCACGACTTCAAAGTTTAAATATTTTTTTAGACACACTTAAAATGTTATAATCGTAACAATATATTTTTTTCATAAGCTGCGTACCCTAAATATTGTGCATAAATTATTTGAAGATGATTTGTAGAGTAGATATTGAAATATGATTATATATATGACATGCTACATTTGAAAACCGAGCTATCAAGAATGCCAACTGACGGCAGTTTTTCAAAATTTTGACAATTTTTTTCTCAGAAACTATTTCACCAAGGAGCAAAAAAAATTACTGGTGATCATATCTTAATAGTAAGAACAAACACACGCAGTTTCATTAAAATCTGTGATGGTGGGTTACATATTGATATTTTACTGCCTGGTTTGACGTGGAATGCCCCATATTCGTAAAATAGTGAAGCCTCAACTGTAACCGCTATCACAGGGATTGTTTACCGCCGGTGGAAACCTCCACCAGTAAATTTATACAGAAATTTTCTACTTATTCAAACACCTCATTATCGCAGAATTTTAGTTATAAATAATGGTTGAAACTGATTTTAATTTTTACTGGTAGAAGAATACTTTGGCAGTAGTCACGCCCTTTGTTTCCGTCATATTGTAACAACTAGGGAAACAAACTGACAGTTTTACAAGGGAAACTGACACCAGTACGAACAAATAGAAATTTTGGCCACATTTATGGGAAAAATAATTCCATGAATAAGATGTTTAAATAAGACGAAATTTTCTATTAAATTTTACTGGTGGGAAGCTTGCCCCGTTGGTAATCAGAAACTGAAGATACGATTAAAAAGAAAAAGCAGCCGCCATCTTGTGACAACCTCCTCAGTTACTTCACTTGCAACTGATAGAAAGTACACCAGTGGTGGCCAACTGTGGCACGCTGCACACCACTAAAATTTTACAGTAATCATTGCCTTATCTAATCATCGAATCTCTGTGACTCAAGAAGTTAAATTTTTCTGTAAAATTTTAGTGGTATCTGGCGTGCCACTGTTGGCCACCCCTGAAGTACACTATATGTCTCCTCCTATTTTTTCATAACTGCGTTGAAGTAACTGAGGAGGTTGTCGCAAAGTGACTACTTTTTTTTTTTAAATCGGATCCACAGTTTCTGACTACCACGGTTGAAAACTACCACCAATAAACTTGAATAGAAAATTCTTCCTATTTAAGCGCTTATTCATGGGAAAATTCTCTCACAAATATGATGAAATTGTCTATTTCTTTTTACTGGTGCCAGTTGCCCAGGTATTTTAATCTTTTTACAGACATTGACAGAAGGTTGTGTTGGTTATCACAATGTCGAAACTATTACCGCTGAAGTAAACTTCAACCAGAAAAAATGAATATCAGTTTTTGCCATTATTTTTGACAGAAATTTTCCAGTCATAAGGTGTTTGAATAAAGAGAAAATTTCTACTTAAATTTACTGGTGGAAGTTTGCCCCGGCGGTAACGAACCCCTGTGAAAAAAGTTAAAGTTGAAACTTCACTATTTTAACCCTCCGTCTACCAGACGGGTCCATTGGACCCGACAGGTACATACAAAATATTCATTCAAACCAGAAATTTCTTTAAAATAAACTAAGTATATAAACCAGACAAAAATAAGGTAAATAAATAAGTTAAATAGTTTTAAATAAAAATTCTGGTGTAGAACGTTTTATTAAAACTTGAATAAAATTCCCGGTAGATGTAGGGTTAAGGATATGTCATTTCCTCTTTCTTAATACCTCCATAAGACGGACGGGCAGGCAAACCGAACTCATAAACAATTTTGGACTTTATTGGAAAGAGTTCACCCATTAACATGTTCACGCCGGCGCGGTGGGTCAGACTCGACTGTATCAGAGTTGTCAAGTCTCCGGCTTTTTTCAAGCCACTATTTTAGAGAAAATGTTGTTCCTTTAAATCGCCGAATTGTTCTAATTAAATAAAACAACATTTTCTGTATTAAAATACTGGTATCCAAAAAGCCGGAGATTTGACAGCTCTGAGACAGTCGAGTGTGACCCACTGCGCCGGCGTGAACGTCTTAAAGCCGGCTGGCAAGAAAACGTGCCATGCAAGGCGAACAAAATTTTTAAATTTGAATACCAGTATTTTAGTTTGGAAATTTTCATATTATTTAATCTCCGATTTTGAGCGATTAAATAATTCAAAATCGCAAAAAAGTCGCAAAAACTGGTGTCGAAGAATTAAAAGAAATATTAATGAGGTTCGTCGTTAATGGGTTAATAAAAAGGAATGTTTCAAGCATGTGCATACTGTGTCTCAAAAACCAAAAATCAATTTTATCTCATAAAACAGTAATAAGCACTAAACAATGTTGAATCTTAGCCCCTATTATATTTTAAACTAGTGTCCTACTAGGATTTGTATATACTAATTGTTCTTGTTTTTAATCAGGTAATATATGTCAATAAAAAAAAACGAAAATTACTATACAAAAAAGCTAGTGAAAAGGTAGTTTTCTTGAATGAAAAAAGTTGCTATGTAGGCAACACTGGCTGGAAATATTTTCAATTGACACTCAGAGAAAAATCTGAATATAGCTCTACTAAACGAAATAGGAGTTGCTATTTAACGTACATTTTATTCATAAATTAAACACATGAATAAAATAAATTTCAACGTTTCGGTTTAATCTTTAAAACCATCTTTAGGATAAAAAATTTTAAAATATAAATAAGTAGGAAAACAATCTACATGCTACATCTTAAAAACTAATTTCAAACTGGAAACCGTTGAACGGAAGCTTTCAAATTCCATAAAAACAACTCAGTGGCGCCATCTGTTATTCAAAATAAAAAAGAAGAAAGGCTTGGAACAAACATGGTCAATTCAAAGTCCTTTCAAAACAGAGAGCCAGATTTCAGGAACGCGAAAGGAAACATTATCATTAGAAATTGCTTGGTTCCTTAAACGAATTTCCAAAGATTCACGAATAACGACTTTAAACGGAACAACTTGTTTCGAAATAGCCGTAGTTTGACCGAAGTCAATAGATCCAATAAGTCCTTTAAGGAAATTTCTGGTGAGAGCTGTAGAAAATTTATTAAATTTCACATCAGTTTTGTGTTCTTTTAACCTTTCAAAAAATTGACGTTTTGTCATACCAGAGGACTTTGTGCCATCTGTAAACATAAAGGGGATTCCATAAACCCAGAAAAAGATGTATATGGAATATGATCAATTTTCTTATTCATTAAGTTGAATAAAGTCATTGAATTAGGTACTACTAGTTGGATGTTGTATTTCTTGAAAATCATTTTTAATCTTTCAAATAGGATTAGAACGTATGGAACCTTTCTGTAAACATGATTTAATTTGGGGGAGTGATTAACAGGAACTTTATATTTATCAATCAATTTCGGATAAGATTTGAATTAAAACCGCGTCGTAAGCCATTGTTATAACTGAATATAGCTGTTACTGAGGAAAAGCGGCATTTTGATTAACTCTTTATTTACGGAATTATTTATCAAGAAATTGCTTCCCTTCAATAATCATCTTCTTTAATTTCTGAAGAAATACAGGAATTTTAACTAATAATAATGTGAAATTTAGAAATATTTTTTCATTAAAACTGATTGAATATATCGATAGTTATAATTTTTTTCTAAAATATTTACAAAAATATTCTCATTAATTAACCAAATATACTGTTATGGAAATGTCGCAATTCTTATAAAATCAATGTATTTAAATGTATTATGATCCTCTCTGTGAATGAAAAGTCTTTTGCAGTTGAAAATATTTCATAAATTTTCTTTAACTTTTATCTACTGCATTACGATCTACTGCAATTTTTTTCATGTAATTTTTTTCCGTTACTACAATGAAAATTTCAGAATAAACAAGAAAAAATAATCTCACGTGAGAAATTTAATCCCTTAGAGGTAATTAATACTAGAGAAACCGAGAATTTTACTCAAATTTTTGAAAAATATTTCACACCAGATATTTTAAATTAAATTAATAACATATCCAATTAACTAGTTTTTTTTTTTTCATTGTATCATTTAAACTAGTTTTTTTTTTTTTAATTTCTCGTTCGATCTCGAGATATGTTCATTTGGTAGCAGTCAAAATGACTGCTCGCGGGCTTTCTAGTGTATATTAAACTGGTACTTTAAAGTACCGTTACACTACGACTGAAAAATCGTAACAGAAAACCCACAAGGTAATTCAACTGGCACCAGAATTGTGGTAAAATATTTCGATTTAATATGTATGTGAAAAATAGCCTTTTTCTTATTTATAAATACATTTTTTGGCAAATTCCGGTGCCAATCATTTATTTCAACACTTTAACTTTGAAAATGCTTTGCCTTTGAAATGGTAAAAAAACTACCTTTTTTATGTTTCTATCCTGTTAGCAGTCCTTACGTTATGCGATGCGACGTCTATTTTCCAGTGACAACATGTTCTCTCGTATCCCCACATATACAATATATGAATTTACATATGAAATATCTAGCATAGCAAAAAAGTGCCGGTGCCACAACTTTTTCGATTTCCTATAAAAAATAATAATGAAACAGAAAATAAATACCAGGAAAATTATTACTGCACTACATTTTAGTACTTACATTTTAAAGCAGATGAAAACGAAGGATAATTACACAGAAGGATAATTACACAAGAAGTTTTTCTCCAACACCCTGTGTACTGACGGCACTTATAAGTACCACCGAATAATTAAATTGTTAAATCAAGTACATACGCCGTTCATCTAAAATAGCTAGTCAAATTGTAATCGAAGATCATAATGAACACATAAAAAAATCAAACTCTTATCTTGTATCCTTTACTGTGTTTGCAGCAATAAAAAGACGAGCGTGACAAACTGTACAAAATGTCTGCACGAAACACATCGACTGTTTCAAAGATATCCTCCTTCCTCGCTAAAATAACAAACCTAGAACCACTGCTGCCATGTATTCGGATAAAGTGGAGTTAAAAGAGTGATTTGGCAATGTACCATTAGAATATTAGTAATATTCACTATGGGATGAAAGTTTAAAGTGAGTGGTACTTATAAGTACCGTCAGTAGATAAAGGGTTAAAAAAGAAAATCTATACCTATGAAAATGATTAAGAAAATTAAGGTTAGTTGGGGCAACTGGTCAATGATTTTACAATGTGACTCTGGAGCTGCTGACAATTCCGCTTCAAAAAGCTAATGTTCATTTGAATTAAAGTCTGAACTTCTGTAAATGTGTTCAGTTAGGTTCCTTCTATCAGACAGAAGTGCTGAAAATAGCATTTTAATATTTAAAAATATAAAAATATGCATATTTTTTCTTTCTTTCCTCATGGGTCCAGTTGCTCCATAAAAATGGGGTAAGTGGACCAGGGGGGGGGGGGGTCTATGTTCCACACGCGTTCATTTTTTTTCATATGGGATATCAGTTCCTGTTTGAAAAAGTGTAAACAACTTAAAAAAATTTAAACTAGGCAGATCATGTAAATTATATATCAACTAAAGAGCGTTGTAAGGGAAACCTTTGCTGTCAATGTGTCTAGAAAAAGCACTAAAAATGAAAATATTAGATTTATTTATACCAAAAACATCAAAATTAAGTAAATGCTTATGTACTTCAGTATAGCTAATAAGTATAAAAGTCACATGGGTATTTAAGGAAAAAAAATAGCAAGGTAAATCTATGAACAAACGGCTACGTAAGTATTTAAGTACTTTTTCTGTATTCAAGGTTTGGCTATCTCGCTTTCAGGGGCAAAGTACTTGCATTCGTAAAATGTTTAAATAATTTTATGACACCAGTATTTATAAGAGAATCTATTTGTAAATAAGTAAAAGTATATTATCGCATACTTAATAAAGGTGAAATTTTCATTATAAAATGCCGGTGCCAATGTGGCAATTAGGGATTAAAATTATGTGATGCCATAACGGCATCATCGCCCCTCAATGTGGTCAAGAAATTTGGTTTGATACTACCCAATATGCTTTTTTTTAATTTTATTACCTAATTTTAATGAGGTATTCTATAATTTTTTTTTATTGTGAGCAAAAAATAGCGGAGAAATTTATTTACCGTAGTAAGAGAAACTCAAAGATAATAATTTATAACTATTGGGGTAACTGGATCCAGTTTACTCCAGTTACCCCGGATTCATGTCCCAGTTTCCACATTCTTGGAAAATTTATGGGGTAACTGGGATACCGGGCTTACATTTGAAACGTGAAGTAAATATGCATAGATACGAAATAATATTAATGTAGTTATATGCCTAATTTTTGAGAAAAAGATTGTTTAATAAAAGTATTTACAGTATTTTAATAAAAAGCCGAGGAATTTCAACCATATTGAATTTGTTTTTGAAAACAGAAACGAAAAGTTTCGACAACCTATCACAGCAAAGAGAGAGTTCTAATTTAGTTGGCACACATTGTTTTAGGAAGAAGAGATTAAGGTGCATTGTTCACAAAAGCTAAAACTTAAAAAACATCAACAGTTTTTTTATAAAATAGCCCATGGCCCAGTTACCTCGTGGGTCCAGTTACCCCAACTAACCTTACCACTTTTTGAAAATATTTAGCTTCGACTGTTCCTATAGTCTGATCGAGCAGAGTATGTTGCGTGGAAAGAAAAATAAACTTCATTTAAAAAATAAACTTCAGTAAATAAATTTCATTTTAAACTTTCTTCAGTGGTACTTAAAAGTACCGTCATTGCATAATGGGTTAATGTAATATGCAATATGTATTACTGTATTTTTTACCGCCCCACACGCAATGTTTCCGGATTAACTGCAATTTTTATTTTAAAACATCTACCATATTTTTTTTCTTTATTATAAAAGACAAACGTGTCCGTCCGCAACGCTGACGTCATTTAAACAGTGGCAGTAGCAGATGATTAAACTTAACTTTTACTGTAACTTTTTTAACTTCTAAATGTCGTACATTTTTAATTTTTTACACCGTCGAATAGGTAAAAAGTTTACTTTCAAATGTTTAAAAACTGCACGCTATTTACTCATTTTTTTATGGTTTTAAAATTAATTTTCAAGCGTAATTTAAAAAAAAATCTATCTCTATTGTGTGCAGACGATTACGAAAGGTAAATCCGTTTGCACTTAGATTAATATAAATAGCTCAGCATTTGTTTCCAGCTTATGTTCCATAACAAAATTAAAATACTCATCGATCAATAAATAAAACAATAAAATATAAATAAAATACAAATTTAAGACAGTGTTGCTGGTGAGTTACTTTTTTTAGATTTCTTGATTGGCACCACTTTTCTGAAATGGTAAAATTCGGCTTCTTTTCGCCATAGCTAATGTATCATTAAATAAGGCGAATTTAACCATTTCAAAAAAGTGGTGCCAATCAAGGAATCTGAATTTTAAAAAAGTTGCCCACTGCCAGTACTGATTTAAGACATGCAATCGAACTTGCTTAAATCACTGAAATGAATAGAATCAAAGAGGCTGATTCAAATTCGTGATTTTTGGCGATTTTATGGTCTGTTAACTCCTAGAGCGAGGCCAGAGCAAAAGTATAGCTTTTAATAAATTTCAAAATTTTATTTGAACGCATTATTGCTATTTTCCATATAAATATCATTTTTGGTATTGTTAGTGGCCATTCTAAAGAAGCATATAAAATGTAAAAAATATATTATAGTTATCAATTAAAAAAATGGTTTTCACATACATTCGGTAACCCGAAAACCTGCGCCCCCTTGGGTTTTTTATGGCAGATATTTTGTAAAAATAAATAAATAAATATATAAAAATAACATAAAACAAAAATGACTGCAGAAATTCTGGTAGAATGGCAATTTCTTTTTTTTTAAAGAGGGGTTAATTTGGCAACACTGTGCACGTGTATCTATCCAGGTAAATATGCCCGTTTCATCATTACTTTTGAGCATTAAGTATTTATAGTTACTTTGCGCAGTCGCCTTGCAAAACAACTGTATTACTATAATATTGCTGACTCCCAATTCAGAACTTGCGTTTCAGTAAAAATAGAAAATCCTTAAAAATATTTTTATATAAGTTTTCTGGTTTTATGTAAACTTATTTTGTAGTTAGTTGGATTATGTTTCGCATAACACAATAATTCCCTATTTGAATTCTCGTGTTATCAAAGAGAAATTATGCTATTTCTCTGAACTCTTGCGAATCTACATATAAAAATTAATATTAAAATAAATACAAAAAATATAATATAATATAATAAAATATCAAGCACATTCTGATGCAACTTATCTTTTCACTAAATCGATTTAACGATTTAATAATTCTATGTTCTTCATAATATGAAAATGTGTCATTTTGTAGGCAGATTTTGATTTAGCGCCGAAGCGCAGTTGTTTTCTGGCTAATCTGATCGTATGGTTAATCTAACATAATCAGATTTATAGCCAAATGGCACATTTAGAAAATTGCGATTCGGCTGAAGAGTGTTTCTAAAAACGTTAATCAATTTATATTCATTTTAAACGACATTATAGTCATGATAAAAAGACACTTAGATATGGGCTCATTTAAACCATTAATTCTCGCTCCCGTCATATTCTCGGGCTGCGTCTTTTACTCAAATTGTTTGATTCGCACCAGTTTTATAAAATAGTGAAATTGGGTATATTTTAGCATCGTTTTACCTGTCATTAAATAAGGTGAATATTTCTTTTTCATAAAAGTGGTGCCAATAAGCAATTTGAATTTTTAAACCGTAATTTAATTCGAGCGTTAAGGGGTTAATGACCTAATCAAGTGTGAAATAAGAGAATAAAAGTAAGAAAATGTTTTTTTTTTAGATTATTTAATTTACTCTGAACAATCAATTGCCAGTTGTAGTAACTCTTCCACTAGTTACTTTACATTATTGCTGCTTATTTGCTATGTTAGATTTAAAAAAAATAATACTTGAAAATTATTTAAAAAGTCATGAAAGCCACTAAGTTGAGATACAATTTTAAAGCAAATTTCATTTGAAGACATATATTTTTGCGCATTCGATGATGTGAAAAATGAAAATTAGCGATATTTAAAAGTAAATATGAGCTGTAAAAACGAAAGCAGGTCGCTGTGAAAAATGCATGCCGTGGTACGTTTTGGTATGGACTTCTGTTATTAAGTGGGGAACACATTTCTGACGAAGACTAAAGAGTCCTTAGTAAAACAAATAGGACATTGCTGCTATCAGTACTTTACATGAATGCCATCAAACCAAATAAAGTTTGTGATGATGAAATGTTGAACAGAAACCAAAAGTAAAAATTTAGTGATTCAGAAACAATTATAGCATGAAAACATCTCTAAATCAGTGTTGCCAGATGGGCTACTTTTTTTTAATTCAAATTTCATGATTGGCACCACATTTTTGAAATGGCAAAATACACCTTGTTTAATGACAGATTAATTAAGGCAAAGATAAAGGGAATTTTACCGTTTCAAAAAAAGTGGTGCCAATCAAGAAATCTGAATTTTAAAAAAGTAGCTCACTGGCAACACTGCTCTAAATACCATTTTACGTAGAATTTGAAAAACGTGAGAGATTTACATAATTCTATTTACATTCATAAATAAAGAATACTGGTAAATAAATAAACTAGTATTACAGAGTATGATGTATAAAATTTAACGAAAAATAATACTTAACCCGTTCGGGACCATGGGTGGATATATGCACCCTTAAAAACAGCATACAAAATTTATTTTAGTCACCAGTATAAAAGAAATGTAATATTTAGTTTTTTAATCAAAGCATTTTCTTTATTGTTTAAGTTAAGATAACTTTTGTAAAAAAAAGTGGCATCAAATAAAATTTGTGTAAAAGCCACCGGTCCTGAAAGGGTTAAATAAAGCAATCATTTGATCTATACAAACAACGTGTGTATTTTAAATAACCTTTCCTAACTAAATGTTTGACGAATGCCAGCAGTCTAACACAAAACAAGTTTCACTCATAAATATTTTCGATTCCTTCTGTTTAAATTACGCTACTCATTCCACCTGTTTGAACAATCGAATCTAATGAACATATTATTTTTTTAACATTTTTTGGTAGCAATAAAGTTTATTTCTCTTCTTTGTTTTAGGTTGTTGTTACCATGGTGACGAAGCCCGTCCGATCTCAGTTTCGCACGTCAATCCCGTCACTTGTCACGTGATTTCTGAGAAAATTCATCGACGTCACGTAACTAAGGCTTGCAGTTGCAAATGCTGGATTTGGTAATTGCTTTAAAGATTCTCTTGGTTTCTGTTTACCTTTGCCAAAAACTTCATCAATCATTCAAAAGATTTAAACAGTAGTTTTCGAAAAGAGAAAATAGTGATTGTAAGAGATTTCGGGTAATGAAATAATTTTAATTTTTGATGAAATAGAGAGAAATGGGTTCTTTGAAAATGTTATTTGTAAAAACACAATAATCCTCTCAGCGTAGTCATTTCTTTGCTATTCTAAAATAGGAGAAAACAAGATGAGAAGTTTGTTTCAAAGATCATCAAACGTACGTAAAAACAAATAAAAGTTATTTAACCCTTTATATCCTGACGGTCTTTTAAGTACCATTAAAGAAAATTCAATGTAAAATTTATTTAACCCCTTGAGGGGCGGTGGGATACATTTTATCCCACCTACGAATAATGAAGATTTGTACCAGAAAAAAATTATGAAATTTAACTTTTCTAACTTTGGTGGAAAAAAGTCGTAAAATTGCTTTTTCTTATTTTGAAATAATTTTTTTCTAAATTTCCGGTGGGAATACAGCATTACACAAACGCAACTGCTTGACCCTCAAGGGGTTAAGGGAACCGCGTAAGCTCTATCTCGGCTATGTTATAATATACCAACTTTAAGTACCTTTTTCTCAGAAATGGGGAAAGATAGAGGTCTAGATTTTTTAGAGTAGTTTGAATGACATGCTTTACGTATTTTAACAGATCATTTTATTTCTAAGTGAAACTGAAAATTAATTATTATTTATTTATTGAAAGACATTTTTAAATTAGCATTTTTGGTAAGATTTCACTGCCTAAAATAAATAATTCTCAACAAATCATTAAATCCCTGTGTTAAATTATGTACTAAAACATTATATAAGTATTTAGAAAAATCTGAGTTCTTAAGTTTAATAGATATTAAAAAAAAGGAACACAAACCTAAAAAATCGAAGTTCTGAGAAAAAGTTAATTAAAGCTGTTAAGCAGTGTTGCCAGTGGACCACTTTTATTGAAATAGTAAAATTCGCCTTATTTGATAACATATTAATTAAGGCAAAAACAATGGGAATTTTACAATTTCAGAAAAATGGAAATTTAAAAGTGGTGAAAATGCGCAAAAAGTGTTCTGAAAACGTTATAAATTGCGATCTACTCAATCTCAGGAAATACCAAACCTACTTCAAAAGTAATATTTGCAAATTGATGGGGACAGTCCCTGCTCCAACTGTTCTTAAAGATCATTTATATCTAATAAATATGTACCTTGCTTAATTTCAAGTTGCTAGCCTCTACCAATCACAAAAATCGAAATTTACAATGTTTTTTTCTTCTGCAACCTCCAGGTGATAGTTACACCGACATGAAACAGCGTCTATGTTAGAGCAGAGGCTGTTAGCATCAATTTCCTACCATTACTTTAAAAATCATTTTGATTCTTCCCGAGATTGCTCACAAATCGGGATTTAGAACGTTTTTAGAACGCTTTTCGCGCATTTTCACCCCTTTAAAATTTCAAATTAAAAAAAAATGTTCTTAGAGATTATTTATATGTAATAAATATATACCATGCAACATTTCATGAATCTAGGTCCTTCCATAATTCAAAAATCGCATTTTTAGAACTTTTTTGCTCCTGCATCTCCTCTAGGGTTGTGGAAACAGACATAAACTTTAGCCTATCTTGGAGCAAGAACTGTCACCATTATATTTAAAATCGGTTCAGTACTTCCTGAGATTGCATAGAAATTGCAATTTAGAAAGTTTTTTACAACGCTTTTCGCGCATTTTCACCCCTTTTAAATTTCGATTTCTTTTGGAAATGTTCTTAGAGATCCTTTATATCTTATAAGTAACTACCATTCCAATTTTCATGATTCTAGGCCCTTCAGTAACGCAAAAATCGCATTTTAAGAACGCTTTTTGCTCCTGCACTCCCTTTGGGGTAGTGGCACCGAGATAAAATATAGCCTATCTTGGAGCAAGGGTTGTCACCATCATTTTGACACCATTATTTTTTAAATCGGTTTGGTATTTCCTGAGATTGTGTAGAAATCACCATTTAGAACGTTTTTTTAGAACGCTTTTTGAGCATTTTCACCCCTTTATATTTCGAATTGTTTAGAAAATGTTCTTAGACATCATTCATATGTTATAAGTAACTAATATTCCAAATATCATATTTCTAAGCCCTTCAGTAACACAAAAATCGCATTTTTAGAACGTTTTTTGCTCCTGCACACCCTTTGGGTTAGTGGCACCAACATAAAATATAGCCCATGTTCTAAGTTGGACTAACACCATCATTTTGATACCATTACTTCTGAAATCGGTTCGGCATCTCCAATGATTACCTCTAACAAAAATACAATTTTTACTTCTTTATAATATTAGTATAGATATAGATTTAGATATTTAGGAATTATGTGCTATATTTCTTTCGAACAAGGTTGACAGTGGGCTACTTTTTTAAAATTCAGATTTCTTGATTCGTACCACTTTTTTGAAAGAGTAAAATTCCCCTTGTTTTCGCATTAATTGAAAATGTCATTAAATAAGGTTAATTTTACCAATTCAAAAAAGTAGTGCCAATCAAGAAACCTGAATTTTAAAAAAGTACCCCAATGGCAACACTGCTTTCGAATAGTATCAGTAACGGTTTAACCGTTAAATGCGCGATTTTTTACTTTGTTTCGAACAAATTATGTATGATTCTCTGAAAGGTTTATTACACAGGAAAAATAATGAAAAAAATCAGAGATATATTTTTCATATAATACATCAATCTTTTCTTCTGTTACCCATCTGCAATACAAGTAAAAATTACTGTTGTGTGGCTGTTTTACGCTAAAATATTGCAAATTAGTAAATATTTTAATAAGTATGTCTCCAAATACCTTATTTTATATAATTGTTTATTTTATAAAACGTAACCTTTAACCCTTTAATTCCCATGATAGAATACATTCTAGAAATTATGTAGTTCAGAGAATCTGACTTTACACCAGAAAGTTTTAATGGTTAATTTCGGTTTATTTGAATGCAGAATGTCTGTTATTAATTAAAGAAATTATTGCTATTTTAATTTTCTGGTTTGAATTAAGTATATAGGAATAAAAAATCTATTAAATTCAAAACATTGTTGCTTGCATACGAGCAAAGCTGCGCACTAAAGGATTAAGCAAAGGAGAATGTGATTGACTTGTGTCACCAGCTCTCTTCGAGATCTAAGTAAATTCGGTGTATAATATGATCTGAGTGACGATTAGAAGAGTTCCTGTCATTAACTACCAAACCTATGCTATAAATCACTCAAGCACTAAACTGAAATTTGAGACAAATAATTATTTTTAAAAGAGAAGATTTATTTTTAAAATTATTTTTAATTGTTTTATATATCGTCAAAATATTTGATTTGGGGGAAATTTGAAAATTCAACTATTATAATAAAACAATAAAATAAATTAATAATGAAATGTTTATTTATTATTGTATTATTTTTTCCTTCTACTTTTGTTCATAGTGAAAAAAAATGTTATTATTTGTCTTAAAAATTACTTTGTTATATTAATAGGTGCAGAAATACTACAAAGTGCAGAAAATGGAGCGTACTTACAAAATCATATCTTCAGGTTCCACATACTATAAAACAAAATCCCATTTACAAATTCATAGTAAGTTCATCGACTATTCGTGATTCTCTCTTTTTTATGAAACTTTGTGTTATCTAGTTATGTATCTATAACTGATCTAATTCTACTTTTTTTTTAGTAGAATAAAATAATGTTTTAAATCTTTGTCGCGTCATGTCAGTTATATCAGAAAAACTACTAATTTAATCTCGATGGTTAATCTCTTACTTAACTCAACTAAGTTTTTGTATGTACAGATGAAATTTGTAATCGAATTTTGACTCTCTTTTGCTAAAATTATAAAAATTACTTACAAAGGTGAGTTTTCGTTGACACTACAACATTTTAATATTTTTAGAACTTAATTATACTGTGTGTCTGTAAAGTCATGGTGCACTTTTGATCGATCAAAAGAAATCAATGAAACAAGGTGGAAATGTGAAATCTTCACCAAATAAAAGAAAAACTCTCCAAGTTTCATACCTGCTCAGTGCAGTACGATGTGGGCTTCCATTTCTTGACTTACACACAGCTAAACCATGGAATTATTAATAAAAAGGAACTGACATATTCTTAAAATAGTGAAGCTTCAACTGTTACTGCTTTCGCAGTGGTTGATTCCCGCCGGAAGAAACTTTCACGAGTAAATTTAAATAGAAATTTTCTCCTTATTAAAACTCCTTACTAATGCAAAATTCCCGCCGTAAATAATGGCAGAAACAGCTATTACTTTTTACTTGTGGAAGTTTACTTTGGCGGTGGTTAGGACCTGTGTTTCCGCCATAGTGTGACAACCGAGACAACCTCCTGTCAGGGTCAATGAAAAAGATTATAATACTTGAGTAAACTGATACCAGTAAAAACAAATCGAATTTTCATAGTATTTGTGAGGAAATATTTCTATAAATAAGGCTCTTAAATCAGACGAAATTTTCTATTCAAATTTACTGGTGGGTAGTTTGGTCCGACAAATCAGAAATTATTGATCAGATTTAAAATAAAACAGCCGCCATACAAAGCGATATAAGTAAGCGTCCTATCTTAAATGGGAGAAATAACCGCAAGATTAAAAGCGAGGTCACAACAATCAAGGTCATGCGCCACGTAGCGGAGGGAGTGTGAACTACAGGTAGATACCTAACTGTCTTATTACGTACACCACTAAAATTGTAAAGTTTTTTCACCTTGATTAATAACTGAAGTGCCTTTGATAAGGCGAAGAAAACTTCTGAATGTCAAGTGCGTCTGGATGGTCTTCTCGCTACGCCATTATTTTGCAATAAATGTGGCAAACAAAGTACATTTTCATGAAGTGACTAAAGATTTAGAAAATACGTGCAACACTAAAAGCCCGCGTATGTGAATTATCACTCCGTCCACAAGGTGGCGCAACTGTGTTAATTTACGCCCGATTCCAACATTAAGTTTTTTCGCTTACTTATAACGCTTTGGCCGCCATATTATGACAATCTCCTCAGTTACTTTACTCGCTACTGGCAGACTGTGTACTATATGTCTCCTCCTCTTTATTAATAACTCCATTATCTAAACGATATTCAAGTTCTTCCCACACACAGTTAACACTAGAAAGACCACAAGCAATCATTTTGACTGCTACCAAATGAATATATCTTGGTTCGAACCAGAATTTTTTTTAATAAAACTAGTTTAAAAGATACAAAGAAGAAAAAAAACTAGTTAAATGGATAAGTTAATAATTTAAAATAAAAATTCTGGTGTGAAATATTTTTCTAAACTTTGAGTAAAATTCTTGGTCTTTCTACTGTTAAGGACGTCTGGTGGAACAGTGTGAATAACGTCTGTGGTTCTCTGTTTCAAATGGAGGTCACATCAAACTGCACTGAACAGGTATGAAACTTGGAGGTTTTCCTTTTATTTGGTGAAGATTTCATATTTACATCTTGTTTCTATGATTTACTGTGACCGATCAAAAGTGCACCATCATTTTACGGGCACACTGTATATTAACCATTACGCAGGCAGTGGAAATGTGCTTCACACTTCATTTTAATTCTCAACTGCCATAATCGCACCAGAATTTAAAAAAAAAAATATTTTACTTTGATAAGGTACTTGTTGATAAAGCTCTTTTTTAGCAATTTCCTTGTAGATTCTGGTGGAATTCAATAATTTCAACGTTTTACGATAGACTTGGTTTGCCCGTGTAAGGGGTAATAACTTAAATTTAAGGCCTTTTCCCGTTTGCCCGCTATAGGTGATAAATCGCCAAATATTATTTATGGTTACAATTGTATTCGAGTTAAAATAGCAATGAATTTAATTTTTGCGATAAATCTTGTTCGCCAAAAAAGCCCAATTAGCTGTGAAGCACTACGGGATCACTGTATATTAACCCTTACGCAGGCAATGGGAATGTGCGTCACACTTCGTTTTAATTCTCAATTGCAATAACTGAGATTTAAAAAATATTTTACAAATTATTAATTTTTAAAATATTATGCAAAATTAAAAATATAATGTTATATTATGTAATATAATATATAATTTAATATTTTAAAATATAAAGCTTCAATGAAATATTATTAGCACTATAAAATAGAAAATGTAAATAAAAAATAAAAGTGTAATATATTTTTTTTAAATGCTCTTTAATCAACTAATAGCTTCATATTAATTAAATTATGATTTTATGTTAAGAAATCAATTTAGAAATCTTGAAAAAATAGTTGAAATAAGGCTTTTTTTTCTTCCCTGTAATCTTAATAAAGTTTAATACTTTTAAAAATAAATTCATTAACTCGCGCTTTCTACTTAGCGTAAAAAGCCGTGAGTTTTCCATAATCGAACTCGGTGTCCAGACCAAATTAATGTATTGTAACGGAATTTTCACCTGAAAATTCATGAATTGCAACAATGAAAACTTTTATTTCTATTATTCCTATTAAACTTTCAATTGTTATTCAGGAATATTTATACATCAAAAAATTGTAATACAGTAGTTTCCATTTATATCGTGCCTCGGTAATATTTTATTGCATGCTGCCTCACCAAAGGTACCCCAATTACTGATTTCTTAACTTGAATTTATTTTCCAAAGCTGTAATATAAACATCATGACCCTACACAAATTGGATGATTCACAAACGCTCCATTATTTTACTTAAATGAGTCAATGTTCAATTGAATGTGTCGCTTTTATGAATCAATCGTTACTTAAATCATCATATATGCAGGGGCAGTGTTGCCAGATGGGCTACTTTTTTTTTAATTCAGATTCTTGATTGGCACCACTTTTTTGAAATGGTAAAATGCGCTTTATTTAATGACATATTAATTACGGCGAAAACAAAGGTAATTTTACTGTTTCAAAAATGTGGTGGTAATGTAGAAATCTGAATTTAAAAAAAAGTAGCCTACTGGCAACACGCTGCAGCGGTCGTACGCTTCAGGGAAATTTTCAGGACAAATACCGGAAATTTTTTTATAGAAAAATAAATATGAGTTAAACGCGAGGAACTTCGCCTTTTTTGAAAAGATTATCTATGAAAAAAAGTACTGGTACCGAAGAATTTCCCGATCTTGATATTTCAGGACAAGTAGGACCCCTGTATATATGCATAAGCATATGTCTGAATTTTTACATTTAACTAAACTTGGCTTCTTAAACCCTTGTTTCATTTTTTTTGACACCATAAATTAAAAATACGAGCGAAACACTACTTTTCCCATACTAAAATATCTGCCTTATATAATTGAAAACTGTCTGAGAATTAATAAAGGGGAAAATTACAGTTACAAATTAGTGGTATATCGCAAAGTTTTTAGTAACGAAACAAGCAAAGTCTTCTTGTCCGAACCCAGTTCGTCCAAAACAGTTAAGTGGTTAATGTAAAGATAGGATTTTGTAAGCGACTGCCCCACCAGTGGCCGAGAGATTCCGCTCTCGAAGCTGGTAGACGAGAGGTGCTGGGTTCGAACCCAATCGCGCCCGTCGGCCTAATCGTTCGGATTTTTCGTGGTTTTCTTCGAACCTTGGATTTCCAAGCGTAAATATGGGTTAGGTACCCTTAGAATGACCCCCACAAAGGGCACTCCCTCCCCTTAGGGCCCATATCCCTCGTGTTGATAATCGGCCGTCATAAACACAACCAACCAATCTTTTAATCGACTTTTCACTCACTTACTGGTATGCTAGAGTTATAAACTAAAAATATATTTACAGGTGTGTTTCCTATGGAAATACAACATTTAAATATTTTTAAAATAGTATTAAATATTAATAAATTAATTTTAAGCCTTTTTCCGTTATCTGGGCAATAATAAATCACCAAATAAGCTTTATAGTTTCAGATTTTTACGAGTTACAAAAACAATGGAGTTAATTATACGACGCACAAATCTCGCCAAAATATGCCAATTGACTATGAAACTGCAACAAGAAAACCTTTTTAAAAGTAAAGTGTTGAAAATCTAAATAAAAATAAAAAGTTATATATTTTTAATGTACTCTTTTATCGTTTAATAGTTTAATAATAATTAAATTAGTAATGATATACAATAACAATAATAATAGTAAATAATGCGTTTTTCTTTCCTGTTGTCATATGTCTTAACCCCTTGAGGGGTACCAGTATATATTATATACCACCTACGATTAATGAAGTTTTACACCAGAAAAATTTTATTAAATTTTACTTTTCTAACTTTAGTGGAAAAAAAACCGAAAAATTGCTTTTCCTTATTTTGAAATAATTTTTTTCTAATTTTCCGGTGCGAGTTCAGCATTATACAAACGCAATCGCTTGCCCCTCAAGGGGTTAAAAGAAACAGAGCAAAAATTATACTTTTTTTCTGAAAAATTCCCTAACTCCCGTTATCTCTCAAGTGTAAATTAAAGCGGTGTATTGTCCATAATCTACGACCACGCCAAATTAATATATTGTGACGGACACTTTTTTGGAACTATTTGAATATCAGTCATAGAACTGGGCGTGATTTTTAAGATAAATATTGACTGTTTAAAAAATATACTTTTTTTTTACTTTTATCATATCGGTTTTTGTAGGTGGTGACTGACTTTTATTATTTTCTTCTTTGATGATTTTTTTAAACTTTAAGAATTCTTTTTAATGAAATTTCAGATTAAAGGGAAGGTTCTACTACTTTGGCCTAAAACTCACGTGATTTTTATGATTCTTCTTCTTCTTTATTTATTTATTTTTGGTTACAAATAAAAGAGATGCGCCTTACGATTTTTGGTATTATATTTATTGTTATTTTCCTTATGTATTTAAATTTTTGAGTACCTTTTTACTATTTTTTTATATAAAAAATGAAGGAAATCAACCAAATACTTCTCGAGAAACATAATCGTCCAGTTTGAAAAACGTGATTTCAAAGAAAAGAACGTCAAACTTTAACAAAAGCTTTACGTTCAACGAGAAAAAACAACTATAAGTAATTAGAATATCACGTAACTGCTTTCGGTCAACAACCTACACATATCGTCAGTACCTTGTCAAACTATTCAATATGAAAACAGTGGGCTACTTTTTTTTAATTCAGATTTCTTGATCGGCACTACTTTTTTGAAATAGTAAAATTCGCCTTATTTAATGACATATGAATTAGGCGAAATCAAGGGGAATTTTACCATTTTAGAAAAGTGGTGCCAATCAAGAAATCTGAATTTTAAAAAAGTAGCCCGCAGTTTTCATATTGGATAGTTTGACATGGTACAGACGATCTGAGTGATGCAAAAAATGCAAAATTAAAAATATGAACCTAATTAGTAGAACCCTTCTTAATATGAATATTACTTTTTATGTAATCTCCAACATTTAACAAAAAATTGTGTGTAATAAGCCTTACCTTTCTTTAAAATAAAATATGGAGAAAATCTGTTGAATAGAGTTTGAGATAAATAGTCGTCCAGCATGAAAAAATATGATTTCAAAGAAAACAACGGTAAACTTTTAGAAAAGCTTTATGTTCAAAGACCAAAAAAATTTCTAATCGCTTTAGGGTAACAACCTACGCACATAAGTGATGCAAAAAATGCAAAAGTAAAAAAAAAAAATAAACCAAATTAGTAGAACCTTATGGTACCCTTAACGGTCGCCTTAATTTACGGTTTAAAAATTCAAATTGCTTATTGGCACCCATTTTTGAAAAAGAAGTAGTCACCTTATTTAATGACAGGTAAAAGTATACCATAATAAATCCAATTACACTGTTTTATAAAACAGGTGGGAATCGAACAATCTGAGTAAAAGACACAGCCCGTGAATATAACGGGAGCGAGAATTAAGGAGTTAATATGAATATATAGGATGAACCAAAAGTCTTGCCCTGATTATAAATATTTATTATTCTCAAACTATTATAATTAGACCTATGTTTGTTTGGATACTATGTAAGTACTGTTATAATTTTTTTATAAGACCACGTGCCTCATTAAATTTCAACGTGTGCCCCATTGGAAGCTTGGAGAATGGTTAATCGGTATACTAGTTCCCACCAAGTGTTCTTTAACAGATTTTCTGTTACAGTACACACAACAGTTTGTATCCTGGTCTTCTGTTCTTCGACGACAGCAAATGGTGTGGCAAAATGTGTGGTCCTTGATATAGCCCTCAAAGATAAAGTCCAGAGGATTAATATCTGGAGAGCGCGGAGGCCGGGGTGTTGGCCCATCCCTTCTAATCCACCAATCTGGAAATGTTTCGTTCTATTGAACAACAACAAAAAAAAAAAACTACTAAATCTGAGCTATCCAATGATACAACAAGTTACATTATTATACAAACGGTTAATTTGTAACGAATTATTATAATCAGGGCAAGACTTTTGGTTCACACTGTACATCTATGTATATACTTTTATGTAATCTTAAACTTACACTATGTGCAAAATTACTTAAAAGATAAGACAGTATTTAAAAAATGTTAAATTACTTTAATACCTTAGTACTTTCAACTATAAAAAACATAGTCTTCGTGAGAGGAATATAAGAAATACGACAGCTATTAACGTCTAATTTTCAAAATCATGATTTATATCTATATTTATATCTATACTAGGGGGGCACCGCCCCCCTGCTCGCTACGCTCTCCAACCCCCCGCGTAATCGCTTAGCTATTCCATTCGGTATAGCGAAGCAATTCTTATTTTCTAGCCAACCCCAGATTATTGTTTGTGCTTAAAAATAATGTAAATAGTTCAATTAATCTCTATTCGTAAGTTAATATTAGTTTTTGTTGCATTGAAATATCTCAATTTGTTGATTTCCTGCATGCAAGTAAACCCTATTGTATTTCAATGGGAGTCTATCGAAATTTGGCGAAATACTGGAAATAGCGCTAAGTTGGCGTCACTTTTGGTGACAGAGAGACGGGTCTCTGCTTGGTAACCTCACTTATAGCGTCATAAAGCTCTGTCCAATCAGTTACATTTCACGGTATCTATGCAGATTTTCATTGTTCCATTTCCAAAGAATTACTTTTTGCAAGGCATACTTAGATACTACTACCGGCAGACGGATTTGTGTTTAATGTATGAAGTTGCTCGCCAGAGGACTCTGATACGCTGCCCAAAACAGAAATTTGACTCTGACCGTAATTTCAACGACGAGAACCAATCAAACCGCTCTGGGCAGGGTTCAGAGAATTCCAATGTGTTTACATTTTTTTTTTTTCCGTATAGATATGATTCAAAAGAGTTTAATAAAAATATTAACTCTAATCATCAAATAAAAAAAAAAAAAATAAAAAAAAAACATTATCATTTTAACAATTATCGGAATAATAAATGGTGCGACCGGAGAATACTTCCAAGGTTGCTACTTAATACCAAATTAATACTAAATACCAAGATTGCCACTTTGGCGCATTTATCGCCAGGTTGGGGAGAAGTAGAGTATTCTACGATCCACCCCAATAAATAAAAATATGCATAGTCTAAAAACATCAATGTCACAAATTTATTTGCTATCTTCACTGCTGAAACAATAAAACTAATGGAATTTCTTTTAAATATATTAAAGTACTCATAAAATTCCTTGTAATAATTAATAAATATAATTTATTAAGTAACAAATACACTTACATGATTTAAACAAAATTGCTTGGATAACATAAAATATTGCAACGATATTTAAATCTGCGATCACCATTTCCTTCTGTGATTAAAAATAAGAATATTTAATGTTTAAGGAAGATCGTCCTTTTTTTTTTTTTTTTTTTTTTTTTTTTACTATTATTATTATTATTTAGTTCGGACGATATCAAACACAAACATTTTACGGGTAGCAATAAATTCGTCAAAAATAACTGCTTCAAGCCAGTTATGAGAACTGTAGTTTGATAAATACCAAATTTTACTTTTAAAACGTGTATATGAAACACAAGCTATTTTTATGTAAATACAGGACATTCAAAAAAGAATAACAGAATGAACCAAACGATCAAATAAACAATAAGTAATTTACCTAATCTTAAAAGTATGTGACCACTAAAATACTACAAGCTGTGTAAAATATCCTTTTAAATCGAAGGAAATTGAAGAATATAAGTATTTAATTTATTATTCTGAAAATACGATCAATGATTCTGAAACTTTGACGATGAGAAACAAGCCGCTATCTGGGCAGGGTATAAATGTAAACAAAAAAGAACACGTTGTGATGTTTTGGTTCAGGGTTTGAAGCTGAATCCGACTTCACTTTTTCGACGGTTTTCAGCGAAATGCGTGGGCCGTATATATCTTAGTAGGCTACGCTTTTTGGTACTTTTCCGTTATACGGACAGCATTGTCGCCAAGCGCAATAGTTGGCGCAAAATGAAAATCGCGTAAATTGAAACATTTGAAAAATAAAAGAAAAACATTGTCGATAGTAACGTGAGCATTTTAAAAATATAACATTTGAAAATTACAGAATTTTACGAACTATTTTATTAAATCACAAATATATAATTAAAATAACTGAACAAATAACTGTTATACAATAAAGTAATAAAATAAAAAAATCATATTAAACTGCTGCCATAAAATTACAAATCTCTTTGTTACAATTAGCGCGATTTTTTTCGGTTGCCAATTTGGCGAAAACATCAACAGCATAAACAACATAGGTACAGATGTCATATACGCCCCATATTGGCACGATTTTTTTCTGACGCCAATGTCATATACGCAACGGGTATTTAACTGGCGCCAAAGTGTCGTTATTTTGCTTGATATGGTAACCCGGATGTTGCTGTTTATGCTGCTGATATTTTCGCCAAATTGGCATCGCAAAAAAATCGCGCCAATATGGGGCGTATATGACATCTGTGCCACAACATAATGCGGGTACCACATCAAGCAAAATAACGATACTTTGGCGCCAGTTAAGTACCCGTTTCGTATATGACATTGGCGTCAGGAAAAAATCGCGCCAATATGAGGGGAATATGCAGGGTTCGCAAAGTTTTACCACTAAATTTTAACAGTATTTTCAAAGTATTCCACTGCAGAAAAATATTGCTAAATCTGTGAATAAAGGTGGTGCTTGCGAATTCTGTGTTCTAAAAATTAAATGTAAATTTTCTTATCATTAATAGTGGTGTCAGAGTCCTTGGAAATTGCAAGGAGTGTGCGAACCTTGAATATGACATCTGTGCCATATCTTTTAGCATTGCAGTAAACATTTCATTTTTTGAATGAAGACGTCGCCACATAAACTCCATGAGATACTACTCTAAATGATGAAGAACTGTTCCCCGATGTCTTTTGTTGCGCCATTTTGCGATGCCCTATAATCTCTCAACATTTTGAGTATGACATCCAGTATCAGGGTCGAAAAAATTGTATTTGTGATTTACTGTCAAATGATCATAACCAGCACTTCGCAGTTCATCTGTTTTATATCCTTTCCAGTAATCAGTATAAATAATACTTCCATCAGCTACATTGTTTTCTATTGCAGCCATTAAAGTTTCAGCTGTGCGATCGGAAATAGGTGTAAGGAAGCATTCCCGTGTTTCACGGCATAAACCATCTAACACCCATTGAGGAGGAAGAACACGCCCTACGTCGCTTTTTCTTCTGGTAAAAAGACTTTCATCTACTTCTATAATTTTATTAGGTCCACCGATTTTTCTATTTGGTCGTGAACATAAAGCATTTGCACAAACTTCTCTAAAATAACTATTCCAGTCCACTGTTGTGTTGTGGTTCATATCAAGTTGCAGCTCACAAAACTCAATCGATGTCAACTCTTGGCACCATAATTATATAAACCTCAAAGCATTAAGAAAAGACAACCGCGATCCTTCAATCCATGTTTTTTGTCGTATTCCTACGCTTTCTTCGCATAATCGTAAGCTACATCTCCATTTCGGATATCAAGAACTCATCCATAATTTCATTTCATGGTTGTTTGAACACAACCTTTTATTATGCAGAATTCCAAATTCCTCAAGCAGTTTTATCGCAACTTTCTCGTCATCTGGTAATTGACAAATGATAAAATGCATCTCAGCGTCAGCAGTAAAAGTAAATTATAATTTTATTAAAAAAAAGCATTTTTATTTCGAATAATAGCAAATTAAAAAGCTTTCCAAGGTTAAGGTTAAATAATAATCATTCACGTAATTCACGTTTCATAAATAACAAATCACAATGTTTTGCATGGTTTACAAGAAAAATCCTTTTCACGATGAGGGCTGAAATAATTGGCGCATTAGCATACATTTTGGCATGCTGTCCGTATAACGGAAAAGTACCCTTAAGGTAGGCGAAATACTGGAAATAGTGCCAAGTTGGCGTCACTTTTGGCGACAGAGAGACGGGTCCCCCATTGGTAACCTCCCTTATAGCGTCATAAAGCTCTGACCAATCAGATGCATTTCACGGTATCTACGCAGATTTTTTATTGGTCCATTTCCAAATCAAAACTTTTTTTTTATATATAGAAGGATTTATGCTTTGTTAGACGTTAATAGCTGTCGTATTTTTTATACTCCTCTGACGAAGACTGTGTTTTTTATAGTTGAAAGTACTAAGGTATTAAAGTAATTTAATATTTAAATACTGTCTCATCTTTTAAGTAATTTTGCACATAGTGTAAGATTAAGTTTAACTGTTAAAGATGAATTAAGGATTTCTATTTATTTATTTTATGTAATCTTCAACATTTAACAACAAGTTGTGTTTAATTTGCCTTAGGCTACTGCATCTAGCAAATGCTGTATTAGTGAATCATCCTCGTCCATTTCCTACACTATTCCTTTCCTAGTGCATATCAACTGCAATGAAACATCTTACCCTGCCAACTCATCTCGCTGTAATGATAGTTCAACCAAAAACTGGTGCTGCTCAGTATCTTGTAGAAGTAATCAGAACATAGAGCTTTGTTTATACTTGATTCCTGATGATTCCAATTCTAAATTACATGCAGTTTATAAATACAAAAATGTAAGTATTTTTTCCTACTTTTATAGTTATTATTACATTCTGCTTTTGAAATGGGAAAATAATCCTACACTGTGCAATGATTATCATATAAGTATATTAAAATTTAATCTTTAATCAATAAATTCAATTCTTTTTTCCACTAAATTTAAATAGAAATATTTGGCTTATGTGTTTGCTAACTTTAACCCCTTAACGCTCGAATTTAATTACGGTTGAAAAATTCAAATTGCTTATTGGCACCACTTTTATGAAAAAGAAATATTCACCTTATTTAATGAGAGGAAAAACGAAACTAAAATATAGCCAATTTCACTATTTTATAAAACTGGTGGGAATCAAACAATTTGAGTAAAAGACACAGCCCGAGATTATGACGGGAGCGAAAAATAAGGGGTTAAATGTTTTATCTCTTTCGAACTTTAAAATTTAATAGTTTTCGTAACAACAGCTATACTCTAATTTCATTTTTTCAATTTTTATTTTGTTATACCCTCTTACTTTGTCTTGTTTCTTAACTTTAAACTTTCTTTCTTAATCTTTTAAATTTTATTAAAATTTTAAAATTTCTTCTGATTTTTTTATTTTTTGTCATTTACTTCTGAAGTAGTTCTAAGCTGCACTATTTCTATTCGCAGTGACTCACAATATAACAAGCCGATCAACCAATAGATTAGGTGTTAAATTGCTCTCAACTAGGAAACCCCTCAATGCTGGAGAAAAGTACTTTTACTGCTAAAATGTTGTAATAACTAAATTACACCATAAGTTAAGAACATATTTATTTTTAAATAATTAAAAGTACTTTATGTATATTATCACAGCAAAACCTATTAAAAAGTTCTAGGTGGCGAGTTTGGAATTAACCCTTAATTGCATAGTGATGTAAATTTCCATCACCATTTTATTTAATTTTTAATACATAAATTAAGTTCTTACAACCCACTATATTTATATAGAAATATTAATCCTCTAAAAGTTACAAAAATATGCTACTTAATAAAGTTAAAATCTACCTTAAGATTTCTGGTGTCTAATCCTTAATATAAAAATAAAAAACACAATTCTAAAAGAATAATTCATGCCATTAAGGGTTAACACCACGGTAAGTATTATTCTAAGTACCGTGGTTAACACGTTCACTGCCACAAAAAGTAAGAATTTTCAAATATCTCTTGAAAGTCGTTTGCCACCACGAATTCTGAAAGGCAAATTTCGCTTTACGAATACAGCTAAATTTCTGCCAATAAATAAGGCAATTTTTTTTATTTTAAAATAATGGTGAGAAAGTAATAAATTAAAGCCACGAATATTAAAGCTACGAGTATACTCGTAGGGTGGCAATCAACGTGTTAAATGCAAACAGTTCCAATGAAAAGGTTAAAGAGGACGAAGATTAAATCACAAATTTGTGTCATATTACCCAAAATATCGGTATAAAAACCATGTTCCGAAAGAAAAAATCATGTAGTGTAGGATTAACCCTTATCGGTCCTATGTCACTTCCTACGTGATATCGTTACTTTGTCGTATCTGTCGTATGGCGGGTGTGAGGTGACAAGATTAACGCGTTTCGGCTCCATCATATCGTACGCGAATTTGATTTGGTTTGTACCAGTTATTTTTAAGCATCACTTTTACTTCCATTTTGACGGCGTGTGCAGAAAAATATACTACAAAATTTATTTTTAAAATATAGTGGTGCAAATAGAATGTAAAAATAGCCATCTGTAGTAGCCCTGAGAAAATTCGCTGAATATATTTACAATCTGGCGGCGAATCATGTATAAAAAAACTTGCGTCCGATAAGAATTAATATCTTTTTGGCGTTACTAAGTAATGTCATTTGATAAAATATGATCCATATATTTATTAAGTACCGGGTGTCCTAAAAAGGACTGACTGATTTTAAAATTCAATAACTTGTAAACGGTGAGAGATATTTAAAAAATTCTTGCAGGAGGGTTATGCATAAGGTCAAAAGTTTTTTTACATTGATATTCTATTTTAGTTCGAATTACAAACAATAGATGGCGCTGCGATCAATAGACACTAAATTCAGGCTCGATTTATGACACTTCGTGGCCCGCTTCATACATTTCCATCTCCTTTTTCCGCATGGATCAAGAGAAAGAACCAAAAATCGAGCCTGTATTTAGTGACTATTACTTACAGCGCCATCTATTGTTTGTAATTCGAACTAAAATCGAAAATCACTGTAAAAAAAACTTTTGACCTCATGCATAACCCTCCTGTAAGAATTTTTTAAATATCTGTCAGCGTTTGCAAGTTATTGAATTTAAAAATCGGTCAGTCCTTTTTAGGACACCCGATATATTACAATTACCAGAGGTGCCAAGTTCGCACTAATCTTCCGTAATACGTGGATTAATTTAACCCAGTTTAATAATGTTTCGAACCAGAAAAATTATTTGGTGAACCTTTATTTATTTAATTCCAGTTTTCTATGTGTAACTTATTTAATTTCATCACTGCAAAAAAGTTCTGGTGCGAAATGTATTAAACCAGGGTTAAATTAACCCACATATTACGGAGGATTAGTGGCAACTTGGCACCTATGCAATTACCAATACATAAATAATTTGAAGCACACCAGTTCGTTTTAAACTGGTAATAAAAATTTAAATATATATATATATATATATATTTATATATCAACTCATTTTTACATGCAGTTTTTAGGGCTCCTAATCGATCCGTTTTTTGAACACCACTATTTTAAAACAAAAATATACTTTTTAGAATTCTTTTGAAATTTCTGGAAAAAAATACCTCGAAGTTAGTTTTAATTGCAAATATTGTAAATTTCTACCACGAAAATTATACTTAACAATTACTGGTATTAAAAAAACGAACCAGTGCAAGTCCTAAGTTTATAAGTACAAAAATGTAAAAATTTTAAACAAATTTCTTACTTTTATTGTTATTGTTGCATTATGATTTAGAAGTCGATAATTAATGAAACTTACTAATGTCATTAGATAAAATTTGATCCGTGAATTTATTAAACGTATTACGACAAACAGCACATAAAATAACTGAAACATAAAAGTTTCAGATTGTTAATAAATATTTGAATTCGTAATTTCTCATAAAAAAATAATTCAATATTATTTTTAAAATTAAATAAACTTATTTTAATATGTATACAATAATACCTTAAAAATATATACAGAATGGAGAAAAAGTATTTGGGCAACTTTATAACGAAATATTAACACTTTAACCCTTTGCGGTCGAAGTACCCCTTTCAAGCACGGCATCTCTTACACGAATTTATTCGGTTACCACCACTTTAAAAAAAAACATTTATATTTTTTCATTGACAGCATATGCAAGGGAAATTTACTAAAAAATGTACTTTTAAAATTTACTGTTGTAAATAGAATATTAAAATAGAACCATGTATATAAAGCTTGGGCAATTATTTTCCGACACAGGGTTAATTCTCGCGCCCGTAACTTTTACGGGCAGTATAGGTTCCTTTTTTTTTATTCAGATTGTTTAATTCTCACTATTTTTTTAAGTGTAATTGCAGAGTCGCCAAGTCTCTGGCTTTTTGCACACCACTATTATCTTATAGAAAATGTTGTTCTTTTAAATCGCCAAAATGTTCCAATTAAACGAAAGAACTTTTTCTGTATTAAAATACTGGTATTCAAAAAGCCGGAGACTTGCAGCTCTGTAATTGGCTTTATTCTCGCATTATTTCATATGCTATTGAACAATGTGAATATTTCTACTTCTAAAAAGTAGTGGCTATGAAGCAATCTAAATTTTAAAAAATGTAGCCTACGCTTATCGGGCGCGACACATAAAAGGTTAATTTAAGGCACTAGTTTAGTGATACATTACTAGTAATACATCCTAAGTTTTAGGTTATGCTTCTTGCCTTAGATCTGAAATCCCAATTTCGATTGGTCGCGGACCAATCGTTTGACCTGATATTTTATGCTCATGTGTGCAGCAATCATCAGACATCTCAACCTTATGTTTCTGTACATGGGTTAACTAAACCTAATTTGTGTAATGCGCATAACGAATCATTCGGGTATGCGCAAAAGCATAATCGCCAACTTTCGTAATATCTTTAGGTCACTGCAAAGCGTTATAAGTAAGCGAACAAACTTAATGCTGGAATCAGGCGTAAATTAACACAGTTGCGCCACCTTGTGGACGGAGTGATAATTCACATACGCGGGGTTTTAGTGTGGCGCGTATTTTCTAAATCTTCAGTTACTCATGGAAATGAATTTTGTTTGCCACATTTATTACAAAATAATGGCGTAGCGAGAGGGGTATCCAGACGCACTTGACACTACGAAGCAAAGCGATATAAGTAATCGTCCTATCTTAAATGGGAGAAATAACCGCAAGATTAAAAGTGAGATCACATCAATCAAGGTCATGCGCCACGTAGCGGATGGAGTGTGAACTACGGGTAGATACCTAACTGTTTTCTTACTCACACCACTAAAATTGTAAAGTTTCTTCACCTTGATTAATAACTAAAATGTGTTTGATAAGGCGAAACAACTCCGTGGTGTCAAGTGCATCTGGATACCCCTCTCGCTACGCCCTTGTTTTGCAGTAAATGTGGCAAACAAAATTCATTTCCATGAGTGGCTTAAGATTTAGAAAATACGCGCCACACCAAAAGCCCGCGTATGTGAATTATCACTCCGTCCGCAAGGTGGCGCAAATGTGTCAATTTACGCCTGATTCCAGCATTAAGTTTGTTCACTTACTTATAACGCTTTACTGCGAAGTTTTCTTCGCCTTGCCAGAAGCTCTTCAGTTATTAATCAAGGTGAAAAAACGTTTACAATTTTAGTGGTGTCAGTAAGAAAAGAGTTAGGTATCTACCTGTAGTTCACACTCCATCCGCTACGTAGCGCATGACCTTGATTGATGTGACCTCGTTTTTAATCTTGCGGTTACTTCTCCCATGTAAGATAGGACGCTTACTTATATCGCTTTGGGTCACTGCATTAGATCTCTCTTTTTATTTCCCTATTAGAAAATTTCTGACTTCAATTGATTAAAAGAATACGAAGGTTGCCAGCTATGTTTTTGCGCAGTGCTTTTGAACTATGATTTTGTCAGAAAGATTCATTTTAATATCAAAATAATTCATTATTTCCATCATAATTTTTCTTTTTTTTTAAGTATGCTATAATTACCAATCTCTCGATTTTTGAATACCACCATTTTCAACAGAAATGTTTCTTCGCTTTATTTAAGTATAGAATTTCTGAAATTATACAAAACGGTCAAACAACCGTTAACTATAAAGATAATGGTCTTGAGATAAAGAGATAATCGCAATTATAGATTATATTATTAGCACATATTTTGAGTCATTTTAACGCTTTTCAAATATTACACAAAAATGAATGCTTGTATCAAAATTATGGAAAAAATTCTATCTCATCTCTGCCCATTTTTTTTTTTTTTTTTTTGCGTTTTAACAAGTGGATATTTTACAACCGAGGTCTAAGCGCCTCTATTTTTATATGGACTCATTGTTCTTCTTTTGAATTTTTTTTTACTTTTTGAGAGATCTCCGCTAACTACAAAATCATATTGTTTGAATTTTTACTTTCTTCTATCTTTACAAGAAGAAAGGATTGAATACGTGAAAATTTCCTATTTCCGTTTTTTGACTTATTTATACGTTTTAGATGATCCTGAATACGATTTGACTGTTTTTAGAAAATGTCGGTCTATACGTTACAAATTTTTTGTGGGCGCACTATCTCAAGTACTAAAGCAGAGAATTTAATAAAATTTTATAATCAGTTAGCCCTTGACATAAATTGGTGCTGATTAGTTTTTGCTGTAAATCGCAAAACAGGCGTTGCTGCTATGCTGCATTTTTCATGATTTCCGCAATAGCTGTATCTCAAGAACTAATACACGGATTTTCATCAAATTTTAGATTCTGTTATTCGTTCATATAAATTGGTGCTGATTAGATTTTGATGTGAATCGTCCATCTGGTGTCGCTATTATGCTGCATTTCAAATTTTATTTTAAATCGGATTTAAACCTTATTTAAATTTTAAAATATTTAATGGAGACCATTCTCTTAATTTGCAGGCCTCCCGCTCGGTCCTTTTTTTGAAAACCACTTTTTTTCTAAGGAAAATATTATTTTTTGATTTTTCGTTCAAATTTTGTAGACACCTACACGTCTGTGTAACAAATGTTGTAAAAATCTAGCTGAAATTTTTTTCTTCTAAAATAAAGGTATTTAAAAAAACGGACAAGTGGGAGCGATGAAACTGTTAATTTATTTAGTACGTATAAATAATATTTTTCTTCTTTTCTGTAGAACACTTCACATGAAAGCCATATTTCACTAAACAAAACATCGAAGAAATATTTTAAAAGGAGAAAAAGAGACAGGTAAGCTTTAAAAGAATTAATATTCTTATTTTTCAAATAGTATTTATTTTCAACTAAGCAGTTAAGATTTATATTACAGTCATTCAGGGTAACTTTGATCCGCATTTTCTCTATTTTCATATGCCACACTCTTATTTTAAGAATATTGTTGTAACTAGGGGCATAAAATAGAAGAAATTATCCTAAATTATTGTATGACGATCAAAAATTAAGGAATAATAATGATAAAAGCTATGAAAAATGAATTTTTAACGTGGTTCAAAGTTACCCAGCCATTTAGGATAACTTTGCACCATATGATAAATATTATGTAAAATAATTCATTATAAAAAAGTATTATAGTTAGGACAATTTTGAACCCCCAAAAAATTTTTCAGATATGTAAAGACTCCGAATTTACATTTCCCAACATCACAAGATTTTGTATAATTTATGATATTACAACAAATATCAGGCATAAGAGAAGTGGAAGAAGAGAACCATGAATATTTAGAAAGAAAAAATACCTGTTTATTGTTCATATAAAACATAAAAATGCAGTGGAAAACAATTTTCAATGTTTTAACTCAATAATATATTCATAGTTACAGTAATACATACTAGTACTAGTATTATTCAAACAAAAATAAAAAATGTTGAATGTATGAAATGTCAAATTTGAGTAGCTCCGCCCCGAATAACGCCTTTAACCCCTTAACGCTCGAATTAAATTACGGTTGAAAAATTCAAATTGCTTATTGGCACCACTTTTATGATAAAGAAATATTCACCTTATTTAATGACAGGAAAAACTATACTAAAATATAGCCAATTTCACTATTTTATAAAACTGGTGGGAATCAAACAAGTTGAGTAAAAGACACAGCCCGAGAATATGACGGAGCGAGAATTAAGGGGTTAAATGAATTTTATGTATTTTACACATATTTGTGAAAATATTTACGTGTTATATCTAATGCTCACTTTCGGCATTTATATAAAATATACGTACAAATATGGGAAATTTTTGACAGTAATCAGTAAATTATAAACATCAGTATAACTTTCAGCCGGCTCAAGGTTACCCTGAAAATGTGGTAAAATGTTACTGCCTTCTTATTTTACATTTTATTAACTATTAATAACTAAATAATTACAAAATATTATCACATTTACAACATTTATATAATAATATGTCTGATAAATGAGTATATTGTTACTTACTATGAAAATCTAATTGGATTACAACAACTTCAAAACAGCATTCAAAATTAATTTGAAAACAGTACGTCACAAAAATAGTTAGATGATGCATTTAATTGCGTATAACGTTGCTAATTTATTTTCTAAAATAAAGAGTAGAAATTCCAGTTTAGAACTTTGCCAACAGAACACAGTTCTGGAGCTTATTTAGTCTTTTGGAGTGAAAAATATTGAAAATTAGGAGGTGGTACAAAGTTACACCATATGGTTCAAAGTTACCCTGAATGACTGTTTATAAAGTCCATTTATTTTCAAATTATACCTCATTCAACTTAAAATTACACTATCTGCAAAATACTTAAAAGATGACAAAAATGTTTAACCTCTTAACGGTCGCATAAAATTACGGTTTAAAAATTTAAATTGCTTATTGGCACTATTTTTTTGAAAAAGAAATATTCACCTTATTTAAGGACGGGTAAAATGATAATATAATAAAGCCAATTGCACTATTTTATAAAACTGGTGGGGATCAAACAAGCTGAATAAAAGACACAGCCCGTGAATATCACGGGAGCGAGAATTAAGGGATTAAAAAAGATGTTAAATTACCTTAATGCTTCTTAGTACTTTCAACTATAAACATAGCCTTCGTCAGATAATACAAAAATACTCTTATTAGCGTCTTATTTTCACATTTCACGTAGTTGGTGTGGAAAGGAGTGAAAGTGAAAGTCAATTTTTAGAGCCGGAAAGCATTGGGGAAATAAAAATATGGATATAGAGGGAAGTGGAATGTTACATGTTTTATGATTCTTTTAACAAACTGAGCCAAGTTCTGCGTATGTTGTAGGATAAAACGTCATTACAAACTGTATTTTCTTTAGTAATAATTTCTATTGATTCACGGATAAGTAAATCATGCTAATCGTTTAAAGGGCGTATAATTTTTGTATCTTCGAAATTAACTTGTCTATTCTGCTTCTGTTTAAGTCTTGACAGAGCTGTTGTTGGCCGGTTGTACTTCAAATAATGGAGTTGTGAATAAAGAGGAGGAGACAGATAGTGTGTTGTCTACCAGTTGCGAGTGAAGTAACTGAGGAGGTTGTCACAAGATGGCGGCTGTTTTTTACATCCGGTCAACAGTTTCTGACTACTGCCGGAGCAAACTTCCACCAGTACATTTTTAATAGAAAATTTTACCTTATTTAAACGTCTGTTTTATGAAAAATTTCTCCCATAAGTATGGTTTATAAGGTTTGAATTTTCTATTTGTTTTTACTGGTGGCACTTTGACTAGGCATTATACTCTTTTTTAACTGTCAATGAGGAGAGATGGTTGCCTAGGTTGTCACAATATGGAGGAGAAGTGACCGCAGAAGTGAATGCAATATATGAATTTACATATGTCATTTCTAGCATAGCAAAAACGAGCCGGTGCCACAACATTTTCGATTTCCTATAAAAAAACAATGGAACAGGAAAGAAATACCAGGTAAATTATTACTAAACTACATTTGAGTAATTACGTTTTAAAGCATAAATGAAAACGATGGATAACTACACAGGCTAAAAGTAAACAAGAAGTTTTTCTCCAACACCCAGTGTACTGACGGCACTTATAAGTACCACCGAGTAATTGAATTGCAGGGATGAGATTTTCGCGTTTTTGCACACCATTTTGTTAGAAAAAATGATATTTCATTTAATCGGAACATTTTTGCGATTTAAGATAACCACATCTTCTCTAAGAATATACTGGTGTGCAAAAACGCGGAAATCTCATCCCTGTTCAATTGTTAAATTAAATACATACACCGTTCACCTAAAATAGCTAGTCAAACTGTATTCTAAGATCATAAAGAACACAAAAAAAAACCAACACTTATCTTATATCCTTTACTGTGTTTGCAGCAATAAAAAGGAGAGCGTGACAATCTGTAAAAAATGTCGTTACGAAACACATCGTCTGCGTCAAAGATAGCTTCCTTCCTCGCTAAAATAACAAACCTAGAACAACTGCTGCCATGTATCCTGATAAAGTGGAGTTAAAAGGGTGTTTTTGCTAAGTACCATCAGAATATTAGTAATATTCCCTATGGGATTAAAGTTTAAAGTGAGTGGTACGTATATGTACCGTTAGTAGATAAAGGGTTAATACGATCTTTAAGTTTACGAGAAGTCATTCCTATGTATTCGAGGTAAATATCATTTTGACACAAACTACGTGAAATTTAAAAATAAGACGCTAATAACAGTATTTTTTACGAAGGCTATGTTTATAGTTGAAAGTACTAAGAAGTATTAAAGTAATTTAACATATATTATTAAATTAATTTTTCAGTTAATTTTCAGCAGTGAAATTACGCTCGATATTATTGAATACAGTATACGTGAATTATCTAATTGCTAACGAAGCGTAGAACCAACAATGCGAAAAATGTCCAAGCCGGGAAACAAACCTGGATTCCTTGATGTTCACCGATGCTGGGTTTGTTTGTGCCTAGTGTTTCGTCGCAGGTTTGCGTGCTCATGAATACTTTTCCATCTTGTGCTACAATTGTAGCCTTACCAAAATATGTGGGAAATGATAAGCTGGGCATCGTTCTCGTAGCTTAAATGGTAGAGCACTTGGAGCGCTATTTCTAGGGTTCCGGGTTCGATTCCCGGCTTAGATATTTTTCACATTGTTTGTTCTCCGCTTCGTTAGCAATGTGATAATTTACGTATTCTGTATTCAGTAATTTAACATCTTTTTTAAGTATTCTTGTCATCTTTTAAGTATTTTGCACATAGTGTAATTTTAAATTTAACTTTTTACAGATTAATGTAACATTCTATTTATTGATTTGGAACGTTCAAAAAGTAACGAGCCGGAGGCCTAGGAACAGAAACTAGTACTTCCATTTCAGAAGCATTGGCCCTGACTGTTGAGGCACTTGTCCCACTGAAGTACAAGGCGGTGAATGGCTGTTTCTTAAAATTCCTGGGCTGCGATGTGAACCAGTTCCACACGTACTGCTTGAAGTCTTCGTCCGAGGTGAATCGTTTGCGCCTCTGAGACTAGGGGACCAAAAATGGCGTAATCGCAGAGAGAGAGCTCTGGACTGTGTGGAGAGTGACCGAGAACCTCCGACTTGAATTTCTGCACAAGTGCCGTAATCGTGTTGGCCGTATGAGGCCTTGCATTGTCGTTGAGCAGAATGATCCCACGGGTGAGCTTGCCTGGTCGTTTTTATTTGATCGCTCGACGAAGGGCGAGTAACGCTGAGCATTCACTGTTGTCCCGTGCTGCAAGAAGTCTATCAGAAAGGGACCGTCCTGGTCAAAGAAGAACGTCAGCCTAACCTTTCCTGCACTTGTGTGGCCTTTCTTGGTCGTGGTGACCCTCGATGTTTCCTCTGGAGACTTTGTCGTTTCGACTCTGGTTCGAAGTGATGACACCAAGACTCATCTCCAGTCACCTTTCCTGCCATGAACACATTACCTTCCTTGGCATAGCGCTGCCGATGATCACGACTGTGGGCCATTCGGCATGCTTCCTGTTGTGGTTGAAGACTGTGTGGCACCCATTGGGCACACACTTTGCACCAGTTCAGTCTTTTCGTCATGATAGTGTGAACACTTCCGACGCTCAATCAAACCTCGGCGGCTATGGCTTTCACTGTAACTTGGCGGTCCTACATAACGAGTCCATCATCCAGCTTGACTATGTCATCGGTAATGCGTTTTGGTGTTCCAGACCGTGCATCATCCGCTAAGAAAACCCGTCCTTCCCTGAAGTGCTTGTGCCACGCCTTGACGCTTGCAAGGGTCATGCAGTGTTCACCTTACACTTGTGACTTTCTTCGATGAATGTCCGTTCCCCTTACTCCTTCCGCTTTCAGAAAACGAACAACACCTCTTTGCACTTTTTAACGCCTGCATTTCACTGCTTACAACACGAATGAGCGTTGGACGACTGATGCAAGCTTCTGCTAGATTTATAGTCACGTGACTTACACTCGTGACCCTCTAGCGGCGGGCATGTGGACTTCCGCGCTCTTGTCGGAAACCCTCTTTGTTAGTGACGCAACGATATTACCATTCTGTCACCGATTTGCACATTCCAGACTCCAGCTCGTTTCATTAAAAAAAACGTCCCTTATATATACCTCATTCAGTTCTACTGCTTTTCATCGACACTTGTTTAGCTTTAAATTATTTTCTACCCGGTATTTCAACGCTTCAAAAGCAAGTAATTGTATTTCTGCAATGTTGAATTCAGACCAGCATTTTCAAAAGCATTTATTTGGAAATAAAAATGCAGTTTTACTGCCCCGCACCCCCCTTTTTTGTTACAAAATACGGTTGCTACACTTGATTAACATTAATGGAAATTAAAAATATTCCTCTGCCCCATAGGACGTTCAAATGGACTCATTGTTTTTTACATTCACTAATCAGTAAACGATTAGAGCTCATAAAGTTACTCTTGCAGGAGAATAATATTTTGGAAATTTTTCCTTTGCTTCATTGTTCCTATATAATATAAGATCTGCATAGTTTTTAACTGTGGTGGCTTAAAGCCATCGAACATTAAGTATTTACGCGTTATTATTTGAAAGAACGTATCTTTTTCTTTATGTTACTTTTAAGTATCAAAAAGAAATTAGCCCATATTTACCACTGAATTGTTTGAGCGTTATCCTGCTCTGAGTACTTAAAACATGGATTTTTTTATAATTGGAAATTAAATGAATATTTTTTTTCAAGTAAAATTTAAAATAATAGAGTTGTATTAGTATTTATTCCTTCAAAGCTTTGAAGTACAAATGGGTCTAGCAGTTTTAAAATAACAAGTTGGTAACTTTTTACATTTAAACGATAGTTGACCCTGAAATGCAATGTAAATGAGAATAAATGTAATTATTTATATAAATGCACTGAATGAGACTTTTATTTCCTTTACAGCAAATTTTATCTTCCACATCATATTCAAGTGACAGACAGCCTAAAAGATTTTACTGTTAATGATCCCTTCAATGTAAAGGTAAAACATGAGGATAAACTGGTGAGTTCTTTTATATGTCATTTTTCATTCGTATTTTAAACAAGAAAGAAATATCATGCGTCAAAAATATATTATGAAACACTTTTCAAAATACTGTAAAAAACTTTACTGTTTAATAACGTGAAAGATGATACTTGAGTAAACAAGGAATGAAGGATTACCGCCACGGGAACTTGCCTAAGTAAACAAAGTTCAACTATGTGAGGAGGTCTACCCAAGGGCTAAAGCTCTACTAGACCTACCCATGCCTAAGTAAACAATTTGGAAAACGCATAACACTTTTAAAAACCAAATTTAAGCAATTGCTTAAATTGGGTTGGATGGTAACTAATTACCATTTATAGACGGGAAAATATCCGAATTATTTTGTGCAGCCCTATATATAATCTATACATTGTATACATACTACATAGTATAACATAATTAAGTTAAGATATAAAACGCATAACAGTTTAAAATTCCCCTTTAGCAATTTCCGGCAATAAGTGGAAATGTACTCGAATTCTATTGTGCAGCCTTGTATATGATCTATAGAATTTAGACACACCAAATAATGTGCAAAAATCGGTTAAATTTAAAAACGCATACCATAATTTAACACTAGAAGCTCAAAGAGCAATCAATTTGACTGCTACCAAACGTATAATTTGATTTGAAACAGTTTTTTTTAAGAGTTAAATATACAGGGTAGTTATAATTAAACTTCCCCTCTAAACAGCATCCTACAGCGGAAACGGATGAACGGAATGCAACGAAATTTGATATATAGACTATACACGAGATGCGCTCACGGAATTCCGAAAACAAAAAAAAATTAGTTCCAAAATGTCCACCATAGGACGCTTTTTCCGGAAGAAACATTAAATTTAACACAACGAAAAGCCAAAACAGGATCTAGAATTGTCAATAAATGTTAATATTATTTCTGGATTCTGTTTTGGCCATTTATTGTGTTAAATTTAATGTTTTTCGGGAAAAACGCCCTCTGGTAGACATTTTGGAACTAATTTTTTTTTCGAAATTCCGTGAGCGCATTTCGTGTATAGTCTATATTGCAAATTTCGTTGCATTCCGTTCCTCCGTTTGCGCTGTAGGATGCTGTTTATAGGGGAATTTTAATTATAACCACCCTGTATGTATCACACTAAAATAAGTTAAATATGTTAAAAAGCTTTAAATAAAAATACTGGTGTACCTATTTTTTATAAAAGTTGCGAAATTTCCAGCGCTTCTAGTGTTAAAATGCCCCTAGATGCTATTTTTATTACTATAGGGGAGACTAGGGACAGTTTAACATTACGGGAGGCTTGACCCACCCATCTGTTTTCCTATTTAAAAGAGTTACAGAGTTTTATAAATAGGTGTTAACCAAAGATACCGGAATGATCAAATAACAGTCTTTTTTTCATACAGATAATGGAAATAGGTGTGGAAAAAATCAATTGTGAGGGGTTTGCCACCTAAATGTTGTGTTTTTTAGAAATATTTTGTAAGCTTTTTTCAAATAAAATATGCCACAGAAAATTAAGTAAGTAGGTTTTAAGTAATGCGGAAATATCGAGCTTTCATTCCAGGCATAAAGATTATACAGTAAGTTAGGCTTAACATAATAATGTACTATTCTTTAGAAAATGTCTATGTGGGGAGGCTTGACCCAGTCAATATGAAGGAGGGTTGACCAAATGTCAACGTTCCCTTAACACATTCACGGCGGGAAACGAGAATTCTCGTTTTCATTCAAAAACATCATTGACTAAGGCGTGACTTTTACCTTACAGAAAATCCATTCATATCATGTTGTCCATATTTTTTTAGATTGTAAGACATTTTATATTAAATTCGTTCGTTAAATCCGTTATGTTAAATTCGGAAACCTATCAAGAAAACCAATTTACAAAAGACTTTCAGAATAAGGAGGAGCTTCTACTGTTTTAAAATTCAGATTTGATAAAAATTGCCCATCCACAATGTGTTAATTAAGGGGTTTCGGAAATATTTTTATCATGCTCTATACATATTGAAAGATTAATGGTTATATATAAAAATGAATGTAAATTAATTCTGAAAAGATACAGTAAAATGGGTTGATGGAAAAGAAAACGTTTAAAACTGATTAAAGAAAAATGTAAAAAATTGCTATTTGCAACGCATGAAAAAAATTAATGAAATATAAATGAGAAAGTTGATAGGAACTTTTTCCCTTTAAATATTACTTACAATAGGTAAATAGAAACAGTGGAAAAGACTAGAAAGTAGGAAAGCAGCAGTTTTAATCGTTTCAGGGGCAGTGGTATGTTCATGAAACCACTTTATTTTAATTCTCAAACTCCACAATGACACCAGAATTCCGCTAAAATCCTTCCAATTTAATCTGTATGTGAAATATAGCCTTTTTTATATTTCCAAATAAATTTGTTCGTATATTCTGTGCCAGGCATTTATTTCAACAGTTTAGTACAGAAAGTACTTTGCCTCTGAAAGGGTTAAAAGATGTTAATGATAAGTTAAGTACTCATGCGGCTTCATAAGAACATAGCATGGATCCAAAAACTTTAGGAAGGTATGTAGACAAATTTCAACATAATGAATAGAGTGAGATGAATCCAAACTATGTGACAACTAGAGTTGTCAAGTCGAATGTCACAAAAAGTAGGACAAGGAAACAAAAAAAGCGGGACAGTGGCTACTAAATCCGGACATTATAACGCATGAAACCCTATGGAAACGGAACCTATCTCTATTGGAATACTGTCTTAAATGTTAAAATTCATTTTCCCTGTAGTACAATTATACCTGCTCAAACAAATTCCTGTTTAAAACAATTTTTTTTCCTCTGATATGCGATTGCGTCTAAACAGGTTGTTGAAGCCTCATATTTAAAAAAATATTTTTTTTATAATAATTAAAGCATGTAGCATAAAGTTATTTTGATTTTTTTAAACTGATTTTATTTCTCTTCACAAATATTTCAATATAAAACAAGGTGGGTCAAGCCTCCCATATAGTGGGTCAACCCTCCCATATGTGGGGAGCCTTGACCTGTTATTTTCTCATGATTAAAGTCAACCATTTTTCAAATTTCTTATATATTACGCTTATGTAACAGTTTTATTTTGATAACTGATTGTATAACGAATAAAATGATATATAAAACTTTATTCTACGTTCAATATTTAAAAAATAAAAAATCATTTTGTAAAAAATGGGTCAACCCTCCCTAGTCTCCTCTATCTGACGGCATTCAAAAGCGTGAGAATTATACGAGTTTTCTGAACTAGATTATGTAATCTACCCTATATATATAAAATCCTAATGAAACGAATTTATGTAACGATTCTATGAAACGACTGGTTAAACAACTGATTACGTTTCACGGCGATTTCTCCTTAAATATAGAATACTTTGCGATGAAATTAACACCAAAAATCCGTATTGATCCACAGATCTCAAAACTGGTATTAGAATTTTAAAATTAGAATTAGTTTTCGAAATATTAATTTTTTTCTAATTTTAAATACTTTTTTTCTAATGATGGGAACTCAAATTTTAATCATAACAGATATTTTTTTTTCATATTTTAGAAAAGGTTATTTTAAATTAATTTGGCGACGAGTTTGGCTTCCCTTAAATGTATGCTAAGAAATGCAACCTGTTACTTTTATTCATAATTCAATTTATATTTCATTATCATTTTATTTAATACAAAACTTTCATTTAAAATTGAAACCTTTAAAATAAATGGCTTTTACTTCATTCTTTTTTTTAAACGAAACGAAAAGAAAAATATTAGACACAGATGTCATATACGCAACGGGGTACCTAATTGGCGCCAAAATGGCGTTGTTTTGCCTGACATGGTAACCCGGCTATTGTTGCTTATTTATTAATAAATGTTTACTTGAATTTATTTTTTATTTATTTACAAAAAATGTTATAAATTGTTTTGTTATATAGTTATTAATTATTTATATTTATTTATTTATTGTTATTTCATTTTAAAAATAACAGAAAATAATTTAAATATGCATATGTAACAGGTATTTGAAAACGAGGTTTTCGTCAAATTGTCGTAAATTAAAAATCACGCCAAAACCGGTTCGTATGTGACATTGCAACAAATCATGAGATTTAATTTCCACTTCAAAGCAGCGTTTTAATGTTATTACTTTTCCCGTCGACCAATTTCGCCAAATTATATAAATAGCCAAATTATGCAAGTTGACATATTTTTTTAAATAACAAAAGAACAAATAAATTAGTATAACATTAATAAAAATACAAATAAAACGTCGAAATAAAAATCACTTGGTGGCGTGAACATGCGTAACTTCCTTAATGTCAAGTGAATGTGACATTTACGATCCACCATAATTGGCATCTTATAGTTTGGTGACAGATTTTTGGTCGATGGAATAACCAAGTAGCACCGTTTTAATTTACCACTCGAAAAATAAAAAAATGCTAACTGGCGAGTTTAAAAAAAAAAGCTATTGGCGAGATTTTCACCCGGGTAACATAAAAGTACCAGGAATTCTTTGCGATCATGGCAACTTTTATGTAGTTTTATTCGAAAAAATAATTTTGTTTGTTTAATCAAAATGGAAAACTTTCTTATGAAAAGCGAAGAAATCAGCCCGTTGTTTATGGCAGTTACATCACTTGGACTATTATAATATAATCGAAATAATGGCAATAAAATGATATTCGGCGACTTATCACACCTTTGGCTGGCTAACATTAAAGTACCAAAATGGCCGCCTGGAGCTGTTGATGATAGTCACATGACTTAGGCTATTATTATAGAGATTGTTTTCAATTCTAAAAACAGCGCAAAGAACAATATTTCCTAACGATTAAAAGTTTATTTTAACGTGACTATTAAAAACAAAAAAATCTTTAAAATTACTATTAAATGAGTACGTGTTAAAAGCAGGAAAATAGTGAAAATTATGTCTTGAAAATTGTATTTACACGTGAATATTAAAAGGGAAAGGGAACTTTAAAATAATAAATACATTAATATGCGTTTAACCCTTTCACGGACAAGGCACTTCTATTCGTAAAATCTTGAAATCAATGAATGGCACCAGAATTTACAAAAAAATTTCGAAATACAAAAATGCTTTTGTTCACTTACTTAATAAAAGGGAAATTTTCATCCCAATATTCTGGTGCTAATGTGACATATAAGAATTAAAATTAAGTGGTCCAAAAATGAACCACCGACCTGGAAGGGGTTAAAGCAGCAAATTTTAGTAATTGTAGTAAATTGTATTATGTCAATTGTTTTATAACGCTGTTAAAAAATACCGAGAGACAAAGACTCTTTTTACTTAATTCATTTTATTTTAGCTTCTTTTCAAATGTTTAACTGATATTCTTTAACCAAACACGAAAACAACCATTGGATGTCTTAACAGCAACTGATTCTACCTTAAATTTTTGCAATCAAAGAGAATTGAATGGAAACCCGTTTACAGGGAGATCGCTACAGGGTTTTTCAGTATAATTCAATCGTCTCTAATCTTTTTAAAACCGATCGGATTAGTGTGCTTTTAGATTCTGCAGTGTCTGAACGGGGGTTGGCGAGCGTAGCTTTAAGGGGGCAGACCCCCCTAGTTTTACTATATTTTTATTATAGACAATTAAACTTTCAGTCAAAAGTGAAATTTTTTCACTGCAACTTTTTAACACCCACATTTACGAAGATATTTTCCTAATAATCATTCGTATCACAATGTGCACAGACTCCTCCGAATTTCCAAGTATTCCATTGCCACAAAAATTTCTTTCGCAATTCACGTGATATTTTTTAATTCCGTACGCACTACTTTCTGGAAAGGAAAATATTTTACATATTTTTTGATAACATCAGCAAACGGAATATGTGGTAAAAGGTATTTTATAAAACAGAACAAATAGAATATAATAATTATTGTGGCTATCCTGCCCATAATCTGACGGAGTACAATATTCTAAACAGCATTTTCATCAACGAAATAAATCCTTTTTAGAAAGGATTCGCCACGGGAGACGAAAGTTGTATACTTTATAACAAAATGGGATGCAAACAATCTTAGTCTAGTCGAGTTAAATGTTCCGCTGAAACCAGCATTAATACAAAGATAGTTTTATTGTCTAATTTGTGGGATTTTAAGGGAGCTATCTAGTGCGAGCTACTTCCACCTAACCAAACCAACAACTGTGAAAAATACTGCCCGCAACTCGTCGAATTGAAGACATCAATAGCCAGGAAACACCCGAAATTAGGAATCAGACGAGGTATTTTTAGAATGGAGTACTGAATAAAGTTGAGGAGACATATAGTATAAATGCTACCAGTTGCGAGTGAGTAACTGAGGAGGTTGTCACAAAATGGCGGCTGTTTTTTTTTAATTGGATTAGCAGTTTCTGATTACAGTCGGGGAAATTTTCTACCAGTAAACATGATTAGAAAAGTTCGTCTTATTTAAGCAAGGAGTTATGAATAAAGAGGAGAAGACATATAGTGTACTGACTACCAGCTGCGAGTGACGTAACTGAGTAGGTTGTCACAAGATGTCTGTTGCTGTTTTTAAATCGGATCTTCAGTTTCTGATTGTAGCCGGGGAAACATCCCACCAGTAAAATTGAACAAAAAATTTCGTCTTACTTAAGCGTCTTATTCACGGAATTTTTTTTTCTCACAAATGTTGAAAAAATTTGTTTGTTTTTACTGGTGTCAGTTTGTCTTGTAAAACTGTCAATTTGTTTTCCTGGTTGTCACAATATGGCGGAAACGCAGGACCTGACTACCGACAATGTAAATCTCTCCCAGTAAAAATGAAAAACTGTTTTTAACATTATTTATGACTGGAATTTTGCAAAAATAAGGCGTTTAAATAAGGAAAACATTTCTATATAAATATGCTGGTGGCAGTTTCCACCGGTGGTAAACAACCTCTGAGATAGCGGTTACAGTTGAAGCTTCACTACTTTAAGGATATGCCAGTTCCTCTTTATTAATAGTTCCATGATTTAAGCGCCTTTTTTATGGAAAAATTCTCTCACAAATGCGGTAAAATTTTTCTATTTGTTTTTACTGATGCCAGTTTGCCCAGTTATTGTAATCTTTTTCACATCCACTGACAGAAGGTTGTCTAGGCTCTCATAGTATGGCTGATGCGTAGGGCATGACAACCACCAAAGTAATCTTCCACCAGTAAAAATGAATATATGTTTCAGCCATTATTTTTGAATGAAATTTTGAATTAATAAATCTTTTAAATAAGGAGAAATTTTCTATTTAAATTTGCTGGGGGAAATTACCCCCGGCGGTAATCACCCCTTGCGAAAGCGGTTACAGTTGAAGCTTCAATATTTTATGGATATGTCAGTTCCTCTTCATTAATAGTTCCATGATTTTTAGAACATTTTTTGCTCCTGCACCCCCTTTTAGTTCGTGGCATGGACATAAGACATAGCCTATGGGGACTAACGCAATCATTTTGATACCATTACTTTTAAAATCGGTTCATTAGTCAGTGATTACCTCCTACCAACAAACTTTACTTCTTTATAATATTAGTATAGACAAATATTGTCAATTTGCATATTTTGGCAAGTAGTTTGGCGATTTATATAATTTGGCGAAATTGTTCGACGGGATAATCAGGTAGTACCCACTATTCATATTGAAATCGGTCACTATGTGGCACTACAAAATGCTTACTATAGAATACTGTGTGCAAAGCATTTATCGCTCATTTACAGGGATACGCAAAAAGTTTGGTTACAGTACTTTCTATGAGCAATAACTACTGGAAGTGCATTTTCAACTGTAGTATGCGTTTTCAGATGAACCAGTTTTTTTTATTATTATTCTTGATGTGCATAAGTGCTATAGATATTATGCAGGGTTCCACAAAATAAATCCAGTACATTTTTGCTTATTGACGGAAACTGGTGCTGGGGAATTTTCAGCTTTTCCTAACTGAACAAAATTTTTGCATACTATATCATATGCTCACAAATCAATAGATCATATTCAGGGCTGTACAGAAACATTGGTATATCTTTCTTACTATAAATGGTAATTGCTAAAATCGAGTATTCAAATCTGTCATCCGTTTTACAAATTGTTTACTTAAACTTGTTCTCGGGGCGGTCATCTCTTATTTACTTAAACATCATACTTCACCGTATTAAATGGTGAACGATGTTGCAATACTCTGAATGTGATGGAAAATGTTTCATAACCTATGTTTGACCCATTATTTTTCTTTCATGTTAAATTCTGCACTAATAAGAAATGATTTCTCAAGAATGTAGTTATTACTGAAATATTGCTAAAAGCTTTCAGTTCGAACCGGAAAAAGGAACAAATGTTGTTGTTATGTAATAGATTGTAATTCAAAAAGAATACGATTACCTTGTCAGTGCTCCCCTTGTTCAAGAGATAAAGCTGGTGTTTAGCTTTGGTAATTAATCAAATTAGGTATCTGATCCCGTGAGAAGTGGAGAAAAGTTGCGATACGAGTTTTGCAGAATATGATATTCAAAAGAACTGGTAAATGTTAGCATAGAAAATATCCCAATGACCAGAAATTAAAACCTGTTGTAGTTCTGTTGAATAGGCTTGACTTGATGTGAGGGCCATCCTTTTTAGATGCGTTCGTAATTATATAAATACGTAGAGCCTATAGTCATCGTCTGTTCCACCCGCCTGCCTGTCTGTCCGTCTGTTGTACACACATAACAGCACAAAAACTACCCAATCGAATGGTTTTAAATTAAATGTATATAATCGTTGCAGAATTTTGTCGAGTCATTTCAAATTTCATAAATACCGAATCAAAACTTAAAAAGATACTAATAAAAGTTTTCTTCATTCTACTAAATCCCATCATACGTAATTAATTCAATGATATCCGATAATAGGTAAGGATTCTAGGTCGCAATGGTGAAGACGTCTTATTTAGGATAAAGTCCTATTATCTAGTAGTCCTATAATCTAGTACTACCCACTATTCATATTGAAATTTGTCACTACGTGACACTACAAGATTCTTACTATAGAATACTGTGTTCAAAGCATTTATCTTTCATTTACAGGGATACGCAAAAAGTTTGGTTACAGTACTTTCTATCAGCAATAATTATTGGAAGTACATTTTCAACTGTGGTGTGCGTTTTCAGATGTACCAGTTTATTATTATTATTATTATTGATGTACATAAATTCTATAGGTCCTATGCAGTGTTCCACAAAATAAATCTAGTACATTTTCGCTTATTGACGGAAACTGATGCTAGGGAATTTTCAACTTTTCTTAACTGAGCAAAACTTTTGCATAGTATATCATATACTCACAAATCAATGGATCATATACGAGGCTGCACAGAAATATTGGGATATCTTTCTGACTATAAATGGTAATTGCTAAAATCGAGTTTTCAAATGTGTCATGCCTTTTACAAATTGGTTACTTAAACTTGTTGCAGGGGCGGTCATCTCTTGCTTACTTAAACATCATCTTTCACCACATTAAATGGTAAAATATGTTGCAATATTCTGAATATGCTGGAAAATGATTCATAATACATGTTTGACTCATCATTTTTCTTTCTTGTTAAATTCTACACTAATAAGAAATGATTTCCCAAGAATGTAGTATTACTGAAATATTGCTAAAAGCTTTCAGTTCACACCGGAAAAAGTTAAATTTTGTAGTTAACTAATAGATTGCAATTCTCGTTTTGCAAATCATTGATTTTGTGTTCTTTCTTTCAAGAGATAAAGCTGATGTAAGGCTTTGTAATTAATAAAATTAGGTATATGACGCCATGAGAAATGGAGAAACCTTTCGACACAACTTGCGTAGAATTTTATAGTCAAAAGACCAGGGAAATGTTCGAAAGAAAATTTTCTCAATGACCAGAAAATAAACCCTGTTGCATCTCTATTCAATAGACTTTATTTCTTGTGATAGCCATCCTTTTTACGTACGTTCGTAATTATGTAACTACGTCGTTCCTATAGTCGTCGTCTGGTCCGCTTGTCTGTCTCTCCGTCTGCTGTACGCACACAACAGCGCAAAATCTGCCCAACCGAATGGTTTGAAATTTAACCCTTAAATGCGCGATTTTTTATTTGTTTCAAAATAATTATATATGATTCTCTGAAAGGTTTATCACTCAGGAAAAATAATGAAAAAAAAAACCAGAGGTACATTTTTTATATAATGCGTCAAACTTTTCTTCTGCTGCACATCTGCAATACGGTAAAAACTGGTGTCGTGTGGCTGTTTAACGCTAAAATATTGCAAATTAAAGGGTTAAAGGTTACGTTTTATAAAATAAATAATTCTATAAAATAAGTTATTTAGAGACATAGGGGAGACCGGGGCTAGTAGGCGCAGTTTTTAGTTATTGATTATTACAATTTTTTTTAAGTTTTTTAACAAACTTTAACTACACTTTTAAAAAACAGGCACTTGGCTATAAATACCCGGAGTTTTGAGTTTGTAGTTTATGTTTAACGAAAGCCTAAAATAAAAGGAAAACTGTGCGCCAACCTACCCGTCACGGGCAAAGTTGCCTATACCTATGGGGTAACATGGCACATGTTTATAAAAATTTAAATGAAACTCAAATAAGACACGCAGTTAAGAGAAATCAATTTCATTATCACCAGTAAGTTTAAACAAAGGCGTTATCGCCGTACAATGTAAATTCTAAATTACACCGACATAAAAATAATGAATAAAACTTTAACATTGAGTAACTTCTATCCCACTCGATATCATTATCAGAGTTACAGTTGTCACAAATAAAAAATCGAATGTCTCCGTTTCGGCAACTCTCGCGTGCCCAAAATCTTGCATTGCAACCAATTTTCTCTTTGTTTGCTGTATTTTAAGCTACCAGCACACACCAGGCACCGAGCCAATTTGCCCCGTGTTCAATGCGCCTATTAGCCCCATAATAAATTTCTTCACAAAAGGGAGACGCAACCTTCTAAACATAAATAATCCAAGTAAATCACATATGGGATAGCTACAGTTAATCATACATTCATTACAAGTACTTTAACTATATGTCTTTCAAAATAATAAATTCATAAATAAAAATTTAGTTTTCGTCCCTATTGCATATGATACAGTACTCAGCAAAACTTTAGACAATAATCGATTATGCTTCTGTGCTAAGAAGTATGTAACGAATTGTTGTAATTCAACTGTCATATATTTATGGGGACTTATCTGTCATACACAAGCAATAAATTTTAATTTATACACTTTACATAATATATAATGACAAAAAAAAAAAAAAACAAATTTAACACTGTTGCAAAAGTATAGACAATCTGTCTGTTAACAGAAAAATATCCATAAATTAAAATCGAACTGCACCTACATTGTCTGCTATTAATGCAAAAATGTGACTTTCTATCGAAGAAACTAGATCCTGCATCACTTGGGGGTCTATTTCGTGCCAAACACGTTCAACAGCTGATCGAAGTTCATTTACAGAGGGGTATTGTTAAAAAATTGCATAAACCGTATGAGATATGATGCCACAAAAGTTTTTGATTGGGTTCAGATCAGGGCTACACGCGGGCCAGTCGAAAATAGTAATATTTTGAGAGTTAAACCAATTTTTTGATTTGTATGCAACATGAATAGACGCATTATCTTGCTCAAATACATACTTTGGAAGAGATAAAAGTTCACCAAATGGCTGTAAATTGTATTCCAATGTATGTGTGTAGTCTTACGCAGCTTGGCCACCATTGAGAAACGCCAGAGATACTTGAGAATTAAAACAAAGTGAGGTCCAAGTCATCAACCCTTTCGAGGGCAAAGGACACATAATTTTAATTCCAGAAATGGCAAGAATATTTAATTAAAATTTTCCTTTTATAATATACGTGAAAATAAGCAATTTCATATTTTCTAATAACTTCGTTTATAAATTCTAGTATCAGTCCATTATTTCCACAGTTTATAAAAAGAATTACTCCGCGACAGGAAAGGGGTCAATATGTTGTGAGATTTCAAGGCTGGTTGTTTTATCATTTTCATGAAAACTAATGTACATTTTTCTTTAATGCATCTACGAAATTATCCGCTGACACAGAAAGCTCTGACTCACTTTTAATGCGATTAGCAGTCATCATTTGTCTAGATGCCAGTTTATGGATCCTTATATAATCTCGTTTTCTGGCCACACGAGTCCTTCCAGATCTATGTTTTGCTTTGAAAGAGTCACCCTTATATATTACTTAATAGATAGACTTCTTTGGCCGATTCAAAGCAGCTGAAATTTCTGCAACAGTCTTCCCTTTCGATTTCAGCTTCCATGCTTTAATCACTTCATCTGACTGAAAATTTCTTGCTCGCGGCATCTTCACTAACAGATGCTATCGCGAGGTGCACTTACATACTTCATGCATGTGACGTCATAAGTTTGAAATATTCGTTTTTCCGTGAACAATTGCCAAAAATCACAAAAGTGTCTAAACTTTTGCAATATGCAAATTTAACTTTTTTCAGTTAAATTAAATAATATCCTACATTAAAACCGTTATTTCTGTCCTAAGACGTTTAAAATATATTTAAAAATAAGTACAGTCATTTGCATAACCCAAGTTTTCGTATTTTGTATTTAAAGGTTAAAAATCACCAGTGTCTAAACTTTTGCTGAGCAGTGTATATTTGATATTGTGTAGAACAATATTTTTAAAATGTTGAGTTGTTAACCTGCACATAAAAATTATGATTACTTCGGGAAAATTTCGTAGGTAATTCAATTATTTTATAACTAAAAAAATGAAAGTAATATTATAGTTTTGATAAAATGTTTATTTCCCTTTGTTTAGGTTAGAGTGCTATCAGAGGCAAAAAGAAAAGTCGAGTTAAATATTCCAGTCAGCTCACAAAACTCTCACAGCAGTAAAGAAAAAAAATACCAACGAAGACTCGACGACGGAAGGATTACTTTTTCAAAACTTTATTTTGAAAGTGGGCAGAAGTAAGTTATTACTTTATTTCTCAAGATTTAATAGAACTAAGGAAGAAATTTTAAAAGAAAACAATTACAAATATCATTTATATAGGATCTCTTGCATAACGCAGGGCTGCCACAGATGACTATTTTTTTATTCTGTTCGCAACCGGTATTTTTCTAAAATAAATCATTAAATATATTTTTCTTGCACATGTTGTGAAAGAGTGTGTTACAGATTTCTATTTTAAGAAAGTGGTGCCAGTTAGAATTAAAAAATAGTACCTTGTGTCAGTTCTGATACCGGCATGCGACTAGGTATGTATTTAACCCTTTGAACTCTGGTGGTTGAATTTCTTCCCACTTAATTTTAATTCCCAAATGTCACAATGGCACCGGAATATTCGACCAAATTTATTTGAAAAGAGTTTAATGCATTTTTCTCGTATATTTTAAGCCGTATTTTTTGTTTTCAAAATACTGGTGCCAATCTGACATTTGGGATTTTTGAAGAAATTCACCCACCAGAGTTCAAAGGGTTAAACATATTCTCGAGTAGTAGTACATTGTTAGCTATGGTACACGTTGCCTATTCGGAGAACTGCGATTGCCGAACATGTTCCATTCGCCTCAACTAATCGCAGAATTCTGGTCTTAAAAAAAGAGAAGACTATTATTCGGAAATAGTGCAAAATAAGCATCAGTATCTCAAAAATAAGCGCATCTACGCATTTTACAGTATTAGGATGAACGGACCAGTTCAAAAAGAAACTCATCTGTGGTCAAAAAGGAAATTTAACACTATATATGCCAAAAATCCGTCATTTAACCGGTACCAAATGAAACTTTTTGAAATTGAATCAGAAAGTTCTTCCTAAAATAAATATAATATAAATCATTCTAAAAAATAAATTACATATTAATCGCTCTTGCTCGATTCGAAGACAGTTTACCCGCCACATCCCTGACACATAAGGTGGTGGGAGATAACTGTTATAGCAAATTAATAGATCGCTTTAACCCCCTTCGGGACGGGAGTCTTTTACGAAATCTTTAATCTTTTGTCACCGTTTTTTAAAAACAGAGATTTGTGTCTTCTTGAATCGAGAAAATGCGCTGATTAACCCCTTCACGGTCGCTTAATATTTGAAAAAACCATCAAAAGTGTACCTATTTTTTTTTATTACAGAAATTGAATAATTATAAGGTTTCTAAATAAAATATGCAATTAGTTTATTTTTAAGCCGAAAAAACAATATTTTATAGCCATATTCATATTTGTATAAAAGCCATCATGCGAGAATTATGTGTCTTAACCTCTTAAGCTCCGCCTCCGATAAATGTAGGTTACTTTTTTTTATTATTCAGATTGTTTGATTCCCACCACCGTAGTTTACGGCAGATAAAATGATGCGAAAATAAAGCCATTTACACTATTTAAAAAAAAACTGGTGGGAGTCAAACAATTTGAATTAAAAGATAGTAGCCTACATTTATCGGGGGCGGAGCTTAAGAGGTTAAGACACATAATTCTCGCATGATGGCTTTTATACAAAAATGAATATGGCTATAAAATATTGTTTTTTCGGCTTAAAAATAAACTAATTGCATATTTTATTTAGAAACCTTATAATTATTCAATTTCTGTAATTAAAAAAAAAAGGTACACTTTTGATGGTTTTTTCAAATATTAAGCGACCGTGAAGGGGCTAATATTCCAGTTATCATCAGAAAGGCTTGATTCATCAGAATCCATATCAAAATGACAAAAATATTACAAATCTATGACAAATCTATGGCATATTATAGATCGTACAAATCAAACCAGAGTGAAATATTTCTAAATAAAAAATCTGATGTGAAATACTCTTATAAAACTAGAGTAAAATTGCTCGGTATGCTTAGTGTTAACCCGAACCTATTTGAATGGGGTTATGAATAAAGAGTAGGAGACATATAGTATAGAGTGTACAATGAGTCACATGTACAGTCGTGGGAAAAAAATTAAACACCCCCTACTAACTCCTCAACAAATTATCGTAGACGAAAGTTACTGGTACCGAACGATTGGAAATAAAGTCTACTTTTAAATGTATATAAAACTTTTGATGTATATAAAATTTGCTTAGGGGGGCCCATCTACATATTAAAACGAACCCAAACTTCATTTTTTCAATGGCAATACCCGATTTTTACAAGCTATTTCAAATCTTCGATTCAAACTATGCATAGGCCCAAAATTTCAAGTCATTTGAATAATAAGTTTTTGAATTATAAACATTCAAAATTTAGTGCTTCTAATGTTAAATTACGAGTACATATTTTCATTAATATCTCCCGAAATTATAATCCTTATGTGCCAATTGGTTGTGTAGCAATAATACTAAAATACCCAAACATAAATACGTTGAATTTGCAATTTTGTATAATTTTATTATATGAATTATGAATTATGAAATTAATATTGGAAAAAAATATGAATTGCAACCTACAATTTTTTGATGGAGTTATATTTATTAAGTCCTGCTTTATGGAAATCCAAATTTTCACATTTTTCTTCCAAGTAGTTTTCAAATTATGCTTAAAAAACAGTAAAATGATGATCTATGATAGAAGTGACTAGATATTTTGAAATTTCTTCTGCTCTCCTGTAATCTAACAGGCTTCATTGACTGCTTGGGTGGCACATAACGTGCCTTGATCAAGAAGGGGGCTCTCTCGGTCAACAATCGTGTATCAAATTTCAATTTGGATACAGTCCTTAAAATACGCTCGTTTTAAAATAATTAATTTCTCGGAAACTTATGGTACGAATTGCATTAAAAAAAATTTTAGGCTAATTGACGGGTGTAGAGTTCATTTATGCTGTCAAAATTTGGTATTGCCATTGAAAAAAATGATGTTTGGGTTCATTTTAATATGTAGATGACCCTCTAAGCAAATTTTATATACATCATTTAAAAGTAGACTTTATTTCCAATCGTTCGGTACCAGTAACTTTCTTCTATGATAATTTTTTTGCAGAGTTAGTAAGGGGTGTTTACTTTTTTTTTCCCAGGACAGTACATAGAGTTTACAGTTTCAAATGAAGTAACTGAGGAAATTGTCACAAGATGGCAACTGACTTTTTACATCGGGTCAACAGTTTTTGATTACCGCCGAAGAAATTTTCAGCAATAAATTTTGAATTCTAACGTCTTATCCACGTAAATTTTCTTTTACAAAAATGGCAAAATTTTCTATTCGTTTTTATTGTAGGAAGTTAGATAAGCCTAAATAGGGTCTTATAACCTCTTTCCCTGACACTGACAGGGGTTGTTGCAATAAAGCGGAATAACAGGGCCTGACTACTGCTAAAGTAAACTTCCATCAGTAAAAATAAATATCTGATTTTGAGCATCATTATGACTGAAATTCTGCATTAATATGGCGTTTAAAGAAGTAGAAATTTGCTATTCAAATTTACTGGTGGAAGTTTGCCTCAGTGGTAATCAGCCATTGCGAAACCGGTTACAGTTGAAGCTTTACCATTTTGAGAATATTTCAATTACCCTTTATTCATAGTTCCATGCCTATTTGAAACTTACAGCATATCTTAACCCTTAACGGACCAATGCCGCCTGGCACACTTAACCAAATTTATTTGCTTGGCACTACTTTTTTTAACCATGCTGTTCTGGTTGGGTCTACATGAAACGAAATGGAATTTAACTGTTCATAACTTTTTTATTGAAAATTGTTTCGGCTCAAACTTTGACGAGTTTGTTGTTATGTGCCTAACATTTTGAAACAATTTTTACTTTGTTGATAAAATTAAACGCCTTTCTCCTTGCAGTTACATAATGGCTTCCTTAGATGCTAAATCCCTTTTCACTATCGTGCCTGTTCAAGGGGCAATTGATTGTTTGGAAAGAAGGCTGCGCGAATTTCATTACTCTTCCATTGAGATTGGTGAAATCCTGCATTTGGTTAGTATTTGTGTCAGGCAAACTGCTTTTCAGTTTAATAATTCTTTCTATTCTCAAACAGAGGGTTTGGACATGGGTAATCCACTGTATCCTGTTTTATGTGATATTTATATGCATTTTGTTGAAGAAAAACTCTTCAGTTTATATAAATTTTCCTTTCTGGTTTAGGTATGTTGATGATACTTTCATTTTAATTCCCTCGACGTGGATCTTTCTAATCTCCTTTCTCTTGTTAATTCTGTTCATCCTTGTATTCAATTTATTCTCGAAGTCGAAGAGAACAATTCTCTTCCTTTTCTTGACGTCTTGGCTTCGAAACACCCAGATCGGTTCTCTACCTCCGTTTATAGAAAACCTTTCGCTTTATCTCTTCCTCCTCATGCTCTTTCAAATCATCCTCCTCAACAAACAGTGGCGTCCTTTTATACTTTTGTTTTTAGGGCGTTACGCATTTGTTCTGACTCTTGTGCTCTGAATAATGAAATTAATTATCTCAAATCTCTTGCCCTTGCTCGTGGTTATAATCCCTCTCTGATTGATAAAGCTTTGCATAAATTTAATAAGCCTAAACGTCCCTTTTCTGATTCAAAAAATCCTCCTAATTTTAACTCTATAATAGTTCTGCCCTTTTATTCACTTCTGTGTTTCAAAATTGCTAAAATCCTTTCTCGTTTTAATTTTAAAGTTATCTTCAAACCTATGAATAAAATTAAATTCTCTTCTCTAAAAGATCCTATTCCTACTGAGAACCGATGGGGTATTTATTTTATTCCTTGCTCTTGCAATTTTGGTTATATTAGTCAAACAAAGAGAGCTTTAAAATTCAGATTAGGCGAGCATCAGAGGTATATTGCAAATCAAGAAATCTCTAAATCTTCGATTGCTTCTCACTGTTGGTCTAGCAGTCATTGTTTCAATTTCTCCAAGGCCAAAATTATTTCTTCCCCTGCCTCTCCCTCTCACTTGGATTTTCATGAAGCATATTTTATTTCTAAAAAATCTGCTAATCTTGTCAATGATCTCCCATCATCTCCTTTCCTATCTCCAGCGTGGAAATTACTTTTGTAATTCTTTTCCCTCTTCTCTTGTTTCTTTTCTTTTTCTTAACCATTTGGAAAAATGGTTATTGTTCTCGTCAGGGTAGAAAATCAAAAGCATATCTGAAGGTTTTTATTGGTTTAATCCGCATTTTATTCGTTTTCTGATTGGTCTATACAGTAATCTGTATTTCCCTTTACTTTCAACAGAGATGCATACCTTCTGTTGCCACTATGACAAAAAAGTAATAAAAACTACAAAAAAAACTCAGAAACAAATTGAGATACAACAAATCGCATTTAAAAGTACATTTTTTTTTGTTTTGTTAAAAAAAGAAAAAAAGATCTTTTGTTTTTTTTCTTGTTTTATTCTTTTAGTTTTCTTTATTTATTATTGTTATTTATATTTTTTAATTTACTTTCTTTGTTTTATTTAAATTTTGTTTATTTCTTTTATTTCCATTTTTTCCCTATCAATTTCTCTTCTATCTTTTTTACAACACTTTTCTCTTGTGCATGTGCTCCTTTCAGCTAGCGCCATCTGTCGCATTCTTTGCAACATTCTCTACCTTTCAGTTCATTTTTGACCTTGTCCGCTTACGTACACGTGTTTACTGTAGCTGATGACGTACTGTTATATTTTTACCTCGAAACGCATCCTATGTATTATTTTTATTTTATGGTGATTTTTTACAAAGTTTTATTATTTTAATTGCTTCATATCGCCAGTTTTCGGTGCAGTTTTGCTGTTTCGCCAATAATGAAAACTTTATTTCCACCTATAATAAAAAGGGAACTTGTCTTAGAGAAAAGCACGAATCTTGACAATATCTCAGAGGACGAGGAAAATTAATATCTGGTGTGTGTTGGTACTTTAGAAACAGCAAACACCTATAAAAGTATGTGCGATGCAGTGTTTAAGCACATGTGGCCTACACCACACTCGATTTTACATTTGTGATAACTGTAACTCTGATGATGATATCGAGTACGATAGAAGCTACTCAATGTTAATGGTTTACTCGTTATGTTTATGTCTGTATATTTTAGAATTTACATTGTACGGGGATAATTCCTTTGTTTAAACTTGTTGGTAATAATAAAATTGATTTCTCTTAACTACGTGCAGGGCTCGCACCGTTGCTAAAATTTTCGCACTTTGCTACCAGTATTTTAAATAAGATTTCTTCGTGATAGATTCCTTTAACATCTATAATAGAATTATACAACAAAGATTATTATTTTAATTTAGTGGTAGGAAACTGCGAAAATTTTAGGAACGCTGCGAGCCCTGTACGTGTCTTATTTGAGCTTAAATTAAATTTTATGAAGCGTGAGCCAACTTACCCCATAGGTATAGGCAACTTGTCCCGCGACGGGGTAGGTTGGCACACTTTTTTTCTCTTACTTCAAGTTTACTCTAAACATAAACTACATAGAACTCCGGATATTTATAGCCAAATGTCTGTCCTTTAAAAGGACAGTGAAATTTTATTAAAAAACTTAAATAAAAACTTAATAAAAATTAATAACCAAAAACTGCGCCTACTAGCCCCGGTCACTCCTACAGGGTTCGTACGGGTCCTTGAATTTCCAGACAGAGATATTCTTCCGTACCAGTATTTTCTCATAGAAAATCTCTCCTTTAAAAAGTCGAAGTTTCGCGCGTTTATACTAGATTTAATTTTCTATTAAAAAATACTGATATTTGCCTTGAAAATAACGGTACCCGTACGAACCCTGAGATAGATACCGATCGCGGTGGATTTCGAAGAATTTTCTTGTCTGTCAGCTTGACACCCGTTTTTCATCAGGATTATTGTGACAAACTATAAGGGGAAGTAGGGGCATCACAAGGATTCAGATTTGCATAGCAACCAAGTACCGGAAACGTCATCGTACGTCACCAGGTGGTACTGTTCTTGAGAGCACTGGAAGGGAAATAACTGCTTTATCGCAGTCATTCGAGCAGTAGTTGCCTTGAGAAGAACATGCAATATTTTACGGACAGGGAGATGGCAGACATTTACTTCGTGTACGAATTGTCTGGTGGCAATACACCAACAGCTCAAAGACTGTGTCGAGAACGGTTCCCACAGAGAGATGTACCGGACTGTCTGATGTTTTTTAATTGCGGGAATAACTTACAACTACTATGTCCGTAAAATATTTCATGTTCTTTTCAATGCGACCACTGCTCGAATGATTGTGATAAAGCATATATTTCCCCTCCAGTCCTGCCGTGAACAGCACCACCTAGCGACATACGACGACGTTTGCGGTCATGTGTTGCTATGCAATTCTCAATCCTTGTAATGTCCCCTCCCCCCCCTTTAAATTTTGTCCCAATAATCCTGGGACACCCTGTATAAGAGTTTTGTAGTATCATATTCGCCAAAGATATTAATATGTTTGAAAATATCTCATTTGTTCAAATAGGTTTATCTATTCATTAAGTAATGCAGTAACTCTTAAACCCTTGGAACCAGCGTTTCGTATACGAATTTCTTTTTTCAATACTACTATTTTTCACATAGCAATTATTGTCTTATTTAATCACAAAAATTCTACGAATAATAACAATTGTTACCTTTCTAAAATAATTACCTTTAGAAAAGGTTAAACGTACCTTGTGGAAACGTTTAGATATGTGTTGCTGGTCCAGTGCCTGGTTACATCTAGGACAAACTTCCACCATTAAATTTGAATAATAATTTTCCTCTTATTTAACCCGGGAATGCTCGCGCATATACAGGATATGTGCAATTTATACTTTGCCACCAATAAATTCAAATAAAATTTGTCATGTTATTTAATCGTTGACATTAGTTACAAATTCTACGATGTAATTTGAAGCTTTCTCGAAAAATAGTGGTGAGAAATGTAATGACAGTGCCCACACTGGGTATGTCATACCCTGCGCGAGTAATCCTGGTAGACGCCTTATTTATGAGGAAATTCCAGGGTTCGTACGCTTCAAGGACTTTCAAGCACCATTTACCAGAATTTTTGTAAAGTAGTATTTCTCTTATTTAATGAAAATAAATTCTATTTCCTATATCTGAATTCTTTGATGCGTCCGAACCCTGAATTCTGTTAGAATAAGGAAAAAAATTCTTTTTTTACTGGTGGAAGTTTATTCCAGCGGTAATCCGACCCTGAGGAAAAATATAGGACGTCGCAGTAAACTTGCTCCATTAACTTATTTTTCTCAGTTATTTTATAAATTTATTAAGTGTACATAGTCATATTCATCTGAATAAAAAATACTAAAAGTTAAAAATGTAATTATATAAAAAATTCAGTTTCATTGATTTCTCTTAAGCATTTGCATTTTCATAAGTCAAAACACAATTGGCTGTCATTTGAGAAACACTCCTTTTTTAACATATGCATATTTCAATAAAACAAACAGTTCTATAAGGGATTTTTTACGAAACATGTACTATGTGTATAGACTATTTTTATACAGACTTTAACCCTTTAGTGAGCAGCTTTGCGTATATGCAAACGAAAGTGTTTTGAATTTAATAGATTTTTTTATTCCTATAAACCTAATTTACACCAGAAAATTAAAATAGCAATATGTGCTTTAATTAATAACAGACATTCCGTATTTAAATAAAGCGAATTTAACCATTAAAACATTCTTTCTCGATGGGGACAGGGCACCTTTAAAACCTTAAAAATCAATTTTTTATTTTTTGTAAATTTCACTTTAAATATTATTCAAGGGTACATTATATGCATTATGGTAAGCATTTATCAAAAAAAAAAAGAATTTCTTTTTTTTTTTTTTTTTTGAGAAACAAATGGAATTTTACTCGTTGTCTTAGAAATCTTCGAAATGCCCCCTGCGCATTCCATATCAATGAAAATCCCGAATATTTTAAAGAAAAGTTTGGTTTATATACATAAATAAAACTGTCCATCGAATTTTATATATTTGAATGTAAAAGTTAAAAAAAAAAAAATTCAAAATTTTTCAAAAAAAATTTTTTTTTGTAAATTTTATTTTAAATATTACTCAAGGGTTCATTATATGCATTATGGCATCTGTTTATCACAAAAAAAAATTATTTTTGAGGAAAAAATGGTATTTTACGCGTCGTCTTAAAAATCTTCGAAATGCGGCTTGCGCGTTCCATATCAATGAAAATCCCCAATATTTTTTATAAAAGTTTGGCTTATATATATAAATAAAACTGCTTCGAATTTTATATATTTAAATATAAAAATTAAAAAAAATGAAAAATTTTGAAATTTAATTGAAAAATTTTGAAATTTTTTCGAAAAAATTTCAAAAAATTTTGATTTTTTTTTTAACCTTTATATTCAAATATATAAAATTCGATGCACAGTTTTATTTATATTTATAAACCAAACTTTTATAAAAAAAATATTGGGGATTTTCATTGATATGGAACGTGCAAGCCGCATTTCGAAGATTTCTAAGACGACGCGTAAAATTCCACTTTTTTCTCAAAAATAAATTTTTTTTCTTTTTTTTTTGTGATAAATGCTTACCATAATGCATATAATGTACCCTTGAATAATATTTAAAGTGAAATTTACAAAAAATAAAAATTTGATTTTTAAGGTTTTAAAGGTCCCTTGTCCCCTTAAATAAAGCGAATTTAACCATTAAAACAATCTTTCTGGTGTAAAATCAGATTCTCTGAAGTACGTAATTTATTTTCATGGGAATTAAAGGGTTAAAGGTTAAGTTTTATAAAATAAATAATTATATAAAATAGGGTATTTGGAGACATACTTATTAAAATATTTACTAATTTGCAATATTTTAGCGTAAAACAGCCACGCGACAATAATTTCTACTTGTATTGCAGATATGCAACAGAAGAAAAGATTGACGTATTATATATAAATGTATCTCTGATTATTTTCATCATTTTTCCTGTGTAATAAACCTTTTAGAAAATCATGTATAATTTTTTCGAAACAAAATAAAACATCACGCATTTAAGGGTTAAATTTAATTTTTTACTTTCATAGATTCCAACTGTTAAGCTTTTGTGTCACCACTAAAGTTTAACAACATATTTTATTTCATTTATTCACAGGTTCCGGCAATTGAAAAGACGAAACGTACTATTACATTTTAGTAATATGAAAAATGTAAAAGTTGGCAGTTACGGACTTTATATAGAGCACATTGCGATGCATCCAGCTCTTTTCTTGTCTCCAGGCTTGCTCAATTCAACCCTCTAATGCCCATGGCAGCATCAGCGTTTCAAATTTAGCGGATTTTGTAATTCGGATATTTTAAATTCACACCAGAAATTTAAAATAATAATATTGGCTTATTTTAATAACAGACATTAAGTATTTTGATAAAGTGAAATATATTATCGAACTTTTCTGGTATGAATTCAGAATTATGGAATTTCTTACCATGGGATTTAGTGGATTAACACTAGAACGGCCATTAGCGGCCATTTTGACAGGTACCAAATAAAAATATTTCGATTCGAACAACCAGAAATTTTTATTCTAAAATAAGTTAAATAAGCACAATGGAGGAATAAGTTAAATAGTTTTAAATAAAAATTCTGGTGTAAAATATTTATATAACACTTGAGTGAAATGTCCGGCCGTTCTAGTTTTATAGAGGGATTATTGAACTAGTACAATATAACAGCAAGATAAAATATATATAAGTGACATCCATACGAAAACAATAAAATAAAATAAAGACCGCAAAACAGGAATCTGCTTTTTCAGAATTTAGTGTCGCCCCTGATGAAAAATAATATATATGTATACATAAATAGTACAAAACATATTTCAATTTTAAGCAATTTTAACCCCTTAAGGGGCGGTGGGATAAAATATATCCCACCTAATATAAACAAAACTCTCACCAGAATATTTTAACTAAATTTTATATTTTTAACATTGGAGGTAAATTTTTAACCACGAAAACACTACACCAAATAAGCCAAATGACACTCAAAATGCAACACCAGAACAACCCAGTAGTTCTAATTATGCCAATGACTTAAAAGAAATATTTAAGACCTTCAAGGAGATGAAAGAACTCCTAAAATTTAACAAATTCATCCAATGTTTTAAAAATATTGCTAACCAAACTAAAAATATACAAGATCCAGTAGAAAAAATACTCATCCTTATGAGTGCTATAGAAACTTTAGCCGCGGAATTTAACACATTTAATGATGAGTAACTCCTCTTCTACCTTTTCCTCTCTAATTTTTCTTTCCTGGAACTGTAACTCCTTGCAGAATAAATTTAACGAACTTAAACTCTTTATGCACGAACATCCCCAAGTTGATGTTATTTTCCTACAAGAGACTTTCAACCCCACCTTCAAGATTAACATCCCTGGGTACAGGCTATTCCATACACCTCGTGCGGATGGTACGCACAGAGGAGGTACCGCTATTTACATCAAGAACCATCTTCCACACTACCAGTCGCACAACCACACCTTTAATGATCTTGAGTATACCAGTATCAATCTTAAACTTCCTCATATCAATATTAAATTAGCTTCTATATATGCTCCACCCACTGGTAACTTACCTCTTAATAGTCTTACACAGCTTTTTTCACACCATCACCACTGCTTTTTCGTAGGCGATTACAATGCCAAAAGCAGACGCTGGAATTGCCATGGCAATTCTCGGCAGGGTACCTCTCTTCACAACTTAGTCCAAAACTTAAAATTAAATCTTCATGCACCACCCAGACCAACGCACATTTCCAAATTGCCTGGTGCCCGGGACTCTATCATTGATCTTGCTCTTTCCAAAAATCTTCCTTACCCTATCTACTCTACAGTTATTAATGATCTCTCCTCTGATCACCTGCCTGTCTGCTTTAAAATAGATATTATTAATCTTCTTTCTCCCCCCCCCCTTCCGTGGCTATTGACTGGAATAAATTTACTAACTACCTTAACTCTCAGGACATCACCTTCCCTGATATTAATAATACCGATGACATTGATGCGGCTGTTGAACATCTAAACTCCCATATCACTAATGCTCAAAATTTTTTTTCATTTAACACCTTCAAAAATAATTTTGCCTTTGTCCCACCCCGTTATATTTACAACCTTATCAAACAGCGTAATCGGCTCCGGCGACAATTTCAAAGTTCAAGAGACCCCTCCATTAAACCTCTTCTCAATAGGTTAAACAATAAAATCAAAAACAGTCTTTATAAAGAAAAACAGAAAAGTTGGAACAACTTTCTCAAAACTTTATCATACGAGGACAACTCTCTTTGGATTCTTAAACGCAAACTGAATAAACACTACACTTCCATCCCCCCCTCACATCTAATAATGTTACCGCTTATACTGACCAAGAAAAAGCTAACATGCTTGCTAATTCTTATGCCACCCAATTTTCTCCTAATCCTACCCTTGCAAACCAAGCTCATCTTGATCATGTTAACGAAACAGTTCGGAATTTTTTGGCTAACCCCCCTCAAGATCCTCCCCCTAAAATTCAACCTATTGTTATCCACAATATTATCAAAAAACTCAAAAAGCGTAAAACCCCAGGATACGATAAAATTACTAACTCTGCTCTTAGAAACCTTCCTCCTAATTGCATAATATATATCACTGACCTCACTAATGCTTTCTTAAAACATAACTACTTCCCTAAACCCTGGAAACTTTCTATAATCTCTCCTATTCCAAAACCTGGAACTAACCTGTCTGACCCCACTAATTACAGACCTATCTCTTTGCTACCTTCTATCAGTAAAGTGGTGGAACGTGTCATTCGTGCCCAGTTGCAGGAGTTCATTCAGCAGCACAACATTCTCATGCCCGAGCAGTTCGGCTTTCGCCCAAAACACTCAACACAACACCAGCTTCTTAGGGTTGTTGAGTTTCTCAGCGAGAAACTCAATGCAAAAATTCCCGCAGCTGCCATCTTTCTTGATGTCGCAAAGGCATTTGACAAGGTCTGGCATATGGGCCTCATTTACAAATTAATTCAGCTCGGTTTTCATCCCAGACTTATACATTTAATATATTCGTACCTTTGCGACCGCTCTTTTCAAGTCCGCATAAACAACATTCTTTCTATTATTCTCCTTATCCTAGCGGGCATCCTTCAGGGGAGCGTGTTGGGCCCATTTTTATTTAACATTTTCTTTAACGATATCCCACGCTCCTTGCACACTCACCTCGCTCTTTATGCGGACGACACCTGTATTTACGCTTCGGCACACCACCCGTATACTCTTTACCGGTACCTACAGACTCATGTTGATGACTTCATGAACTGGTGCATGCTTTGGCGCGTTGTCATAAATGAAACTAAAACTACTGCAGTATATTTCTCTCGCAAAATAATTTTCCGTAACAGAATCATTATTAACAACACTGTTATCCCTTGGTCTGACCAAGCTAAGTATCTTGGGGTCATTCTGGACCGCCGCTTAACCTGGAAAAAGCACACTTTCTCCATCAGAGGTAAAGTCGCCGGAGCCTTTAACTCTATAAAACCTCTCCTTAACAGTAAAACCTTGTCTGTTCACAATAAATTAAGCCTCTATAACTCATGCATCCTTCCCATCATAACCTATGCCAGTCCGGTCTGGGGCTTCACTTGTAAGACCACTATGGACAACCTTAGTCGCTTGCACAATTCCAACCTGCGTACTGTCCGTAACGCATCTCGTTACCTTCGCAACTCCACGGTCCGAAGAGACCTTAAAACTACTACATTACGTAAGCGCATAAACGACTTAGCCAAAAAATTTTATGATAAAATTTTTGACCTCCCTAATGAAATTGTAGCGGAGCTACCGGATTAAGACGCTTTTGAACCCCACCATCGGAAACGGCCCAGGTTTTCCATAATTATGGACACTCAGTATCATCTGAGTTCTCCACGCTATTTTTGCCTTCTCTTATTTTTCTTTTTATATACTTTTCTTTTAGAAAAAAAAAAATTCTCTATATACATAGAGACAATAAAAACAGAAAAACTTAAAAAATAAAATGTATGGCCCTGAATTGTCCCTTTTTTGGTTGGATGTTGTGGTCTTGCCACCCTAGCTTTTCTTGCCCTTGCTTGGTGAGTGTTTCACTGAACAGTACTAACTTTAACTTTCAAAAATCCTTATAGTAGTTTTACAACTACAGTCAGACTTTAATTACTTTAAGACTCATGTAAATTTTTTAAGATTTATTGTTAACTTTCTTTCTTCTTAAGTTTTTACTTAAATTTATTTTTATTCCTATTTTCCTTAAATTTCTTATTTTTCTCTTGTTAACTTCTTATTTCTTATAGTAGCATTGCTACAGTTTAACTTTATCCCAATGGCTCATTAAAACATAAGACATTCTAATTTCCTAGTCTGGGTGTTAAGCTGATAACAGCTAGGAAACCCCTCAATGCTGATTACCTGTTCAGTAGCTGTTCAGTTCAGTTGAAAAATTGCTTTCCCTTATTTAAAAATAAAAGTTTTCAATTATTCCGGTGAGAATTCAATATTTAGAGACATTTTCGCTTGCCCCTCAAGGGGTTAAGCACACGCTTTTATTTTATGTAAAATGACGTCATTCGCATCTGCTTAAGAATTCCACATTTACGATCAGCTCTTAAACATCTACAGTAAAGTAGGCATAGGACGTCACTATCGCGAAATAATATACAAATGTGGCAAAAAGATGGCGTCATTCAAGAAACTCGACCGAAAAAACGGCTGTCTAATGATTCATAGGCCTTCATTTGTTTGTAACATTAATATGGATACTTAAAATTAAATATAGTTTATAATAGCTCCATCTTTTAACAGAAATCATTCGTTTATATTTTTTCAAAATAGATCGTATTTTAATTACATCTTCTTTCAGTTGTTATGAAAAAATGGTAACAAAAATATATAATTAATATTTTACAACTATTTTTCCTTTACTTTCTACAGAAATTGAGTACTTCCGTTGCCAATAAATTTAATGGCAATAAATTTACGCAAATGGCTCCAAAAACTAAAAAAAAAATAATAATAATAATATTTCAAAAATAAGTGGAGATGTAGTTTTCAAACAAATTGCATTTAAAAGTACACCTTTTTCCAATACGACGGTATAAAAATTGAAAATATGCGATGCTTAGAAGTAAAAAAAAAATTGCTATAGAGTATTTAATCGTACTGCTTTGTTTTCTTCTTTGTTTTCTTTTGGCTTCTGTAAGGTAACGTTATTTTTTGAAAATGACACAAAATAAGCTGGGAGAAAGGAATAGCATACCGTACCGGGGGCTAAAAGCAATAAAGAAAATTTAGTAATGACCATGAGTTATATTTATGACAGAGGGAAAACACATCGTAATTTATCTTTGCCTTTTTAAATTATATTTTCTGAAATAAATGCGTAAATAAACCAAAAATGTGACAAAACTAATTGCTTATAACAGCAGAAAAATCCAATTCTTAAATAAAATTAACAATGCAGATTGCAAACGTTACACATCTAGGAAGTAATTATAAAGCTGGAGTTTTCATTATATTTTTCTTATAGTAGTTTTAATTTAACCACATGTTTTAATTGAATTTATTGAACCGTAATTGTCTTAAACTTTCATTTTTACAAAATGATTCACACTTTATCTTTTCATTATTTGTGATGAGTAACTTAAGCTAAAATCTCATATTTCGAATGTCTACTACCTAAAGGCATGACACATATGTGAAAGAAATTGATTTGCTCTTAATACTTTGCAGGCGAATGGCATTTTCAGTATTTTTAACCCTTTTCAAAAAAAGTTGAAAAGTGTTTATGACTTCGGTTTGTCTGTCCGTCTAGCCGCATGTACGTCTGTCGGTCAGCCCACTCTCTAACTCTCGTAAATATACTAGGATTGCCCTGAAATTTTCGGATGTTATTGACGTTTTCCCTAGCATGTTCTCTATTTCAAATAAAGTTTGTTGCATGTTTAGTTCATTTACAGAGACAGTCAAAAGTATTCCGTTACATTACGACCAGTGGGAAAAATCGTTTTAAATGATTTTTAATAATGCTATACACTTTCAAACATAATAAAATTGATATGCATTTATGGAGTGCACTAAAATATGCATTCTGTAGAACAGGGTTGTCAAACTGTGGCCCGCCGGATACCACTAAAATTTTACAGTTATCTTTGCCTTATCTAATCGTCGAATTGCTACGATTCAACTTGTCGACTATTTCTTTAAAATTTTATTGGTATCCGGCGGGCCACAGTTTGACACCCCTGCTGTAGAATATGCGGTGCAAAGAATAATTATTCATTTACAGGGCCACAAAAAAGAATTCCGTTACATAATGATTTGGGATGGAGAAAATTGTTTGCAGCGTATTTTAATTATTTTAAGCTATTTCATATATAATGAAATTGATATCCGTCGCTGAGGCTTACTTTAACTTATTTGATGTATAATACGAAGTGCATAGCATTTACAGGGACAAAGATTTCAGATACTATATTGTATCCGAAGTACTGTACATTAGCGATGATTGCTAGAAATGCATTTTTAATTATGATATGCGCTATTATGTTTCACTATATTCATGCATACTATATAGTGTGTATAAATGCTATAAGTCATATACATGGCTAAACAAAAGAATTCGTAAGGGTTACTGGATAAAATGAGTTATGCATTTTTACGCTGAACTACATTCAGTTTACCAAGAAATGTTTGTAGAACATAAATAAAATGATATACAGGGTCACGCAGAGAATTGGATACATGGCCGTATATAAATAATAATTTCTGGAAATGTGATACAAGTAGTTTTAAGAGTGTTTTAATTTGAACTGCAAATTTAGCTAAATAGTGGCGGGTAATATAGATAAACTAAATGGTTGTACAAAAGTATTCAGGCATGTATCCATATATTAGTATAAATTGCTGAAAGAGAAATTTCAACCTGTTATGTGTTTTCTTGCTAACCTGTTTTCCCATTATATAGTATATATATACCAACCTACAGATCAAATACAGGGCTGTTCAAAAGAATTGGAACACATATTTGGCTATGGACGGTAACTGCTGAAATCAGTTTTTCAAACGTTTTATGCGTTTTCTAAAATGTTTACTTAGTTATCTTGCTTCCCAAAATAATGAAGTTTTGTTAAAGCATTCAGGAAGTGTTGGAGTTTCATAATCTATGCTTAACGCATGAGTTTTCTTTCTTGTTTAAACGTGTATCAGGCAAATCCAGATATTGCCCATGTTAATCAAATGTCGCTGTCAACTTCTGAAAGATCACGATCTCTACTAATAAAATTATTTTATTTAACAAGTTAACCTTCCACCTACCAGAAGGGTCCAATGGGCACAACAAGGAATGCATTTTGCATGTCCCTGTCGTGTCCATTGGACATGTTCGGTAGGCGGAAATTTAAAGTCTAGAGTTTAACAGGCATTGTGAATAAATTAAAATAAAATTACTGTTAAAAATTTTCTGGTATAAATGCGGAATAACAATCTCGTAATTGAGATTACTGTTTTCTGTTTCCAAAGTTTGTTCTATTCGGGACTGTGATCACAGTCTCCCATCTGTAATGAGTCAATATACAAAAGTGAACTTAAGATTACTGATTGCTGAAATGTTTTACAAAAAAATATGCTTTTTTTCTATCAGTTTTGAAATAACTGTATAATTTTTAAATATCTTAAATTACTTCATTGATTCAAGATTTTTTGGATGTATGCGCCAGATATGAAAGAAAAATACAGTTCTGAAATGGTTTACTGCTTCACTAGTTCTAGAATCACATGTTTTTCCAATGCATTAATTTCCAAGTATAAAGTTCTATCATGGTTTAAGGAAAAGTTGTGGCTTGATTTAAACTGCTTTACTACTTCTAGAACAGGGGTGGCCAAATGTGGCACGCCGCATACCACTAATTTTTAAAGAAATAGCCGACTTCTTAAAAAGAGATTCGACGATTAGATAAGGTAATGATTACTATAAAATTTTAGTGATGTCTAGCGTGCCACAGTTGGCCAGCCCTGTTCTAATATCACATTTTTTAGAGTGTATTAACCCTTTAATTCTCGCTCCCGTGATATTCACAGGCTGTGATGGTCTGTGTGTTCTATTCAGATTGTTTGATTCCCACTAGTTTTATAAAATAATGCAAATGGCTTTATTCTGGTAACATTAATTAAATAAGGTGTATAATTCTTTTTCAAAAAAGAGGTGGCAATAAGCAATCTGAATTTTTAAACCGTAATTTAATGCGACCGTTAAGGGGTAAATTTCCAAATACTTGTTCTATTTTATAATATTTTAAATTGATTAGGAATCTCAAGAATAATCTTTGAATATTGCCGTTAGGGTTTGGTTTTTGGCGATGTGGTGTTAGATTTTGTATTGCATGTTTCGAAATATATCACACTCAAAAAAATTATTATCCCTTTGCGCTCGACGTCTCTTACACAAATTTTATTCGATCGGCACCACTTTTTTAAAAGAAATTTCGTTCAAATACACAATTTCAAAAATGCTCTGATTAAATAAGGTACATTTTATTTTCCTTTATTACTGGTGCAAAAAATAAATTTTGCAAAGAAATATTATATCTTCGCAGCGGAGCCCACGAGTGCAAAGGGTTAATAATCAAAATCTAATATATATTATATTATTTCAAATATTATTTGTAAAAATTTGTTTGATGCTGATAAATAAAGATCTAAGATGTTAAAAATAAAGATCTTATTCGCATTAATTTGTATGGTGTAAAACAAACATTAAAACACAGAATTTTCACATGATGGCTTTTCCATAAATGTGAATTTGTTCTATAACATTTTTTTCGCCTTCAAAAAAACTAATTCCATATTTTATATAGAAACCTTACAATTATTCAATTTTTTTTTAATAAAAAAAAGGTTTTTCCAAATATTAAGCGACCGTTAAGGGGTTAAATGATTCTTTTATGTATGTGGTAACTGTATAAAATTTGAAACATGAATTCAATTCAAAATCCTCAAAACTGTTTCCCTATTCCTCTTCCATTGGTTAAGCCAATATGGGAACCAATTAACCCTTACCGGCGCGGAGTAATTCTGTTTATAAACTAATGAAGTAATGGACTGATAGCGCAATTTATAAACGAATTTATTAGAAAATACGAACTTGTTTATTTTTATGCACATTATAATAGGAAAATTTTAGTTAAATATTCTTAGTGCCGTTTGTCTGTTTTGGAATTAAAATTAGGTGTAATTTTTTAAGGACACCGCGCCGGTAAGGGTTATGAGCCAATAAAAATTTAAAAATCAGATCAAAGCTGTAGACTTCAAGAGGGTGGAGTCTTTACAGTTAAATTAAAAATTGCAAGCCAGTTTCTCGAGAACACAAAACAAAAAGCAACATATGCACCAAAATTCACTCAGAAACAATTAGCCGTTTTAAAACGGAGAAAATCCGAAGAAAGGGATTTAACACGTTCACTGCTAAGCCCATAAAGTGAGAATTTTCAAATTTCTTCTTGAAAGTCGTTCGCCACCACAAATTCAGAAAAGTAAATTTCGCTTTACTAATACAGCGAAATTTCTGAAAATAAATATGGCAATTTTTTTAAATCTAAAATAATGGTGGCAAAGTAATAAATAAATTAAACCACAAATATTAAAGCTGCGAGTATACTCGTAGCTTGGCAGCGAACGTGTTAATGGAAAAAAGGCCGATGTGTTAAAATTACTAACGCAAAAAAATAGAGGATAAATATATACAAAACCTACATGGTTACAGGGTTGCCATTAGCGAGTATTTTTTCATTATTTTGTCTACTACTATTTGGATAGAAATAATAATGTACTTTGAATATTAGTAGAAATGTACTCCGAAGATTATTGTTTCGAAATATTGATAACAAAAAAAATAACAAAGAAATACATAGTCACCAATGTCCACTCTTACTATATCAGGGATGAAATCAGCAAGTGAAATAAAAGGAAGAAATATTTAATAATAACCACAGGTTATTTTTGTGACAAAAATTTTATTTTATTTCAGCCTTTTCTTATAATATATTTTGAAAGATGTGAAAAATGAAATAGCTAAATCAAGAAGATGTTAAAACTAATTTCTTATAACAACAGAAAAATCCTACTTTTAAAATTAAATTAACAATACCGATTGTAAACGTTAGACCTAAAAATGGTCGTTACAAAAATGGTATTTTCAATTATATTTTTCTTTCTTTTATTAACAGATATAATGGGGTCAATCAGGCGAACTTCCAACATAATTCAATGCTGCCACTGGCTACTTATTTTTTAACCCCTTAATTCTCGCTCCCGTCATATTCACGGGCTGTGTCTTTTACTCAGATTGTTCTATTCCCACCAGTTTTATTAAAATAGTGTATTTGGCTTTATTTTAGTATCATTTTACCTGTAATTAAATAAGGTGAATATTTCTTTTTCAAAAAAATGGTGCCAATAAGCAATTTGAATTTTTAAACCGCAATTTAATTCGAGGGTTAATTCTACCTCGCACAACTTTTTAAAAGCAAAAACCCAGATATCATGAACATTAGCAGGAAGTTTGATTTTTTCTGACATTATCTTACTGTGACAAATTTGAATTGAGAAATTCGGAGTAAATTTCCCGCAAGGTATATCATCCCCCCATTTGCATAAGTACTTATTGTGAAACTGATGGCAAGACTGTCACGAAAATTCACGAAAGTGACGAAAACAAAAATTCCCTCTGTTGAGAGAATAGACAATCAGCACATTCGCAGATATTGCAGAAATTTTATTTGGTTGATACCGCTTTTAATAAACGTTATACTTATCAAATACCAAACAAGGCTCGCGCTGGAATTTGCAAACATAACTTTAACTCGTTTAAAGTGATGAAAACGACGCATGCACCTTCTGACGGTGTTTTCGCTTCAATAGACCTGATCAGGTCTATGAACTCCTCGGAAGCAGTGTTGCCAGATTCTTGATTGGCACCACTTTTTTGAAATGGTAAAATGAGCCTTATTTAATGGCATATTAATCAAGGCGAAAACAAAGGTAATTTTACCGTTTCAAAAAAGTGGTGGTAGTCAAGAAATCTGAATTTTAAAAAAGTAGCCCACTGTCAACGCTGCTCCGAAGCGGTTAAGCTTATAGTGTAACATTTAAAAATACATACATAATTACGTCTGGATTACTTAATAATTAAACACAATTTGCATAACTACAGACATACACACATTAAAATTTTATTAAAAATATTTAAAATATAGTTAAAAATATATGTAAACGTTTCGGCTATTTTCATAGCCCTCATCAGTAAACGAGCAGAGTCACAAAACAGCAAGAGCCGCAGTAAACGAAAAAACAGTTAAAATTACGGTCTAAGTAGGATAAAATAATCAGCAGGGACTTGGGTTGCTTCGTTGATTGGCGATTCAGCTAAAACAGTTCTCCAACCCTCAAGGAAGACACGGCGAGTGAGTAACTGAAGAGGTTGTCACAAGATAGCGACTGCCTTTTTTTTTTCTTAATCGGATCTACAGTTTTCGATTACCGCCGGGGCACACTTCCCACCAGTAAAATTGAATAGAAAATTTCCTCTTATTTATGGAAATATTTTCTCACAAATATGTTAAAAATTTATATTTGTTTCTACTGGTATAAGTTTGCCTGATAAAACAGGCAGTTTGTTTCACTGATTGTCACAATATGGCGGAAATACCTGTCGACCGCCAAAATAAATTTACACCAGTAAATATTTTTTAAAAAAATCTGGCATTATTTATGACTGAAATTTATTTAATAAGGCATTTAAATAAAGAGAAAATGCCTATATAAATTTACTGGTGGCAGTTTCCACTGGCGGTAATCAACCCTAGAGAAAGCGATTACAGTTGAAACTTCACTATTTTAAGGATGTGTCAGTTCCCCATTATTAATAGTTCCATGTTCAGTTAGTGAGGGGAAAATTTCTATTAGAGTTCAAAGAGCGAAATTAGATGTTTCTGTTTTTTCTATGTCAAGAAACTGGCGTAGAATTGATCTGAAAAAAAAAATATATATAAAAAAGAAATGCACTCTATAACGCGACAAAAGGTATCTGTTATGCAAAATTATCCTTACAATCAACTTTATAATGTGTCTTGATTGCCATTTATACCATGCTAGTAAATTTTTATTGTAAATTTTGCTTTATTTAATCCGTGCATTTTCCCGATTCAATTAGGCAAAAATTTCTGTTTTAAAAAACCGGTGATCAAAGATTAAAAATTCTGTAAAAGGCGCTCGCCCCAAGGGGTTAAAGTATCTCACACATCAGTGATAAGCTGAGTTCATATAAATTACAGCCACCACCCCTTACGCACACACTCAATCCGTTTTTTGAATATGACTTTTTCTTAGAAACTTTTTCTTTTTTTTGTTTGTTTCTGTTGCAACTACCAAAAACGTAATTTTTGTTCAAATGTTGTAAATATTTAGTACGAAAAATGATCTTCAGAGATGGGGTATTGAAAAAAACGGACTAGTGGGAGCCTTGAAATTAGATAAATTTTATTATAAAATAAAGCATAACATAATAATATGTGCTTTATAACAACAACAACACACTATATGCAATATCATAATATATTATTATACTGTCTGTTTATGTGTATTGTGTTTTCAACCCCTTGGGGACGAGCGGCACGTATATGTGCCGCATGAAGCGCTCAGAATCCTTGTATTTTCTCACCAGTAAAATTTCACTGTAAAATTTGCCTTATTTAATCAGCGCATTTTCTCGATTCAAGAAGACACAAATTTCTGTTTTTAAAAAACGGTGACAAAAGATTAAAAATTTCGTAAAAGGCTCCCGTCCCGAAGGGGTTAAGAAAAATGTCTGCAGATCTATCAATATTTTTCCAATTAATGTGTTTCAATTAGTGCAGTAAAGTCGCGGAATCAATTAACCATGGTAAACCTGTATTTAACCCCTTGGGGACGAGCGACCGGTATCTGCCGCGTAAGGTGCTCAAAATCGGGGATTATTCTCACCAGTAAATTTTTATTATAAATTTTGCTTTATTTAATCCGAGCATTTTCCCGATTCATTTAGGCAAAAATTTCTGTTTTAAAAAACCGGTGATTAAAGATTAAAAATTCTGTAAAAGACGCTCGTCCCGAAGGGGTTAAATGAAATAAGATAATATTAAATTAAAAATGGTCATAAACTACAATATTAGGTAAAAAATATACATAAGAGGATACATCTCCATAGCTGCCAACTTGTACGGATTTTTGCTACCACTAAAATTTAAATAAGATTTCTGCTTCATTTAATTATCAACATTCACGGCAATTCGGCGATTGAATTAGGAAAATTTTTCTATTAAATTTTAGTGGTAGCAAAAATCCGTACAAGTTGGCAGCTATGCAACTCTGTCAAAATTGCGAGCATTAAAATAAATGCTAAAAAATACTTACTACTAATCACAGATATTTTTTTATGATTAAGAAAATACAATTTATTTTATTATTGACTAGGGAAGTGCAAAAAATTTTACGCGCCGATTTTCACAGGAGTGGTATCGTTGGAAAGATCTCGTCGTGGGGAGTAAAAAACTTAAAGGAACTACCCGTCGCAAATCAGCTGTTTTCGAGATATCCGACAATTAATATCACACAATTTGTTTATTTATTACAATGTATTTATGCTGTTACATTTGTCATAGCGTTAAATTTATAATTTTTGCTCTTAAATGGCTTCCTGTTAACTTAATTATGTTACTTATGTTTATAAATTAAATATGCAAAAAAAAAAAAACCTTGGAAAAAAATTTAAGAGAAATTAATGGCTGCATATGCAAGGATGACACGGGCGACTATTAGCCCCCGATATGCTATTTCTTTCTCCCAGCTTATTTTTTGTCTCCAAAAAATAACGTTACCTTACAGAAGCTAGCCGTAAAAAAAGGCATTACGATTAAATTATAGCATTTTTTAAAATTTCTAATAATCGCACATTTTCAATTTTTATACCGTCGTATTAGGAAAAAAATGTACTTTTAAATGCAATTTGTTTGAAAACTGCATCGCAATTTATTTTTGAAATATTAATTGTTTTGTAGTTTTTAGAGCCATTTGCTTAATTTTGGCAATGGAAGTACTACATGTCTGTAGAAAGTAAAGGAAAAATAGTTGTAAAATATTAATTATATATTTTTGTTGCCATTTTCTCATAACAATCGAAAGAAAATGTAATTAAAATGCGTACTATTTTGAAAAAAATATAAACGAATGATTTCTGTTAAAACATGGAGCTATTATAAACTATATTTGGTTTTAAGTATCTATATTAATGTTACAAACAAATGAAAGCCTATGAATCATTAGATAGCCCTTTTTTTTACTTTTTTTTTTTTTGTCGAGTCTCTTTAATGACGGCATCTTTTTGCTGTATTTGTGTATTATTTCGCGATAGTAACGTCCCATGCATACTTTACTGTAGATGTTAAGAGTGGATTATAAATATAAAATTCGTAAGCGGATGCGAATGACGTCATTTTACATAAAATAAAAGTGTGTGCATTAAGTCTTAAAATTGAAACTTGTTTTGTACTATTTATACAGGGTGTCCGGTCTCAACGGTGTCCAATGGCTAATTCCTAAACCGTTAGTCATAGACATATAGTTCCAATTACAAAAATGCTTTAAATCAGGTAAAGAAATATTTTAAAAGCGATTTGGGTCAATAAAAACATTTCTTAAAAAATTACGAAATTTAAATTTTTATATGGTCCCCCGGTCCTATAAGTTATATTTAGTAAAATTTTTCTATTACACTGACAAGTAATGCAAAAAAAGTCCCATTCATATAACACTAAAATTGTATGAGTTATGAAACTTTAAAAATCCATGACTTATGCCACTTTTCTGGTCTGAAAACAAATGAGTTCGGCTTGGCTTTGAGGGGTCATATTCCAAGTGCTTAAAGTATTCGAAGATCTCATTTCATGTGTATCTGCGCTTTGAAAAAAGTCGTACAAGTATTACGATTAAGTTAACATTTATTAATTTTCAGATTGGCTGAAATAACATATGTTTTATTTTGTCAGGATTCGAGACTGTTTCTTTTATGATTTCTTTTAATAAAATTATGTTATTTTTATAAGTTTTTATGTTACTTCAAGAATCTTATGTATGTTTTCCCAGTTCAAAATTTGTATTCGAACTTTAACCGACTTTCAAATATCACGATTACATTTTACATACTGGCGCGAATCCGATAACAAACTAATATTATTATGATTGTCTGTGGTTACCTTTATACTTATTTTACAGGATAACACAAAAAATTTCGGATAGATTACCGCCAATAAGTTTAAGAAAAAGTTTTAGATTAGAAAATACAAGACGAAGATTGTTCGGTTTTTCAACTTTTATATATTTTTTAGCAATGAATCCGAAAATTGCCTTAATTTTTAACCATCATGTCAGGATATTTCGTAAATCATAAATTGTCGAATTTAAAGAATAACAAAAATCGGATACTATAAAGTAGAGGAGATGGTTGTATTTTTTAACTTTTGATAATTGATTTTTACGTACTTTTTAGCACTAAATCTGAAAATGACTTCCATTTTTAACCATCACGTTAGATTTTTTTTGCAAATGTGTAAGTTAAAATATTGCGAAAATCTCATACTATAAAACATATGTAAAACTTTTTTATTTTATTTTATTCAATGATTTATTCGACATTTTTGCTTATCTTGGGATTCTTACAGCTGGGTGATGTGATGAGATGGAGGAGGAGATTAAATTTTAACTTTGAACATTTTAACTTTGAAATTTACAATTTGTGGAAAATCCTGATATGATAGCTAAAAATGAAGGTCAATTCCGGATTCAGCGGTACAGAATACATAAGAATCAATTATCAAAAGTTAAAAAACACGAAATAACCCAACTTTTGCAGGCTAGTGTAATGTAATAATAATTTAAAATACGTATAATTTTGTAACGAATTGAGGCTATTAATTTAACATCCTTTTATTTAACAAAAATTCTGTTTTTTCCTTTCTTCTTAAATGTTTATTACAAATTGTATATTTTGCATTAATATGCCAGAATGACTAAAGATTTCACATTTATATTCCAATGTTAATTTTACTCTCAACCATTTTTTAATATATCAGACGAAATTATGTTTCGACTAAATTTGTGAATGACCCCCAATTTGCAACAAAAAATATGCTTCAACTTTAAACTGGTATTACTCTGTCAATTTTAATCGTAGAACAACGGGACTTTTTTTGCATTACTTGTCAGAGTAAAAGGAAAATTTTACTAAATATAACTTATAGGACCGGGGGACTGTATAAAAATTTAAATTTCGTAATTTTTTAAGAAATGTTTTTATTGACCCAAATCGATTTAAAAATATTTCGTTACCTGATTTAAAACATTTTTGTAATTGGAACTATATGTCTATGACTAACGGTTTAGGAATTAGCCATTGGACACCGTTGAGACCGGACACCCTGTATATACATTCTTTTTTTCATCGGGGGCGACACTAAATTCTGAAAAAGCAGAATTCCTGTTTTCTAGTTTCTATATTCTATTCGCACCCCCTTTTTTTTGTAAAAATAAATTTTGTAGTACATTTTTCCTGCATGTTTTGTCAAAGTACATGTGAAAGATTTTTATTTGAAAAAGGTGCGCGAGGTGAATTAAAAAATAGTCCCCAATGGTAGCCTTGTAATGCATTATTTCGTGTACTTTGTGTGTGTTTGTTGATGCTGAACATCTGTAATCACAATGGAGTTATAAATAAAGAGGAGGAGACATATAGTGTACTGTCTACGAGTTGCGAGTGAAGCAACTGAGGAGGTTGTCACAAGATGGCGACTGCTTTTTTTAAAAATTGGATCTACAGTTTCTGAATACCACCGAGGCAAACTTCCTATCAGTAAAATTGAATAGAAAATTTTGTCTTATTTAAGCGTCTTATACATGGAAAAATTTTCTCACATATATGTTAAAAACTTCTATTTGTTTTTACTGGTGTCAGTTTGTCTTTTAAAACAGTCAGTGAAACGCAGGGCATGACTACTGAAAAAGTAAACATTTACTAGTAAAAATGAAAATATCTTTCTGCCATTATTTATGACTGAAAGTTTGCATTATTAAGGCCAATAAATACGAAGAAAATTTCTATATATATTTACTGGTCGAAGTTTCCACCGGAGGTAATCCGCCTTTGCGAAAGCGGTAACAGTTGAAGTCTCACTATTTTTACGATATGTCAGTTCCTTTTTATTAACCCCTTGAGGGGCGGTGGGATAAAATATATCCCACCTAATTTAAACAAGATTCTCACCAGAAAATTTTAACTAAATTTTATATTTTTAACTTTCGAGGAGATTCGTTAAAGAATTGCTTTTCCTTATTTAAAATTAAAATTTTTCGAGTATTCCGGTGAGAATTCAATATTTAGAGACATTTTTGCTTGCCCCTCAAGGGGTTAATAGTTTCATGGTAATCAGTGGTGGTTGTGGTTCTCTACATAGAAGTGTGCAGGAAGCCATTTAATAGCAAAAACTATAAATTTAACTACATAAGAAATGTTACAGCATAAATACATTATAATAAAAAAACAAATTTCTTGACCTACATTTTCAGATATTTCGAAAGCGACTGTTTTGCGACGGTTCGTTGAGTTTTTTATTCCCCACGGCGGGATCTTTCCAGCGATACAATTCTCGCCAAAATTGGCGAGTAACATTTCATGCACTTACCTGGTGAGATTATTATGTACAATATTTAAAACACGTGAAAAATTATCGAAAAAGAAATAAAGAGATCACATTAGTAAATACTAAAGTGACAATTATATCACAGAGACGCTAAAATTGTTTTCAAAAATTTTATGCTGCCTCCCGGACTAGAAGTATGATTAAGGGAACCGGGAAAGCAAAATTCAACCAGAAAATCGATTTTTACTTTTTTATATCATTAAATAGTTTAAACTTTTATCTTTCCAACAATGTGTTACACATGTTTATAAATATAAAAAAATAAGTGTTGAAATTATTCATTCTTTCTAAGAGTACTTCACAGCTTAATGGCCATTTAAATCTTTAATTGACTTTTTCTCAAAACTTGGATTTTTCATGTATACGTTCCCCCTTTTCAATATCTATTAAACTTAAGAACTCAGATTTTTATTTAGTACGTATACTATGTTATATTGAATATTTTAACACAGGGATTTAGTAATGTGTTGAGAATTATTTATTTTAGGCAGTAAAATCTTACCAAAAATGCTAATTTAAAAATGACTTTCAGTAAACAATTAATTTTCAGTTTCACTTAGAAAGAAAATGGTCTGTTAAAATACGTAAATCATGTTATTCTAACTACTCTAAAAAATCTAGACCTCTATCTTTCCCCATTTCTGAAAAAAAGGTACATAAAGTTGGTGAATTTAACATGGCGGAGATACGACTTTCCTGGCTCCCTTAATGAATCTTTCAGTTATTGAAACATCTCATTTTTCTAGTGATTTTTGGCTTTTGACTATCGGCTTGATATTATCCGTGCGACGAAGGGTGCACACGTGGAAGTTCATTGACAAGGGTCATGAAACTTTTTGAGTATATCTAACCATTTATGTTATTAATTTTAATCTATCTTTATTATTTAATGAGTTATTAAACATCAAAATGGGTCCGGGACTTTATAAACACCCTGTATATCACAAGGGTTTGAAAAAATGTTTTGTTTGTCGCAGTTTCTATTCATTTGGTTTGAAGCTCTATCAAGAAGTTTTTGATATCATTAGTTCGCCAGTATCTTTCTGCTGCTCCAGCCATGCCAAACCTTTTGAAAAATATTCAAAAGCTTCAGAATTGCTGATTTGTTAGTTTTCTTCATTCCACTCCGCAGCTTACGGATGTCTGAAGCTCTATCAAGAATTTTTTTAACATTATTAGTTCACCAGTATCACTGTTTTTCTGCTACTCCAGCCATGCCAAACCTTTTGCAAAACATTCAAAAGCTTCAGAATTGCTAATTTGTTCGTTTTCTTCGTTCCACTCCGCAGCTTAACACTAGAAAGATGGCGAGCGGTCATTTTGATCGCTACCAAATGAATATAATTCGGTTCGAACGAGAAATTTCTTTATAAAACTTGTTTAACAGATACATAGAAAAAAAAGCTAGTTAAATAAATAAGTTAATAATTTAAAATAAAAATTATGGTGAGACATATTTTTATAAAAGTTGAGTAAAATTTCCCACCTTTCTAGTGTTAAGGGAGTTCAAGTTAAATTCAAAGGAACTCTAAGAAAGGGGATAGAAAATATTTATATGTACTCGTAGTTCGAAAACGGCCGCTTGCACACAAGGGTTAAAAAAAATAGTTAAAAAAAACCTTCAAAATGGATTTTGTACACAAAGAATGTGATAGTGGAAAAAAAAAAGAAGAAGAAGAAGTTTTGTAAATAGATCCCGGTTAACCGAGAGTTTCGGATAAAAGGAGCTCTACTGTAAATTCATTTAAAATAATTTTCCATATTTCACTCACCGCCTTTCCTTTCCTCTTCCTACAAAGTTATTATCGCTAAAACCTGATGTTATTTTTTTATAATTGTTTTAAATAATAATGTCATCCAAACACGCCCACACACACTTATTACGCAGAGAGTTTAAAATTTTATTTTTTCTTAAAAAAGAGGATTTTATTAATTGCACTTAACCCTTTCAGGGGCAAGGTACTTGCATTCGTAAAATGTTGAAATAATTGAATGACACCAGTATTTACAAGACAATTTAATTGTAAGCAAGTAAAAGTATATTTTCGCGTGCTTAATAAAAGTGAAATTTTCATTAAAAAATTCGGGTGCCGATGTCGCAATTAGGTATTAAAATTATGTGATGCCATAGCGGCATCACCGCCTTTCAAGGAGTTAACAGAAATGAACTGAACGAGAATCTAACGAACATACAAACAGTTTATTAAAACCCTTTAACTATTTCTGTATTTTTTATATGACACCTTTACAGCAATTGATGAAATATAAGAAATAACCTTTACAATATTTCTACAATATAGAAGTACAATAATGTTCTTTTGACATTTCCTTAAATTAAAACGGAAACTTATGCGAACAATTAACCCTTTAGTGCGCAGCTTTGCATATATGCAAACAACAGTGTTTTGAATTTAACAGATTTTTTTTATTCGTATATACCTAATTCACACTAGAAAATTAATATAGCAATATTTGCTTTAAATAATAACAGAATTTCCGTATTTAAATAAAGCGAAATTAACCAGTGAAACTTTCTGGTATAAAGTCAGATTCTCTGGACTACGTAATTTCTAGAACGTATTTTATCATGGGACTTAAAGGCTTAAAGTTAAGCTTTATAAAGTAAATAATTATATAAAATAAGATAATTGGAGACATACTTATTAAAATATTTACTAATTTGCAATATTTTAGCGTAAAACAGCCACACGGCAGTAGTTTTTACTTGTATTGCAGATGTGCAACAAAAGAAAAGATTGACGTACCACAATAGCAAGAGATATCGTCTAAATTTCGGCCTAATACCAGAATTGTCGGTAAATGATGTGTAGTCGAATGGAGAGCTTCACATAATATCGTCTGAACAAAACCTAGGGATTTATCTATATAATGTCGTGGGAAAACGACGGCAGGAAATTGTATTATTATTAAAAGTCAATTAATCGAAAAAATATTCTTATGTATGTAATTGGCCGCCAATCGGACAGTAATGAAAAATGAATCTTTTTACTGAGGTGTTTCGTTTGTTTCCACCGTATAGATACCCCTTGCAGTGATGATAGGGGGGGAGGGTGTCACGTGAATAAACTGTCCAATGCCCTGCGATATCTTATCTTCCTCTCGCTCAAAATACTATTTCTCGTTTCAAGGATATCATTTGTAAATGGCCAGTCGAAGGAATACAGGGGAAAAAATACTTTCCAAGAAATGTTCTTTGGTGAGAATACATTATTATTTGCAAATCAGTAAACTTAAATCTCTTAAAATCTTACAGATAGCAGGGGAATTAGTGTAAAAGTAAACTAACAATTTAAAATCGTTTGTTTGTTCTTTCTTTCTTTTTTTCAATAATTACGAATAGACATTCATACTTAAAATTATACTTAACCCCTTAACCTACGATTTACATCTCAACAGCTCCACTAAAATTTAATAGAGATTTTCGCCTTGTTTAATCATGGAATTTCGACGATTAAATTAAACTATATTTACTGTGAAATTTTAGTGGTAAGAAGAATTTACATTTGGCTCGATCATCGTACGCGGGCTGTGCCCGTCATTGTAGGTTAACCCCTTGAGGGGCACCGGTATATATTATATACCACCTACGATTAATGAAATTTTACACCAGAAAAATTTTATTAAATTTTACTTTTCTAACTTTGGTGGAAAAAAGCCGTAAAATTGCATTTACTTATTTTGAAATAGAATTTTTCAAAGATTCCGGTGGGAATTCAGCATTTCACAAACGTAATTGCTTGCCCCTCAAGGGGTTAAGGGGTTAATAAAATGGTTAGAGATATTTGCTGTTTTGTTTATTTAGATAAATAAATTGAAAATTATAAGATCTGAAATTTAGATTATATCAGGATAATATCTAAAATTTAGACTATTACAACAACAAATTATTTGCTCTAAATGAATTTTCTTAGTTATGAATTAGAAATTTTTGATTTAAAAATTAATCTATTTAGAAATACTTCAGATAATGTTATTGTATAAATCTTAATGAAGTTGTTCTTCCTTTTATCCCCAAAAAAGTAATAAATTTAATTTTATACCTTTTAAAAGTAAAAAAAAAAAAGTCTAAAAATTTTTTTTAATTAAAATTATTATTAGATAAAAAATGTTGAAAATTATAAGATCTAAAATCTAGATTAAATCAGAAATTTAGACTATTACAACAGCAAACTATTTCTTCTAAATGTATTTCCTTAATTATGAATTAGAAATTTCTGATTTAAAAATGAATTTATTTACAAATATTACAGATAATGTTATTGTATAAATTATAAAGAAGTTGCTAATCTTTTCCCCCCAAATAGTGATAAATTTAATTTTATACATTTTAAAAGTGAAACAAAGATGACTGAATATTTTTTTTATTAAAATAATTATTAGATGAATAAATTGAAAATTATAAGATCTGAAATTTTGGTTATATCAGAATAATATCAAAAAAATTTAGACTATTACAACATCAAACTATTTGCTCTAAATGTATTTTCTTAGTTGTGAATCAGAAATTTTTGATTTAGAAATTTATTTATTAAAAAATAATTCAGATAATGTATTGTATAAATTATAAAGAAGTTGATCATCTTTTTCCCCCCAAATAGTGATAATTTAATTTTATACCTTTTTAAAAGTTAAAAAAATCACTGAACAATTTTTTTAATTAAAATAATTATTAGATAAATAAATTGAAAATTATAAGATCTGAAATTTAGATTATATCAGGATAATATCTCAAAATTTAGACTATTACAACAACAAAATATTTGCTCTAAATGTATTTTCTTACTTATGAATTAGAAATTTCTGATTAAAAAATTAATTTATATGGAAAAAATTCAGATAATGTTATTGTATAAATTATAAAGATATCAAGATATAAGACTCTCTTTTTTTCCTCCAGAGAGTGAGACATTTCATTCTATAGCTTTTAAAAGTTAAAAAAATGACTGATTTTTTGTTAATTAAAATAATTATTTGGATATTGAAAAAAAGAAATTTTTCCATACTTAACAAAAATTTAATGAGACACTTTAAATGATAGAATGTTCACGGCTAGGACGTAATGTTAAATGAGTGTATTTTACATGGTAAGATTCAAAAATTATCTTATTAAAATGTATCAAAGTTCGTTTTAATTAAAACAGTAAATATTGTTAGACGGAAATATTTTCCGCTATAAAATACAAAAATGTTTTCATATCGAGGGCGTAATTAATTAAAAGGTAAGACATTTTGTTCAATTTAAATTCCAAATATTGCTGATCTTGGAATGAAAATTACAGTTAATTATTCTTTGTAAAATGCAATAATATTTGTACATCAACAGTGTGAGTTACTTATAAGCAAGAATATAATCTTTAAATTAAATGTAATTTTATTTGTATCTTACAATGGAAAATTAATTCTAATTTTAATTGTAATTTTCATTGTAAAATTATTTAACAACAATATTTTGACTTTAAACAAAACACGATTTATTACATTTCAATTAGTTACATCCTCGTTATGGAAATATTTTTGCATCTTATAGTGGAAAATATTCCCAATTAACAATATTTTTTTTTGAATTAAAACGAATTTTTTTGTGTTTTAAATACTATTTTTTCATCGTACAAATTCTTCTATTCGATATCATTAGCTAATCGGCAAAAGATCATATGATATTGCAATGTACTCGGTAAAAGATTACCAAGTGACCAAATTATAGAAAACTAATACGCAAAGGCCGATTCAATCGTTGTCGGGAGGCGATGCATGAAAGGTGATTTGCCTTGCAGGCAAGAAGTCAAAATTGCCGACCCCGGTAAATGAGATCGCCAGGACGAAATATAGCCGAGTTAGGACTTTCGGCGAAAGTTCGGCCAAGGATTATTTGTTGTTTCGGTAATGAAAAATGTATCTCTGATTTTTTTTCATTATTTTTCCTGTGTAATAAACCATTTTCAGAGAATCATATATAATTTTTTTCGAAACAAAATAAAAAATCACGCATTTAAGGGTTAAATGATATGTACCTAAGCAATTGTCGCTTGCCGTGTTTTAGAATGGGTAGGCTGACAATAATCTAGAATAATAATATTATCCATCGCTGTCATTAGTCCCTACGTACTATCAAACAAGGTGGCTCCCAAAAAACGACTATTGAAGTTCACGAATAAAAACGTGGTCTTTCTTGATTGCTCATAATCTAGAATGCGCGCGCCGCTCTGCCAATTCAACGAGAGACTGTCATCTGCCATTCGAGCATGATTTGCGGGCGAATAACAGTGATTTATTAAAATAGCCCTTGATCTGCTGTTGAAGACGGTAGAAGCCTGCGTTTCATTCTCTCTGGACCGTATATGACTGTTGGAGCGATGATAATATTGAAAAATGATCAGTTACTGTCAATAATAGATTATTATTACCAATGACTAATATTTTCGGGTAAGCGCAATATTTACAGAAACACGGTAATTTACAGTAAACTCTGCAGTAAGTTACTCTAAAGCGACAGCTTTTTTAAACAGTGCGAGTAAATAAGATATATTAAATGAAAATAAAAATACAGATTTCAATTTAAAAGGATCTTCACCCATGTCCTGTACACCAGGCAGCAAGTTCTAGAACCCGTGTGGCGCAGGTTGATATTTTTTATATTTATAACAGCAGAAAAATCCTCTTTATAAAGACAAAAGTCGAAATGAAGATTGTAAATATTACACTCGAAAAGAAAATATTATAAAGTGACATTTTCAATTATCCCTTTATCTTCTTTTGCTTTATCTTTAAAAGAAACAGTAGATTATTGAATTGAAACACTAATAAAATACATGGGTTGGTAAAAAATAGATATGAACGGTTATATCACGGCAAAATACGAGTGCAGTATACGTAACTTCAAAAATCCGGCATCATCGGGACCGAAACTATGCCCGATTTTTGAAAATTCCGGATTTTTGAAGGAATATCAAAAGTAGCACTATATTCTTTATGATGCCTTTAGCCATTGTTTAATTCATTATTAAGTGATAATTTTTTTAAAAGAGAAAATTAAATATAAAAGAAATATATTTTAATTGATATTTTCTATGTTACAGAAAAAAAATCTAATAAAGGGTGAAATTATTTCTTCTCTTGTAATTTCGGAAACATCGATACAAACTTTGTTTGCTTCAAATTTTATGGCCGTTCCTTAAGAAGTTTTTTTTTTTTTTGATTTTATACAAAGGAAGAAAGAAAGAGTATTATTTCGGAAATATAGTCTTGTTTCGCTAAAGCATATATTAATTCTCCAGACAAATTTATGCATTTTTCTAGCGACATCTTTTCTTCTACGGTTGTTCATCCTCATCTTCTGAGCTGCTACTAGCATTATCGGTGGTTCTATTTAGCTCAGCATCAGCGATTTCGCTGCCCGTTAAACTGTTCATTGTTGACGTATTTACTTCAATCCTTAGCCAATTATCCATATCTGTTTTTTTTTTACACTTAATGTATTTTCAGATTTTGGGTGTTCAGTAAGCTCTTAAATTGCGGCCTTTTCACGGGAAATGTGAAAGTCTGAAAATTCTTCCTCATCATTGATGTCGACGTTGCCGAAAATTTGTTTCGGCCATATATTGTGCCATACATTCGCTAAAGTTGTCTCCAAAGTTCTTCCCGTTGCTCAGTAACTGTGCAGCTCCCAGAAAATAATCGCCTCTGACAAATGAGAAAAAAGTCAAATATTCTTTTTTTTTTTTCGCATTTTTACTTTCGATCTTGAAGTTTTTAATTCATAACGAATTGCTATTTTTCTTCTCCCATAACTTGAAAGTGTAAAAGAAAAAAGAAGGGAAAATATGGTTTTGATGCCGGATTTGTGAATGCCGGATCTTTGAAGTCACATTGTACTATTACAAATTATACAATATAGTACAGATCAAAGATAATTTGTACAGCAGAAAAATTCATCATGTCTTATCACTGCATTTGACTGTTTGAGTTACATAAATAAAATATCTAAACCAAAGCTTAAAATTTAAGGAATTCTGAGATTAAATAAAGCAAAATTTTCTTCCGTCTAAAGAAAATAAAAACAGCATTAGTACATATTTATATCAACAGAAAAAATTTTACCTATAAAACATAATTCAGGACCTCAGAACCCAAGGGGTATAAGTGACAAAATTGAAAAAATTGTACTAAGTGCACAGACGACCTGGAAATATGCTTTTTAATTTTCAGGTAAAGAAATATAAGTGATTTTCTGATTATGTGTTGTGTTTTAGAGATGAACCACTTTTGCCGAATAATGATCAATATTGATTAATTATAAATTTAAAGAAAATTGCACTCTACTTTTTTCCCATTTATTGAAATAAGAGTTCAAAGACCACTGTGAAACAAGCAACAGTTTCCTATTTCAATTCAGTCAATTATTATTGATGTTCAACTTTAACGTCAATTATCTTTTAATTCAATTTACTCAAATTCGAAATTTTGACACTTGTACCCCTTGGCTTCTGATGTCCTCAATTGACATTGCAGATTGCAAATGTGGAATTCAGAATAATAATTACAAAAAGCCCATTTCATTTATCTCATTTGTTTACGTTACTTTTAAATAACACAGCTGAGTTTTAATAAAATTCATCAATCGGTACACATTGTACAGGTTGTTGAGGATTTCGACAAGACAAATTGAGAGGGGTGATAGTAAGCATCAAGAGGATAAAAAATTACCATGGAACATGGGGTCACAAACCACGTGATCAAAAATGCAGGGTGTTCTATCTAAATTTGGATTGGCGGTGATAACTTTCAGAAAACTGAAGTATGTTATAATAAAACTTTTAATAGACATAAGTTATGCACGGCTGAGTATGCACTTGATGCTCCATATTTTGGACTGCGATTAACAGTTCTTACGGTATCATCGATTGCTTGAGGACCCTGTTTTTCCAGAACTTTTCGTGGTGTTATAACATTTCACGCAAAACAAGGTATATTTCGTTGCATTTTCATGGCAATGTTTTTATTTTTCTAAAAATTATTACCGGTGGAAAGTTCAGTTCGGATGAAACACCCTGTATTTGCGACTAAATAAGATTTTTTAGACCTCTTGTTCTATTGCAATTTCCCATCGTCTATCACTCCTCTGAATTTGTCAGTCGAATTCGGCAGCACACTGTAGATAAACTGCTAGGGTTAGTTGGAGTAACAGGACCCACGACGTAACTGGGCCATAGACTATTTTATAGAAACCGTTGATGTTTTTTAAGATTTAGCTTTTGTGAACAAGACACCTTAATCTCTACTTCCTAAAACAACGTGTGTCAACTCAATCATAACTCTCTCTTTGCTGTGATAGGTTGTCGAAATTTTTCGTTTCTTTTTATAACCCCTTAAACGCTCGAATTAAATTACGGTTGAAAAATTCAAATTGCTTATTGGCACCACTTTTATGAAAAAGAAATATTCACCTTATTTAATGACAGTAAAAACGATACTAAAATATAGCCAATTTCACTATTTTATAAAACTGGTGGGAATCAAACAATTTGAGTAAAGACACAGCCCGAGAATATGACGGGAGGGAGAATTAAAGGGTTAAAACAACGTGAATATGGTTGAAATTCCTCGACTTTTTATTAAAATACAGTAAGTACAGCTTTTAAACAATTTTTTAAAAAAAATTAAGCATATAACTACATTAATATTATTATTTATCCATGCATATTTGCTTCATGTTTCAAATGTAAGCCCGGTGTCCCAGTTACCCCAAAAATTTCTCAAGAATGGGGTAACTGAGACATATATCAGGGTTAACTGAACCATGTTGGATCCAATTACCCCAATAGTTATAAATTATTATTATTATTATTATTATTTTTTTTTTTTTTTTAGTTTTCTTACTACGGGAAATAAATTTCTCCATTGTTTTTTACTCACAATAAAGAAAACTATAGATTACCTTATCAAAATTATGTAATAAAAAATTTTAAAAAAAGCATATTGGGTGGTATCAAACCAAATTTTTTAACCCCTTGAAAGGCGGTGATGCCTTTAGGGCATCACATAATTTTATACCCTAATTGCCATATTGGTACAGGAATTTTTTAATGAAAATTTCACCTTTATTAAGTACACGAAAATATACTTTTGCTTATTTACAAATAAATTATCTTGTAAATAGTGGTGTCACAAAGTTATTTCAACATTTTACGAATACAAGTACCTTGCCCCTGAAAGCGAGATAGCCAAGCCTTGAAATTGTACGATACAGATGAAGTACTGAAGTACTTACCTAGCCATTTGTTCATTCATTTACCTTGTTATATTTTCCTTAAAATACCCATGTAACACATTTATACTTATTACCTATACTGAAATACATAAGTACTTACTTAATTTTTATGTTTTTGGTATAAATAAATCTAATATTTTCACTTTTAGTGCTTTTTTTAGAGACATTGACTGCAAAGGTTTCTCTTACAACGCTCATTAGTTGATATATAATTTACATGATCAGCCTGGTTTAAATTTTTTAAAGTTGTTTACACTTTTTCAAACAGGACCTGATATCGCATATGAAAAAAAACTGGAACAGGTGTGTTATTATCCCTCCATCCACCATCTTGGATTTTTTTTTGGGCGTGAATTAAAAACTGTTTTTTAATTAATAGTTATAATTATTATATTCCAGTTTTTTTAATATTATATTAATCTATCAACAATATTTAACCATTGGCGACATTTACTACTTGGCGGAAAAGGAGTTTTCACGCAAGAAAAAAATCCAAGATGGCGGATGGAGGGATAATAACACATCTAAGCCAAAAAAATAAACGCGTGTGGAACATAGACCCTCCTGGTCCAGTTACCCCATTTTTATGGGGCAACTGGACCCATGAGGAAAGAAAGATGGAATATGCATTTTTTTTTTAAATATTAAACTGCAATTCTGAGCACTTCTATCTGATAGAGGGAACCTAACGGAACACATTTACAAAAGTTCAGACTTTAATTCAAATGAACATTAGCTTTTTGAAGCTGAATTGCCAGAATCTCCAGAGTCACATTGTAAAATCATGTCCCAGTTGCCCCACGTAACCTTATATCACTATAAAATTCGGGCACTATAAGGAAATATTCAATTTACCTAGTACTAACCACAGATAATTATTATAACAGGAAACTTCATCACATGTTAGCACTGCATTTATTAATCACGGTATTTCAAAAAAGTAAAAAATTGCATAAACAGACAGAAAAATATATCATTGGTATCTATTTCTAATAATACTACTTGTAGAAACTATTCTAACTATTTCTAGAAAACCATTATTTTAAATATATATATATATAAAGATGTGGGATGTAAATGTTTCATTTGGAGTAATCCCTGCAAAATGACAGTTTCAATTATTGTATATACATTTTAATTTAAGCTTAGAATCTGATTGAACATAATGCTCCATAATTGTCTTATAAATCCTTCTTTATGATATACATAATTTCTCTTGGCATTCTCATTATTTTCTTGAAAAACTGAGGCGGAAATTTTATATTTCGAAAATTAAATAAATTACGTCCTGGCATTTAAATGTAAGAACAAATTTTCTTTTCTTTTTTCGGAAACAAATTAAGCAAATTATTTTTTAAACGCTGGTGGGAATTGCTCATCCCATAATATATGCTTTAGAAAGTTTTCCTTTTTTTTCTTTGTAAGATTAAAATTGGGAGTTATTTATTTTTAATTTTTATTGTTGATTTAAAAGCTTTTGCAAAGCATTTTTTAACATTGAATTAGAGAATTGTTTCTTTTCTTCTCTTTATTATTTTATAAAATGTTATCTAACGGTGAAACTTATTTTTTTCTTTATTTAATTACTGATTTCAAAGTATATTCAGATCTGCCACTGGCGACCATTTTTTTTTCTAATGGCACCACTTTATGCTAATAGAAATTATTCACATATATTTTAACAACATATGGAAGATAAATGTTGCTCACCCGCAATAAAAGTGACACATCTCGCAGAAATTTATTTTACGTTTTATTCCAGAAATAGATGTGTTATATGTTCGTCTTGCTAGAGGGAAATTATTATTCGTGTCTTTATATGGAAAACCTCTATATTACACTATATGTCACTTTTCCATTATAGGAAATGCGCAGTGATGAAACAAGAAAAACTACACATCTCGCAAAAAGTTTTCCATAAGCTCACACTCGAGTAATTTATAAAACAATTTATTGCTTTAGTAATAAAAATATGAAAATTTCCTTATTTGGCGAAATATCGCTCTGTTGGTGAATTATAATGGGTGTCCTAAAAAGGACTGACTGATTTTAAAATTCAATAACTTGCAAACGGTGACAGATATTTAAAAATTTCTTGCAGGAGGTTTATGCATAAGGTCAAAAGTTTTATTACAGTGATTTTCTATTTTAGTTCGAATTACAAACAATAGATGGCGCTGTAAGCAATAGTCGCTAAATACAGGCTCGATTTTTGGTCCTTTCTCTTGTTTCATGCGGAAAAAGGAGATGGAAATGTATTATCCGGGCCACGAAGTACCAAAAATCGAGCCTGAATTTAGCCTCTATTGATCACAGCGCCATCTATTGTTTGTAATTCGAACTAAAATCGAAAATCACTGTAAAAAGACTTTTGACCTTATGCATAACCCTCCTACAAGAATTTTTTAAATATCTGTCACCGTTTACAAGTTAATGAATTTTAAAATCAGTCAGTCCTTTTAGGGACACTCGGTATATTGTTATTTGATTAACAGTTTGGCCATAGATTAGAACATAGCTGACACACACGCTGTTTAACAACTTTACAATTTATCAGGTAGGTAGTGATGTTGTCAAATGTCATTTTTCGAATGCTTATGAGGGTCAATGCGGAGCAAGTAAAATAGGTACTTGTTTGTGGATGTATTTACAAGACATTGCTTCACGTGTTGACGGTGAAAATTTGGAATTAAACTTTTATGTGATAACTGCGACGAAAAAAAAATATATATATATTATTTTGCTATTCATGCATTCTGTTAAGACACAAAAAATCTATAAAATAATAGTAATTGATTAGAATACACCGAAAAGACGGGGCGTCATTTTTCAGTGAATGAGTTAGTTCATTCTGATTTTTTAGGTTTAAGACGATTGAGTGGCGAAATGGGGTGTGCTTAGAAATTATTTGAAAGATAATGAAGGTCACGTTCTTCAGTTTTCCAGAATCAAAATTTTAAGATTTGATAAATCAATGCCTTTTTCATCCAACGTAAAATATTCTTATGACCAAGGCGATTTTTCTCAATTTGAAATTAAAGCTAGAGGTAAAAGAGATCTTTTACCTTTACATAAAGTGTATTCGAAACTCTTTCCTTCTTTTTTTTCTACATTATAACATTTACAATGAAGATAAAGGACTGTGTAGAATCCATATGGAACTGTTTAAAATAAAATTCCAGTTTAAGAAAGTCCTATAAAATGCTGTAATATTTATTTTTATATATGGATAAATTATTTTAAAAAAAGATAAAACCACTTATCTAGTTTTTCATTTTGAATTAAATATTTTTAAGAAATCTGTGATAATTATCATATTTTTGATTTTAATAACTGTTTTTCTTTTTCAAAAGTTTGAAGAAGCTACAAGACAAATGTAGTAATCTGTTCATGTTTTCGGAGAAAATAATTCTGAAAACTGAAAAAACTTATTTGTTTTTGAATTATTACTAAACAACCAATAATTATTGTAGTTTTTGTTCTCCTAAGTAAGGTTCCTTTTTATACTAACGTAGTTTATAAATAGAAATGTTTTGAACTTATAAATCGTTATTACTATTAAAATAACTTACCTACTTCTTTTACTTTTCAATTGTTATAGAAAATATTGTCATGGTGGAATTACGTCTATGTGATTTATTAATTTAATAATCAGTTCTTTTACACTTATTTTGTATATTTATTTTTACAGTAACTATAATTTTTTTCGCTGAAATGCAATTGAAAGATTATAGTTGTATAATAATTATATAAAAGTTTTGACTTATGATTTTCCTTTTAATTTAATTTCCTAGAAGTCGTGTTATGAATCTGTGGTTGATTCTTATATTGATGCAAACCAATAAATTGATGATGAATGATAATATATTAAAGTTAAAACATTGTGATTTGAAACAAGAACTAAAAATCATGCGTCCAGCATAGATTATGTAACACTTTACAACAAATTCCGTACAATGTAACCAAACTTCATAGTTTATTAAGGTGAAATATCATGTCTAAATAAACAATTTGAAAAACTCATGCCGCATTTTAAAACACAATTTCTGCTATTACAATCAAGTCGGAAAAATATCAGTTTTTTTGTGCAGCTCTGTATATGACCTATGGATTTGTATCTATACAACATAGTATGCTAAAAGTTAGTTCAGAGAAGCGCATAGCACAGTTGAAAATTTCAATTCAGCCATTTCCGTGAAAAACTTGAATGAACGTGAACATACTTGAAACTTTTGTGCAGCCCTGTATATGAACTACATAATTTATCCACACGAAGTAATATGTAAAAAAAATAGTTCAATTTAAAAACGCGTACCACAACTGCAAACGCACTTCCAGCAATTATTGTTCATAGACTTCAATAGTTAAATTTCTTCTTCAGCCAAACTTTTGTGTGTCCCTGTAAATGAACGGTGTACTCTATGCACATTATATTCTACAGTAAATGCCGTAGTACACCTCAGTGATAATTATAAATTTCAGTATGTTTATAATAGTGTGATATAATTAAAATACTCTTCAAACATTTTTTCCTATAGACCGTAATGTATCGGAATTCTTTTCAGTGACTCTGTAAATGAACCGTAAATGCTATACACTTCATTTAAATATCAAACATGCCATAGTGATACACAATAACATCTAAGAATTTCATGGAAATCGAACTATATTTACGTGGGTAGAGGACAGACAGACAAACAGACGGACAGATAGTTAGACAGACAGACGGTCTGAAAGTCAGACATACAAACCGAATTCATAAGCATTTTTCAACAAATTTGAAAAGTGTTAAAAATCAACATTTTTGCACGGACTATTTTGAAAGGCAACTAGAATTTGACAAATTGTGCAGCAAGAAAAGTGTCAGAACTCAACAAGGGGTTACATTTATTAGGGTGGGGGTATAAATTTACTAAATCCACCCTATTTATTTTATGTCTTCATTCTCAAATGTTTTATGCATTTTTTGTACACTTTTACAGCTGCATGCAGAGTTAGGTACTGTCGTTTTATGTTACATTAAAAAAATGAAAACTTCATTTGCTTCTCCTGTAAAATTTATTTTGTCGAGATGTGTCACTTTTATTGCGGGTGAGAGATATGTTAAAAAAAATTTTTTTTAAAGTATTGGCACTAATAGAATATAAAAATAGTTGTCAGTGACAGTCCTGTACAACATAAATCTTTTTTATATTTTCTTGTAATATTCATTAATTTTAAGGACATTTACATTCCATGCAAAATATAATAATATTTTGTAGCTTGAAATGACTTTTATTTTTATTATTTTACTCATCAGCCTCTTACTTAAATAAAAATTGACAGTATCATTACTTATAAAGTAAGAACTTCGTTAATTTTATCAGAATGGAAATTTATTTTTAAATTAAAAACAAAATTAATTAATAAAAATAATTACATAATAACAACTCAGTTGTAAAATTAAATTAATTAGTTCATCAGTAAAAGAAAAATTAATGTTATTAATGTACAGATGAAAATTTTAAAATATGATATTAATCAATATTTAGATTAAGTTAAATAATGCTATAAAAAGTGATAAAATATCTTTATTAAGATTGACGAACGTTTCATCTCACAAACGGCGACATTTTCAAAATCATTCATGATAGAAAATATTTTCACATATATAAAAATATTTTCTATCATGAATGATTTTGAAAGTTTCGTATTTTCTATCATGAATGATTTTGAAAATGTCGCCGTTTGTGCGATTAAACGTTCATCAATCTTATAATAAAGATATTTTATCACTTTTTATAGCATTATTTAACTTAATCTGTTTATAAGTGATTATTATACTTGGTGTTATAATCAATATTTATTTTAAATTGCCAAGTTATGCTGCTGCAATCTGTCATATTAATTAATACATCGAAAAATCTCTACTAATTCCATGCATGGAATTTATACTTCGAAAGTCTAAATGAGTAAAATTCAAGTATACAAATGCAAACACGCATTGTTGCCAGTCGGAAGAGATTTCTTTTCAAAATCGCTAGCAATCTTTTTTAATAATAGCATCCACGTTATTTAATCTGCCATTTTATAGAACAAATATTACTATTCAGTAATTAATTTAGTAGAGTTTAACATGCTGAATATATACAGGGTGTTCCGTTAAAGGGGTCCAATATTGATAGGGGTAATAGAGGAGATCACACGGAGCATAAATCAGTATATAATGCCTGGCCGGATCTCAATAATTTTCAAGTTACAGCAAATAGAATGAAAAATCGGAAATTTGTAAAAAAACCCTCATTGCTAAACTATCGATAATGCTACATAAAAACGAAGCACATATTTAGAAAGAGCAGAAAAAATCCTACGAAACGACATAAGTTGTTTTAGAATATTGAGAATTAATGGCGAGTTACAAGCTCTGAAACAGTGAAAAAATACAAAATCAAATATTTAGCAAAATAGTTAATCGTTAATTCCAAAAATGCAACTCTACCTACATCAAGGAAAATGTTATAAAATTTGGTCCATTCCGAAAGCTTTCGAAGAAGCTGACAATAAACCATATCAGTTTAATTGTATGGGAGAAATCAAGCAGTTCCCTAGTTACAACTCTGTACTGTTGCACGCTCGGAAAGGGCGAAACTCCGCCCATGACGATTGTAAACACCCCGTTTTAATATCTTTCAATTATACATTTCTGATCAACCTCTATCCATACCCTTTCATTATTCAGTCTGGTCAAGTGAATGACATATTGTGCAGCTCTCGCCTTGTCTTAAAGCAAACTCCGTGACTGCTGCGTTTCCTCCATGAACTTTCAGGATGATGAAGAAGTACTTTTTATGCAAATTTTCTATGTGTAGGAAGAAAAGTGTAATAAAACAGCAGTCATCAGTGGGCGTTATGTTAAAGGGAGGCTGTTGTAAGTGGGATTGTAGTAAGTTGATGTATAATAATTATGCCGGACCTCAATCCGTTAGACTTTTTTGTTTGGGGACACCTTAAATCGCTGGTGTATGAAACGCCCGTGGATACACCGGGGGATTTACTAGCGCGAATCGTTGTCGCTGCAGGAGACATTCCCAACTCCGTCGGAGTTTTTCGGCGTGTTCGCCAATCTTTACGACGTCGCTGTCGGCTGTGCGATTCTCTTAATGGGCGCAACTTCGAACACCTATTATAATAATGTCCGTTCGTCTGCCTTCCGACATTGAACTGTGCAGCGCAGGCCAGAAGACTATGCTTCACATATGTCATAAAGTACGTGGAATGTAATTCTTTATTTGTCATTTTTCTTTTATTTTCAACACTTTTTGGCACAGTATTTTGTAAGTCACAGACTGTGGTGTACTCAAATTGTAAATTACAAAGTTTGTATGAATTAATTTAAAATTTAGTGTCTTTTTTAAATTTATAATTAATAAAATTATTATGGTATTTGTTATTATTATTCCCTATCATAAATTATGATGCACATATACATACAATAATTGTCCATGTAAAACATGTACTGAAACTTCTTGCATAGTTACAAATCGCAATATTTTTAATTATTTCCGAATTTTCACCACCAGTTTAATTTTAAAGAATTTAACTTAAGCTTTATATCAATAAAAGACCACTTTAAAATGTAGATTATTATTGTAAAGTTATTTTGGTTCATTCAACTCTTGAATAATTAAAAATGTTGCATCTCAGAAGAAGCATGATCGAAAATGTATAGTTGAGAGTAATTAAAAAGGCGGTGTTTCCAATCGTGATGGGCGGAGTTTAACCTTTGCTAGTGTCAAAGAAAGCGGAGTTGTAACTAAGAAACTGATTAATTTCTCTCACACAATTAAACCGATATGGTTCATTGTAAGCTTTTTCGAAAGTTTTCGGAATGGACCAAATTTTACTACATTTTCCTTGTTGTAGCTAGAGTTGTCTTTTTGGAATTAACGATTAACTATTTTGATGTATCTTGGATTTCGTACTTTTTTCACTGTTTCAGGGCTTGTAACTCGTCAATAAATATTGCTATTTTAATACAATTGATGTCATTTTGTAGGTTTTTTTCTGCTCTTTCTAAATATGTGCTTCGTTTTTATGTAGCATTATCGATAGTTTAGCAATGAGGGCTCTTTTACAATTTTCCGAATTTTCATTCTATTTGCTGTAACTTGAAAACTATTGAGATCCGACCAGGCTTTATATACTGATTTATGCTCCATGTGATCTCCTCTATTACCCCTATTAATATTGGACCCCTTTAACGGAACACCCTGTATATACACTTAATAACTAACCTACCTAAAATCTATACTAATTGTTTTTGCTTTTAATTTACTACATTTCGTCTTAAAAATCCTTTTTTTTTCCCTTTTCAAAAAGTGCATAATTTCAACGCGGCATTTTTTTTTATTTGGTAGTGCGCCAATAATATACCTCTTTTCAATTTATTCTAATTCGAAACATTTTATTCTTATCTAGCTTATTCGATAGATTTTTAGAACCATTTTTCGCTCCTTTTAGAGAACTTTCTTACACCAATATTACTATTCATCGAAGTAGATCCTAAGCGAGGTCTTTGATTGATTTAGAATCGTTTGCACAAGGCCACTTTTTTTGGGATTATGTAACTTAACGCAATGTTTTTAAAAGCTTTCGCTTTAAGACTGTGAGCAATATGCTCTTTATCTAGGCTCGAGTTTTGGTGCTTCGGGACCCGCCCAATACATTTTAATCCCCTTTTTTGGCATGGAAGAAGAAAAAGGCCAAAAAATGTAGCTTGAATTTAGCGTCTATTATTCACAGAACCATCTACTGTTCGTAATTCGAAATAAATTCCAGATTCACGGTAAAATAACTCCTGACATCATATATAACCCTCCTGCAAGAATTCTTTAAATATCTGTCACCGTTTGCGAGTTACTGAATTTTAAAATCGGTCAGTCCTCTTTAGGACACCCGATATATACTATCTAATGTCTATTGAAATTAATGATGGGCATAATAAATGATTTTGTCATTCGTAAGAATCATTCGGGTATGCGCAAAAACGTAGTTTGCAAATTTCGTATATATATATATATATTTGGTTTTAATACCATTCTTATATATACTTATTTGGTTTTAATACCAAAGTTCCATAAATGCCTTGTGAAATTTAGAACCGTTACATGTGGTTATAATTCCTATATTGAATGTGCGAATAAAAAATTATTAAAGGTATTGAAGAGAATATTTTTAACCCCTTAATTCCCGCTCCTGTCATATTCTCGGGCTGTGTCTTTTACTCAAATTGTTTGATTCCCACCAGTTTTATAAAATAGTGAAATTGGCTATATTTTAGTATCATTTTTACTGTCATTAAATAAGCTGAATATTTCTTTTTCATAAAAGTGGTGCCAATAAGCAATTTGAATTAATCAACCGTAATTTAATTCGAGCGTTAAGGGGTTAAAGATTAAAAGTGAGAATTCAACTTTTATAATAAGTAATAGTTATGAACTGTTGGAAGAAGTAAAAAGGTATAGAAATAAGATTACAGGATTGTATGCATATGATTTCGCAGATTTGTTTATCAACATAGAGATTGAGGATTTGAGGGAGAAGATATTGGAGGTGTATAATAGGTATGGTGATTCATACATAGATTTAAGTGAATTTCAAAATTTGTTTCAATTGGTGGTTCAGGAGAATTTTTTATATGAGGGCAATAAGGTATATAAGCAGATTAAAGGTATCCCCAATGGGGGGGGGGGGGGGAGTTGCAGTTCAATATTGGCCGACATGTATCTAGATATATATGAAAATATAAGTGAATTACATTAGGACATAATCAGTTTCAGATATATAGACGACGTTTTGATTGTCGAGCTGAATGGAATAAAGACTAACCATGAATTTAACTATTATCCTAAAAATTTAGAATTGAAACTTTCCGGTAGTCATAATAGTTGTAATACAAATTACTTCGATGTAAATCTAAAATTGAAAAACAGAAATTTAATTACATTGGTTCATGATAAAAGAGACGATTTTAACTTTAAAACAATTGCAATATTGAATTTTAAATCAAATGTCCACATATCGGTATTCAGAAACATTTATATTAACGGTTTAAACAGATTAAACCAATTGACATCAGATAGAGACATTTTGAAAGAGGATATGCTTAAATGGTACGTCATTGCTGTGAAACAGGGTTATCCTGTGAGTCTGGTTAAAAATATGACGTATAATTATGTAAGAACTTGCAAGAACAGAAGTGAATTGATGCCTTTACTCGAAGAGTGTGGTTTACGGAATGTAGTGGAAACGGATCGCTTTTGATTTGGACTGATTTCGGTCGGTCGGTTTCATTTAGCTTTAATCTTGTTTCATTCATTTTTTCAGTATGGTCTCGACAGGTAAATGTGGGGAATGTTGCATGCTTAAAAACAGTTTTAACCCTGCATTAGCGTGTCATAAGCCACGCAAACCTGTCTCCATGTTTAATTAGTTATTTGCCTTGTTTCTTATGGTTGTTTTGTTTAAGTTAAAGTTGGTTATGTTGTGTTTCTTTAAGATTGTTTATTAAGTTAAATTATAGTTCTTATTTGGTTTGGTTCAGTTAATTTTGTCCTTAAAGTTTACAGTTTGTGGTAATGCTTGAAATTACTATTGGAATTTTTTAACTATATATATATATATATATACAGTCGAACCTCGTTAGCCCGACACTCTAATGACCAGAAAAAAGTGTCGTCATAAGCGGAGTGTCGCGGTAACCGGAATTCGAGGAAAATATGTTTATAAAAAGCTGTATTTTTAATTAATTTTAGACAATTTTAAATTCATAACTTTTCTTGCAGTTGTAAGCAATAAAACATTATTATTAAACAAAATAAACACTGAAACAAAACTGAAAAGCATAAAGATCAGATTTATGATGACTTGTTTTCTCATTGTTAGATGAAATATTGATGAATTAAGGTTTACTTATCCCTAGATGTGCTTCCTACAATTATTTTTTTCAATATTGTACATACAATCAATTGTAATCAATATTCACTCTTTCAGAAATGGATTCTAGATAATTTCTGATCGTTTCAATGCAATGCAGTGCTTCAGTTTTAGTCGGATTGAAAACGCCGTGTAACCACAAGAAAGGGGCGCCAGAACAAAAAGACCCCGACTAGACTGATATGTCTATCTGGAGCTTAAGTGGGTTATTCATAGTGTGAGGGTTTATTTATTTAGATAAAGGATTGAAGTAAAATTTCTCATTTACCTCAATGGTTATTTTATGCGCTTTTGTGAAAAGTTTGTCTAAGATATTTTTTGCCCTTAATTTCCGAGCTTATAAGACGGATTATGAAAAATGGAGAATTTCCCTAAACCGTCGGGATAGCCGGAGTTGAAAATTATTCAACGACGTAAATTCCGGAGTTTACTTACATTAAAATCCTATACAGAAAATCGGGACTTTGGAAAACCGACGGATAAGCGGAGTGACGTGAAAACCGAGTGTCGTGATAACGAGGTCCAACTATATATATATATATCAATTGCCACCAGAAATTGTTTAAAGGAAAAACGTATTTGACAACTTTTTTTCCTTTTGTAAACACTTACGGACAGAATCTTTCGTAAAAGGTAGAGAAATTTTATTTGTAGATGGCTCTTAATTTAATTCAATGAAAACATCTTTCCTCACAAAATTTCTGGTAGTAAAGTATTTAAAAAATACGAACGTTAACAGCTTTTCCTCTTGCTCACGCCAGAATGCTTCACTCGAATATCAAAATAATTTATTCAGCTCACCATTGCCATGAAACTATTAAGAACGAGGAACTGACACTGCCTTAAAATAGTCAAGCTTCAACTGTAACCGCTTACGCAGAGGTTTATTGCCGCTGGGTTGAACTATCACCAGTAAATTTAAATAGACATTTTTTCCTTATTTAAACGCCTCATTAAAGCAAAATTTCGGTCATAAAAAATGGCAGAAAAATATATTCATTTTTACCGATGAAACTTTATTTTGGCGGTAGTCAGGCAGTGCGTTACCGCCATATTGAGACAACCTAGACAACCTTCTGTCAGTATAAGTAAAAAAGATTATAAAACCCGGGTAAACTTACACCAGTAAAATAAAATAGAAATTTTTAGAATATTAATGAGAAAATATTTGCATGAATAAGGCGCCTAAATAACACGAAATTTTCAATTGAAATTTACTGGTGGGAAGTTTGCCTGGCAATAAACAGAAACTGTTGATCTGATTAAAAAAATAGCCGTCATATTGGGACAACTTTCTCAGTTACTTCACTCGCAACTGGTAGACAATACACTATATGTCTTTTCCTCTTAATTCATAGCTTTATTATCACTGCTAGAAACTGCTATAAAATACATTACTAAAAAATGCCAAGATCTTCTGTTCTTATACTGTTGCGGTTCAAATGAAAATGAATCTCATACTTCCTCAGTAAAAATATATAATTTTAATGAACTTCAGTTTTGCTGCTTGCAAACGAACGCCTTTCATATTTTAGATATGACGTCATAGTCAGTTGACAGAGGCTAACGAAAAAGACAGGCTACCGCGATGCATCCCAAGTGTCTTTTTTTACAGACCGCTAGAGTGACGTGATGCTCTTTTCGTACATCTGCATTGGTGTATTCGAACGTCACATGACTCCAGCGGTCTGTAAAATAAGATACCTGGAATGCACCGCGCTAGCCTGTCTTTTTCGTTAGCCTTGCAGTTGACCCATTCCTCTCTCTCTGCCACGTTGAGACACATATGGTGTCTCCATCCCGTCTCTCTTGAAGTGTGACATAACTAACAAAAAATAAATGATACCAAAGATTTAGTAATAACAGCAGACTCTTCAATGATAAATAACAAATATAAATAACAATTCTAATTTTATTTTAATTTATTACATTTTTTAAACAAAGAAAAATTCATTTCAAAAAGGAATTAAAAGATGTCAAGAGTAGATATTTACAACAAAATAAAACTCCTACGCATAAAACATAATTAATGATGTAGATTAAAAAATTTCTCTTCAATGTGATCATTACAAACCGACATGTTCAATTATTTCTTTTTATACATTATAATTAAAGCTTATATTTCAATTTAACTTAATGTTCCAAAATTGTCTTAGAAATCCTTTTTTTCACGTGGCGCCTAATTTCTCTTGTTTTTTCATTATTTTATCTGCGTAACTCGACTTAAAAACTAATATTCAAAAACTAAGCAAAGAATATATTATGTTTGTTAATGAATGTAAGCAGTCGTTCCCTTTTTTTCGGAAAAAAAAATATATTTCTTTAAATGCTAAGTAAAAATTACTTAAATGACATAATGTAATCGCTAATTCATACTTTATTAATGTTATTTTTTTTATGTTAAAATTGGTTATTTACAGTTATTTCAATTATTTATTTATAACTTTAAAAGCATTTTGATACTTATTTTTTACCGTTTATGTGAAACATTTTATATTAACCACTTAACAGTCACATTTTGTTTTTGACACCATAAACTAAAAACAAGAAGCCAACATCACTTTTTAAGTACAAAAATATTTGCCTTAAATAATCGAGAAAAGTCTGCCATTTAAAGAACCGAAGATTTCAGGTAAAAATTAGTGGTGTGGAAAAGATTTTAGTAACGAAGCAAGCCAAATTTTCTTGCCTCTTGCCCGAACAGAGTTCGGGGAAAACAGTTAAGTGGTTAAGGATATTTCATTCAAAACCTGTATTTGCTCGTTACACGTTTCGCTATCCAATTTCCAAATAATGATGGTAGTGAATTCTATTATAAAAATATAGTATATATACAGGGTGTTTCAGCACAGCGGTTACAAAGTTTGAAAAGAGATACAGTACACCTAGATGATGGAAAATCATATAACAATGCATGGTTGGAAACGCTTTCCTGGGGCGGTAGTGACGAAACAAAACACAAGAAAGGAACGACGCTAACAGGGTGAAAAAACAAATTTATTATTCGTAGTACCGCAAGAAGGCTGGGATAATGCTGAACAGTGCTGAGGAATTTTTTGCATGCATTGTGGCAGCTGCTGGGGAAGTCCGAGACACGTTCGGTATTTTGGAGAACATGAGAAATTCCATGCGCCGGAGATGTGAGACCTGCATCATGGCCCGGGGTCGTAATTTTGAGCAACTTCTTTGATGACGAACGTTGACTCTCTTTTTGTTCTTATTTCTTAGTTTTTTTTGCTGTGCTAAGGATAATAAACATCATTTCTCACACTGCTCGTGTCCTTCCTTTCTTGTGTTTTCTCTCGTCCCTAGTGTTGCCAGATGTCCCGCGCAAATCGGGGCTCCATAAGCTCTGGACATCAGTATTTTAAAGTATCTTACTTCATAATTAACACAATTTACATAACTACAGACATACACATATTAAAATTTTATTAAAAACAATTAAAATATAATTAAAATATAAATAAACGCTTCGTCTATTTTCATAGCCCTCATCAGTAAACGAGCAGAGTCATAAAACAGCAAGAGCCACAGCAAACTAAAAAAACAGTTAAAATCACGGTCTAAGTAGGATAGAATAATCAGCAGGAACCTGGGTCGCTTCGTTAATGGGCGATTCAGCTAAAGCATCCACCCAGCCCTCAAGGAAGACACGACTAAGATATACGGGGCAATTGTCTTCCACAATTTGTGCGTTCTCAAAGTCGGGTACATGATCGAACTGAAGTGCATGATCAACCAATCTCAAATTCAGAGTACCTTTATTAAAAGAATTCTTATGTTCCTTGAGTCTAGTATTCAGAGAACGAATTTTAACGAAGCGACCCAGGTTCTTGCTCATTATTCTATCCTACTTAGACAGTGATTTTAACAGTTTTTTCGTTTGCTGTGGCTCTTGCTGTTTTGTGACTCTACTCATTTACTGATGAGGGCTATGAAAATAGCCGAAACGTTTATATAAATTAAAAAATATATATTTTTTAATTGTTTTTTATAAAATTTTAATATGTGTATGTCTGTAGTTACGTAAATTGTGTCAATTATTAACCCCTTAACGCTCGAATTAAATTACGGTTGAAAAATTCAAATTGCTTATTGGCACCACTTTTATGAAAAAGAAATATTCAGCTTATTTAATGACAGGAAAAACGATACTAAAATATAGCCAATTTCATTATTTTCTAAAACTGGTGAGAATCAAATAATTTGAGTAAAAGACACAGCCCGTGAATATGACGGGAGCGAGAATTAAGGGGTGAAGTACCGTAATTTCCGGTGTATAGCCCGCAGATCAAACAATTCAGTTTGGACCCAGAAATTTTATTCAGTATTTGAAGACCAATATCTACCGTGATCTAAAATGTTACATTTTATTTTTAAAAAATTCTGGGTCGAAACACGATTGTTTGATCCGCGGGCTATACACCCGAAATTACGGTAATCCAGAAGTAATTATGTATGCATTTTTATATCTTACTTCGCCTTACCTAACGGCAGAATTATCGAAGATTAAATTTCAGAATTATCGGCGAAATTAACTGTAAGAAATTAGCGATTTCCAGAGCATTTAAAGCTCTGATTTGCGCGGGACACCTGGAAACACTATTTGTCACTATTTCCGACTATGTGATTTCCCATCGTCTAGGTGAGGTCTATCTCTCCTGAAACTTTGTAATCGCTGTGCTGAAACACCCTGTATATATTTTTATAATTCGTAATCTAAAGATGTGCAAAAAATAACGTTTCGAAATTATTATCACTTTTTGCAATTATTGCTTAAATAATAGGCAGAATGTAATATTTTAACCCATTAACGTCCAGTGTGATCATTTGAGGACGCTAGACTTAATGTCAAAAAAGCGCTTTTCACACCAGTAAATATGAATATAAATATATAGTTTCTTTCACGAGACAAATTCCTTGATAAAATATGATAAAAATTACTCTTCTTTTAAAAGTGGTGGGAAATCCAAAATTTACATTTTAACGAAGATAATAATTTGGGCGTTAATGGGTTAAACACAATTTCGGTTTCAATTTGGACGATCTATTGCAGCAGACTTAAATGATAAAAAAGAAGAAGTAGCAAAATTGACTTCTCAAAATTTTGATAGGAAGAGTTTATAAAAATGCTTACAAATTTACATAAAATTTTTTTGGTGTAATTTGGGTATAACATTGGTTGCTCAAAATCTCACGAAAACAAAAATTCAGAACTATCAGCATAGCCCAATATTTGTTTTCAATTATTTTTGAAAGAATTTATTAAATTTAAAATTTAATTTTATCTACAATCATAGATGCCAACATCACTTAATAATTCCGGAGTCTGATCAAAGGTGAACATGATTTCAACCGGAAATTTTATTTAATCAGAAATTTTAAAATGAAATCTAAAATGCACTTTATAGAAAGAAGAGACATTTCCTTATATATATTTTCCGGTTTAAAACATGCGTGTCTTGGATCAGATTCCGGAATAATTAAGAGATGTTGGTATCTATGCTGAAATATAAGGGGCAGTCAAACATTTCACTGAATTTCGTTGTAACTCTTTAATACAGGGATGTCAAACTGTGACGCGCCGGATACCACTAACTTTTTAAAGAAAAACTTGGCTTCTTGAATAGCAGAAATTCGATGATTAGATAAGACAATGATTAGTGTAAACTTTTAGTAGTATCCGGCCAGTGTTGAATTCGGGGAGTGGCCCGGGAGGGACATTCAACCCCGGAGCAATAAGATGTCCTTCCCGGTAAATTTGAAAAATTTATGTTTTCAATGGTCAACACGGGCAATTTCCCCCCCGGAACTCTATAACGTCCCCCCCCGGAGCCACAAAAATCCCTCCCAGAGAAAAGTGTCCGGATTCAACACTGTATCCGGCGGTCCACAATTTGACACTCCTACATTAAAGAGTTACAACGAAATTCCGTGAACTTTTTGACTGCCCGTTGTATAACTTCCAAACATTTTTACGAAGCATGCTTTTTAATATTTCGTCTGATATCTATTGCAGTTATAAATTATCAGTTACTTCCCATGATTCACAAGAAGTGCTTTCTTGGACGTCACAAAATCTTGTATTAAACTACAGACCTCTCTCTCTGCGACCATCGGGACGAACTTTACCCATCAGTCCCAAGGAATATGATACTCTGTCACCTGCGGCAGGGGTAATTATTTATGACGAAATGAACGATAATCCTGCTAACAAGTCGTATTTAGCGGTAAGTACTTCCAAATTATGACATTTATGTCCTTTTAGTTCAGACGACTTAGCATCTTAGTGCCGTTTGTGTTACAATTTACTAGTAGTTTGCAAAATAATAGATTTTATGCATGTGAAGACCATTCTGGACGTAGCCGTATTTTGATTTGCCAGAATGCCAGTATACGCAGACGCAGATAGTACTGCAATCGGACGATTTTTAGTCTCGACCCAGGTGAGATGCATAAAGTTTAATCGAAATTTTGCAAATTTAGAAAATGATCTCGGATACAGAACAACATTTTGATTTTATATTACAACTAGGGGACTCTGCTCCCTGAAAGCTACGCTCGCCAACCCCCGTTCAGACACCGCAGAATCTAAAAACACGCTAATCTAATGGGTTTTTAAAATATTAGAGAAGATTGAATTATACTGAAAAAAGCTGTGCAGATCTCCCTGTAAACGGGTTTCCATTCAATTCCCTTTGATTGCAAAAATTTAAGGGCGAATCAATTGCTGTTAAGACATCCAATAGTTGTTTTCGTTTTTGATTAAAGAGGACCAGTTAAACATTTGAAAAGAAGCTAAAATAAAATAAATTAAGTATAAGAGTCTTTGTCTCCCGGTATTTTAAAACAATCTCTATAACAATAGCCTAAGTCATGTGACTATCATCAACAGTTCCAGGCGGACCACTTCGCTTTTTATACTCTAGGTGCCATTTTGGTACTTTAATGTTAGCCAGGCACAGGTGATAAGTCGCCAAATATTATTCTATCGCCATCATTTCATCTATATTATAATAGATCAAGTCATCAACTACCATAAGCAAATACGGTCTGATCCCTTCGCCGCTCATATGAAAGTTTGGCACAGATGTCATATACGTCCCATATTGGCGAGATTTTTTAACGACGCCAATTTGGGGAACGCATCAACAGCATAAACAACAACATCCGGCTTACCATATCAAGCAAAATAACGATACTTTGGCGTCAGTTAAGTGCCCGTTCCGTGTATGACATTGGCGTCAGAAAATAATCGCGCCAATATGGGGTCGTAAGTTTTCCATTTTGATTAAAAAATCAAAAAAAAAATTTCGAATAAAACTACATAAAATTTGCCATGGTTGCAAAGAAATCTTGGTACTGTTACGCTAGCCGAATGCAAATCTCGCCAATAGCTTTTTTTCAACTCGCCAGTTAGCATTTTTTTTTTCGAGTGGTAATATTTGGCCAGATGTCATATATGCACAGCAGGTTTGGTGTGATTTATTTTTTTTATTTTTTTTTTTTACGAAGATTTGGCGAAAACCTCGTATTCAAATACCAGTTACATATGAATTTTTGGTATTACTTAGTTATTCCGTCGACCAAAAATCTATCGCCAAACTATAAGATAAAATGCCAATAATGGTTGATCGTAAATGTCATATTCACTTGACTTTAAGCAAGTTACACGTGTTTACGTCATCAAGTGATTTTTATTTCGACTTTTTATTTGTATATTTATTAATGTTATACTAATTTATTTGTTCTTTCGTTATTTAAAATAAAAATTATGCCAATTTGTATAATTTGGCGAGTGTTTTTGGCGATTTATATAATTTGGCGAAATTGGTCGACGGAATAACTAAGTAGTACCGTATTTTTTAATTATTTTCTATTATTTTCTAAAGGAAATAAAAAGAAAATTAATAATTATAGAACAAAATTATTTATATAATTTATAAAAAGAAATAAAAGTAAATAAACATTTATTATAAAAAAAAAAAAACAATAGTTGGGTTACCATGTCAACCTTTTCTGAAATATGAAAAAAAATATATGTTTGATTAAAATTTGAGTTGCCATCATTAGAAAAATGTATATAAAATTAGAAAAAAATTAATATTTCGAAAAATAATTCGAATTTAAAAATTCTAATACCAGTTTTGGGATCTGCGGATCAATGCTGATTTTTGGTGTTAATTTCATCGCAAAGTATTCCATATTTTAGGAGATAATATAACATAATCAGTTGTTTAATCAGTCGATTCATGTATCCGTTTCATAAATTCGTTTCATATATCCGTTTCATAAATTTGTTTCATTAGGATTTTATATATATAGGGTAGATATACTACTACGCTGTATTTACTGCTGTATTGTAGTATGCTATACTGCTGTAGTATGCTATGTATTGAGCTATACTGCTACACGGTATTTACTGCTGCAGCAGTGAATTTTTTCGCGGTCTTTTTAACAAATAAACATTAATAATAAATATTCCTTAGAACGCTATGCTAATATTCAAAAGCAGACGAAATTAGCGAGCAGACGAATGTTAGCCTCGACAACAAGTCCCGCGTATAAAGTCCATTGGAATATTCAGATAGTGTTGCCAGATGTCCTGCGTAAATCGGGACTCCAAATTCTCTGGACACACCAGTATTTTAAAGAAACTTCCTTCTCCTTATATATTGGCAGAATTATTTGAGATTAACCCTTTAACCCTTTCAGGGGCAAGATACTTGTATTCATAAAATGTTGAAATAATTGTATGACACCAGTATTTACAAGAGAATTTATTCGTAAACAAGTAAAAGCATATTTTCGCGTACTTTATAAAGGTGAAATTTTCATTATAAAATTCAGGTGCGGATGTGGCAATTAAGGATTAAAATTATGTGATGCCGTGACGGCATCACCGCTCTTCAAGGGGTTAATTCTCGCTCCCGTGATATTCACGGGCTGTGTCTTTTATTCACATTGTTTAATTCCCACCAGTTTTATAAAATAGTGTAATGGGCTTTATTATGGTACCATTTTATCTGTTATTAAATAAGGTGAATATTTCTTTTTCAAAAAAGTGGTGCCAATAAGCAATTTGAATTTTTAAACCTTAATTTAATGCGATCAATAAGGGGTTAAAGATGGCGAAATAAACTGTAAGAGATTAATCTGGCCTACATTTAAACAAAATGAAGAAACTTTCGATTTCAGATAATTTTTCTAATTTCTTTAAACGAGATGTTTTCCATCTTCTGTCATGTAAAGTAACTATTTAAACTTAAAGAGAATTTTCTAAAAAATGATTCCCTCTATTTAATTTGTTAAACATTTATCTTTATATTTTTTTATTATTACAGCAATATGTATGGGAAGGATCTATCAGCTTGCTTTATGAAGACGTCTATCCGGGACAGATTCAGGGGACTACGTCAAAAGTCATAAGAGACGGTTCAAATGAAATCCTCTTCGACGATATTATAATCTCTTCTTGGGGATATTCTTATATTCTCAAAATAGAAATAAAGGCTAGAAATATATCATACTGGAATTTGACTTATTTGATAGGTAAATATTGAACTAGTTACATTAATATTTAAAAACGTGAAATTTGATTTACCTTTTACACTACCGCTCAAACATGTTTTTTGCCACCTAGTGGTACATAAAAAAGTTAAGCATAAAACGTTTTCAAACTTTGCATGAGTGTAACAAGCAGGATTAGAAAAATCTACAAGTCCTTTATGCATGCGTGCCAAGTTTCTCGTCTTTTAAATACCACTTTTCTCATAAAGAAATGTTTTTTCTTTAGTAGCTATGTTCTGTCATTAAAAAAAGTAAATCTTTCTATTCGGAAAAAGTGGTACGGAACTTTGGGAAAACTTGACAGGTATCGCACGTAACACATTTAAAACTCATTATAATGCATTACTTCATACAGTTTAAAACCCCTTGAAGGGCACCGGTATATTATATATTCCACTTAATTTTAATTCCCAAATGCCACATTGGCACTGGTATTTAGGAATTAAATTTTGCTTTATATAATATACGCGAAGAAAAACTTTTACTTAGTTTCGTATAAATTTGTTCATAAATGCCGGTGTCATTCAATCATTTTAGTAACAGAAGTACTTTGCCCCGGAAAGGATTAAGGGGACCGGGAAAGCTCTATCTCAATCATGTTAAATTCAGCAGCTTTATGTACATTTTCCCCAGAAATGGTGAAAGATAGAGGTCTAGATTTTTTATGGTAGTTAGAATAATATGTTTTACATACTTTAACAGATCACTTGTTTTGAAAGTGAAATTAAAAAATTATTATTGATTATTTATTGAAAATCATTTTTAAATTAGCATTTTTGGTAAGATTTCACTGCCTAAAATAAATAATTCTCAACAAATCACAAAACCACTGTGTTAAAGTGTACAATATAACATAAGTGTCAATAAAAATCTGAGTTCTTAAGTTTCAGAGGTATTTAAAATAAGGAACACCAACCAAAAAAATCCGAGTTTTCAGAAAAACTTATTTAAAGATTTTATTGATATTTTTATTGGGATTAAAAAGCTAAATTTAATAAAATCTTGCTTTGTATGAAGGATTATCACTTACATCTATCTCATTCAACTCATCAAGTTTCCTTTTTGCAGCTATATTTCCTTAAAAGTAAAAATCGATTTTTTAGTCGCATTTCGCTTACCGGGCTCCCTATAAACATCCAATATTCCAACAATTTTAGTAAGCTTGCACGCTTCTTGCCTAATATCGTCCTGATTAGTTTACTTTTTATTTAAAAATTTGAATTAAACCACTTAACAGGTTTACCCGTCCACCGCTCGTGCAAGAAGTGTTCGCTTATTTCGTTACTAAAACCCTTATCATACAACTAATTTTAAACTACAGTATTCACTTTATTTAATGACAAATATATGTGGATCATACATTATGTGTATAAAGTACACAGAATTTATCATTTAAAAGACGCCAGAAAAAGATATTACGACAATTTTACGGGAAAAATATGTTTTTGTCTATAATTTGGAACCACCGCACCGAGCAGGATTGCCAGTTTGGCCTCCGTTTTTATTCTGAAATTTCAAATTCAAACCGGAAGTTCGAAAAGAAGAACTTTTACTTTAGCTAATCGCGAAATGTCTGTCATTAACACGTTAACTGCCAAGCCTATAAAGTAAGAATTTTCAAATTTCTTCTTGAAAGTCGTTTGCCACCACAAATTCAAAAAAGTAAATTTCGTTTTACTAATACAGCGAAATTTGTGAAAATAAATAACACATTTTTTTCAATTCTAAAATAATGGTGACAAAGTAATTAATAAATTAAAACCACGAATATTAAAGCTACGAGCAAGGAGGCAGCGAACGTGTTAAATAACACAAAGAACACCATTCTTAATTTCTGGTATGAAGTCTGATTTTCTTACCAAAAATAGAGGAAAAATTGGCAAGCCTGGTGCTGAGTTAAAATGCGGAGTTTGAGCACCATCTGTGACTTAGTGTGTTGACAGCAGCAGTTTTTTCAAACATACTTCAGAGTGGTCTGCGATTTTTAGAATGAAAAAAAAATCAGCAAAGAGTTTGCCTTAAATTTTATGTTCGAAACAACGTTTTGTATGCCGAATAACTGAAAATCTTGCAGAAACGTACGGTGAATCATGCATACCAAAATTACAAGCATATGAATAGTATAAAGAATTCACCCAGATAGCATAAGTTTGATTTTTTCTGATATAATCCAGTCGTGACAAATTTGAATTGAGAAATTCGCAGCAAATCTCCCGCAAGGTATACCATCACGCACTTGCATGAGTAGTTTATTGTGAAACTAATGACAAGACTGTCTTTAATTTACGAAAGTAACGAAAGCAAAAAATCCCTCTGTTGAGAGAATGGACAATCAGCAGATACGCAGAAATGGCAGAAATTTTATTCGGTTGGCACTGCTTTTTTTAAACGCTATATTTTTTAAATACCAAAAAAGGCTCGAATTGCAAAGTCAAATATTACACTGACTTGTTTATGGTGATAAAAACGATGCATGCACTTTAACGATGCATATGCATCAATAGACCTGATCAGGTCTATGGACCCCTTCGAAGAGGTTAAACATATAGTATAACAGTTGTAAACAGTTAATGTGGCATGGGGCGATTACTACTTTGCAGTATTTTTTATTATCGTAATTTCCGGCGTATAGCCCGCAGATCAAACAATTCAGTTCGGACCCAGAAATTTTATTCAGTATTTGAAGACCAATATTTACCGTAATCTAAAAACTTACATTTTATTTTTAAAATTTTCTGGGTCGAAACACGATTGTTTGATCCGCGGACTATACTCCGGAAATTACGGTACTTGTTTGCCATTAATTTTCAATAAATTTGACACAGAATGAATTTAACTTGCACGACATGGTAGCTGTAATTTCAAAGTGTGGTGACTTCGGCGTTTGAGTTATCTTGCTGCAGGCCCCACCAGTGGCTGAGAGGTTCTGCTCTCGAAGCTGGTAGACGGGAGGTGCTGGGCTCAAACCCAATCGCGCCTGTCGGCCTAATCGTTCGGAGTTTTCGTGGTTTTCTTCGAGCCATGGATTTCCATGCGTAAATATGGGTTAGGTTCCCTTAGAAAGACCCCCACGAAGGGCACTCCCCCACTCTTTATTTATTGCTATGAACTTCACTGTTTATAATTATCAGTTACGACTGACTCAAGATGTGAGTGCAAATTAAAAAACAAGAAATGCATATAGGACTAAAATTTGAGGACGGTTTTCACTTGCTCATGAAAAGCTGCAGACTTAACTTTCATAGAAATTTTTTAGTTTGAAGCAGAAGTGTTTCAAATATTCTTTCAGAAAGTTCTAGTAGAACTGCAGATCCTTTACAAAATTCATTATAAAAGATAAATCGAGGTATGTATACGTAAAAGATTTTTTAATTAGATGCAATTTATAATTAGAAAATCATTTCATATCATTAATGAATTACTAATTACATTTTATTTTATATGAAAATAAAACGTTTTTGTCAGACTCACATAGAGTCAACTTGGACCACAGGTATAATTACACCTACAATTAATAGTAACTATGTACCGGGTGTCCCAAAAAAGGACTGACTGATTTTAAAATTCAATAACTTCCAAACGGTGACAGATATTAAAAAAAATTCTTGTAGGAGGGTTATGCATAAAGTGAAAAGTTTTATTACAGTGATTTTCGATTTTAGTTCGAATTACAAACAATAGATGGCGCTGTAAGCAATAGTCGCTAAATAGAGGCTCGATTTTTGGTCCTTTCTGTTGTTCCATGCAGAAAAAGGAGATGGAAATGTATTATCCGGGCCACGAAATACCAAAAATCGAGCCTCAATTTAGCCTCTATTCATCGCAGCGCCATCTATTGTTTGTAATTCGAACTAAAATCTAAAATCACTGTAAAAAAACTTTTGACTTTATGCATAACCCTCCTGCAAGAATTTTTTTAATATCTGTCACCGTTTGGAAGTTATTGAATTTTAAAATCAGTCAGTCCTTTTTGGGACACCCGGTATATTTATTATGTGTTAATTGCTTAAACATTTTTTTGAAATTTTTCGTTTTCGGCCGAAAATAGAAATATTACCGAAATTCAGTTTCTGTTTCGGTTTCGGTCGATCCTTAATCTTAATTACTATTTTATTGTGAACACTTTTTCAATTTGCATTATCTATATATCTCCAACAGGCAAAATATTAAGGTGCATTTCAATCTTTTTGACAAACCCCGTGCGTCTGCCGGAGTCGGAGTCGATTGTTTCAAAAATCCAGGAGTCGGAGTCGGTCATTTATCCTACCGACTCCGCAGCCCCGGTTATATATACAATCAGAGCAGAGGAGGCGGAGCCTCTTCTGTAAAACTCTCAACATTTCGACCCCAAAGTTAAAAATATAAAATTTAGCTAAAAGTTTCTGGTGCGAAAGTTTTTTAATTAGGTGGGATAAAATATATCCCATTGCTCTTCAAGGGGTTAAAACCAGTAAAGATAAGTTTATTTCGACTGTTTACGTTCGAAACAAACGTATTTTTACTGGTTTTAAAGTTTTAATTTACGCTTTTTAGCATTTGAAATTAGTATATTATTACAAGGTGTTAATTTGCTACATATTTACATAACTGGTGATATATTATTTTAAACTATTTTCTAGGTCCATTTGACGTAGATAAATTCGATACCTTTGAGCTACCTCTTGTGGAATCCGACGAATTTCGAAGTGTGAAAGTTGTTTTCGACAATGCTTATGACATTGTGAGAAAAGACAAAAGAAAGTTTGAGATATTTTTTCTTAATGAGTTTGGTGTAAAATTTCCAAAAGTGAGATGGAAAAATGTCTCTCTCTCAGAAGGTAAGTTGTTTGAATTACTTACAAAAAAAATTTTTTAAAGTAAGGGACAGTAGGGGGAAATTGGTATTTATCCTTGTACAGTAGTACCATTACGAAAATATGATATTTTTCATCACATTTTCATTAATAAATGCTTCGCTGGAAAAGATCAAATCATCTGGTTTGCAAAGATACAAAGGCAGTAAATCGTTTGTTTTAACGCTCAGTCAAATGTTCACAAGCACTTTCACATCTTAAATATCATTGGAATAAGATTAGGATTTCTATGATAATAAACTTTATTGCTCATTTGACGACATTAATAAGCCAATATTCCAAAACGGGTGTGCATATTTCTTTTCGTATGTGTCCAGATTGTCTCACAGCGACACTGGAAATTTTAAACAAAAGTTAACCCGCATTGGGACATTTTAAAGAAAATTTGTTTAGAAAGTAATGCATTTTAAATACGTGATGATATGTTATTTTCTTTCTTTATCTTTAAAAGAAATATAAAAATATGCTTTCTGATATAGATATCATAATATATTGATATTTTTTAAATTTTAACATTAAATTGAACTTCTTAAACAAAAATTCATATTTTTGCTCTTTTCAAAGTCCACAGACCGCTTTAGAGCCTACATTAGGTTATTTCTTCTATGTGCAAATTGCGATGTGTATTTTACAATTTACGTCAAATTTATCAAATTTTTCAAATTTACGTGTAAATTTGATTCATTCGGACAATTTTGGCAAAAACGAACCACTAGTATCTTGGCAAATTTTCCATTATACTATGTTCGCACTGAGATAGTTGAGTCACTTAACTTTTTTGAAACGGGATATCCGGAATTAGGCTTCACCTGTTCACGTTGCAAAAAGTTTTAAGAGACTTAACTTATGTTAAATTTGTAACTACAGCTTCAAACTATACATAGTTTATTATTGTTTTCATTCCTTGCGGCGTGTTAATTAAATAAACGATTTAAAAGATTATTCGAAAAAGCTGAATAATTATTTGTAGAACTCATCTCTAATTTTAATAACAGTTTCAAATAAGAAAAATAGTTCAGGAGATAGATTTCCACTCAACTCATAGTTAAGAGAGTATTAACTGTTAAGTGTGTTTCAGAAAATTGCTCAAGTCAAAATCTTGATTCCGGGTAGGCCCGCTTAAAAAACTTCATGTTAAGTGACTCAACTATCTCAGTGCGAACATAGTATTATCTCATTATAATTTTGTCAACTTATCTCACTCGACTAATCGAACTCGTCCAAGCGAGTATTGCCACCTTCTGGAATGTCAATGTGCCATAATTTGGACAAAAACTTCTTTCTGAGCTCAGTCACTGCCATCAAAATACTCAAGGCCAGAGGACATGAGTTATGACGTATTCCGCATCTGTCTGAATTTTTATTTTGGGATTCCGAATTCTCGCCAGTAAGTTTAAGTAGTTATATAAGATGAGTATATAATATAGTAGTTATATAATATGTATTAGTTTTATAAGATGACAGATACAGGGCTCGCACCGTTCCTAAAATTTTCGCACTTTGCAACCAGTATTTTAAATAAAAATTCTTCGTGGTAGATTCCTTTAACATCCAAAATAGGATTATACAACTAAGATTATCGTTTTAATTTAGTGGTAGCAAAGTGTGAAAATTTTAGGAACGCTGCGAGCCCTGCAGATATTCCTCAAATAAAATCAAAGAAAATTACTATTCAAAAATTTTCGGTGTGAATTCTAACACTAGTCAGAAGTCGGTCGATTAGTGATGATGTCACACTCTTGCCTTCTGGCCTTGAGTATATCGATGGCAGCGGCTCAGTCGGAGCGCGACAACAACATACAAGGCTGGTTCATAACGTTTAAAACGTAGCACGGAGTCCTCTAAACGTCTCTTTTTAACCTTCCTAAATCTTTATAATATTTCTAAACCTCTCTTTAAACGCCGTCCTCTTTACACGGTGATTGGTACAAATCTTACTACGTCCATCATTTTCTGCCAATCGCTGTGTAAAGAGGATCCACTCCGTGTGACGTTTTAATAGTAATGAACTGGCCTTGTATGCCGTTGGTCGCATTCGGTTTAAGTGACCGGTGCGTATGTCACCTCTTTCATAAAGAGCCATCCTAATCTGCACTAGTGATCGGAATAATGAATGATATGGATATTCGAATGAATTATTCGGGCAAGCGCAAAAGCATGACTGCCAACCTTCGCATTCCTTTTAATTACTTAAATCGACAATTTTTTTTTTTTAAAGAATTAAATTAAGAGCCGCATACATTATTATTATTACTGTTATTGTTACAAAATTTCTCTTTTAAATTGATTAAACAGAATATAAAGAATGGCAGATATGCTTTTTCACATGCCGGAATGATTAATTTGCAAGTCAAGATCATTGCCAGTCACTAACTACCGCCCCCTAAATACTAGGCCTGACGGCTCACACAAAAATAGACGCTGCTGTGGTAGACGATTTTTTTAGCGTTTGTACGGCCCTTTTAATTTGAATACCAATAATTTTTAAAAGTTATTTCAGCTTTATTTTTCTGAGATTATGTCAAAGAAAACTCTTGGAAAATACTGATGCATAGCTGCCAACTTTTACGCTTTTTTCTTAACACTAAATTTGAACAGAAAAATTTCTTTTATTTAATCTTCGAAAACTGATGATTAAATAAGGAAAATTTTTCCGTTCAAAAATAGTGGTAGGAAAAAAGCGTAAAAGTTGGCAACTATGCTGATGTCTAAATTCAGTGGACCGTACAAACGATTAAAAAAATCTTTCTACGACAGCCGCCATTTTCTGTGTTAAAGCTCAAGCCAGTGGTTCCCAACCTTATATTGGCCACGCCCCACCAAAAAGTCTGAAAAATCAGGATGCCCCCCCCTTCCCCCACACACATTGTAACATACATCTTTTATTATTTAAAAAGTGAACTTTTTCACATGGAGGAAACTCAACAGAGCCTTAAAAATCACTATTCAGCAGACCTTTTCTGCCACAAATGTGTTTTTAACATAACTGTATGAATGCAATGAATCTATACATCTTCCTCCTTATGCCAAAAGAGTTTTGTTGTTGCTATTCAATTTACCTCAGTGGTAAACTAAAGCATTGTGTGGTCTGTATTTTTCTTCACAAAATATCTTGAAAATACTATCATATTTAGCATTAAAATTAGTAACATTGACACGTTTTATAATTGATTTTAGTAACTTAGTAGTTGGTGGAAAAACTTTGGACACTAAATTTTATTTCTATGGATAAGACAATACAAAAGTAGAATTTCAAGTTTTTCATCTCTATCAATTTTAAGTAGCCATTATTCCCCATCAAAAGAATTTTTTATGCTTTTCCTTTATTTTTAGCTTTAATTGACTTCTATGTATTATTTGAGTTTAATATTTAAAATGCACATCTTATGATGTACAAGTATTACTATGTAGGAGTTGGTAGTACCTCGTTCAGATATTTAAAATATTTTTTAGGCTAAACTTCGATCAGATTTAGATGCATCATTAAGTAGTTTCAAGTGTAAATGTTTCTTCGTGAGATATACAGAAGAGTGAATAGAAATGCAAGACCCTTTCAATAAATAAAATCGAAAGAGTTGTAAAAAATTATAACAGACATGAATAACCAGAAAAATATGCAGCCATGTTTATTAATGAAGAAAAAAATAAAAATTTTAAAATACCTGTATAGATTGTTCATTGTTCATATCCTTATTCTGGTTGTGCTTCTATTTTGAACTTTTGATTGGAAACTCTTTATTAAATTCATTTATTTTTTAATTTACATGTATTACATTTACTTTTAACCTACATTACTTTTTTTAAAAAAAAGCGAATGAAGGAGTAACAAATTTGGAATTGCCCCCCTAAAAAGTCAAATTGACCCCTCACGATGGGAACCACTGGCTGAGGCCTAGTATTCAGACAGAGGTGCACTAGTCACGAGACGACATTTCCAAGAAAATCTCAAACCAATGGAGACATTCTTTACAAATTTCTCGTTTGCATATGACGGCGTTTTCTAATGGTTTTTATTGCATATTTGAGGCTGATGTCTAACGTTGTATATTTCTACATTTTCTTATTTTTGTTGCCGTTTCATTCTGAAGACACTTTCATTTTTGGAACCATCAACCAACCAATATATTTCCGAAATTTAAAGCGTGCTTTCAAATAATAATAATAATAATAAATAAAATGAAGGGGGACAAAGATACAATGTTAGACTTCGAACTCAGATAGAAAAAAACAAATCGGAAATTCTACGTCAAACGTGGCAAATGAGGAGCATTCGTACTATAACTAGTTTTATAAATATTCTGATCCTGATACAATAGCTGTTGCACACTTATTCAAAAATGCATGAATACAAAATTTATTGCGATTATATATAAGGGGTCGTTCAAGTATTACGTAATCAGTAAGTGGGGAAGGGGGTACAGTGTCTGCTTATTTTTGCTGACAAGGGGGAAAGGGGGGGTCACGAAAATTCTTACATAAGCATTAGACAACGAAGCAACTATAGTTTAACAACAAAAAGCAAAAGAGCATGATTTAGATGAGCGTTCTGCAGAAATCGAACGACTTGAGAAAAAAGATATGGAAGTAAACAAGGACTGGAAACGAGAATCATTCCAGCCAACCACTACATTGAAAACTTAATAATAGACAATGCAGGAACGTGGATTCAAACATCTTGGACACCAGACTAGAAATGTGAATGCCAAACACATAATATTCTTGATTCTTGTTAAAATTTTTAGTTATGTGCCTAAATAAGTTACGGCCGGTTGTATTTCTTAAAATATTTTTTTTTTGTTGTTGTTGTTCAGTGCGATAAATAATAATATATAAAAACTATTTTGTATTCTATGAATTGTTTAAGGGGTCTCAGGACTCTTCAAGCTCTAAAATTTTCGAAATTTTAATTTTTTTAGATGTTAAACTTCTATATTTTCTGAACATTTTGATATAATTGTTATCTTAAAATTCCCATTAGAACAGAAGTTATGGCATTTAGAATTATACTCGCCTAATAGCTGAAGTGAGGTTTCCAAAATTTTGAAGTCATTTTTCTCCAAATGACGTTTTTGGGCATAACGCGCACGATATCTAAAAAAATACTGAATATTTTTTCATGAAATTTTCAAAACATATCTTTCATGGTAGTCTGTATAAACTGAACTTAAAATTTCCTTTTTATTGTAAAAAGAAAATATTTCTTTAGGGTTTCTTATTGTTGAAATTTTCTAAATTTTGCATTAGCTAAATACAACTTTGTATTAAAAATGTAAAAATGCTTTAACCCTAGATCTACCGGGAATTTTATTCAAGTTTTAATAAAACGTTCTACACCAGAATTTTTATTTAAAACTATTTAACTTATTTATTTACCTTATTATTGTCTGGTTTATATACTTAGTTTATTTTAAAGAAATTTCTGGTTTGAATGAATATTTTGTATGTACCTGTCGGGTCCAATGGACCCGTCTGGTAGACGGAGGGTTAAATGCAAATTTATTTAGGTTCAGTGTAATTATTATAAGTAGGCACCAAAATTTTCATTCTAGTTGCAAAATGTATTTTGTAATCGTGCGCGTAAGCTGTTATGCCGATTTTTTGCTCGTCAAATGTCTGACAGTTTTGAGCCCCCTGTAAATGCTAATTCTGCATCTTGCAATTTTTCAAATATTTGAAATGAAAGTACGCATATGTATCTTTCATTCCCATTTAAAATTGTGTCTTAATATCAAGTACATTTCAAGTTATTAAATGTTGAAAATGTTCCTTTTTTTTTCATTTTTTCCAATTTTAAGAGTCCTGATACCCTTTAATGCCATAAGTAACAATATGTTAAACAGACTTTTTTTCCTTCAATACCACAACCCCTATGTGTCTCTTTATGTAAATTTGTTGCATTAATAAGGCAATTTATCGCTAATTGTAATTTTTTATGGCAAATAGTGTTGATGTTAGAATATCATAAAATCTTACGTAAGTAAAGGGAGGGGGATATAGTATTTGCTTATTTTTCCTTACAAGGGGGAGGGAGGGGTACAAAATGACTAAAAATATGCTTACGTAATACGTGAAGGACCCCTATATTAAATTCACTAATACGGAAATAATAGGACTCCAACTTAAATAATACGTAATCACTATGGCAACCTAGAAACATTACCTATCATGGGATATCATTGAATTAATTACGTATGATAGCATTTAACCGAATGAAAAAAACTTTTATTAATACCTTTTTAAGTTTTGATTCGATTTTCATGAAATTTGAAATGACTCTACAAAATTCTGCAAAGATTATATGTATTAAACTTCAAACCATTCTTTTGGGTAGGGCTTTTGCGCTGTTATATGCAGAGAGACGGACGGACCAGGTAATGCTATAGGTGCTACGTATTTATTTAATTACGAGCACGCCTAAAAAGAATCATTAAAAATATTGAAATGAAACCGCAAAATTAGTAAAGCGGTAAGCCTTCACTACTTCATTTACTATTCTCTTTTATCAGTGATTACTAAAACCTTTAAAGGCAAGCAATTGTGTTTCTGAAATGTTGAATTCTCTTTCCCACGGAAATTGGAAAAAAAATTTATTTATAAATAAGGAAAAGCAATTTTTCAGCTTTTTTTTTCACCAAATTTATAAAAGTAAAGCTTTATTAAAAGATTTGTGGTGCAAATCTGAATTAAAATTTGGTGGGATATAATATATCCTACCGCCCCTCAAGGGTTTTACATTAGTGCTAATGAATACAAGGTCAAAGAAAATTACTACGTGATTTTAAAAATTAAAATACATTATTTTACAAGTTAACAGCAACTAAATGAGATTTTAATATGAATTCAGTACTAGGCATTTTTATTAGACTTTTGGTTTAACATTAGCTTGCGAATTTTTAAGTTAAAAAGTGTAAGCTCATAATAGCTGAAAATGCCTAAATCTATAAATTAAGGCGAAAACTGCGAATTTTTATGCTGATTTGTGTAGGCTCATAATAGCTGAATATGCCATTCTATAAATTAAGGCGAAAAATTACGAGATAATGTAAATATAATAAACATCATTTTTCATTGCTAAAAGTTCCCTAATCTTTTCTAATTGCACAATCGTACAATAGATGACTAAGCATAATTTATTTTCGAAAAAGATAAAGTATTGTTAACATAGTTTTACTAAATATAGCCTTATCTGTTTGCAGGAAGCATCATTGTGGATTCCATTATCACCGGATTAACGGAAGATCTTGAGAAAACGGCAATTGCTCTGGAAACGTCTATTGAAAATGACAAAGCAAACGTCGTTTATGAAGAAAATATGTTAAGGGCGAATAAAATATTTCTTCCATCTAGGGTAAGTACAGAAAACTATTAGTTCTAATTTATAATGTGTCTTAAGTGGTCCGGGACACATTTAAAAAATATATATTCATTGAGTTAGAATTTTGAATTTTTTTGAAATAGTTAACCATATAACTTGTAAATAAAATCATATCACAAAACGTCTGAAAAAGTTTTTTTTTTTTAATTTTAATATAATTTTTTTTAAGTGGGGTAATTTAAAATCGTTATAACTTGAAAACTTATTTGTCGAATTTCAAAACTTTTTCATTTAATTAAAATTTTAATTTTAATTCAATATTTTTTTATATTAATTTTAAAAGAAATTAAAAATATTTAAAGCAAAATTTTTTTTAAAAAAAAAGATATAACTTATTTTTAAAAAATCACATTTTCAAAAGTAATTTTTTTTTTCAAATTTTCTTTATCAGAATTAAAGTAAAGCAATTGAAAAAGATGTCTTCTAAGTTTGAACCAGTTATTTTGAACTGCTCTTGACTTATAAATATTTAAATACGAGAAATCGTGAAAAAAACCCTTCCTGCAGAAAAAAACATTTTCCCAAGTCGTTTCCATGACAACCTTCAAAGCTATATTTTGAAAACAAAACAAACCAAAAAAGTTAATATCTCTTGTTCTAATTCACCTCTTATCTCTTACCGGCGCGGAGTAATTCTGTTTATAAACTGATGAAATAATGTACTGACACCACAATTTATAAACGAATTTATTAGAAAAGGCGAACTTGCTCATTTTCATGTACATTGTAATAGGAAAATTTTAGTTAAATATTCTTGGTGCCGTCTGTCAGTTTTGGAATTAAAATTAGGTGTCCTTTTTTAAGGACACGGCACCGGAAAGGGTTAATTCTCTCTCCCGTGATATTCGCGGGCAGTGTCTTTTATTCAGATTGTTTGATTCCCACCTTTTTTATAAAATAGCGTAATCGGCTTTATTACGGTATCATTTTACCTGTCATTAAATAAGGTGAATATTTCTTATTCAAAAAAGTGGTGCCAATAAGCAGTTTGAATTTTTAAACCGTAATTTAATGCGACCGTTAAGGGGTTAAGAAAAAGACATGATTTAACCGTCATTTTCAGCGGAAAATAATAGAGACTATTGTAATTCAATAAAATGTTCTTCGAAAATTTGATAATGTATGCGTCCCGGACAGGGGCGGATCCAGAGAATCGTTTTGGGGGGGGCGATACCGAGTGACATATAATCAACGTAGTCATAACTTCTGTTGCTCAAATCATTCCTTGCAGTTAATTATTAAATGAATATGAAATAATTAATGCGATTTAAAAATATTACAGACTCTCGATTATCCGACATCCGATTAACCGAAACACTCGGTTATCCAACACCCTTTTTATATAATCCCGCCCTCTCCTCAAAATATGGTTTATTGTTACTTTTTAGGTCATAAAATTAAAACGTTATAACAGAATTTATTTATTAAATGTCTTATTTTTTCTTTTTCTTTTTACTCTTGTACTATGGTAATTATTTATCTTATTTTTTGTTCTTTTAGTTATAGTGAACAACATTAATAACACAAGCCTGCCATGATTTGTTTTTTAACTTTTGATAATTGATTTTGGTGTATTTTTAGCACTGAATCCGAAAATGACCTTCATTTTTAACCCTCAAGTCACGATTTTCGCAAATCGTAAGTTTCAAAGTTAAAAAGTAAAAAATAGCGAAAATCTCACAAAGCAATTTGTCAAAGCCTTAACAAAAGAAAGTAAATGTTTTAAAACATCTGTGACAAATTTTCCAGCCTTATCAGCCGCCAAAGTAAAAGAGAATACCGAGATGAACCCCATAGAGAGGATTAAAAGAAAAGCGGGAAGCAGAGCATGAGCGGTTCAAAGAAACTTCCACGCATGGAATAAAATTATAAAGATTTTAAATACACAATATTTTACATGTTTAACTATAAAAATCCATGTATAAGCAAAAAAATGAATGAATTATTATGAAAAAAAGTTACGTCTATTTTATAGTAGCAGATTTTCGCAAGATTTCGACTTCTTAAAAATTTGCGATTTGTGAAAAAAACTGACGTGATGGTGTGGTAAAAAATGAAGGTCATTTTGGGATTCAGCACTAAAAAATACATAAGAACCAATTATAGAAAGCTGAAAAACATAACTATCACATCCATTTTTTAATATCAGATTTCTGAAAGAGGATAATCTCTGAAAAAGGATCCCCTTCAGAAATCTGAAGGGGCCTTAACATCCTTGAATGTCAAAAATGTCATCTAAGTGGTGTGTATACCTCTTCACAGGCGCGGATCCAAGGAAGGGGAGGAGATCGTCCTGATCGCCACCCACCCTTTGGATCAAAAAATATAAATTCACCGATTATCGCAAATTTCGACAAATGCTCGCCGAAAAGAATCATTTTTGTTAATCGTTCGCAGGTCAAAAAATTGCGCAAAAAACGCGAATTTCGTCAAAGGATCGAGCAAAAAGCGCGAATTTCGTCAAAGGATCGCGCAAAAAAGCGAATTTCGTCTAAGGACAACGGAAAAACCGCGAATTTCGTCAAAGGAACACGAAAAAACGCGAAATTCGTCAAAGGAACACGAAAAAAAACGCGAAGTTCGTCAAAGGACCACGAAAAAAACGCGAATTTCGTCAAAGGACCACGAAAGAAAAACGCGAATTTCGTCAAAGGGTCGCAGAAAAAATGCGAATTTCGTCAAAGGGTCGCAGAAAAAAACGCGAATTTCGTCAAAGGATCGCAGAAAAAAACGTGAATTTAGTCAAAGGATCACAGAAAAAAACGTCAATTTCGCCAAAGGATCACAAAAAACGCGAATTTCGCCAATTAATTACTGAAAAATGCTAATTTCGAGAAATAATCGCGCAAAAAATACGAATTTCGTCAAAGAATCGCGAAAAAAATACGCGAATTTCGTCAAAGGATCACGAAAAAACGCGAATTTCCTCAAAGGATAGTAGAAAAAACGCGAATTTCGTCGAAGGATCGCAGAAAAAACGCGAATTTCGTCAAAGAATCGCAGAAAAAAACGCGAATTTTGCCAAAGGATCTAAAAAACGCGAATTTCGCCAAATAATTAAGGAAAGAACGCTAATTTCGCGGAAAAGCGCGCAAAAATGCGAATTTCGTCAACATCTCGGAAAACATGCGAATTTCGTCAAATAATTGCGAAAAATGCACGAATTTCGCAAAGGACAGCGGAAAAAACGCACAATTAGCACTAGGGGGAGATTCTCCTAGGCGCGCATCCATGGGGGTTTCTATCGGGGCGCTCGCCTCCCCCCCAAGATATAAATCCAACGCTTTTAACGGCAGTTTTCGCGGAACAGACATACAAGCAAACGAAACCAAACACTTTCCGGGTGTCAATGGTAAACCTCACAGAGGTTTCGGCAATTAGCGAACAAAATAGGATTATGTCCTGTCAAAAGGCATATGGCGCCATAATTTTTGACACTATGGGTTGAGGTGGGGGATGATGCCACTTCGTGTACCTTTTGTTGAATCTCTACAACAGAAGTTGACAACGTTATGCGGATCCCTTTAAGGCGTTGAAACTTTTCCTTCTTTCAAAGAAGCTGCAATTCTAATTTCTGTATAACGATATTTTTGAGGAGTTCTTTATTGTTTGAGAAAAGAATGGGAATCATAGCAATTTCCAAAGAAAGAAAGAAACAAGAAAAAAAGGTCCTTTGAAAAATGCAATCATCTTAATGTTTTCTGAAGAAAGCCACTAATATGTAACAAATATCCTGTTATTGCCACCCACATTGGTAAATTTCAAGGGGTATTTGATGAATGAACAAAAAAGGATTATGTCCTAATCCTAGTCAGTTAAAAGCTAAAATGCTTATGGTGTGTTGATTTCTTAAAAACCGACTTGGTAAATTTGTTCTTCCCTTCTTTGCCCCGATCGAACCTCCCCACTCCCGTGGATGCGCTCTTAGGGAATCTCCTCCCGGTGCTAATTGGCGAAATTCGCGTATTTTTTTCGCGATTCTTTGAAGAAATTCGTACTTTTTCAGAGGTCTGTTGACGAAATTAGCATTTTTTGTGCGATTCTTTCGCGAAATTTGCGTTTTTTTCTCAATTTTTTGGTGAAATTTGCGTTTTTTCTGCAATCCTTTGACGAAATTTGCGTTCCTTTGTGGTCCTTTGACAAAATACGCGATTTTTTAACGAAATTCGCATTTTCGCGCTTCTTTGTCGAAATTCGCGTTTTTTCGCGATCCTTTGACGAAATTGGGGTTTTTTGCACGATCCGTTGACGAAATTCGCGTTCCTTTTGCGATCCTATTTACCTGCGAACGATTGACGAAATTGATTTTTTTCAACGATCATTTTTCGAAATTCGCGATAATCAGTGGATTTATATTATTTTGGGTGGGCGATCGCCCCGATCGCGCCCCCCCCCCCCGTGGATCCGCGCCTGGTCCCGGACCCTCTTAAATAATACCAAAATTATTTTCTCTAATCATACATTCTAAAAACATTTTCTTTAACTTCCTTAAGGGGACGGGGGAGTTTAAAATCCTTAAAAATAATTTTTTTTTTATTTTTGTAAATTTCAACTTAAATATTATTCAAGGGTACATTATATACACTAGTAAATCTGCAGATCAGGAGCCTCAACGTCAGCTCTACAATTCATTGTGTTTAGCATCCTTTGAGTAATATTAATCTTTCTACAAAAAACGAAATTTAAAGTTTTGAAATTACATAAACATTTATAAAACGAAAAAATATTTCGAAGGTTTCTGACATTAGAAGCGTTAAATTAAACCCCTTGTTATGTAATGGTATTCTGAAAATCTCATGAGCTACTTATTCTGGTAATTTTTAGATAATAAAGTAGATTTCTTCAGGGGGGCAGAGCCCCCCCCCCTGAACCCCTTCGTAGTGTAATTTAATTTACATTTGTAATTATCAATTAATTGTGTTAATGTCCTTTAGTAAATTCTACCAATAGACGGAAACATACATGAATTCTTTTCTACAGCCCTGTATATTACGTGAAGATTTTTACGCGTCGTCTATAACATTTAAATTTAATGCAGACAAAAAACCCTCTTAAAACTGCTCATATCACATTTCCGGGGATTAGTATGCATAGTGTGCACCATATATCCAGTTTCTGCGGAGTCCTGTATATGGTTCTATTTAAATTCTGCAAACATTTGTTAGTATACTAAATGTAATTGGGCTGGGAAATACATAACTCAAAAAAAAAAAAAAAAAAAAAAAACACTGAAGCAATTCGCGCTCATTTTCATTTATACTTACGAATTCATTTGTGTATCCCTGTACATGGTCTATACAATATTTAAGCACTACTTATTAAGCACAAATTTACTTAACGTTAAAACGCACACCATAATCGAAAATGCTCTTCAGCAATCATCCCTAATAGACCAGAACTGTATCCGAAATATTTTATGTGACCCTATAAATGAACGATAAATACGATACAAATCATATTCAAGCTTCTTGTAGTCAACCACAGTAATGTAATTTAATTTCATAATGTTTGAATTAGTGCAACACAATTAACACACTGACGACAGGCAATTTAATTAAATCTGGGTTTAAAAACAGTAGAAGCTCCTCCCTCTTCTGAAAGTGTCTCGGAAATTGGTTTCTGAGATATGTTTTTCATGTTTATGCAGCAGTAAATATCTTTCAATGTACGGATGTAATATATAATGTCTTACAATCTATAAAAAATATGGACAACACAATATAAATGTCTTTTCTGTAAGGTAGAAGTCACTCCCTTAGCCAATGATGTATTCTGAATAAAAACGAGAATTTTCGTTTCCCGTCGCTAATGTGTTAAAATAAGCTGTGAAGAGTTTTTTTCCCCCGTAGACCACATTTTAATCGACCACTTTTGTGTGACCCTGAAAAAAACATATACTTTGCACCCCATATACTACAAAAATGTTTCAAAAATACATATCAATTTTATTATTTTGTAACAGAGTAACATCATTAAAAAACGCCACAAAAGGATTTTCTTCAAAGATTGTAATATTATGAATACTTTTGAGTTACCTGTACGCATGCTGTAAGTGCTACACATAACATATTTTATAGTAACCAGGTTCTAGTGCACCTTAATAAAGTATATAAATTTCATTACGTTTAAAATTGTGTAACATTATTAAAATACACCGCAGACGATTTTTCCCAAAGACTATAATGTAACGGAATAGTTTTGAGTGCCCCTGTAATTAAGCTATGAATGCTACACTCTTCATTATTAATACCAAACATACTTTGGCAAACCTCAATAACGTATATCAATTACATGTAATCCCGACTATATTTACGCGAGTTAGAGCACGTAGAGAAACACGGCAGGCGACAGATAGAAAAACTGAAGTCATAAATACTTTTCATCCATGTTGGAAAGTGTTAAAAAGGATTTACATGCCTTTAACTGTACTTTTTTTTTCACTTATAGCATGGTTAAACATTAGTTTAAACATCCTAATCCATGCGATAGCAATAACATATTAAAAGCTCCCCAAAATAGGCATATCTGGAGATCTATAAATCTACTGGAAAATAATTCATTATCGTGCCCACTGTTAATTGCATAAATTGCATCGATTTGGCGCGGTAAAATATTTTTTGTGATAGCCTTTTAATAGTACCTGCAACAAAATTAACGTAATTTACTAACTTCATTCATATTTGACGCAATGATAGGCTACTAATAACAGTCGCTAGGCAACGAAGAAAAGGAAAAAAAAAGAAATATGTATCATGTAAAACAAGAAAATTAATTTAAAAATTCTTTATATTATTGGAATACATGTATAAATGTCCTCAAAACATTATACACGTAAATAAAAAAATCTTATAGATATATTGATAAAAGTTCAATATAATAGGAATAATTTAAAACCTTTATTTGGAATTTTAGTATCCATAATTTGACATTTAAATCCATTAATCAAACGTGCCATTTTCTTTCAACAAATCGAAATTTGAAAATCGTCTGACTTGCCGTAGAAAAGCATTATAAAGAAAAATAAAATCTTCCATATTTTCCGAACGAATGAACCAAATTTAACCAAAAACTATACAGCTACGTCCGGGTATCTCACGAATATGCCCAATTAATTTCAAGCTGATCGGCTGCTTTTTGCGGCAGTTATCGCGGAACAGACGGACAGACAGACAGACAGACAAACGGAAATCAAAACTTTTCGTGTCTCCACAGTAAGCCTTCACTGACGTTTCGGCAATTATAACATGCATTTATCCCCAAAAAATTAAAAAAGAAAATTATTTTTGAGAAAAAATGGAATTTTACGCGTCGTGTTAGAAATCTTCGAAATGCCCCATGCGTCTTCCATATCAATGAAAATCCCCAATATCTTTTATAAAAGTTTGGTTTATATATAGAAATAAAATAGAGCATCGAATTTTACATATTTGAATTTAAAGGTTAAAAAAAAAAGTTGAAAAAAATTGAAATTTTTTCGAAAAATTTTCAAAATTTCAATTTTTTTCAATTTTTTTTTTTTATTTTTTGTAAATTTCATCTTAAATATTATTCAAGGGTACATTATATGCATTATGGCATGCATTTATCACAAAAAAAGATTAAAAAAAATTTATTTTTGACAAAAAAATAGAATTTTACGCGTTGTCTTAGAAATCTTCGAAGTGCCCCTGCGCGTTCCATATCAATGAAAATCCCAATATTTTTTATAAAAGTTTGATTTATATATAGAAATAAAATAGGGCATCGAATTTTATATATTTGAATTTAAAGGTTAAAAAAAATTTTTATTGAAAAACTTTGAAATTTTTTCGAAAATTTTTTGAAATTTTGATTTTTTTTTTTTTTTTTTTTTTTTACCTTTAAATTCAAATATAAAAAATTCGATGCTTGATTTTATTTATATATATAAACCAAACTTTTATAAAAAATATTGGGGATTTTCATTGATATTGAAGATGCATGGGGCATTTCGAAGATTTCTAAGACAACGAGTAAAATTCCATTTTTTTGTCAAAAATAATTTTTTTTAAATTTTTTTGTGATAAATGCATGCCATAATGTATATAATGTACCCTTGAATAATATTTAAGTTGAAATTTACAAAAATAAAAAAAAATATTTTAAAGGATTTTAAGCTCCACCGTCCCCTTAAAAGAATGAGATGTTATTGATGTCATGATCAGGGTTCCCAAATGGTCCGCCAATAGAATACCAATATTTTTTAATAGATAATTTCATGTTACGTTTCTACAACATTTGTGCTAGAATTAACCTCTGAAAGCGATTTCTTTAAAATTTGCAAGGATCATCTGAAAAAGAAAAAATTTCTAAGAAAATTCTGATATTCAAAAAGCGGACCTTTGGGAGCCCAGTTCATGCTTTGTATTTCGTTTGCTTTACTGTTTCATTTGTGAGTACTTAATCATTAGTGCTAATAAATACAAAGTCACCGAAAAGTTACCACGTGATTTAATCCTTAAGGAGCTGGTCACTCAGCTTCGAAATTCTCCTCCGTGATGTTAAGTCTATGGACTTTTGATGCATTCGTATATTTAAAATATCTTCTCGGGAAATTCATATTTTTAACATCTTTTTCTGTGTACTCTTCTTAAAGATTATCTCTTTTTTATTAGTTTTCAAAATATTCCTAAAATCTATGCTGAATTTAATATTTTATGTGTTAAAAGCGAGCGAACTGTGAGTAAGATTTTAACACTTCCTATAAAATTAAGTCTATACTTTAGAAATATTTTGAGAACTAATAAAAAAAGAGAAAATTTTTTAGGAAGTGTACACAAAAAATAGAAATTAAAAATATTAATTTCGCGAGGAGATATTTAAACATACGAATACATAAAATGCTCATAGACTTTACATTAGTGAGAAGAAATCGGAAGATGAGTGACCAGCCCCCTTAAGTGGTGAGGTGATTTTTACTAACGTAAGTAGTGAGGTGGAGTGTATGTAACCCTAAAATTTGATTTCTTGTGCACTCTCCAAAATTTAGCGAATTAAAACAAAAAAATTTCCTGTGAATTTTGCATTATTCACTTGTGTAAAATTAACTGAAAAAGTACTTGTACATACATGTGTAAGCGTACTGTCCATCTAGTAATATAAAATAGCAATATTTTAGAATTTAAATTTCTCTGGGGTGCAAAACACCCCACCTCACCAGTTAAGTGTTAAAAATCTAATAATAAAGTATATTAAATGTTAATGGTAAAACAATGATATTTTAAAACTAAGCTGTTTTCATTACAATATTAAGCATTAAAAATATGTAAGGGTATTATATAACTGAAAAAATAAACTGATATTAAAAGAAACCTGTCCACGCACTAACATATACAATGATCCTTGAACAAGCATAGTGTAAGATAATGTTACAATGTACGATACACAGTGCATTTTAGAAAAAGAATTTCAACGCAACTTTTCAATAAATTATTCCAAATCAATATATTGTTCTGGTTGCACTGGCTTGGAATAATCTTTTTTTAATTAGGTAGAAAAGTGTGATTTAGAAAAGAAAAACTTTTTGAAAGTACTTTAGAAACACTTGCAGTAAAAATAAAAAACAAAGATTGGATTATTCTAACATGCTTACGAAAGTGTTTTCAGTTCGTATCATCCTCAAAGATACCCTTCATTAAAACGAAAGTAATACACTGCAACTTAACTTTGTTGGGAATAATTAATTCAGTAAAGAAAACATATTTTATTCTGATGTATCTTGCTATATATTCTCTTAAAAAAATCGCGTAAATAATTCTTCCAAGAGAATTACAGGAAAAATTCCATAAAAAATACTCATGTATATCATCAGTACCTAATTGCGATCTTAATATTATTAAATACTTCTTAATTTCAAACATAATTTCTAATGTAGCATTAACATTATGGAGCATTTGATTCTACTAACGAACTGAAAACACTTTCGTAACTATGTTAGAATAATCCCATCTTTATTTTTTCTTTTTACTTCAAGTACTTCTAAAGTACTTTCAAAAGGTTTTTCTTTTCTAAATCACACTTTTCTACCTGACTAAAAATAGGTTATTCCGACAGGGCCTGATTACCAACGGGGTACACTTATACCAATAAATTTAAAAAGAAAAATTTCGCCTTATCTAAACGTCGTATTCTTGTAAAATTTCAGCCATGAATGAGGGAAAATTTTCTGTTTCTTTTTACTGGTGAGAATGTGCCCCGTTGGTAATCAGGCCCTGTATTCCAAGCCATTGCAGCCAGAAAAATACATTGATTTGGAATATTTTATTGAAAAGTTGTGTTTAAGTTCTTTTTCTAAAATGCATTGTATATCATAAATTCTGTAAGCATTTTCTTTAAGTTGCTTAACGCAAGACAAGAACGTCCAACAGGAGTCTATTGGACTCCCACTAAATGCTTAAACATCGATTATAACCAGCAATTTCATTCTAAAATAAGTTAAATGTAAAATGTAAATGTAGCAGAAATAAATTAAATAAAGAAGTTAAATCTTTTCAAATAAAAATTTTGGTGTGAAATAGCCCCACCAGTGGCCGAGAGGTTCTGCTCTCGAAACTGGTAGACGAGAGGTGCTGGGTTCGAACCTTATCGTGCCCGTCGTCCTAATTTTTCGTGGTTTTCTTCGAACTATGGATTTCCATGCGTAAATACGTGTTACACACTCAGAAATGGATACTCAAATTTCACGAAATTTTCTTCGTTTTTGAAGAATCCGTTACCTGGGAAATGCTCCGAGCTAATATTTCGTCAAATTGAGCAAATAACTTTCTTCGCTTGTTTGAGGATACAAGTTTTGCCAAAAATGCTTGTTCGTAAAGTGCAATAAAAGGGCTGGTGGTTTCATCTATTGAATAGTTTAGAAGCATCTGTACTTATCGACAGGGGGAAAATAACATCACTTACCTTCGGAGTGGTTCGAACTCATGACCTCCGGTGTGGGAATCCGCTACTCTAGCAATCATGCTATTGAGTCCTTGCATGGATGTGATTTTAAATGGATGTTGTGGATTCTACTGTGTGATTATATTTTTATAAGGTGGATTGTAATTTTATCGATGCTGTTATAATTCCTGCAAGTTTTAATTAATGAGGCTAATTTATTATTATGGTTTTCCTATGGTTTATAAATAATTAGAATGGCTTTATTAATATAATTTATTTGAGAAATTTTATTTGCTCAATGAATGACTAAAATATGTTCTGTTTAATTTGATGTTCAGAAATAACGAATTTTGAAGAGATTTTATCAATTTGAGTAGGTGGTTAAGATTTTAACACTGTACTGTTTATAGAAGGGAGAGGGATCAATTATGGATATTTTTAATTTGATTGTTATATGAATATATTTCTTAAATGAAAAAGATATCCCAGAATTTTGAAATTTTATTGTTCAAATTTTCTTTTTGAACGATTTTGTAAAACGCAGGAAATTTATTATTTTCGAATTAAGCCATAGAGAACAACAGATAATAATAATAATAATAATAATAATAATAATAATAATAATAATAATAATAATAATAATAAACATTTTTAAAGACTTTAACAGCTAAAAAAATAACTAATGCAGAAACAATAACTACCTATATTTCAGTATTTTCTCAAAAGCTCTAAAAAGGTCTGTTTTTTAAATAAATTGTGACAGAAATAACATAAAGAAGCAAAATTTGAAGAGGTACAGTAGCGCGCCTCTCTTCAAACAGTTACCGAAACTGTTTCCTTAAAATGCATTGAATCTGGTCGTGATTAAGGAAACAGTTTCGTCAAATATTTGAGGGTTTACGTTTCGTTAAAAGTCACGTGGTATTGATACGAAATGATTGTAAAAAACGATGAAATATTGCTCAAGGATTTCTGAATCGTCAAAAGTGAGACTGAGAGTGTAGTTTCCCTTAGAAAGACCCCCCGAAGGGCGCTCCCCTCCCCCCTGGGGCCCATATCCCTCGAGTAGATAATTGGCCGTCAAAAATCAACCCAAAAATCAACTCAATCCTGTTGTGAAATATTTTTATAAAGCTTGAGTAACATTTCCAGGCGTTCTAGTGATAAACAGGATTGCCACTCTGGCGTTTATTTTAATTCAAAAATTTCGAATTCACACCGGAAATTTTGAAAGGAAAACTTTTACATTAGGTATTCTCGAAGTATGTAATACTGTAGGAAATTCTTTGTATTAATGCGAAATTTCGGATTTAAAAAAAGGCCGAACTGGCAACCCTGGGGTTCAAATAATGTTCTGTTATTCATGTCCTATATTTCGTCTACTATTAAATAATGTGATGTTATTCATGCCTTACATCTCGTTTACTATTACCTTCTATTAATTAGTACTTAAATGTAGCGCTGAAAAGTGGAGCAACGTTGAGGGGTTTCCTATTTGCCAGGGAACTTAACACCCAGGCTGTAGATATGATGTCTTACAAATTAATGAGCCATTGGGAAAAAGAGAAAGTGTAGTTGTTTAAAACTACATTATAAAATGAAAAAATATTAAATATAGGTACTTGCATAAGTGCTTTAATTATAGAGATAAAAAAGAGTTTAAGAACTTGAAAAGGAAGTTATAGTTAAATTTAAATATAGGTATAGATATAGCCGCAGTTGCAAGAACTACTATAAGAAAGATAAAAATGTGAAAAAGAAATAAAAGTTAGCACTAGTTCAAAGGTTACACTCGCCAAGCTTGGGCAGGAAAAGCGGTAAAGGGAGGCAGCAAGGCCATTACTTTAACAAAAAAAGACACTAATCAGGGCCATATAATTTTTTCCTATATATATGAAAATATATATGGTGGTTTTAAGGTGATAGATTTAGATAGATTTAGATAGGTTTAAATAAGGTGTTTTTAAGTTTTTTTTTTAATATAATATATAAAAAGTAAAAAGGGTGAGAAAAATATGAAAAATAGACAGAAGCAATCTGGTGCGGTGAACACAAAGCTCACGGGGATTCCATAATAGTGGAATATTTAGGGCGCTCTCGATGGTGGGGCTCGAAGGCGTCATAGTCAGGAAACTCTGCCACGATATCATTAGGAAGATCATACAATGTTGAATATAATTTTTTAGCTAGATTTTTTATTCTTTTCCTTAAGGTGATGGTTTTAAGGTCCCTACGGACGGTGGTATTGCGCAGATATCTGGAGGCGCCACGAACGATACGAAGATTCTAATTATGCAATCTACTAAGGTTATCCATGTTGGACTTGCAGGTGAAGCTCCAGACCGGACTGGCATAAGTAATGATAGGAACAATAGGAAGGATACATCAATTATAGAGAAGGAGTTTATTGTAGATTGAAAGGGTTTTACTATTGATAAGAGGTTTAAGAGAGGTAGAAGCTTAAATGTAGCACAAAAATAGACTAATTAGCAAAATTAAATAGTTTTAAATAAAGATTCTTGTGTAAAATACTTTTTATAAAACTTGAGTAAAATTGCCGGCGGTTCTAGTGTTAAAAATAAATAATAAATTATTTATAAGTTAATAGTAAAAGAATAAGATTTTAACGTTATTTTAAAACTAGTCTGTTTTTCATTACAGTTTTAAGCATTAAAAATATTTAAAGATATATAAGCAGATTATTTTAAAAGAAGCCTGTCTACGGTATTATATAAATAATTTTTCTTGAAAACGTTTAGTATGACATAATATGACAGTTTACTAGGTAATGAATGCTTGCTCACAAGATATAAGCTGAATTTCAGATTAGCTGTTTCAATACAACTTTTTAATGAATTATTCAAAATCAACAAATTTTTCTGGTTGCAATGGCTTTGCATAATCTCTCTTTAGTTAGATAGGAAAAATTGTAATTTAGAAAAGTCTTTTGAAGTACTTTAAGAAATACTTTAAGTAAAAAGAAAAACTAAGACAAGATTGTGCTAAATTAGTTTGCTACAGTATTTTTAGTTCGCCAGTAGAATTATTCTAAAAGATACACATCACGAGAAGGAAATTGAAAATAATCCACAGGAAGATAACTTTGTTGGAAATAATTAATTGAATAAAGAAAACCTATTTTATTCTCAAGTAACAAGCTATATATTTTTTGTCTAAAAATCGCGTAATTATTTTTTGCCAGAAAACTACAGAAAATTTTTCAAAAGAAAACTCATGCGTATCATTTGTACTTAATTTTGAACTTAATATTAAATACTTCTTAATTAAAACGTAATTTCTAATGTAGCTTATACAGCCCCAAAATCATTTTGTCTAATTATAAATTCTATAAGCATTTACTTTAAATTACTTAAAACAAAGTGATGTTATTCATGTCTTATATTTCGTTTACAATTATCTTTTATTTAGTGAGTGCTTAAAAATTAGTACTAATAGCTACAGGGTCGTCGAAAAGTTACAAAGTGATTTTAAAAATTGATAATAAATTATTTAAAAAGTTAATAGTAAAAGAGTAATGAGATTCAATTATTATTTAAAAGCTAGGCTGTACAGGGTACAGGTATCCCCCGACTTACGTATTACGCGACTTACTGATATTCGCAGTTATGTAATTAAGCTCGAAAATTACATTTTGGAACACACTAGCGCGTTTGATACGCATTTGCATACTTTTGATTTTATAAATAAAACATGCAGATAAAAACCACAGCCATAATATAGTTTCATATATTAGAGAGAGTTATATTTTTATCTGGATATACAATTAAATCATTAACAAATCAAACCCCCAGCCTTCAATATCGAGAGTGATAGAAGTTGTTAGAGAACAGCATTTATTTTCACAACTATTCACATCAAGCGCTGGCTGTCCCACTGCAGAACTAAATTAGCTGTTCAATTCATAGCTGTCAATTCATTTTTGATTTTGTGTACAAGTAATATTGTCATAACAACTTAATCTTTATTGTTAGTTATTCATAGTAGTCATCTAGTTCATAATAAATATTATGCTTATCAAGGATTATTTTATATTGTGAGAGCTATTTCTTTGTCTCGCCATCAGAAATTCAAGGAGAAAAGGTAATTTATACCTCTTTAATTATTTCTTATTTTTATAGTTGTTTGATGTAGATTCAAAATTGCTATAAAATCTGTTCATCAATGTTAAATTTATAAATACCGTATTCCACAAAATATATATATTCTAAAAGTGTTTTTCAGTTTGTTTTTATATTTTTCCTACTTTTATAGTTTATAGCCGAGTAAATACTGCTGCATGAGGGTTTTATTCATACAATAATACTGTATAAATTATATATATATATTTAAGTTTCTTACAAAATTTTACTTAAACAATTTACAAACTTAACTTACGTAAAAGTTTACGAACGCATTGCTTACGTAGGTCGGGGGATGCCTGTATTTCATTACAGTTTTAAGCATTAAAAATAGCAGGAAATAAAATGATTTTAAAAGAAACTTATCTACCCTATTGCATAAAAAATCCTTCTTGAAAATGTTAAGCATAAGTTAACGTTACAGTTTAATAGGAAATGCGTGCTTGTAAGATATACAATGAATTTCAGAATTCTTTCAATGCAACTTTTTTAATGAATTATTCTAAATCAATAATTTATTTCTGGTTGCAGTGGCTTAGAATAATATACCTTTAGTTAGATAGAACATTGTAATTTAGAAACAGGAAAACGTTTAAAAAGTACTTTACAAGTACTTGAAGAAAAAAGAAAAAACAAAGATTGGATGTGCTAGATTAGTTTGCGAAAGTATTTTAGTTCGTTAGCAGACATATCCCCAACGATACAGGAAAATGGAGGTTTCTGCTTTGTTTCAACCTGTTTCTCTACTAATAGGAACAACATGTTGCTCGAGTCGCCTCAGTCGTAGAGTGTGGATTTGTATTACGTTCCAAATTTCATTATTTAAGGGGGCAAGCGACCTTAAAATCCTTAAAAATATTTTTTTTTATTTTTTGTAAATGTCACCTTAAATATTATTCAAGGGTACATTATATGCATTATAACATGTATTTATCACAAAAAAAAATTATTTTTGAGAAAAAAATGGAATTTTACTCTTAAAGATCTTCGAAATGCCCCCTGTGCATTCGATATCAATGAAAATCCTCAATATTTTTTATAAAAGTTTGGTTTATATATAAATAAAATAGAGTATCGAATTTTATATATTTGAATTTAAAGGTAAAAAAAAAAATGAAAATTTTGAAATTTTTTTGAAAAAATTTCAAAATTTCAAACTATTTATTTATTTATTTTTTATTTTTTTTGTAAATTTCCTCTTAAATATTATTCAAGGGTACATTATATGCATTATGACATGCATTTATCACAAAAAAATATTTTTGAGAGAAAAAAGGAATTTTTTTGAAAAAATTTCAAAATTTCAAAATTTTAAAATTTTTCTTTTTCTTTCTTTTTTTTTGTTTGTAAATTTCATCTTAAATATTATTCAAGGGTACATTATATGCATTATGGCATGCATTTATCACAAAAAAAAAAAAAAAAAAATTATTTTTGAGAAAAAAATGGAATTTTACTTAGGTCTAATTCGTTTTCGAAATGCCTCCTGCGCGTTCCATATCAATGAAAATCCCAATATTTTTTTTGATATTATATTATCCCAAAAAAAGTTCTAATTTTTTTTTCGAAAAAATTTCAAAATTTTTCAATTTTTTTAAAAATTCAAATATATAAAATTCGATGCTCTATTTTATTTATATATATATATAAACCAAACTTTTATAAAAAATATCGGGGATTTTCATTGATATGGAACGCGCAGGGGGCATTTTGAAGATTTCTTCTAAGTAAAATTCCATTTTTTTCTCAAAAATATTTTTTTTTTCTTTTTTGTGATAAATGCATGCCATAATGCATATAATGTATCCTTGAATAATATTTTTTACAAAAAATAAAAAATTTATTTTTAAGGATTTTAAGGTCTCTTGTCCCCTTAAATACATAATAATTAATAGGGTAGATGTACCAGTTTTGGCCACATTTAGAGAAAATTTGAAATAGAAATTTTACATTTCTTGATCGATTGAAGCATATTAAATCATAATAACATCATTCTTTAGTAAATTTAATTGTCTTTCTGTTAACTATAATGACTTTCTACAGAATATTTTAGATTGTGAGTAATAACTCATCAAGTAATTTATTCCAATTTGTACCAGTTTTGGCCACCCCTACACCAGTTTTGGCCATCTCTATGCACCAGTTTTGGCCACTCCAATATCATGTAGTTTAACAAACATTTTAATTGATAATAAGTAAAAATAAAGCATTTTTATGCAACATCTATTTTACCACACATATATTTGTTTGCTGTATTAAGAGAATTTTGCAAATTTCTTTATGAATTGATAAAAACATCAAATAAAATATACTTATGTTGATTTTAACTGAAAATTTCAATTAAAAAACAAAAAAATATATTTAAATTTGATTAATAAAAGGGACAACAGTGCCTATAGGACATAAAGATTAACTATTTAATCAGTTTTATAACTATTCATGGATTGTGGCTTGTTTAGAACACTTGAATCTTCATCAAAGAGTTATATTTCTTGAAAGCATTTTCTGATTTTTGTTTGATTTTCATCAAAAAGTTATGAAATCATCTTTTGGTTTATATTAGCTTGTGCCTTATTTAAATACCTTGCTTCTTTGCAAGTTATTTTAGGGTGTGATTTCAGAAGCAAATCATACCATTTCATACCTGGTCTTCCATCTTGAAATGGAGTTTCTATCTTGTCGGCTACAATTTTCTGGGCAGAATCTTAAAAGTTATTCCATTTTTATAGGAAATAGTATTCTGACAATATCTAAAATCCACTTTTCTAATTGATTTTTAACTTCAATTCCTAGTACCCAGATCTACTACTTGAGATTCAACATTATTAGAGAAAAGTGGTGTCCGTCCTGCAAACTTGTGATGTAAGGCAAGAACGGGTTATTCCAAAACTTTGCTAGCTTGTAGTGCTGGCATTACATTTTGAATGGCCTTAATTTTACTTCCTATCTTAGAGCAGTGTTCCCTCTAGGCCATTTTTTAATAGCACAGAATCTCTTTTAAACTTGGTAAAAGGAATCCTGTTTTTTTTTTTTTTTAATAATGTGAAATACATTCTTACTTGTATTTAGATATCTGTAGTAAAGATTTTCACAATATTTAGTATTTCTAAATCCGTGTGCCTGAAATATTGCAAAAATTATGGAACTTCTTCATTTCTTTAGGAAAAATACAAGCAATTAAATCATGCTATATTTTTATTGAACTTTTTAATTTATAAGTTGTAAAATCTTTCAAAATTTATGTTTTAGTTTATTTATCATATCTAAACATTACATATCGCCTCCCCTTTTGTTTTATCAATACTAAACACAATACTATATTTTCTTTAGCAATGTCATTCTTTAGTGACTAGCACAATGTCTTTCTTTCTAAACTGAATTATCTATTGGACAGAGAATAACAAAATCTCTTTTATAAGAACTGCCATTAGCCTTGCTTTTATTATTATTATTGAAGCCATTACTATATAAAACAAAATTAAATTTATTTTTCCAGATGTTCTTAAATTTATTAAATGGCTAAAATTCCCTCTATAATGAATCATGTGGCCAAAAGTGGAACATAATGTTGTACCCTTTTTGGCCACCCCCATGGCCATAACTGGTACATATAGCAAATTTAATGCACCAGTTTTGGCCACCCCCATTAAACTGTTAAAATAATTAAATTAAATGTAAAATTGCAGTAGAGAGAAAGCTTACCTCATAAAACCTAATAGCAATTTGTTTAAGGACAAATAGAACCCAATAAGTGCCTAATGTTGAAAGATTCTGAAAACTTGTCAGCTAAGCAAAAATCTTAATACATGTAAGCACACACTACAGTTTCACACATTTATTTTTTTTGCAAGTCATATTTTATCAAAAAATAAACAAATGATATTGTAAATGATAAAAGAGAGTTTGCTTAAAATGTAAGAATGCCTATTATTTGTTAGCATTAATTCACAGGCTAAATATTGGACAAATTGATCCAATGTGGCCAAAACTGGTACAGTGGCCAAAACTGGTGCATCTACCCTATATATCATATAAAATGTTTTTTTTAAACAAGATTCGATGCCATAAATTGAATATGAAAAAGGAAAAATATGTCTCAATAAATTTTAAGTTCAATGCTTTTTGCATATGCTTTTTAAATGCTTGTCATATTTAATAATAAAACATGTATCTTTTTTAAATATTGAAACGAAATGTGAATTTAAATTAAAAAAAAAACTTAATAATGTTTTTATCAAGACGATGAAATGTCATAATTTCCGCTCATTTGACGTCTCACAAATATCAATTTAATGTATTATATATTAAACTTGGCATTCGTCTGAAAATGCATTTTTTATCATTATGATCTTCATAAAAATAACAGGAACTTTAGTACGAAATTAAAATTGGAGAAACTTCCTGTTAACTTCTTTTTTTCTATGCGCTTACAAAACACGTAACGATGAGTTATGATAACGATGATTATAATCATGATGACGATAATTATTACATTATATTGTTATTTTATATTATTATAATATATTATTATAATAATTATTGTAATAATTATAAAAAATGATAATTATATAATAATAATAATAATAAATGATAATTATATTGCAATAATAATAATAATAATAAATAATAATTATAATATTATATTATTATATTATATTATACTATTTCTGACTTCCTTTTAACTTCTTTTTCCTATACGCTTACAAAACACATAACGATGATTATGATTATGATGACGATAATCATTCGAAAAGTTTTTAACATATCGTTAAAATGCGTTGTTTAATAAAACAAAATGTCGTTAATTAAAATGTGATGAAAAACGTATCATTAAATAATCTCCAAAATTGCAGTGTGAAATCTAGTTTTGCCAGTTGCCAAACGCAAATCAGCAAATGCTCTGGACACCACCTATTTCTTACAGTTTATTTCGCCACCTTTAATCGCAGCTAATTCTGCCGTTAGCAGGGTTGGCAGTTTGACCTCCACTTTTATTCAGTAATTTCGAGTTCATACCAGAAGAAAAGAATAGTATTTTATGCTTTATTTAATGAGAAACATTTAACTATCCTTTAAGGATTAGACACCAGAAATTTTAAGATAGATTTTTAACTTTAATTAGTAGTTTACAGGATTTGTTCACAAAGTTCCAAGACTGGTCTGAGAACACAAAATTTATTAAACGTTTTTGTACAGCAAACTAAAATTCTTCGAAATATGACCCTTTGGCATCAACACACCGCTGCGAGCGTTTTTTCCATGGTTCATAGGCTCCCTGGAAATCTTCGCGCGCAAAGCTGTTAAGAGATCTCGTCGAAGCTGCCCGGATCACTTCACTGCAATCGTATCGAATCACTTCCCTTTCAGGTCTTTCTTGATCCAGAGGAATAAAAAAAGTCACTGGGATCGATGTCGGGGCTGTAGAGGGCTTGCGGTAGTATTGTCACGCTCCACTTAGCCAAAACGTCGGCGGCGATGAGCGGTGAGTGAGAAGGAACGTTGTCGTGGTAAACAATCCAAGGGGGTGCGCCACACCACACTTTGGCATTTCGTTTCAGGATCTTCCTGTAGACCAAGGTCTCATCACCAGTAACACATTTATCCAAAAAATTGAGACCGTCTTGCAAGTGACTCAAGCAGTATTCAACGGGTGTCAATCACACACACTCACTCCACTAGCGATCTACTTACTCCAACGTCTCCAAGGCAACTGACGCGCATGCGCTCTGTTACCTGACATCGCAGACTACCTCAGAGACCACTGACCAAATCCTACCTCCCGGGCATTAGCCCAGGTTAACGGGTTTTTTGTCTGGTGCAGCGGGGCGCTGTAATGTGGTACAGACGCCATATCGCCGCAGGCGGTCACCCACAAACGGTGATCACGACAAGTACACGGGCCGACTAATTGAGCTAAGCCGATGTGTCTGATTTTTTGAGTGCTCTTTGTTAAACTTTGTTAGGCGCCGCATACCACATACTTGCCGTGCCAGATGGAATAGGGCTGGATAACTTTGTGCCTAGGAGGTGACAACATCTTAGTTGAAAAGGGGAGTAATTTTGAGGGAAATTAAAAATACAAATACATTAAAGCTGAGTTGAAGGAACTATATTGAGATGAACAATATTTAAAAATATATAAATGACCGAGAAGCTAAGATTTGCCGCAGAAGGGATATTTTTGGACCGAAATGCAAGGCAGACGAATCGCTGCAGAGGGAGACGGGAGTTCGCCTTTCTACCGTACCCCACCGCGTAAAAACTGGCTCCGTGGGCTATCCCATTGGAGCGGGAGCTCGTGCGGACAGTGTCCTATTGCACCTAATAAAGAGGCGAACTGTCAAAAAGGAGAATAAAAATAAACATATAAAATAAGAGGGAGGGAAGTGAGCTCCCTCAAGTGGCCGGCTAGGCCGGCCCTCAGGAGGGCTAGGGGTAACCTGAAAGAAACGATTGTTAGACATGACATTTTTAGTTGCATAGTACTGAAATAAACTGCACATTGAAACTTAATCATTGAATTAACTGAGATAATCTTATCCTCATAGTAACTCCATAACCTAAACTGGGACTGGGATATCACTGAAGGGATATCTTATGTTTAGAATCAACTTAACTAGAGACATTACTTAACGATGTCTCTAACCGCAGACTGCCTCACCCTGTCAGTTTAAAGGGTATGCGCGCGCAACCCTGCTCACGAAACAATGAATCTTGAAACGTTGTGAACACACCTTGCATTTTTGTAACTTTTACGGGATTAATATTTCTATATAAATATAGTGATTTTTAAGAACTTAATTTATTTATAAGGATTTGAGTAGGAAGTGATGTAGATTTGCATCACTATGCATTTAAGGGATAAAGTAAAAACTTTTATTTCGAAATTTTCGGCGTGAATTTGAAATTTTAGTTTAAAATTTGAGACCAAACTGGCAACCCTGGTTATTAGATAAAGCGAAGTAAATCACTTTGAAATACTGATGGTCATAGCCTTTGGAGCCTCAAATTACGCGGGACACATGGCAACACTAGTGCAATCATCGCGCTGGTCCACTCGTCTTGTAAAACAATTATAGTTTCTATTGTTTGTCAAAGTTTGTAAAACAATTATAGAAAAGATTAAATAAAACAATGAAAATTTTTCAACAATATCTGAGAGATATAACAGTATTGTTATATGCTAAGCATTATTTTAATTTCAGTTTTAAACCTAAGATTATCTAAAGATATTATAAAATAAGAAAATAAAATGCATTTCGATCATTTTCTTCCGCTAAATATGAAAAAAATATTTTTTAAATAAACTAAAATAATGTTACAATTAACTGCGTAATGACTATGTATTAGGAATTCTGGGGGACCTAACAAAATCTTTCCGTGTTACAGAATATAACTAAAACCCATTTTTTTAATAGAAAATTTCAATAGAATTTTTTTTTTTTTTTTTTTTTTTTTTTTTTTGTCCGGTAACAACTTGAAAACAGTACATGAAAAATTTCAATAAGATATCCAAATATACTTTTGAAATTTATTAAAAGCGATACATTCGTATTGGCCTCGTGCCAGGAATATAGACTCAGAAATCGCCAAAGATGTCTATTTACAGCAGCAATTTTAATTCTGATAATTTTAGTGGTTTAACCCCTTAACGGTCGCATTAAATTAAGGTTTACAAATTCAAATTGCTTATTGGCACCACTTTTTTGAAAAAGATATATCTTCTTATTTAATGACAGGTAAAATGATACCATAATAAAACCCATCACATTGTTTTATAAAAATGGTGGGAATCAAATAATCTGAATAAAATACACAGTCCGCGAATATCACGGTAGCGAGAATTAAACCTCCAGCCTCGGGAAACGCTATTTTCGCGTTTCAGTGGGCTACTTTTTTAAAATTCAGATTGCTTGATTCCCACCACTTTTTTTAAAAGGTATAATTCGGTTTATTTTGGCATGATTTAATTTGTAATTAAATAAAGAGACTATTTCTACTTCAAAAAAGTGGTGAGGATAAAACAATCTTATTTTTTAAAAAGTAACCCACTGAAAAAGTCGTCCGCGTCTGGAGGGTTAAGGGGTTAAGCACGTAGTTCAATTACATGTCTTAAATTTGTTTTTTATTAACCATTTGGAAAAATGGCTATTGTTCTCTGTCAGGGTAGGAAATCAAAAACATACCTGAAGCGTTTATTGGTTCAATCCGCATATAATTCGTTTTTTGATTGGTCTATACAGTAATCTGTAAATTCCCTTTACTTTCAACAGAGATGGATACTTCTGTTGCCACTATGACAAAAAAGTAATAAAAACTACCAAAAAAATTAATAACTCAGAAACAAATTGAGATACAGTTTTCAAACAAATTGCATTTAAAAGTACATTTTTTTCTCTATACGACGGTGTAAAAAGTAATATTGTGGGATGTTTAGAAGTTTAAGAATGAATTTTTTTTTTTAATTGGTCATCAGATTTCTTGGAAATCTGACGACGGAAAAGCCTTTTCCCGAACAGCCAATGAAATGCTTCCTAATATGTAAGTTTCAGGTGGATAATACGTAAGTTTCAGGAAATCTGACGGGTGTCTAGCGATTTTTGTCGCTTGCAATTTTTACGTGTAATAACACTATTAATGTTTAATTCATGGCGTACGTAATGTACGATCAACTCCGTGCTATTTTTTATGTCTTAAAGTTTAGTCTTTGAAAAAATCATTTTTCAAATGTTGTTGTAATTTGTTAAATTGCTTTTTATTATTATTATTATTATTATTATTATTTTATTCATTTATTGATGAGTTTCAATTTCGTTATGGAATGTAAGCTGGAAAGAAATGCCGAACTATTTATATTATTTTAAGTGCAAACAGATATATATTTCGTAATCGTCTGCAATCGATAGAGGTATATTTAAAAATAAATGCTTAAAAATTATTCTAAAACCCATAAAAAATGAGTAAATTGCGATACAGTTTTCAAGCAAATTGCCATACAGTTTTCAAACAAATTGAGATACAGTTTTCAAAGGAATTGCATTTGTAAGTACATGTTTTCTTTACTCGAGGATGTAAAAAATGGAAATGTGTGATGTTCAGATGCAAAAAAAAAAAAAAAATTGTAGTAAAAGAGAAATTTAATTGTCTGCTGTTTGCAACTTCAAAATGACATCAGCGTTATGCACGGCACGTTTGTCTTATATAATCCAGATAGATAGTGATTTTTAGGATAACTTTTTTAATTTTACTTTTCAAAGAGTTATTACGAATCAATTTATCTGTTTGTGATTCCAATGGCTTAGAATACGTCTTCACTTAGAAAACAGTAATTAGAAAAAAAAATATTTTGAAAGTACTTGAAGTAAAAAAGAAAAATCAAAGTTTGGATTGTGTCAAAATTACTTCGCCGAAGTATTTTTAGTTCGTTAGTACAATCATTCCCAAAGGCACACAACATGAGAAGAAATTCTAAGTAATCCCGTGCAAGGAAATAGGGTGTTGGAATTAATTAATATAGTAAGGAAGACATGCATTAACTTTATATAACCTGCTATAAATGTTCTATTTTTTTATTTAAAAAATCACATAAGTAATTTTTGTTAAAAAATAATAATAAAATAAAATAAAATAAAATAAAATATTTTTTTTTAATAAAAAATATCAACAATATCAGATTGAGATACCAATATTTTTATACCTTATATGCTACGCGCTCTTTTAATTTCAATTTTAACATTGGAACCGACATAGCGGTCCTTTTGACCGGTATCAAATAAAAATACTTCAATTCGAACCAGAAATTTCTTTTTAAAATAAGTTAAATATGTACCACGGAGAAATAAATTAAATAAATATGTCGGATAGTTTTTAATTAAAATTCTGGTGTAAAATATTCTTTTAACACTTGAGTAAAATTTCCGGCGGTTCTAGTGTTAAATATAAGATTATTTAAAGATATTATAAAAATGGAAAATTAACTGCATTACAAACATATGCTTCCGCTATATATATAAAAAAAATGCTTTTTTAAATAGTTTGAACTATAATAATGTTGCACATTCACTGCGTAATCATTAATTATTAGGAATATAAGGATTTTTAGGAAAACTTTTTCGATTTTACTTTTCAATGAGTTATTCCAAATCAATGAATTTCTCTGTTTGTGGCTACAATGTTTTGTAATAGTACGTCTTTAGATAGATAGAAAACAGTAATTTAGAAAACGTAAAAGGTTTTGAAAGTACTTGAAGCAAAAAGAAAAATTAAAGATTGGATTGTGTGAAAATTAGTTTGCCGAAGTATGCTTAGTTTGTTAGTGAAATCATTCCCAAAGGCACACAATATGAGACGAAATTGTAAGTAATCTCGTACAATGTGTTGCGATTAATTAATTAAGTAAGGAAGACATACATTAATCTTATATAGCATACCATAAATTTTCTCATTTTTCTTTAAAAAATCACATAAATAATTTTTTTAAAGAAATAAAATTAAAATTAAAATAACTAAAAAAAGTTTAATTTCAACAATATCAGATTGAGATACCAATATTGTTATATGCTACGCGCAATTTTAATTTCAGTTTTAACCCCTTAACGCTCGAATTAAAATACGGTTGAATAATTCAAATTGCTTATTGGCGCCAATTTTATGAAAAAGAAATATTCACCTTATTTAATGACAGGTAAAACGGTACTAAAATATAGCCAATTTCACTATTTTATAAAACTGTTGGGGATCAAACAATTTGAGTAAAAGACACAGCCCGAGAATATCTCGGGAGCGAGAATTAAGGGGTTAAACATAAGATTATCTAAAGATATTATAAAAATTGAAAATAAAATGTATTGCAAACCTATGTTTCCGCTATATATGCAAAAATGCATTTTTAAATAGTTTGAACTATAATAATATTGCAATTCTCTGTATAATCTTTATTTATTAGAAATATAGGGATTTTTAGGGTAACTTTTTCAATTTTACTTTTCAATGAGTTATTCCAAATCAATGAATTTAGATAGATAACAATGAATTTAGACAGACTTTAGTTAGATAGAAAACAGTAATTTAGAAAAAGTAAAAGGTTTTGATAGCACTTGAAGCTAAAAGAAAAATCTAAGTTTGGATTGTGTGAAAATTAATTTGCCGAAGTATGTTTAGTTTGTTAGTAGAATCATTCCCAAATGCACACAACATGAGAAGAAATTGTAAGTAATCTCGTACAAGGATATAGGTGTGTTGCGGTTAATTATTTCAGTAAGGAAAACATACATTAATCTTATACAACATGCTATAAATTTTCTCCTTTTTTTTTTTTTAAACAAATCCCATAAATAATATATTGTTAAAAAAATGAAATAAAATAATTGATAAAAAGGAGAAATTTCAATAGCATCAGATTGAGGTATCGATATTGTTATATACCACGAGTCATTTTGATTTCAGTTTTAAACATAAGAATATCTAAAGATATTATAAAAACGAGTTGGAACCCGTCGAAATTCGACGAACTAAAATGTTAGAAAGGAAATGTCAGATCGAATTTATAATAAATCTACAAAAATAATTACAATAAAAAAAATCATCTTACATTGGTTGTCTAACTCTTAAAACAAATAATATTTTTAACCTAAAATTGAACTTCAACTGCTGAAATTATTGAAAAATTAAACTCTATTAGAATACGTAATCAAGATGAGTAATTGTGATCTATAACTATTGATGAGTAATCGATTGATATGTTTGTTTTTACGGGATGAAAAATCAATAAAAAGGATTTCGCTTTGTCACATCATAAAATTTTACCCCATAAAATTTAAACTGTACGTTATTATTAAATTCTCATAATTCACATACGCACCACTCAAATTCACAATTTAAAAGTATTTTAACGCGCAATATATTATTAATGAATGTATTTCAAAACCTAAATCCACATTTGTCCGGTACAACTTTTCATGTGAATATTCGCACAAACTTTAAGTTCTACTCTCAGTACTCGCGAAAAAAAAATTCAGAAATTTGCCTTTAGCTGTCATAGTTTTATCAAAAAAAAAAAAAAAAGAAAGAAAGAAAGAAAGAAAGAAAAAAAAGAAGATCGTTTTGTTTTAAATTTGACATCATTTTTACTCACTGAATCATTTTGCCTAGCGTCTCAAACTCGGTATCACCGTAATGTAAATGCGTGTTTTGTTTAATGTTTGACGTCATTTTCTGTTCAAAAATTATAAAAAAAGTTACTTTTATTTGTAATTTGAAATGGCATCAATAAGGATATAATCAATAAAAATAATAAACCATGACTATTTTTCCTTTACTTTCAACATAAATGGAGTACTTCAGTTGCCACGATTACAAAATTTGAATTAAAAACTACAAAAAAATTAATATCTCAAAAATAAATTGAGTTACAGCTGTCAAACAAATTGCATTTAAAAGCACATTTTTCCCCTGTACGAAGGTGTAAAAATTGAAAATGTGCGATATTTAGAAGTTTAAAAATCTGCAGTATCGAAAATTGTAAAACCGAAATTTCATTTCAAATTTCAAAGTGTTGCCATTCGCAAAATGACGTATGCGTTACGCACAGATATGTTTGTCCTTTATAATATAGATAGAAAATAAAATTCATTGCAAATGTATGTTTCCGCTGCATATTAAAAAATACTTTTTTAAAATGTTACAGTTCAAAGCGTAATCATAATTTATTAAGAATATAGTGATTTTTAGAGTAACTTTCTCAATTTGACTTTTGAATGAGTTATGCCAAATGAGTGAATTTCTCTGGTTGTAGTTTAGAATAGTAGGTCTTTAACAAGATTTCTACAGTTCCCTGACTTTAGATCTGATAAACACCAGTATTTTCTTAGAGAAAAACTCGCCTTTGACAATCGCCCGATCAGATAAGCAGTGTTGCTAGTGGGCTACTTTTTTTAATCCAGATTTTTTGACTGCACCACTTTTTGAAATAGTAAAATTCGCCTTATTTAGTGATACATTCATCAAGGCGAAAACAAGGGGAATTTTACCATTTCAAAAAAGTGGTGCCAGTCATTAAATCTGACTTTAGAAAAATGTGGCCCGCTGGCAACACTGCTGATAAGTCCAGTTTTTCAACATAATAATGCTGGTATTAAATCTGTAAGCGTAAGAATCCTGTTTAATAAGAAAATTTTAATTTAGGAAAAGAAAAACGTTTTAAAAGAACTTTAGAAAGTCTTGAAGTAAAAAGAAAAATCTAAGATTGGGTTGTGAGAAAACTACTTAACGGAAGTACTATTAGTTCGTTAGTAAAATAATTCTCAACGGCACAAAATATGAAAAGAAATTGTAAGAAATCCCGTGCAAGGTATTTTCTGTGTTGGGATTAATTTATACAGAAAGGAAGACATGCGTTAACCTTAGATAGCATGCTAAAAAGCTTCTTTTTTTCTGAAAATCACCTAAATAATTTGTGTAAAAAAGAAAAAGTTTCATTAAGAAAAACATCTCTCAGTAATATCTCATTGGATTAGTAATACTATTACTTATTATGCACATTTATAATTTTTATTTTAGACGTTGAAAATATCAAGAGGTATTAAAAAAAAAAACATATTTGTTTCCGGTATTGGTGAAATAATGTTAAGTTTAACACTAGAATCACGATGGAGGGGGGGGGGGTCTCTTTGACCTCCCAAGTGAATTGACTCAAATGAAACTTTGATCCAAATGAATAAATGTCCAATTGAACCAGAAATATTTTCATAAAATACAGTAGTAGTCAAAATTGTGGAAACCATTTTGATAATGTGTATTTTGAGGTTTGACGGAGCAAAACGAAATTTTTTGTTTAACACTAGAACGGCGGGAAATTTTACTCAAGTTTTATAGAAATATTTCACATCAGAATTTTTACTAAAAACTATTTAACTTATTTATTTAAGTTACTTTTGTGCAGCATATATTAATCTTATATTATAAAACAATTTCTGGTTCGAATCGACATGTATTCATTCGGCAAGGGTCAAAATGACCCCTCGCCGCCGTTCTAGTGTTAAATAATATCATAAAATTGTACATTACGTGACATTGAAAATGCAACACCAAGAAGGAGTGGTCAGAAATTTATGCAAATTTCAAAGTAGACGCATGTCACCGAGTTATTCAAACAATGTGAAATGCACAGCTCTATAGGGTATTTTCAATAAGATATAAGGGAAGGGACGTGCAGAATGGGCAATGTTCGTGCCTTTACTTCTGCTAGGGAAATCATCGTAAAAATGTTGTTCTTGTCTCAGAGGACGCGTAAAATAGCAGAGAATTCTAGGTCACCGTCCACGCAGGCAGTTCCAGCAGACATACGATTTTACGCGGGGCATGGTGATTGAACTGAGAAAGGCAGTTCAGTCCATACAGTAAATAGGAGCTGTGACGCATCTGGACGCATCCACAGTGCACCGGCTGTGGCGAAGATGGTTGGAATGAGGAAATGTGGCAAGTTTGAGAAGTGCCGGTGTAGCCAGAAAGACGTCAAAACGTGTGGATCGAACATCCACCGACAAGCGGCCCGCAACCCCTCTACGTCCTTCCTGCAGCATGTTCAAGACACCCGTGATGTTCCCATATCAACCAGAACCATTTCCAGTCGATTGTTTGCTAGTGGCCTGCGCTCATAGAGCCCCTTAAGAAGACTGCCATTGACCCCACAGTATAGACGCCAACGTCTGCAATGGTGCCGGGCTAGGGCAATATGCACGACGGAATGGCACAGGATCGTATTTTCAGATGAGTCGCGCTTCTGTTTTTCCAGTAATAGTCGCCGCATACGAGTGTGACATAGACGTGGAGACACTTCCAACCCGGCAGCAATTATGGAACACGCCACCGCGCAACAACGCGGCACCATGGTTTGGGGCGCAATTACGTACGATTCCATGTCACCTCTAGTTCATATTCAGGACACTATGACGTCACAACGATACGTAGATGATGTGTTGCGACCGGTGGCAACCCCCCTATCTTCAGAGTGTGTCCAATGCCCTTTATCAGCAAGATAATGCCCAACCGCACACTGCTCGCATCAGCCAACGTGCGCTGCAAGGTATACAGATGCTTCACTGACCAGCCTAGTATCCTGAACTATCACCAATCGAACACATTTGTTATGTGATTAGACACGATAAGAAGACGAACTGTGGCAAATGGATGATGAAAATGTCATCTTTATTAAGTACGCGACAATTTGCTTTTACTTGTTTACAAATAAAAACCCTTGCTAATACTGGTGTCATTAAATTATTTGAACATTTTACGAATACAAGTACCTTGCCCCTGAAAGGGTTAATCAAGAATGTAATTTTTTTTTTATTATTATTAGTCATTTCATCAAAAGTTATACAAAAATAAACAAAAAATGAAAAAAGAGACACAACTTGCTTAGGTTAACATGAAATAGGTTTCCTTTATATGAATGCAGCCAATGAGCATTAGTGTTTAGAGAGCCAATCAAGTGTTATCTTGTTTTGTCAGTGAGTCAATCAGGTATAACAGTAAGATTCAACTGCTGTTGTAATAATTTCGAGCTGTAAGGAGGATATTTGTCTGTGCTTTGTGTGATTTACATTAGAGTTGGATGTAATACATAAGAAAATTAAATAAATGGCACAAAGATTCAACTGGTTACGTAGAAAGCGATGTAAAAAAGTACTATTAAGTGAACAACGTTACACTTATGAAATAGAAGGCAAATTGGTTGCAATATAACCAAAAGTGACATTTTTAAATTTTTGATTCGGTGTAAGCAGAATATGTCACTACAAAATCAAACTGATAAAGGCAGGAAAAGTTGTACAACAGCAAGTGATGATAGGAGAATTAATAGACTGTGCTTAGGTGACAGAATAAAAGCATCCGAATGTATACAAGGTTAAATGGCACAAGTCAAGCGTGATATTGAACGAAAGAAGTGTTTGGCGCAGACTGCAAAGATTTGGTTTAAACGCTGGATTTCCAAGAAAAAAGACTTTTTTATCTTTCCAAAAACGATTGACAGAATACACTGGGCTAAAACACGTTTGCACTGGACAGCGAAACAATGTGACACTGTTATTTGGCCTGAAGAGACCAAAATTTTACTGTTTTGTTGCGGTTAACCTTATCACACCAAGGAAGAACAACTCATGACCCTGACAAGAACATCATAAAAAGCGATAATCTCCCAAGATTGTGATGAAAATATTGAAAAAAGTAATTATCACCCAAAAAGGTGAAAACCACCACAAGCAAAGTTCAAATAGCTTAAAACGAGACAACTACCCAGGAAAGTGTTAAAACCCATTAAAAGAGACAAGCAACAAAAGAAAGGGGCAGATACGCGATCAGTGTCGACACTCGAAGAAAGAGGCAAATGCACTTAAGACAATCTCCAAAATAGATAAGGCCCCACCAGTGGTCGAGAAGTTCTGTTCTGAAAACTGGTAGGCGGGAAGTGCTGGGTTCGAATCCAATCGCACCCGTTGGTCTAATCGTTCGGAGTTTTTCGTGTTTTTCTCATAACCTTGGATAACCTTGAGTAAATACTGTTAGGTTTCCTTAGAAACACTTCCATGGACGGAATCTCCACTTCGGGCCTATATCCGTCTTGCCGATAAACGGCCGTCATAAACAACAACAACACCAACCGAAGCATTAAAGAACAATAAGTCCCCATAATGGAACACAGAGGAAAAGCGCCAATATATTGACGATTTTCCTCTGTAATTGGTTTCTCCAATTGTAATTGGTTTCCTCTGTAATTGGTTGTTATAACAACCAACTACAGACAAATAGGAATATGAAGTTCAGGTACTACGTAATAATACTCTTAATTGATAAGTTAGTCAATAAATCTAAGCCGCAACATAGATTTTAGTTCTTATTACCCCACAGATCGCTACCCCTAATTTAAGTTACCAATCTCGAATTCAGAGTTCAGTCTCGCATTTCTGCGCCGTAAGTTTCTCTTCCCAGGTGCAACTTGTATTTCAGAGATGACCCATTACTTTGACGCCATCCCTTGCTAAATTACCCATGTTTTGTCTGCAAGATAACACCGTCTATTTGGCATCTAAAACCCACGTATTCCATTCCCATGACATGATGAATAGATATGTGGTGTAGCATCAAATCAAACAAGCATATCCACTTTAAATAACCGGCATATATAGGACCCCAACAAAGTAAAGATGAGTTGCGATTAAGATGGCATAAGTGTTTTTCCAACAGACCACCTCATTGCCTGACATTCGAACTTTGTTCACTTGTGATATAGCCCTGTAGGTAAGCCCTGGTCAGCGGAAAGAAAGAAAGAAAGATAGAATAAAATATGCAAGGAGAAGAATGGGAGATTTGCATCCTAACGGCATTACACACACCGTGAAGTAATCCAGTCAGTGTCATGATATGGAATTATATGACATCAAAAGGTGTGGACAACGTTGTTGTGATTAATGATAATAAATGCTCAAAAATTCATATAAGAAATACCGCAATCCCAGCAGCGTTTTCCGCATGTCATCTTTTCCAAGATAATGAACATTTATATTGCAACAGGGTTCAACTCCATGCCATGCTGCTAAAGTGTACAAAAAGATATTTCAAGATAATCGCATTTCAGTGTTAGAATGTCCCGGGAATTGCCTATACTCTATGAAATTTCCATTGGCTTCTGAAGGACATTTGTCTTTCCCACTTCATCCATTTTTTTTCATGGGTAAAATAGAGTGGTCAGTCCGCCGAATGCGGTGTTACCATAGTTACTGACCTAAGATAAGGACAGAGAAACTGACCTTGAGAAGTCAATTGAAATTACATATAGTATAGACCTGAATTCAACAGAAAATCTACGGCGTCGACTAAAGAAACGTATACCACAGGTGTAAAGACCGGGAATGAAATCCAAATAAATGAAGCAATAGTTTAATACTGGTATCACTTTTTAACAGCTTTAGGGCTAAAACACTTCGTTTACTTCATGGAAAGACGTTGTAAGGCCGTAATTAAGAGTAAAGTTTAACCCAACTATGTATTTGTAATAATTTTTATATATCTCATTTGTTCTAGACAGAGAGACCGCTAAAACGACCATCACCTCAACGAGTTGACGGCTGAAATACCAGGATTAGTTAAAACTCGATTCGCATATCAAAATGCAACCGGCCTGCCAAGTCAGATCTTAGTGGAAAACACCTGCAAACCCGATTTTAGTGGTTGACTGGTAGGTTTAACATTGTGTTTTCCTGCACTCAAAGACATGAAAACATGGACGACTGGGAGCAGGAAAATACACTGATAAAGGTATCAGTCAAACACTAAAATCGGGTTTGCAGATGTTTTCCAGCCGCAAACTCGATGAGGGGATGGTCTATGCAGTCGCCTCCTTGTCTGTTCGATATGGTTCCATTTCCTTCTTTATAAATGCTGCTCTAATGAACATTCCTTTATGAAATTTGTTGCATTAAAATCTTGATTAAGATATCATTTCATCGGTATATAATAGCATGATATTATTTAAAGAGAAAGTGCTGTTATGAACCATCAAACTTTAAAAACACACCTTTCTAAAAAGATTTTTACAACATTGGCCTTTACCACAGCTCCCTGAATACTAGGCCTGAGCGCTGACGCAAAAATGGACACTATACGCCTGACGTCACATTTCTCCATCATGTGACTTACAGGAGGTATTAGCAGATGTAACTGTAAAAATCAATGTACTTGCGATACATGTTACTTGTTTATTTACGCTTTCGATTCATTTTTTTTTCCAAACATTGGAATTGAATGCCAAAATGTATAAGCGTACAATGCTCGCAATAATGTTGTTTCAAGTTTATGAGGACAGATATGGAGGCAAATTTTTATATTGAACTGTAAATCATATAAACATGCTTTATACATTTAATTTTAAAGATTGCGGATACATATAAATGGAGTAAAAAATTTAAATTCCAATATAAATATTTGCTGTACACACGTACACACACGAAACCCTGGTTATGGAAATTAAATTAAATTTCGACAACCTATGCTGACCAGAACTTTTGCCTTTGGTATTCGAATAAACGTATGGAAAGAAATACTTTTTTGTCTATAATCGAATTAATTGAACTGTTGTAACAGCGATACGCAGCACAATACTTTGGCACACTGTGAAATAGTTTACTTTCAGACAGTTAAAAGAAATTTCACCCTACTTTACAACGGAAACATGCTGGTTTGTTTTCCCCCAAACATGTGATTTTTATAGCCTCGAACTTAGATCAGCGAATAATGCCCATTACGGCTGTCTTAGGTGGGTTTTTTTTAAGCTCCTTTACAGTCCCCTGAAATTTCACAACAGTATTTTCTAAGCGTTTTCTTATTGAATCCTTATAAACTTATTGAATCTCAGAAAAATAAGGCTGTGAAAACTTTTAGAAGTTATTGTCATTCAATTTCAACGGACTGTACAAACGCTGAAAAACATCCGCATACAACAGCTGCCATTTTTGTGTCATCGCACAGCCCTAGTTTTAAAGGGGGCGGTGCCTTTACTATAAGATAAACCAGGGAGGCCAACTGTGGCACGCCGAATACCAGTAATTTTTTTAAAGAAAAAACGACTTCTTCAATCGTAAAGATTCGATGATTAGATACAGCAGTGATTACTATAAAAATTTTAGTGATATCCAGCGTGTCACAGTTGACCACCCCTGATTTAAACGTACGTTCCAAAACGTTAAATAAGTTAGTTAAATAATTTTTAATAAAGATTCTGATATAAAATATTTTTATAAAACTTGAATGAAATTCCTTTTTATTCTAGTATTAAACTAATATATGTTGCAATTCACTGCTTGTTATAAAGAATACAATGAATTTTAGAATAACTTTTCCAATTTTAAGTCCCATTGAATTATTCCAAATCAATGAATCGTCCTAGATCCAATGATGTGGAATAATCACTCTTTATTTGGTTATAAAACTGCACTTTAGTAAAGTAAAAACATTTCGAAAGTACTTTTACTTGAAATAAAAGTAAAAACCTACCAAAGATTGAGGTGTGTGAATTATTTGGCGAAGTATGTTTAGTTCGTTAATAGAATCATTCCCAGCGGTATGCACAACAAAAGGGAGCATTGTAAGTATTTCAAAACAAGGTATTATCTTTGTTACGATTAATTAATTTAACAAAGAAGGCATGCTTTAATATTGTGTAATATTAAATACAAATAAACTTTTCTTTGTGAATACCATACAGATAATTCTAATAAAAAAAAATCATAAAATTTTCATTAAGTGCGAATTTTTACAATTGTGTCTTCGTTTGTAAAAGCGAATGACAATAATGAAGAAAACACTGGTCTACAAAATAAAACTGTTTTTTTTTTGTCCTATAAATAAACGATATAAATTTTATACTAATTTGGAGTCACAAAATATGAATTAACCATTAAAATTTTAATGTTAGCTCTCGATATTAAATACAAATGTGCAAAGTTAACATTTTCCCCAAAAATATGAATTTTTAAATTAATATTTAAACAGCTTAGGAAATTTAACCTATAATTTTTTTAACAGAAATCGATATCGAGAAGCTTTAAATGTGTGAATCTACAATTAGTGTTCATTTCATAAAGTAGTTTTTAAAATATGTTTAAAAAATTAAGGCCGTGGAAAGTAACAAGATTAAGCCGTTTGGAATTCCACAATATTTTCAAGAGAAATATACTAAATTATTTTAAATGTATAGTGGTACGAAAATAATATAAAAATATTCCATAGAAGCAGCCCTGCTAATATAGCGTCCGATAAGGGTTAAGAACGAAGTCTGATATCATATTTGGAGTCTTAAATAAATTTTATTTTTAGATATTAGACAAGTGATCCTTTGGAGAAGTAATTTGGATACATACAGATTTAACATTTGAAACTCCTAATATTAAATGCCTTTTTAATATTGTTTCTAAACAAACTGCAATTCGGGTAATTTTATAAACATAACATAAAAACTACTTGATGGAATGAGCTGCAATTTTAGATTAAGATGTTTGAAGCTAAGAATTTCTCGTCAGAGGCAGCCCTGCTAATATAGCGTCCGATAAGGGTTAAGAACAAAGTTTCACATCATATTTGGAGTCTTCAATAAATTTTATTTTTAGATGTTGGACAGGAAATCCCTTGGTGAAGTAATTTGGATGTATACAGATATAACATTTGAAACTCCTAATATTAAATGTCTTTTTAATATTGTTCTTAAACAAACTGCAATGCGGGTAATTTTATAAACATAGCATAAAACCTACTTGATGGAATGAGCTGCAATTTTAGATTAAGATGTTTGAAGCTAAAAATACTCGTCAGAGGCAGCCCTGATAATATAGCGTCCGATAAGGGTTAAGAACAAAGTTTGACATCATATTTGGAGTTTTCAATAAATTGTATTTTTAGATGTTGGACAGGAAAATCCCTTGGTGAAGTAATTTGGATATATACAAATGTAACATTTGATACTCCTAATATTAAATGCATTTTTAATATTGTTCCATACCAAATTGCAATGCGGGTAATTTTATAAACATAACATAAAAACTACTTGATGGAATGAACTGCAATTTTAGATTCAGATGTTTAAAGCTTTTGGAAATCGATTTCTGTAAAAAAATATATAGGTTACGTTTCATATATTTATATTTTTTTAATATTAATTTAAAAATACCAATTTTCGGGAAAAATCTTAATTTTGTGCTTCTGTATTTCCACAAAAGGAGTTAATGAAGGATATGCATGTTTAGTGGGGTAATTCGTGGCCATCGTAAAACTCAAGGATAGAGGACACGAGTGTGACATCATCACTTATCGATCGACTTCTCAGAAGTGTTGGAATTCACACCGAAAAATTTTGAATAGGAATTTTATTTTATTTTATTTGTGTGATATCTATCGTCCTACAACACAATAATAACCATTTACACTTACTGATGAGAATTCGGAATCCCTAAATTAAAAAACAGCTGGATGAGGCAATACGCATTTCGCATCTGGCTGAAACTTGGAAATCTCACGATTAAAGAACACGAAAATCGCTAATCTATTTTAGTGGTAGTAAAAAAACCTAAAAGTTGGCAACTATGTAAACGAAAAATAGACATCTCCCTTATTTTATTATTCTATCTTATTCATTCTATCTTATATTACAATAGGAGGAAAAATTGTGAGCGCGTACGTGTGAATGTATGTAAATCTTATTTTAAAAACGGCTTTAACGAATTTGACTAAATTTTGTATTTTGCCATTTTCCGGCACGAGAAGACCATTGGGCTAGGTCACGTGTTCGAGGAAATTCCATTAGTGGGTCATTTTGGGTCATAATAGGTCTGAGACAAGCTAATTATATCTAAAAAACGGCTAAATCGATTTTAACTAAATTTTTTATCCAACCGTTTTTTGCACGAGAAAACTATTGGGTGAAATTTCGATTAGTGGGTCATATTTGGGTCACTATGAGTCAAGCCAACTTTATCTGAAAGATGGCTTTAACGATTTTGAATAAATTTTGTATTCTATCGTTTTGGATTACGAGACGACTATTGGACTAAGTCACATGTTAGAGAAAATTCGATTAGTGGGTCATTTTTGGATCACTGTGGATCAAGCTAATTTTATCTAGAAAACGGCTCTACCAATTTTGATGAAATTTTGTATTCTATCGTTTTTGCTCGAGAAGACCATTGGGTTAGGTCACATATTCAAGAATATTCAATTAGTGGGTCATTTTATGTCCCAATGAGTAAGAGTAAAGCTAATTGTGCCTAAAAACGGCTCAAACGATATTCAGAAAATTTTGTATTATACCGTTTTCGAGCACGAGAAGGTCATTGGACTCAGTTACGTGTTCGAGAAATTTCCATTAGTGAGCCATTTTTGGGTCAGTACGAGCCAAGCTAATTTTGTCTAGATTTATCTAGATACATAATTTCTAATGATTTTGAAAAAATTTTATATTCGATCGTTTTCGGGATGAAGAAGATCATTGAGTTAGGTCGCAAGTTAGAGAAAATTCGATTAGTGGGTCACTATAGGTCCGGGTCAAGTTAATTATATCTAGAAAACGGCTCAAACTATATTGACAAAATTTTGTATTATACCATTTTATGGTACGAGAAGATAATTGGGAGAGATCACATGTTCGAGAAATTTCGATTAAAGGGTCATTTATGGGTCACTGCAGGTCAAGCTAAATTTATCTAAAAAATGCTCTAACGATTTTGACTGAATTTTGTATCCTACGGTTTTTGATCTTGAGAAGACCACTGGGCTGGTCTCACGTATTTGAGAAAATTAGAGTATTGGGTAATTTTGGGGTCATTGCAGGTCAAGCTAATATTATCTATAAAACGGCTTAAACGATTTTAGCTAAATTTTTTATCCTACCGTTTTTTATTACCAGAAGAGCTTTGCGCTATGTCACATGTTCGTGCAGATTTGATTAGTGGGTCATTTTGGGTCACTACGGGTCAGGGTCTCGAAGCCGTGAATTTGGCAAGAGCCAATAAGTTGGCGATATTTGGCAAAATATTGGCGACATTTCGCCTAAATATCGATTTTCAAGATACCAATGCCAAACACATACTTGGCGCGAAATGAAAGAATGTAGCCAAACTTGGGAATATTTTGCGAAAAAGGTAGGTTTTAAGAATATGAAGGATCTTTTTAGAAATTTTTAGTAGGACTCCAGGTACGTGGTTAAACCAATCAGAATCGAGCTAATAATGTAATTTGCATTGATGTCTTTTCGTCGTAAATGTGTAAATAATATAAAATTTAGAAACATGTACGTACATAGTTTTCCTATTGATTGTTATTGTAAATAATACTGTTATAAAATAACATACTTTAAAGAAATAATACAATGAGAATAGTATATTGTGTTAAACACAAAGCTAATTTTGACCGAGCTATGCTCAGTCATCCCGCTTGTAATGCTTTTATTTGTGATGACAATTGATTAACATTATTCCTGCAAATCAATATTCTTGACTCCCATTTTACTCTAAAGATTATTTCCACAACAATGCCGTGTACAATCGCCAACAATCGTGCTATTCGAATCAATATTTTGTGTTAAAGCAATTGCATAATGTATTTCTGTAACAGATGGGAAAAATTCGTGTGTCATCGTAAGTTTCTTTTCTTTTTCTTTCTTTCTTTTTTCTTCCTTTTTTCATTCTTTTATTTATTTATTTATTTTATTACATTTTTTGCAAAACTGCGCTGTGTCTCTTAGAAATATTAATCGTGTGTACAGTTCTCAGACGAAGATAATTTGCAGCATTTTATGTAAGATTATATGTGTATTATATACATGAGGACGTGAGTTTCAAACTCACCTTATCCAGAAAATCAAATTTTGGGAAATCACGAAAAACCTCTGACTACGTCGATTGTTTTTCATTTTAAACCAAGATTTTACAACACTAGAAATAAACGATAAAACCTGTTTTTTTTAAGATCGTAGTGTTTTTTTTTTTTTTTTTAATGCAGGTTCACCAATAGAATAGATTGATAGTGAAAACTCGATTTTTTAATTTTAAATTTTGGATAAAGCGAGTTTTGAAACTCACGTCCTTATATATATTAACATAATCATGCTGGTTGGTACAAATATTATGCAATTTTGAAATTTTCCCAACTGAGTGAAAAGGTGCTCAGACCAGGAATCGAATCCAGAACCTTTGACGTAAACTGGGTTGAGTTAGGTTGGATTTATTTTTGACGGCCAATCATCTACTCGAGGGATATAGGCCCGAGGGGGGATGCGTGCCCTTCGTGGGGGTCTTTCTAAGGGAACCTAACCCGTATTTACGCATGGAAATCCAAGGTTCGAAGAAAACCATGAAAACTCCAAATGATTAGGCGAACGGGCGCGATTGGGTTCGAACACAGCACCTTCCGTCTACCAGCTTTGAGAGCAGAACCTTTCAGCCACTGGTTGGGCGACGTAAACTGGGAATGTTCCAATTGAACTACCTGGAATGGCAGCTGACTAACACAGCTCATTAAGACAACCTTTTAGCAATAACATCTTGTCTGCGTAACTCAGGTGGAAGAACACTGGTAAATTACGCCAAATGTTCGATTGGGCACTTTTTTCTCCATTTTAAGCAATTTCAACAATTTAATGAATCTTAAACCCATCAGGATCGCTTAATATTTGGAAAAAATCATCAAAAAACTACCTAATTTTTTTTATTACGGAAATTGAATAATTATAAGGTTTCTAAATAAAATATGCAATTATTTTTTTTTCTTTTATGGCGAAAACAAAGATGCTATAGGACAAAGTCGCATTTGTAGAAAAACCATCATGCGAAAATTCTGTGCCTTAATGTCTGTTTTACATCGTACAAATTAATGCGAATAAGACCTTTCTTTTTCACATCTTGGATCTTTATTTATCCTCATCACACAACTTTTTACAATTAATATTCGAAATAACATATTTACATTACATTTTGATTATTAATAATTTTTTTGAGTGTGATATATTTCGAAACATGCAATACAAATTCCAACATCACAATCAGTGCCAATAACCAAACCCGAAAGTGATGATGCGAAGATTTTTGGCAGAGGAGCCCGGGACCTACGTTCCACACATCCGGATACTGGACACCTGGATTGTATGAAAAGGTGGGATTCAGAGCGATATAAGTAAGCGTCCTATCTTAAATGGTAGAAGTAACCGCAAGATTAAGAGCGAGGTCACATCAATCAACGTCATGCGCCACGTAGCGGAAGGAGTGTGAACTACAGGTAGATACCTAACTGTTTTCTTACACCACTAAAATTGTAAAGTTTTTTTCATCTTGATTAATAACTGAAGTGCTTATGATAAGGCGAAAAAATACGCGCCACACTAAAATCCCACGTATGTGAATTATCACTCCGTCCACAAGGTGGCGTAACTGTGTTAATTTACGCCTGATTCCAGCATTAAGTTTGTTCGCTTACTTATAACGCTTTGTAAGTAAGCGTCCTATCTTAAATGGGAGAAGTAACCGCAAGGCTAAAAGCGAGGTCACATCAATCAAGGTCATGCGCCACGTAGCGGATGGAGTGTGAACTACAGGAACCTAACTGTTTTCATACTCACACCACTAAAATTGTAACGTTTTTTTCACCTTGATTAATAACTGAAGTGCTTCTGATAAGGCGAGGAAAGCTTCGTGGTGTCAAGTGCATCTGAATGCCCATCTCGCTACGCCATTATATTGCAAAATAAATGTGGCAAACAAAATTCATTTCTATGAGCGACTAAAGATTTAGAAAATACGCGCCACGCTAAAAGCCCGCGTATGTGAATTATCACCCCGTCCACGAGGTGGCGCAACTATGTTAATTTACGCCTGATTCCAGCATTAAGTTTGCTCGCTTACTTATAATGCTTTGCGTGGGATTCCTTGGACAACAGTGCAAAAAATAAACAAAGGGGGGGGGGGGGGGGGACCACAAAGTTATTATTCAAAGACTTCATACGAAAATACCAGTTAAATTTTTCTGGTTTCAGACGTTTTTTCCAACAGTTAAATCTCCAGCCTGGAAATACACCGGTGTCCAAAATTAAGGACCAATCACAAAATGCTAATTTTCAAGTACGCGAATACGCAAAAGGAAATAATATAATTCGAATAATTACTATCTCTACAGCACAGCTAGTCCATATTACATCTCATTCATGTCACACATGGCCACAAGTGTCACAGTCACTACGGTGAAGCAAAAAATAGGGAATTCCATACATCTCATTATGAGTCTCAATTGATCACTATACGTGACTCCATTGAGACGTCAGGGTTACTGTTGTTTTGTGAAGAGTCACCATGTGACTTTACAATGTAGTTGCATTGTAACTCTCATATGACTGTTATCTGCAGACTCAATTTCAAAGTCATCGTGAACGCTGCATTGTGACAAGTTACCAAATAAAGTCACATTAAATTCACATGATGACTTTCAGGTGACAGATAGACTAGTGTGAAGTCACCATTGTGCTCTTTTGTGAAAAGTCATCATGTGACTATAATGTGATATTATTTGGTGACATATCATAATGCAATGTTCATGATGACTTTTAAATCGAGTTAAAAATTACAGTCACACGAGCGTCACCATGTAACTACATTGTAAAGCCACCTGGTGACTCGTCACAAAGCAGCAGTCACATTGACATCTCAGTGGAGTCACGTATAGTGATCATTTGAGACTCAGAATGAGACGTGTGAAATTTCCTATTTTTTGTTTCACCGTAGTGACTGTGACACTTGTGACCATGTGTGACATGAATGAGATGCTATATGGACTAGCTGTGCTGTAGGGATAGTAATTATTTGAATTATATTATTTCCTTTAGAGTATTCGCTCACTTAAAAGTTATCATTTTGTGCCTGTCCTTAATTTTTGACTCCAGTGTTGGACGGGTACGAGAAGTAACGAACGACACCTCAGACCGTCATATTGACGGAAGCTGATGAGACCACACTTACTATAAAAAATGAGACCACATTTACTATAAAATTTTAGTGGTACAAGGAAAGTGTAAAAGTTAGGCATCTATGCGTTTATTTACAATTCTTCAAAACGTATTTCTCCAGTATTTCACTGAGATATTAATATTATTAAATATTAATTAAAATTTAACATTAAGAATAGACTATCTGATCAAAAGTATCGAAATACTTTTGATTTTAGACGTTTTGTAGAAAATCTCCATAAATATCTAACGAAATGTCCTTGCATTTCGATTATGTTTAGAACATGTTTGACCTCACATTTTTCAGTCAAGATTCAATTAGGAGAGCAATTAGGAGACCAATAATAAATTGAATAAAATAAATAAAATTTTCGATCTTTCTGTATCATAAAAAGCTCGAAATAATCTCTAATTCGAACTAATGATTTAATATGCTCTGGTACACGTGTGTATACATTTTTCTAAGAATAGCATGTATATTATTGAAGATATACATGTAAACGTTTCTTTGAAAAGTTTAATAACATTCATAACATATGGGTTTTCAACCAAATTTAACGCTAATTTTCGATTGTATTTAATGACTAGTTCTAATAAATAGTTCTAGAGAATAATTTACTAGGCTCCGGTACACGCGTGTCTGCATTTTTCTAAGAATAGAATGTATATTAATGCAGATATAAACGTTTCTTTGAAAAGTTTAATAGCAAATGTGTTTTTGTGTTCATAACATCCGAGATTTTTTGCAAAATTTAACATTCATTTTCAATAGAATTTAATGAATAGTTCTAATAAATAGTTATAAATAATGATTTAATAGGCTCTAGTCCACGCGTGTGTGCATGTTTCTAAGAACAGAATGTATATTAATGCAGATATAAACGTTTCTTTGAAAAGATTAACAACAAACGTGTTTTTTGTTCATATCATGCCAACCAAATTTCAACCAAATTTAACATTAATTTTCAATAGAATTTAATGAAAATTTGCGTCAATACTCTGTACTTATATTTTTAGAATAATATATTTATAAACATATGGTTTGTTTATCACATTTTAATTAATAGATGCTTTTTTAGAAAAAGGTCAGATCATCGGGTAAGACTGGATTACCTTACATGTAATTAAGTCATTTTACTAGTCATAAGGGAAATGGAAGATTTTAGGCTTTCTTTTGAAAAGGATAAAAACATTATATTTTACAAATTTAACTGGGAAACTTAAATAAAAATAATATAATTATAAGGCTAATTATTGAATAGTTGATGACAAAATGATAATTATCGGCACTGCAATTTGAGAAATTTCAGAACAGAAGTTCTCCTCTTTATCAGCTTTAGAATAATCGTAATCAATGTCGCAGGAGTCGTACTTGTGCTGAAATTTCACGACCGGGAAATTCTTCGATACCACTATTTTCTTATGGAAAAATGTATTCTTAAATAAAGCGAAATTTCGCGCGTTTAGCCTATATTTATTTTTCTATAAATAAATAGTGATATATCTCCTGAAAAAAATCCTTAAGAGTACGACCCCTGTTGTTGTCTCGTAGTTGCGCCTGGTTTTCCTGTAAGCATTGTTTTTTGGTTCCTTAACAATTGTTTTCTAAAATTATCCTATGGAAGAGATCCAGTCTTACCCCAACAGAATGAAAATCAGAATTTAAACAGTAAAAACTGAATAAAGTAACTTTTTATGTGCGTTCGTAATTTTATAAATACAAGCACTTATAGCCGTCATCTGGCCTGTCCGTATGTCTGTCTGCCCGTCTGCCCATATGTAACAGCGCAAAAACTATCCAACTGAACGGTTTGAAATTTGATATAAATAACCGTTACAGGATTTTGTCGAGTCATTTTAAATTTTATGAAAATCAAATTAAAACTTTAAAAGATACTAATAGAAGTTTCTATTAAATCCTATCTTAGGTAATTAATTCATTCATCCTACGATAGGTAAGGATTCTAAGTTGCCATGGTGATTGCATCCTATTTAATATGGAGTCATATAATATCTGTATTATTGAATTTAATATATATAATCGAAATAAATTTTGCATTCATGCCTTTTTGCATAAAACTACAACAGCTATAGTACCAAAATCTGAATATTTATAAAACTAGTTGTAGTACAAACGCACCTCATTTGCCACGTTTGACGTACAATTGCCGACTTGTTTATGTATGCTGTTTACAATAATATAAAAGACTCGTTAACTTTACATTCGATCATATATAAAAATCTTGAAAATTACCAAAGATAAAATTAAATAATGATAAATTAAACTTCCCAACGCTAATATGGAGATATTGTAATGTCCGCACCTTCTTCTTGCCTATGTCTAAATATTTCAACCATCTGCCAAACGAGAGCTACTGAAATAGAATAAGTAAGCCACCCTACTTTCTTTATCTGAATAAGATTTCAATATTCTTAATATTTTGTTTTTTGTATCAATTTTAAGCATTAGGCAATACCCCGTCTCCGCTGTTGAAGTGATAATACTTAAAAAGTTGAAACTAAAATAATGTTATAAATTACTACATAATGCTTATAAAAGCTTGCTTATAAGAATTAAATTTAATTTAAAAATATTTCTTTCACATTTACTTTCCCGTGAATTATTCCAAATCAATGAATTTCTCTGGTTGCAATGGCTCGGAATAAATCTCTTTACTTAGATAGAAAACTGCAATTTAGAAAAATAAAATTGTTTCGAAAATGCTTTTAAAGTACTTGCTGTAAAAAAAAAGAAAAAAAACACTTCTTGTATTGTGCTAAATTAGTTTTCGTAAGTATTTTTAGTTCGTTAGTACAAGCATTCCCAAAAGTATACAACAGGAGAAGAAATTGTAATTCATTGTAAGGTAACGTCTTTGTTGTGAATAAATAATTCAATAAAGCAGACGTATTTTAAACTTATTTTATGTTCGATATATTTTATTTATTCTGAAAATCAAACAAATGTATCTACTAATTTTAATTGCTAAAAGGTGTATGATTAAAACTTTAACAAGTTGGAAATTGCTCGTTAAACGTGGCAAACGTTGTGCGTTCGTACTATAACTAGTTTTATAAATATTTTTTTGCACCGCATATTCTACTGAATGTATATTTTAGAGCACTTCATGTGCATGTAAATTTCATTCTGTTCGAAACAGTGTTGCCAGATGGGCTACTTTTTTAAAATTCAAATTCTTGATTAGCACCACTTTTTTGAAATGGTAAAATGCGCCTTATTTAATGACATATTAAGGAGTAAACAAAGGTAATTTTACTGTTTCAAAAAAGTGGTGACAATAAAGAAATCTGAATTAAAAAAAAGTTTCCCACTGGCAACACTGGTTCGAAAGGCTGTAACGTCATTAACCCTTAAATCACCGCCCCCTGAATACTAGGCCTGAGCGCTGGACCAAAAATGGCGGCTGCCGAAGGCGGATTTATTTCAGCGTGTGTACGGTCCCTTAAATATTCCTACCAATAATTTTTGGAAGTTTTTTCCCCCTTCATTTTTCGGAGAATTCACAAGGTAGATAAATCTTTTATAAAATACTGGTGTCAACATTTAAGGGACCGTACCTACTCTAAAAAAAATCCGCCTTCGGCAGCCGCCATTTTTGTGTCATTCTTGTGTGAGCGCTCAGGCCTAGTATTCAGGGGGCGGTGCTTAAATGCGCGATTTTTTATGTTGTTTCGAAAATAATATGTATGATTCTATGAAAGGTTTATTGCACAAGAAAATTAACACTAGAATGTCCGCGAGCAGTCATTTTGACTACTACCGAATTAATATATCCCGGTTCGAAACAGAATTTTTTTTTATAAAACTAGTTTAAAAGACACAAAGAAAAAAAAACCTAGTTAAATGGATCAGTTAATAATTTAAAATAAAAATTCTGCTGTAAAATAAATATTTTTCTAAAATTTGAGTAAAATTCTCGGTCTTTCTTGTGTTAATGAAAAAAATCAGAGATACATTTTTCATATAATACGTCAATCTCTTCTTCTGTTGTACATCTGCAATACAAGCAAAAACTGCTGTCGTGTGGCTGTTTTACGATAAAATATTGCAAATTAGTAAATATTTTAATAAGTATGTCTCCAAATGCCTTATTTTATATAATTATTTATTTTATAAAGCTTAACCTTTAACCCTTAAATTCCCATGATAGAATACTCTCAAGAAATTACGTAGTCTAGAGAATCTGATTTAGACCAGAAAGATTTAATGGTTAATTTTGCTTTATTTAAATACGGAAAATGTAATTAATTAAACCAAATATTGCAATTTTAATTTCTGGTGTGAATTAGGTATATACGAATAAAAAAATCTATTAAATTCAAAACACTGTTCTTTGCATATATGCTAAGCTGCGCACTAAAGGGTTAAAATGCACGTGAAATAATTTTTTTCCATTGGCCATAATGCAACGGAAAACTTTTGGCTGTCCCCGTAATTAAACTATACATCGGATTTTCATAAAATTTGATATGACTCAACAAAATTTTACAACAATTATATATTTAAAATTTCAGACCATTCGGTTGGGTAGTTTTTGCTCTGTTATATGCGGACGGACGGACTGAACGACGACTATAAGTGCTACGTATTTATATAATTACGAACGCACCTAAAAACAGTAAAAATAGGCTTATTCGACTGTTTACATCTTTCAAATCTACTCGGGTGATTTTGAAAACATATAATTAAAAATTTTGTGAAATTGCACGGTGTATGAAACGCCATCATTCAATTTTTCATATACGCTTTCATATTAGGCACACTATTTTTTATTTTACTTAGATGTTTAATTCTATTTTTTTCTAACAATAGAGTAACTCTAGCCGTAATTTTGGTAAGTTAAATGATACTGCATCGATACATATTAAATTTTTACGTGTTGCGATCTCCATGGTTTCTCTTATAATTGATAAATAGTATAGACTGGAGGCAAAAAAAATTTTTCTTTGGTTTAAATTTATTTGGATGGTTTCTCCTTGATTAAATCTTGCCAAAGTTGTGGTTTTACTATTATATTTAAAATCAGCTACATGCTTCTTTTTTATACTTAAATTTCCTGCTAGTCATAACAATACATATATTCTTCGGTCCGCCTGCTCTAATAAATGGTGTTTCATGTACCCTTGAGTAATTCTCAAATTAATTGGGTCAATTTTAGTACAAATTATAATTATTTTAAGACGTGATTCGGTTGCTAAGCATATATTAAAATGCTTAAGCCTGCATTTTAATTTCTCAAAATAGGTATGGAAAATGTTGAAACTATTCAATATTTTCCAAGCTTTATTGAGAGATTAAATATAGGCAACATAGCACCATTCACACAGCCTAAGCAGCATCTGATGAATCTGGGTCAAATATACATATGGATTTTGTTTCTGATGCGATTGAGAGTGTAAGGTCGAACTATCCCCATCGAACTCGCTTGTCATACCCAATACGAGGGTGTACAATAAGTTTTTGCCCTCACATAGACCTTTCTAAATTTTGAGGACATCATTCATGCCCCCCGAGGGGCAAATTTGGGGGGAGGGGCCCGGGAGTGCATAACATGAATAAGTGGTCACAGGCCTTTCCAATAATAAGTCACATGGGGGGGGGGGTCGACAAAAGTTATAAAAATGCTCCCTTTGGGTCTACTATCGCGATTCCTGGAAGGCATCCTCTCCCCTCTCTTTGAAATACCGTTTGCATAAATGTGTTGCTGTGCACGGTGACTATATAGAAAAGGACTAATTCAATGTAGCAATTTCATAAATTTCACTCAATTAAATCTATGTGAGGGCAAAAACACCTTTTTTAATACACCTTTGTATGACAGCGGAAGCCCATAATTGGACTTCTACTGAAGCCGATAACTACATGAAAAAAAATTATTTAATTTCAATTTACTATGCACGATTGACGTTTTCATGAAAATAACCCCAGCAATGTACGACGCTGTTTAATCTGAAGTTTTTTTTTTTTTTTTTTTGGAAAATTTGCAATTTAATTGGAAGTATTTCCTATATTCTCTCAACGTTTCATCAATACAACGTAAATAATTTTCGGCATTGTTAGTAGTATATCTCCAAAATACTGTTGTTCATTCCTTATACTTTTGCAGTGTCTGTTAATGTTCCCAGTATTACGCCAAGATTTAGCTAATAAACATACCACCGTCCCTCAAGAGGTTAATAAGGAGTTTAAATATGAAGAAAATTATTTAAATTTACTGGTGGAAGTTTGCCCAGGTGGTAATCAACCTCTGCAAAAGCGGTTACAGTTGAAGCTTCACTATTTTAAGAATGTGCCAGTCCCTCTTTAGTCATAGTTCCATGTGTTAGCCATGGGCATAATGAATTATTTTGTCATTCGAATGAATCATTCGGGCATGCGCAAAAGCATAGTTGCCAGCTTGTCGCAATTTTTTAATCAAGCACATTTAGAAATTTTGAAAAAAAAAACAGTATTTGACTTTGAAAAAAATCTGTTTAGGATAAGAAACATCTTTTTCTTTCTTTCTTTCTTCAAAAATTTTTTCATAGTAATTCATTTAAAAAATACGAAGGTTCACAGCTATGATTTTGCACATTTCCGAATAATTCATTCGAATATCAAAAACATTCATTCTGACAATCACTAAGAAAAAAAGAAACTATTGAGTATTATACCAGTCACTCGAAGAAACTTGCAAGACAATGTTACTCCAATGGCAGGGATCTTTTCAAATAACTAATTTGCATTTCACTGACTATTTTCAAATGCTGTTTTGTATAGGATAACTAAAGTCGATCTCTAACTGATTCTATTTTTACTTTTTCGATTTTCTTTTTTTTTTGGTGGGGGGGGGGGGAATTATTTACTATTTCGGAACCGGTTTCTAAAATGAAAGATCGAAAAAGTAAAAAAAAAGCACCCTGTTAGAGATTGACTTTAGCAAACCTAGGCAAAAAAAATAGTATTTAACAGTAGAACAGCCAATAGGGGTCATTTTGACCCTTGCCAAATTGATAATGATCGATTCGAACCAGAAATTACTTCATAAGATAAGTTAAATGTATGCAGCACAAAAAATATACTAATTAATAACTTAAATAGTTTGAATAATAATTCTGATTTGAAACATTTTTTATAAAACTTGAGTGAAATCCCCGGCGGTTCTAGCGTTAAAAATAGTGACTGGGTACACTTTTTACTTTTTTGGATCTTTCACTTTGGAAACTGGTACCGAAATAGAAAGCGGCCTCATAGGAGAAAATCGTGACCAAAAGCGAAGAAATAAAAATAAACCAAGTTAGAGGTCGACTTTAGCTATCCTATGCAAAAAATCCATTTTAAAAATATTGAACTGCCAATGAGAAATTTGAAAAGAACGCTGCTATTAGTTTAACTTTAGTTCGCGAGTATCTTCGAATGACTTGTTAGGCTCTTTAAGGAGTTTTAAAAAGAATCGTTAATTTTATTTAATTTTTCCATTACAGAAACTTCTGGAAGAAAGTGGCGCAAATTCCGAGTCTTCTGATGGAGGCGGTGGCTTGTCAGTAGCATGGATTGTAGCAATAGTTGTCAACGTTGTACTGATTGTTGTTTTCATCATCGCAATTGTCTACTGTTACTGCAGAAGGAAGAAACGTAAGATGATAACGATCCTAATCTACCAATTATAACATTTTTAAACAAATTAAAACAGCTACACCTGTTGGATATTTCAAAGCAAATTTTCAAAGAAGATACAGGGTGTATGTAATTAAAGTTCACAACATCAGAACTATCTGTAGTCGAAACTGTTCATCAGAAAAGTATGAAATTGGGTATGCGTTTATAGGCAGAAGCTGAAATATTTTGTGCTTCTTGTTCAAATGATCAAAAATTTACTTTCATCATTATTTTTTTATTATTTTTGTTTTAACTATTCGTGATTAGCAATTACTTAAAATTACATAAATATATATCTACAATTAGAATTAATCATGTGAAATATCAACATGCTCATGATGTACACAAGTTTGGCAATTGCGTTGAAGCATATAATTACGTAATTTTATACGATTAGATTTGGTTATTTAAAGTATCAAATTAAGGGGATATGCTATCGTTAACTCTTCAAAATATTCGATTTTTCGAAAACAATGTATATATATGTGACAAAACAATTTAATAGGTTACGTCGAAATATCATGTAGTGCTTTTTATTGCATATTACTGGATTCATACCACATTTTTAATCAGCCGTTGGTGATGTTGTAAGCAATCCTACCACTTAGCGCAAGCATTGCTAGTGAAGGTGTCAACTCTGTGAAAATTTAGCAGCTGTAGAGCGATGTTAATATTTGTAGAGTCCAATCAAACACTTATTATTTCATTATGAAAACAAGGTAGGTTAGGCCGCGTGAGTGGTGAAAACAGGCGTATGAAGAAATCGGGGATTTTCCCAATTAAACACATGGAAACGTAGTCATAGGAAAACTGTTTATTCCATCAGAACATACCAACACTAAACAATTCCCGCAGGATAGCAATCAGAGCATTCCACTCGAGCGTAAACTAGTTACTCATGCTAAATAGATGTTAATTCACGAAATGAATATTCTACATGGCTAAGAACACCGGGTAACAGGTTATGTAAACAATCAAACAGCACAAAAATCTCTAGTTCTGAGCTCATGCTCTCGCTATTTATTAGAATGAGCGGAGGAATTCCGATTGAAATGGAAACTTCAGGCTAAACCAACCAAAATCACGAACGAGCCTCTAAGTGAAACTGGGATCCGACACTCAGCCAAATTGGCATATATGGTAATATTTTATCTGAAAACGCTCTCTGGTGGCCATTTATATTTTTATTTGTTTATTTATTTATTTTGCTAACTATCTTTCACATACTTTCATTTCAAATTTCATATTTTTCTGATGAATACTTTCGACTATAGACTAGTGACAGAATCAATGATTTTACTATACGAATGAATCATTCGGCCATGCGCAAAAAGACAGTTTCCAACCTTTGTATATATATAAATACATTACTCCCAGAAAGTTTATAAAAAGAAGAACTGAAAAGCATAGTTGCCAGTCTTGGCAACTTTTTTAATCAAGCTTTAAAAATTTTGAAGGCATTTTTGAATAAATTTTATGTTTTTGTTTTGTTGTTAAATTAATTAAAATTAAAATAAGAATCTTCTTTTTCGATACAAAATTTCTGGTAGAATTGGAATTTTAAAGCACAAAGGTTGACAGCTATGCTTTTGCGCAAGTCGGAATGATTCATTCGAATAGTAAAATCATTCATTCTGCGCATCACTACTACAGACAGCCAATGGAGTTATGAATAAAGAGGAGGAGACATATAGTGTACTGACTACCAGCTGCTAGTGAAGTAACTGAGAAGGTTGTCACAAGATGGCGGCTGCTGTTTTTAAATCGGATCTTCAGTTTCTGATTACCGTCGGGGCAAACGTCCCACCAGTAAAATTGAGTAGAAAATTTCGTCTTACTTAAGCGTCTTATTCACGGAAATTTTTTCTCACAAATGTGGTAAATTTATGTTTGTTTTTACTGGTGTCAGTTTGTCTTGTAAAACTGTCAGTTTATTTCCTTGGTTGTCACAATATGGCGGAAACGCAGGACCTGACTACCGCCAAAGTACACTTCTACCAGTAAAAATGAAAAACTGTTTCTACCATTATTTATGACTGAAATTTTGCAATAATAAGACGTTTAAATAAGGAAAAAATTCTATATAAATATACTGGTGGAAGTTTCCACCGGTGGTAAACAACCGCTGCGATAGCGGTTACAGTTGAAGCTTCCGTATTTTAACCCTTAAATGCCGGGTGTTGCTTTTCGGCAACATACTCAATTTAGGTTCTAAAATACTATGAAAATGATATTGAAGTTACAATGCCTAATGTTTCCAATAAAATACATTCTGAAAATATTATTAAATCGATTTTCAACATGTAGATGGTAACACTTGTGCCCTTTAAGAATAAAGATAGATTTATTTTTTCAATTGTTGCTACTTGCTCTTTTTGTTTTGTTTGGAAGCTAGCGAAATACCCTTTTTTGTTCTGCAGTGAGCAAGTAAAATTTATTTCTTATTATAGTTCCTAAAATTCTAGTGTATTTAAAATTATCGAATTTTATCAAGGAAAATTATTTTTCCAATTAAAGACCAGTATTACCGATTAGTAACAAACTGTTTTTTAGCCGTAAACCTTACTTAGAACAAAATATGATTTTTTAAAGTATTTTTCCCATGATTTATTTCAAAAATGAAAGCCGAAAAACATTATTACAATGATTTTTGAAAAATCAGGGTTAAGGATATGTCAGTTCCTCTGTATTAATAGTTCCATGAGACAGCCATGAGTCGGTGAACTTTAATTATGTGCATCCTGTGTATTGATTTATTTATTCATTGCGCCTCATAGACAAGGCACTTATCAAAGCAAGGAGCTTCCATGTTATAGTAAAGTAAACTAAAAAAAAATTTGCCTTTCATGTTCGAATGATCAGAAATTCACATTTATTAATTTTTTTTGTTATTTTGTTACATATTTTTATTCGTGATTATCAATTAATTCGAATCACATACGAAATGTGAAAATGTTCGTACTCAAGATTGATAATTACGTTGACTCATATAATAATATAATTCTCTACATTTAGATTGAATCATCTAAAATAGAAAATATAAAACGTTTATATAAAATTTTCAGTAATGTTGAATTCCCACCGGAAAAATTTTACTGCAAAATAAGGAAATCCAATTTTTCCAACCTTTTTTTTTTTTTTAACCAATCTCATAAAAGTAAAACTTCATTAAAAGTTTCTGGTGGAAATCTGAATTAAAATTAGGTGGGATATAATACCAGGAGTTTGGAAGAGCCAGGGCGAATCCGAAAAATCGATTTTTTGTGTTTTGTTTTTTCTACCTCAGATACATGTAGGTAACACGTAGGTAAGTCATTTTGCACTGGTTCGCCCTTAGTTTTCTCACAGTGTCGAGCTAAAGTGCACAGTACCCTATTCTATAACACTACTTGCAAAACTTTGAGCTTGATTTCCCAACACCCCAATTTCGGGATTCGCCCTTGCTCTTCCAAGCTCCTGATATATTCAACCAGCACTCAAGGGGTTAAATGGGTACTTATCAAAGCACAAAATTTTACATTCATTATTATTTCTTTAATTTTTTTTTTTGTATTTTATCGTAAAGTAAAGAAAAAAAATTGTCTTTCATGTTCAAATGATCAGAAATTTACATTTATTAGTATTCTTTGTTATTCTGTCAAATATTTTTATTCGTGATTATCAATTAATTCGAATCACATACGAAATGTAAAAATGTTCATGTAGTACTTAAGATTGATAATTATGTTGACTCTTATCAGTGAACCCTATCTAAAGCGGAATCGATCGGTATCAAGAAAATTTTCCGTCCTAGACAGTTTTCTGCCTTATGCAAATCAGAAAAAAATGCGAACGTCGCGTTTGCAATGTTTAGTACCTTTCTTTAAAGTGAAATGTTATTTAATATAAATATTTTTGAAGTGAATTGGAATCTCGGTAAAACTGCTGCTTCCAAACTAACAAATGATCCATTATTTTCACACCACAATTGGAAATGTGTACACACACATATATATATACTTATACAGGGTGAGTCTAAAATCATGGGGAAAACTTTGAGGGGTGTTAGAGCTCACTATAATAAACGATCACATTATAGGAATATATGACCGGAACTGACGCGTTGAGGTACAAACACCAGGGAGCAATTTGGCGCTTTTTTTATTTCAAAATTTCTCATTTATACCAGAAAATTCCTATATTATTCTTTTCTTTATTTAATACAGACATTCCATGATTACACATAAAAAAATTCTTCTTTGAAAATTTCCGGTATGAAATCGAAATTTTTGATTAAAAAAAACTCCATTTCTATTTCTTTTCATGTATTTCCTCTGTTTGACAGGTTTGTCAGTTTTGTGTATTTTTATTCAAAAATTTCGATTTCATACTGGAAATTTTCAAAGAAGAATATTTTCTGTATGTAATCATGAAATATCTGTCTCAAATAAAGAAAAGAACAGTATAGGAATTTTCTTGTATAAATGAGAAATTTTGAAATAAAAAAAAGAGCGAAATTGTCCCCCTGGTATTTGCACCTCAACGCGTCGCTTCAGGTCATATATTCCTATACAATAATTGTTTGTTATAGTGAGTTCTACCACCCCTCAAAGTTTGTCCCATTATTTTAGACTCACCCTGTATATATATATAAGTTAAAAATAAAAATAAAATCCATGCGATAAGCGTTACTGCTGCAAAAAACCACACAATTTATATATAGCACATTGTGTATAAAATGCATTCGGCAGACCCAGAATTTCGCACCATAATTAAACAGAATAAATAACAAAATATCAAAGAAATTTCAACAGATACAACCTGATACAACCTGAAATACCATGTATGGTATTTAGTCTGAAACATTGCTGTGCTTTTATAAAATACCCACCACCGACGAGGCCACAGCTTTTTAGTTTTGTTTTTCTTGTTCAGGTGGTATCTGTTGAAATTTCTTTGATATTTGGTTGTTTATTTTGTTTAATTATGGTGCGAAATTCTGGGTCTGCCGAATGCATTTTATACACAATGTGCTATATATATATATATAAATATATATATATATATAGTGAGACAAATTTTTAAAAAGAGTTTTGCAAAAAAAGTTATTTTTTTATTTTTTATTTTTTTACAGAGAGTTTCATTTATGAAATTTTCTACTTTATGAATTTAAGGAAAAATATAAAAGACAAAATCATGCGCATTTTTATTTGTTCAGTCGACATTTTCCTATTATTTATAATTAGTCACAGTTTTCACAGACGAATTGGATAATTGCAACTAAGCGAAAAAATGCCCAAGTCGGGAATCGAATCCAGATTCTTGGCTTACGTTACCTATGCCCTACCGTTTAAGCTACCTGGGCTGAATACTGACTGGCTCATACTGATTGGCAAAGTTATCATACGAATTTAATAATTCCAACTGAGCGAATAATCAATTCATATGATAACTTTACCAATCAATATGACAGGGTTCGTACGGGTCCTTGAATTTCCAGTCTAACAAGGAAGGTTTCCATACTGGACATACTCAGAATATTTTGAAAAAAATACCCAATTAAACTACTTATGTATGTAATAAAGGATCAGTTAAATTTAATGGCGGAATTTCAGTAGAAAGTCTCTAAAAAAATAAAATACTTTCGAATATTTGGCGCGAAAATACGAAAGTGACACGCGATTTGGCGAGCAGGATTTTTCCTCGCCAAAAGCAAACGATTTTAATGCATCTGAAAATTGTTTATTAATTGTTTTATAGAATGCACGGTTTTTAATTAATCTAAACTTAATCGATGAAAGAGGTTATTATACATTTTTTATTACATGTATATGTTGCTTGTTGCTATAGTTATTTAATTTTATCACTCTAAAAATATTTTCTATGCTTTGCAAGTTGCAAATATCTATTTTAAGTTATAGTCAGCTGACAGTTGATTCCATATCAAAGACGAAGTCGTTTCCATAGCAACAAAATCAAACCGACAGTGTTCTATCTGCCTCATTTTTGAGCTTGAAATAATTTAAATCAATTTAAATTTTGCTTTAAATCATAAAATATGATATTTAAATTTTATTATAAATTCATATAAATATATATGAGAAACTGTAGTTAAAACAAATTAAAAATGACAAAACTAAAGTTATTTAAATTAAACTTATATAAACAAACTAGCCGCCATCGCCCGCTACGCTGGTCGGTTTTTCTAAAGAAATCTTGAATGAAACAAAATATATCTGTGTATCTGATCATGCATTTTAAAGCAATATGGACATTTACCTGGTGTATCCAACCGAATTGCTGAAAGCAATATGAATATCATTACGCTATTATATCTTTTATTGAGTCATACAAAATTTAGACTGTTAAGGACGAATTTCTTTAGTTGATCTGTTAGTGTAGAATTCGGTAAAGAACATTAGAACAATATGTAATATACTAAAAGCGTTCATGAAAAATTATCAATGCAAGTCTCATCAGAATCTGTTAATTGGAGTTATTGAAAAGGCTGACAGTTCATAATAATTGGGTTCGCCTGATTTTAGAACTTTCATCTATAATTCTACAATCAAGCAACCTAACAATCAAGCAACAGCAAATGATTTGTGCTTTATACTAAAACATTCACTGAAAAATTAACTAACCGATCAAATTGCATCGAAATCAACTTAGCAGAATCTTTTAAAGTCGAAAATATACGGAAACCTTCCCTAAAAAATGTAGATAATGAAAAAATGATCTAAATAACAGTTTAAATCCCACAAAAATTCATTCAGTGGAACCTTTAAAAAAAGAAAATCTTTCAAAATTGGGTTCATCTGATTTAGAACGTTCCCCATAATTATTTAACTAAGCAACGTAGAACGTTATGTTTTATACTAACATCTTTTCTGAAAAATTATCTAACTAACAATGTAAGTCCCGTCAAAATCTATTCAGCAGAACTCAAGATATAAGCGGCCGGAATGAAATTTCTCTTTGCATTATATATATATATATTGAGATAGTTAAATATAACTTTCATAATCGCGTTAACTTGATTATAGAACTCTCTGGGAGGTAGGGGTAGGTATATTCTGCATCACTTCTGAATTTTTGAAGGAACTCAGCTCAACTTCCATAACTATAGCATATATACTCTCTAGTACACCCTATCTCTGTAGCGTATATCTTCCAATTTTCTTTACTGTACAACTGAGAACTTATTCCGCATAACTCCGTAACTACGCAACACAGAATGATATGATAAATATTGAAAAATTCCCTGAAATATTATCTAACTTACTGTGCATTTAATTGGTTGACTTGAAATCTTTCAGAATCGAGTTCACCTAATTTTAGAACTCCCGTAGCAACTTAGAATGATGGTTTTTACATTAAACCATTTATAAACCAAATTTACTATTTAACAGTGTAAGTTCTACAAAATTCTGTTCAGTAGAATCTGAGTTATAGTCATATTTACAATATTTATTGCTCATTAAACCTTTTTTCTTTACATTTGAAATAAAATCAGTAACTGTTTTGGTATTTCTCTGTTATGCCAACACCATTGTCACCAAGAGTAATAGTTGGCACAAAAATGAAATGATACATTTGAAAAAAAAATAATTTTGTTAATAAAAAAATGAGCATTTAAAAAATATAACTTTTGAAAATTACAGACTTTGACCTACCATTTTCTAAATCAATAAAAATAATGGTACTACTTGGTTATCCCATCGACCAAAAATCTATTACCAAACTATAAGATTAAATGCCAATAATGGTTGATCGCAAATGTCACATTCACTTGACTTTAAGCAAGTTACCCGTATTTACGCCATCAAGTGATTTTTATTTCGACGTTTTAAACGTATTTTTATTAATGTTATACTAATATACTTGTTCTTTCGTTATTTAAAATAAAAATTATGTCAATTTGTATAATTTGGCGAGTTGTTTGGCGATTTATATAATTTGGCGAAATTGGTCGACGGGTACCAAAATAATTACTTAAAATATAAGAATAAATAAATATTTTGCAAGTAATAAAATATAGTCAATTTAAACTGCAGTCTTGAAATTGTAAATGTCTTTTACTACTGAAGCATGGCGTACGTAATACGTATGTCTCACATTTCAGTAAACATTGCATTCTTTCAATGAGGACATTCATGGTTTTCTGAACAAAACATTTTTGTATGTATAATTCCTAACTTCTGAAATAATTTTATTGTAGCTTCCTCATCATCAGATAACTGCGAAATGGTAAAATCTATATCAGTATCAGTAATAAATATTTTCTATTAAAAAAATAACAAATTAAAAAGTTTTACGAGATTATGATGGAATAAAATAAATTCCATCATTAAAAATTCCTGCATAAAAATGTTCACGTTCAATAATTAGCAAATGTTAATGTGTGGCACGGTTTGCAATAAAAATCGTTTGCACGATTAGGGTTAAAATAAATGGCGCGATACCATACATTTTGGCATGGTATCGCGGCGAAAATTAGAACGGAAAAGTACCACGTTTTTTTTTTTGTTTTTTTTTTAATTTATTTATTTAGTTTTAGTTTTTGAGGAGTTTGAATTTTTTTTCTAATTGGCGAAGTTGTTTTTATTTAACCAAAAGGATTGCTTAAAAAATTATTCAATTTGAATTTTTTCCCTTGCTATAGTAACATAATGAAAAGAGTGAGTTTTTAGAAAGTATCACTTGAAAAATTCAGGTTTTGACGCCAAAGATAGTGCCAAATTTGAAAAATAGGAAATATCTCTCAAACTATTAGGCTTAAAAGAATTTAGTTAGTACCATTCGATTCAGCATACAAAAATACACCAAAATATGTTATCAGTTGAAAAATAACTATAAAATCAGATTTCTAAGGAATTTTTTTAAAGTTCGTTCTCATTTTTACTCCCCTTAGGGGTTGAATTTTGGAAAATCCCTTCTTAGCGGCACTCTATATCATAAGAAGTATTTTTACCCCAATTTACAAGATTTCAGGTTCAGTAGTTTTGGCTGCGCGTTGATTAATACAAAATCCAGACTTTCTTTTATATGTATAGATTCAATATAAAACGTTTTTTCGTACATAAAAGCGTATTTTTTTTCATCGCCAACCGGTGATAAATCGCCAAATAAACGAAAATTCCGTTATTTTTTTACGGACGCTGTATCGGGGTTCCGCCAAAAATTTTTTATAAACATATATATCCATATGAGAAGAACATTCTGTAATTTGTTCAGATTTTTCTGAGTATGCCCGTATGGAGACCTTCCTTGTAAGGTATTCTTCAGAACAAGTATTTTCTTATACAAAATCTCTCCTTGAATAAGGCGAAATGTTGCGCGTTTAAACTAGATTTATTTTTCTTTTAAAAAAAATGCTGATATTTGGCCTTAAAAATAACGGTACGCGTACGAACCCTGGTATGATTAAGTTAAAATAATAGTATATCTACGTACCCATCGTTTATATGGAGTTCCTTTACCTGCGGTTTATTTGTTGAGCTGTCTACATGACAGACCAGATGTTATTAACAATAAGGTTATCTGAGCGAAATATTCTCTCTGGTTGTCAGCTCAGGTGGCTTAAACGGTAGTGCATTGGCAATGTAAGCCAAGGATGCGGGTTCGATTCCCGGCCTGGGCTTTTTTTCTCTCAATTGGAGTAATTCAATTCGTCTAATAACTTTACCAAACAGTATGATTGTGCTAAAATAGTAGTATAGTTTTTTACTTAACCCTAGAAGTACCGGAAATTTTACTCAAGTTTTATAAAAACATTCTACACCAGAATTTTTACTTAAAACTATTTAATTTGTTTATTTAACTTATTATTGTCTGATTTATACATTTAGTTTGTTTTGAAGAAATTTCTGGTTTGAATAAATATTTTGAATGTACATGTCGGGTCCAATGGACCCGTCTGGTAGACGGAAGGTTAACACTAGAACGGCGGCGAGGGGTCATTTTGACCCTTGCCAAATGAATACATGGCGATTCGAACCAGAAAACTTTTTATAATATAAGAGTAATATATGCTATACAAAAAATAACTTAAATAAATAAGTTAAATAGTTTAAGTAAAAATTCTGATGTGAAATATTTTTATAAAACTTGAGTAAAATTTACCGCCGTTCTAGTGTTAATAAAAACTCCTATTTTTCCCAGCGAAATGGATAAAATACAGCAGATAAAATGAAACCGTACTATTTAAATTAATTTTTTTTTTTCAGTTATCCCAACAATTTATAAAATGTACGATTTTTAAAAATTTACTTTTTCAATTTTGAATATATTAATTTCATTAAAAAATCTCGTAATCTTATAGTTACAATGAAAACAACGGTCTGTATATTTGTTAATTATTACTGTAATGGAAAAAATTGAATATCATACTTTTAATTGATGTACCGTTGAAAAATAGAAATTTATTCGTTTAAAAAATTGTAAATAAAACGAAAATGTTGTCAACTGAACAAAGACAAACTGCGTATTTTTCCCTTTTTCATTAAATCCATAAAAATACAAAGTTTCATAATTAAAATTCTATCTATATAAAAAAAAATGAACCTCGTAAAAATATGTTTTTATTCATATTGTGTTTTATATGGATTTATTTACGCGTATGTGATCTATCTATCTATCAGCTTTAAAGTTTCATATACCGAATGCTTTTCATTTTTAAAAAATCCTTTTTTCCGTCTATTAAAAACTTTGTTTTCTGCAGGACCTCAAAAATTTTCCGTTTCCGCGTTAGGCAGATTCCGTCTTGTGGAGCACGTATTAACGTTGTTTTCGATGGGTTCTCTGGGACTTAAAAAATTTTCCGCAATAGACAGGTTTCCTTACAAGGAGTTCGCCATAGACATATTTTACTGTAATTACATATTTATCTACATTTAGATTTAATCATCTAAAATAGCAAATATAAAATGTTGAGATTAAAAGTCATCAGTGTTGGTTAAAGGGATGCTTAATCAAAGCACAAAATTTCTATAATACCGCAAGGCAGAAGCTGAAATATTTTGTGCTTTTTGTTCAAATGATCAAAAATTTACTCTCATCATTATTTTTTTATTATTTTTGTTTTAACTATTCGTGATTAGCAATTACGTAGAATTATATAAATATATATCTACACTTAGAATTAATCATGTGAAATATCAACATGCTCATGATGTACACAAGTTTGGCAATTGCGTTGAAGCATATAATTACGTAATATTATACGATTAGATTTGGTGATTTAAAATATCAAATTAAGGGGATATGCTATCGTTAACTCTTCAAAATATTCGATTTTTCGAAAACAATATATATATATATATATATATATATATATATATCAAAGAGCAACTTTTAACGTGACATGGAAGCATGAGTGCATGTTTCAGGGTTCGCACAGTTCTACCACTAAATTTTTACAGTATTTTCAAAGTATTTCACTACAGAAAAATATCGCAAAATCTGTGAATAAAGGCGGTGATTGCGAATGCTGTGTTTTAAAAATTAAATGTAAATTTCTTTATCATTAATAGTGGTTCCAGAGTCCTCGGAAATTCCAAGGAGTGTGCGAACCTTGATGTTTATTCAAATTATTTACAAAAGTATCGTATATACTCGCGTATAAGTCGACCCCTATATTTGAGAAAGAAATATGTTGAACACCAATATTTTCGACGAGTTATCTTTGCCTTATTTAATTTAAGAAATTTTTGCAAATTCCGCAGTTCGATAAAAAAAAAAAAAAATAACTTTTTTCAAATACTGGTATTCAGTCTATTATTCCTCTCGCGTTTGGGGTCGACTTATACGCGAGTATATACGGTATCTGTTTTTTTTTTTTTTTAGATGCATATTTCAAGTTTGACATATTTCAAACATATATTTGTATACAACTTTGGATAAATACTACATTAAACTCTGCAGCGCTACAATCCGTTATAACATATTTTGACAAAATTTTATTTTGAGCTATTGTTGCTTACAACGATCACCTGGTATATTGTTAGTCATAATTTGCGCAATTATGTAAAATAGTTTTGTAGTTTTTTTTTTATTTATTCTCAATAGTTTTGTAGTTGTTGACGTGTATTAGTGAGTAAATCTACTTCATATAGTGATGCACGGGTAGAATGAATGATTTTAGTATCAAATGAATCATTCGAGCAAGCGCAAAAACATAGTTTCCAAACTTTGTATATATTTCTAATCATATACCACCAGAAATTTTGTAAAAAAAAAAAAAAGAAAGAAAGAAAAAGAAAAAGATAATTTTTTTTTAATCAATTATCTTCAGAAATTTTGAAGATAAAAAGAGTTTGCACAGTTTTATGGGTTTCTTAAATTATTTCAAAAAAAAAAAAAAAAAAAGGAAGTTTTTTCAATGCAAAATTTCTGGTAGAAATTGATTTTTTTTTCTTTTTCTAAGTTGAGAGTTTTTGAGTTGAGAGTGCCTTTGCGCTTGCCCGAATTATTCATTCGAATAGTAAAATCATTTATTCCGCCCATCACCGCTCCCTGAATACTAGGCCTGAGCACTGACACAAAAATGGCGACTGTCGAAGGCGGATTTTTTTTTAACGTAGGTACGGTCCCTTAAATGTAGACACTAGTATTTTATAAAAGTTTTCTCTGGCTTGTTTAATCTCAAAAAAATAAAACGGAAAAAACTTTAAAAAAATTATTGGTATAAATATTTAAGGGACCGTACACACGCTGAAAAAAATCCGCCTTCGGCAGCCGCCATTTTTTGTCAGCGCTCAGGCCTTTTATTCAGAGGGCGGTGCTGCCCATCATTACTTTCATATGTTTTATTATTATTATTATTTGTTAAGATTAAAACCTTTCGACAGGCAAGGCCTGATTACCGGCGGGGCAAACTGCCGCCACTAAATTTATATAAAAAATGTCGACTTATTTAAATGACTTTTCAATGCTTAATTTCTACCATAAGTAAGGCAAAAAAAATTATATGTTTTGTGGAGGGACCGGGGAGTTTTCCCGCAATTAATCAACCTTGTCGACAGGGGCTTTACAAGGACTGCATGTGGATATATACAGTAATAATGTGTGGATATCTTAAAATATCGAATTAACCCGTTTTTTACATGCTCACAAATTAAATATATCTAAAGTTCTATTTTGTAGATTCTGCAATTTACCTATAAAAACTTGAAAAACTATAATTACAACTGTTTTGTCTTGTTGTTTGTTTTATATACAACACAGGTATTATTATTTATCCAAAGTTTAATTACCTTCAAAATTTAATGAAATATTTGTCAATATTTACATTTAGAAGCAATATCATCTTAACTATTTATTCACAAACATAATTCACGGAAAAGGATAATTCTAAAAAACGTGCTTTTTTTTCAAAAACACCTTGTTTTTCACACTCCAAAATTGTAAGTAATATCATAATCAAACAGCAACAAAAATCAATAATTTAATCAACGGCTACTCTTGATTATTTTCTCAAATGTCATGTGCAAAAAGAAAAATTCAAAATATACGAATGCAAATGAGAAATCAGCGAAATTGTCTCTCATAGGTTTAGCATTAGCTCGCGAGTGTTTCGCTTGGCGGGACAGGAGTCGTAACCCTGTCAGGGGCAAGTAATTGTGTTGCTGTAATTTCAAGTGTTACCGGAATCTTTAAAAAATTTTATTGCAAAATAAGGAAAAGCAATTTTTCGACTTTTTTTCCACCTAAGTTAGAAAAGCAAAATGTAACAAATTTTTCTGGTGCAAATCTTCATTAATCTTAGGTGGGATATAATATATTCCACCGTCCTTCAAGGGGTTAAAGCGCCAACGTGAAATACATAACTCCCATGTACACATTAAACATGATGATCTAATTTTACCAAAACGCAACACTTTTCAGAAAATCTGAATTCACGCCAGAAATTAAAAATAGTGTTTTTTGCTTTTGTAATGACAGAAATTTTGTGATTACATAAAGTAAAGATTCTTATTTCAAAATTTCCTGTATGAATTTGAAATTTCGAATTAAAAATGGAGGCCAAGCTGGCATCCCTGATGATAATTACACACTAAAATCTCATTTTAAAAGTATTTTCATTGAAAAGATAGTTTGTTATACTACTTTTTGAGAAAATGATCGGGTTATTTATCTTAGGTTATAATAGCTGCACTTATCAAAACATAAAGTTTTATCATTATAGCCGTTAGACAAATCGTAAAATATGTCTTTTTAAATCAAAAATGAGAGTACTGAATGTGCTACATGCAATGTACATGTACAATTCCGTTTACTCTAATGTGATGAAATTTTGATTTTAAAAAAAGCGATTAAGACTGATAATGTATTTTGTATTGACAAAACTATTGGAAAAATTGCAGTATAAATTGCGACTTTTCTAATAGCAGCAAAGTTAGCAAAACAAAATTTGCCATGACAACACTTGTAAAATAGAAAATGATATCTCGAACAATCATTCTGGGAGATAAACTGCTTTGGCTTTAACTGGCCCACATAAAATCAAATTTTATTGAACTCCCATCAAAATTTTTGTGTCAAATGTTAATTTTAAATTTAAATAGTTTTCATGTTGAAAGCAGGAGTGATGGATTAGAAATAACTCACATGTGTGCAACAAGTTACATATCAACTGACATGCTTAAAACAGGTAATGCTTTGCATAGTGATCCTTTTATTTATTTACATTGATGTAACAAAACATTATTATTATCTATATAAGCGGTGTCTAACTGTGGCATGCTGGACACCACTCAAATTTTATAGTAATCATTGCCGTATCTAATAATCGAATCTCTGCGATTCAAGAAGTCGGCTTTTTCTATAAAAAACTAGCGGTGTGGGGCGTGCCACACTTAGCCAACTTTGATCTATATATTTAACCCCTTAAAGGTCGCATGAAATTACGGTTTAAAAATTCAAATTACTTATTGGCACCACTTTTTTGGAAAAGTAATATTCACCTTATTTAATCACAGGTAAAATGATACAATAAAGCCAATTACGCTATTTTATAAAACTGGTGGGAAGGAAACAATCTGAATAAAAGACACAGCCCGTGAATATGACGAGAGCGAGAATTAACCCTTTCCGGTACAGTGTGCCCAGGTCGGGATACCTAATTTTAGTTCCAAACTTACGAATGGCACCAATAATATTTTAGTAAAATTTTGCTTTTACAATGAATAGTTAAAATAACATGTTTTTAATTTCTAAAAAAGTCGTTTTAAAATTCTGGTGTCAGTCAATCATTTCATCATTTTACAACAAAAATTGCCCGTACCGGAAAGGGTTAAGGGGTTGAAAGACAAGGCTATTTTTTTAGTCATCAGCCCAGAACATTTTACTGAACCAATTTTGATAATTATTTTTTTTTTAATGAAATCTGTTCATTCGTAAATGTGCGCGTACCAGCTATTTTTTTATTTGTTTCCGTTTTTATATTTTATTTATTTTTAATTTTAAAAGTTGTTTGTGAAATTTCTTTAAAATAGTTGCAATCGGATTGCTTCCATTGCTGCAAAGAAAAGAGAAAGCGGAGTTTATTTTTATTGATTATATCCTTACTGATGCCAGTTTCTTATTGCTATGAAAAATAACTCTGAAAATTTTGAACAGAAAATGGCGTCACGCTTTAAAAAAACATGCATTTACTTCATAAAACTCTTAATTTTCAATATTTTTTTGTTCCGTTTATACTAATGAGACACTAGATGAAATGCTTCATTGAAATGAGAGAAATATGAGAGAAAATGATATCACATTTAAAAGAAATCTGACATTATCTTTGATAAAAGTAAATATTTTTCCACAAATGCGTCTAAAAATGCATACATTTCTGGAATTTTTACTCGCTGGTACTGAGAATTAGAACCTCAAGAGAACTTTGTTGTTGCCGACAAACAAAGGCTTCAAGTTTCTTAACAACTAGAACGCCCGGATGGAGTCGATTCGACTCCGACAGCATGATTAAATTTCCATCGGAACCAGAATTCTTTTCATAAAGTTTCATTTAAGGAACTTCATTCATCGGAACCAGAATTCTTTTCATAAAGTTAAATTTAAGCGACGCAGAATTACGTTAAATAAATCAGTTAAATAATTTTAAATAAAAATTCTGGAGTGAAATATTTTTATGAAACTTGAGTAAAATTTCCTGGCGTTCTAGTGTTAAAATATTTAGTAATAACACATTGCGCGTAAAAATATTTTTTAAATACTGAAAACGTGTATCAGAAAATGTAAATTTTGATATGGTAAAAATGATGCAAGGTTTAGATTTCATGCAGAAAAAAAATTCTATGATTATGTCAAAGTGAAATTTTTTTTACTGATTTTGAATTCCGTATTACGTAGCGTAAGAGCCTCAATTGATAATTTCATCATGCTTACTTATCTTGATTGTAATTTACAACCGTTATTTTCCGCGTATCCGCCGCGGCTTTGTTAAGTCTTTGTTAAACCGGAAATTTCATTGAAAAAAGAAGTGGAATAAGTGCTAAGCAGAAAGCAAGTCACTTTTTATTTAAAATAAATTCTGGTAGGAAATCCAGGGTTCGCACGCTATTAAGCCAAGCCCCATTTTGTAAGGACTCTACCACCAGTATTATTATAAAAATCATTTTCTTCACGATTCATTAGCTAGAAGAGAGTTTTATGCGATTACAGGTGGTAGAGTCCTTACAAACTGGGGCGTGGCTTAATAATGTGCGAACCCTTGAGATCGAGTTATCTGAGGTACGGCGGATGCGTATAAAGTTAAATTTTTTAATAAGTTGGAAAAGATGAAGTTTAAAGAAATAGTATTTTGGTAACTTTAGAATAAAGTAATATTTGTTTTAAGTGCCGGACTAACCAATGCCCGATAGGATTATTTATTACAATTAATTTTGTAGGTTTATTATAAATCAATGTAACAGTTCTTTTTTAAACATTTTCTTTTGTCGAAATTTGACGAGTTCCACCTCGTAGATTATTACAATTTATATGATTCCATCTCAAAAAATGCAACTGGATTCAATTGTCAATATTTATTCCCTACCTTTGATTATAGTTCCGCGCACAAATTAAAAGGAAATATTCATATTAATCGCGGGTATCTACAGTTAAAAATAAGAAGAAGACAAGAAAAGGATTTTTTTCTTTTCTATAAAAGTTTCATTCAATTCAATAATACTTGTAATAATAATAGTATATGAAAACAGACAGTATAATGTGCTTTACGAAAAGGAATTTTATAAGACATTTAACCTTTAACGGTCGAAGTACTCTTTCCAGGTATATGCATCTCTCATACAAATTTATTCGATTGGCACAACTTTTTTAAAGAAATATTTCGAAACTTGCACACTGAGAAACTTGCACGTGCAAGATAAATTTACTAAAAAGTGTACTGTAAAATACAGTGATGTGAATAGAACATGAAAATAAAATCATGTATATAAAGTTTGGGCGGCTATTTGCCGCAAAGGGTTAATCCTACACTGCACGAATTTTCCTTTTGTAACTGTTTTTATACTTATATTTAGGGTTAGATAAAAGAAATTTAAAAAAAAATCTTCTCTTTATATAATTGCAAACTAGTGTGATTTTAGAATACAAATTTTAGTTTTAAAATATAGTGGCTCCATTTATTTATTAACCCCTTAATCGTCGCGCCTAATAAGTGTCGAGTACTTTATTAAAATTAAGATTGTTTGATTGCCACCACTTTTTTTAAGTCGAAATTATTAATGGCAGATTCATTTAATGGCAGATAAAATAACGAGAGAATAAAGCCTATTGCATTATTTAAAAAAATTGGTGGGAATAGAACAATCTGAATAAATGAAAAGAAGCCTACACTGCCCGTGACAGTCACGGGCGCGACGATTAAGGGGTTAAAAGTTAAATTGCAATTCATTCATATATACATTACTTCGCCGTTTTGTTTAATTATCCAGCCAACGATGAATTTAATCATGCTGCTTCAAAATTTAAGGGCATTCACGAAAGACGTTAAACAATTCGTTTGTATCCTCTTCTCATAGCTGCCAACCTTCCACTAATCTTCCGTAATGTCTGGATTAATTTGACCCAGGTTAACTACGTTTCGAATCAGAAAATTTATACCATGAATCTTATTTATCTAATTTCAGGTTTCTACGTGGAATATATTTAATTTCATTTCTTAAAAAATTTTCTGGTTTGAAACGTATTAAATCAGGGTCAAATTAACGCAAGGATTGCGGAAGATTAGTTTCTCCTTCTATGAATATCCACGTATAATTCTTGAACACATAGTTTGAATTTCATACTTTTTTTTTATAGTGAAAGGTCTCGGTCTTCAGTATAATTAGGCTGTAAAAATGATATGCTTGTTTGTCTGTCTGTTTTCATGTTCTTTCATTAACTTTATACGAGTTAACTTTCGTAAAAATTCATGAATCGTGACGAAATTTTAATATGGTGTTATGGTACGATTAGAGTCAATTATCCTGTGAACAATGAGTTTAACGATGCTACTTCTTTTTTAAAAGACATTCAACGAAAGGCGTTACACAATTCGTTAGAATCTTTTCTTCGATGTATGTCCACATATAATTCTTGAAGGCATAAACCGAATTTCATACTTTAATTTTATTGTGGAAAAGTTTCAGCCTAATGATAGTCCCGTTTCAGTATAATTAGGATCTAAAAATGTTATATTTGTTTGTCTGTTTTCACCTGTTTTCTTCTTGGCTATACGATTTAACTTTTGTAAAAATTAGCTATTATCACGAAATTTTAATGCGGTAGTAAGATACGACTAGAGTTAATTATCCAGTGAACAATGAGTTTAACTACGCTACTTCTCTCTTTTAATACGTTCAACGAAGGATGTTATACAATTCGTCAGATTTTTTTATACATATATGCACGTATAATTCTTGACGCATAGTCCAAGTTTAATGCTTTTTTCTGTTGGGGAGGTCTCGGTCTATAAATGGTCCCGTTTCAGTATAATTATGATGTAAAAATGTTATATTTGTTTGTCTATCTGTTTTCACGTTCTTTCTTCTATTCTATAGGGTTTAACTTCCGTAAAAATTGACTAGTGTTCTGTTTCGCAATTTTAACACTAGAAAGCCCGCGAGCAGTCATTTTGACTGCTACCAAATGAATATATCTCGGTTCGAACCGGAATTTTTTTTATGAAACTAGTTTAAAAGATACAAAGAAAGAAAAACTAATTAAAAGGATAAGTTAATAATTTAAAATAAAAATTCTGGTGTGAATTATTTTACTAAAATTTTAGTAAAATTCTCGGTCTTTCTAGTGTTAATATGGTGTTAAGTTACCATTAGGCTTAATTATCCAGTCAACCATTAAGTTTAACCTATGGAACTACGAACAAATAGGAATTGGCATATCCTCAAAATTGTGAAGCTTCAATTGTAACCGATTTCGAAGTGGCTCATTACCGCCAGGGTAAACTTAAACTAGCAAATTTGAATAGAAATTTTCTCTTTATTTAAAAGTCTTATTAATGCAGAATTTCAGTCATAATTATGGCCATAAAGGAGATATTTACTTATACTGGCGGAAGTTTACTTAGGCGGTAGTCAGGCCATACGTTTCAGCTATATTATGAAAACCTAGAAAACATCGTGCCAGTGCCAGTGAAAGAAATTATAATTCCCGGACCAACTTTCACCATTAAAAACAAATAGAAAATTTTAAGATATTTGTGAGAGAATTTTTGCATGAATAAGGGGCTTAAATAAGGCGTAATTTTCTATTCAAATTTATTGGTGGAGATTTAGCCCGGCGGTAATCAGAAACTATTGATCCAATGTAAAAAATCAGCGACCATCATATGAAAACTTCTTCAGTTACTTCACACTCAACAAGTAGACTCTATACTATATGTATCCTCCTCTATATTCATAACTCCATTGTTTAGCCATGCTACTTCTTTTTTTAAAGAGATGCAACGAAGGACGTTATACAATTCATTAGAATCTTTTTCTCTATGTATGTCCGCGCACAATTCTAGAACGCATAGTCCGAGGTTCATGCTTTTTGTTAGGGTGGAGAAGTCTTATTCTACAGATGGTCCCGTTTCAGTAACATTAAGATCTATAAATGTTACAATTTGTATATCGATCTGTTTTCATGTTCATTCTTTTACTCTATAGGATTTGCTTCAAAATTGGCTGATCGTCACGAAATTTTAATATGGTGTTAAGGTACCATTATTATTTTACGTTTTTAACCCTTTCCGACACGGGCAATGTTTGTTGTAAAATGATGAGATGATTGATTGACACCGGAATTTTAAACGACTTTTTTAGAAATTAAAAGCATGTTATTTTAACTATTCATTGTAAAAGCAAAATTTTACTAAAATATTCTTGGTGCCGTTCGTAAGTTTGGATTTAAAATTAGGTATTCCGACCCGGGCACACTGTGCCAGAAAGGATTAAAGTAGTTATTGTATCGTGCATAGTTTTTTTACAGGCATATATAAAAAAATTTAATATATCGTTGTTTACTGCGTGTCAAAATAAGAAATATTGACAACAGTGAGGTTTAAAATAAACGTTGATTGCAGTTGATTACAGTCCTACATCACGTCAGGTAACCCTATTTTGTCCAAACGCAACCAGTGTTGTCAGATGGGCTACTTTTTTAATTCAGATTTCTTGATTATCCCCACTTTTTTGAAATGGTGAAATGCGCCTTATTTAATGACGTATTAATTATGGCAAAGACAAAGGGTATTTTACCGTTTTAAAAAAGTGGTGCCAATCTAGAAATCTGAAATTTAAAAAAGTAGCCCACTGGCAACACTGAACGCAACCCGACCCGTGTATTGGGTCAGAAAGAGTTGGCAATATTTTTTCGTTGGGGATTTGCATGATTCTAATTGTTTCAGTTTCGGATCGGATTTGGTAATCCATTTTTTGTTGTTGCTGTTGTTTGTTTGTTTGTTTTTCCTTTTCAGGGGCAAAGCACTTCCATTGCTAAAATGTTTAAATAAATGTATGAAACCGGAATTTACGAGCAAATTTATTTAGAGATAACAAAAAGCTATAGAGTATACCATACACAAAATTATGGTGCCATTGTGGCATTTAGGAATTAAAATTAAGTGGTATCACAAACGTACCACCGTCCTTGAAATGGTTAAAAAATGTCCACAATTTGTTTAGATGAAAAAAAAAACCCATAAAAAATGAAATTGATATTAAAAAATTAATTACGTACACAGTATTGTTTTACATTTGATATTAGAAAATTAATTACGTACACAGTATTGTTTTACAATTGATTTAAGATTGAAGTATTTCGGGTTTCGGCTGGATTTCAGATAGAATTTTCGAGTTTGGGTCGGGATAGCTCAACCCATGTAGAATTCTAACGTAGATAATGATACAGAATTGCCACAAAACACAAAAGTAAGAACCAATCCCTTGAAGTCTGAATTATTTTTTGTTAAAAATTATATGTTAAATATAGTCTTTCCCTGACAGATTTTTAAATTACAATAAATCTTTTTTTTTTTTTTTTTTTTTTATCGTTAGAAGTTAAAATAAATCATTAAATTACACTGATGCAACTTTTTAGAAAATGCACTTTAAATCAGAAAATAAAAAATACTAAATTATAAAACATATATTTATTTCAAAAATCAATAATAAATGTCATTTTTATAATTAATATTTTTATTCAAATTTTTATAATTAATATTTTTATTCAAATTGTGTTTGTGTGTCTTACAGATAACAATAGTTCTTTGTGATTAAAGATTGGCAAATCTCACGTTAAAGCATGATCTCTCTAAATCTCTAAAATTGAAAAAACAATAATTTATAAAAGCAAAGTGTAAGAAGCGTAAATAAAAAAACCGAACGCTGTTTAAAAAGAATTATGCATTATTATCAGATTGGCATCAAAGCAAATATTAGATTTGAAAAATTACTTATGCTTATCATCAATCAGACTTGCCTTGTTCGATAAATAGCTTGTTTTCTCTTAACTTCTTGAATTAATTTTATCATCAGTCAGCTGTAACATTTGATTCTTTCCACTTTTAAGGTATCCGCACACCTTCGGAAGTGATTTTTTGAAATTTTAATGAATTTATCTTGTTATCCATTTTTTATAATGACATTTACTTTAAAACTTTGAAAAAAATATAAAAATTTTAGCAATTTCCCAGAAATAATTTTTTTAACGAGGAAAATTGTCAAATTATGTCAAAATTTGACATTTTCGCAAAACGTGCTAATTCAAAAATAAAACAATGTATTGACGTTTTCTAAATTGCATAATAAACAGAACAACTTTATCTAGGACTTAGACTACACACATTATAATCGCATCTCTATCTCAGATGATATGGCAGTTAAAGCACTAATGCAACGAAAAATTCGCAAAATTTGTCTCAAGTTTGTCATTTATACCAGTTTAAATATAAAACTATTTAATATATTTTCATGAATGTAGTCTATTCACCCAAACGACATTTGAAAAAGAAGTATAGAAAATTTCGTGGCATTTCATGCATAATTTTTTTAGGATGCTTTGCATATAGTAAATATCTGAAAAACTTCATTTTGAGAAAAAGCTGAAAATATCTTTTAAACACCATTCAAAAGCTGTTAAATAGATGTAATTTTAACCGGCTGTAACTCGGGTTCTATTTTAGATGCAGACAAAATTTAAGCAGATTTCGATAAATAAAAGATTCAATTTTAATATTATTGAAAAAATGAAAAATCGATATTTTGATCGAAAAATACTTTTTAAAGGTGTTCGGATACCTTAAGAGATAAGAATGAATCGTGATATGAATGTCTTTTGGCAAAATCATAAAAACTTTCTTCTGTACATGGGTATTTCCATGAGTACTTGTAGTGTAAGTCACAGGCTACGATTATTGGCTACCAGTATTTTAGAACGGAAATTTTTGACATATTTTACGAGAGATATCTGATTAATTGAATAAGGTGATGCCAACTTTTAAAAAATAACTTTAGTCAACAAGCATAGTAGTTTTCAGCTATGTGACTTAAGCTTAGTTGGGGTCATTGGACCCACGAGGTAACTGGGCCATAGGCTATTTTATAAAAAACCGTTGGGTTATTTTGAGTTTTAGCTTTTGTTAACAATGCCCCTTAACATATGCTTCCTAAAACAACGTGTGTCAACTCAATCATAACTCTCTCTTTGCTGTGATAGGTTGCGGAAAATTAACGTTTCTTTTTTAAAAAAACAATGTCCATTTGTTTGAACTTCCTCGGCTTTATATCAAAATACTGTAAGTACTTTTATTAAACGCTCTTTTTTTTTAAGATTAGGCATATAACTACGTTAATATTATTAGGTACCTATACATGTTTACCCCATGTCTCAAATGTAAGCCCGGTGTCCCAGTTGCCCCATAAATATTTCAAGAATGGAGTAACTGAGACATGTATCCGGGGTAACTGGGCCATGTTGCATACAGTTACCCCAAAAGTTATAAATAATTTTTTTGAGTTTCTCTTACAACGGGAAGTAAATTTCTCCATTGTATTTTGCTCACTATAAAGAAAATTATAGAATACCTTATTAAAATTACGTAATAAAATTTTAAAAAAGCATATTCAGTGGTATCAAACCAAATTTCTTCACCCCTTGAGAGGCGGTGATGCCGTTATGGCATCACATAATTTTAATTCCTAATTTCCACATTGGCACCGGAATTTTATAATTAAAATTTCATCTTTACTAAGACCGCGAAAATATACTTTTACTTCTTTGCAAATAGATTCACTCGTAAATACTGGTGTCATTCAATTATTTTAACATTTTACGAATGCAAGTACCTTGTCCCTGAAAGCGAGATAGCCAAACCTTGAAATTGTACGATACACAGGGGGTTTTCTATACAGGAACTTTTATTGTTCCTACCACTATTTTGAAAATAATATCTTCATCGCACCTTTCTTTAGAATTTGTTAAATAGAATGATCTTGAAGGTTCTGGGTCTGAACACTCATTAAGGGTTCTGGTAGGAACAATAAGATTTTCCCTCTATAATGCGACCCCTAGGTACAGAAAAATACTTAAGTGCTTACGTTGCCGTTTGTTCATAGATTTACCTAGCTATTTTTTTCCTTAAAATACCCATGTGACTTTAATACTTATTACTTATACTAAAGTACATAAGTACTTACTTAGTTTTTATGTTTTTGGTATAAATAAATCTAATATTTTCACTTTTAGTGCTTTTTTTAGACACATTGACAGCAAAGGTTTCCCTTACAACGCTCTTTATTGACACATAATTTACATGATCTGCCTGGTTTAAATTTTTTAAGTTGCTTACACATTTTAATACAAGACATGATATCCCATATGAAAAAAAAAAAAAAAAAAAAAAAAAACGCGTGTGGAACATAGACCTTTCTGGTCCACTTACCCCATTTTTATGGGGCAACTGAACCCATGAGGAAAGAAAGATGAAATATGCATATTTTTATATTTTTAAATATTAAAATGTAATTTTGACCATTTCTATCTGATAGAGGGAACCTAACTGAACACATTTACAGAAGTTCAGACTTTAATTCAAATGCACATTATCTTTTTGAAGCTGAATTGTCAGAAGCTCTAGAGTCACATTGTAAAATCATGACCAATTGCCCCAACTAACGTTACACTACAAAAACCCATGGAACTAGCCACGTATCTCAAATACTCGCGTCTGCACTTGATTTTAGAACGGAGCTTTAACACTATACAGGGGCGCTGTTTTGTAAATTCTGGCGGGTTTTGTATTCGAAATTTTGAGTTCGCAGTAGAAAATTTTTAATACTTATTTGCCTTTATTTTATTCACGAAATACCTACCTATATTATAAAGGACAAACATATCTGTACGTAACGCATACGTCATTTTGCGAATGGCAACACTTTAAAATTTGAAATAAAATTTTGGTTTTGCAATTTTCTATATTGCAAATTTTTAAACTTCTAAACAACACACATTTTAAATTTTTACACCGTTGTATAAGGAAAAAAATGCTCTTTTAAGTGCAATTTGTTTGAAAGCTGTATCTCCGTTTATTTTTGAGATATTAATTTTTTGGTAGTTTTTAATACCATATTTCTTATCGTGGCAACAGAAGTACCTCATATCTATTGAAAGTCATTGAAAGCAAGCGGAAAATAGTCGAGATACTGTATCTTTTTGTTGCCATTTTATCATAAAACCTGAAAATAAAGTTTAATTTAAAATATGGGCTATGTCAAGAATATTGTCTGTTATTCCGTGACAATGACGTCATATGCACAATTTTCTATAGACGAAGTTTAAGACTGTATTGTAAAAGTGGATTGCTTTAGCGGATGCAAGTGACGTCGTTTTATAAAAAAGCGTGTATTTTAATTCTTAAACCTGAATTATGTTTTGTAAAAGTGCGTCATTTTCACAGCCCCAGCTGCTTTGAAATTCTTCACAGGTGAAAAGGCTTCACTTTTGAAAATAATGTAATCGAAATCGCACACTGATAAAACGCAATGTTTTACAGAAATTTAGAGTGTCTTTATAAAAGAGAGTTGACATGCAAATAATAGCGATTTATATTACAGAAATTGATGATTCTCGCCTGGATGGATTTGCTTCGCCAAGTTAGACAAGCAAACAAATAATTTGTGTGGTTTAAAATAATATCCTGTTCCTGAAGTTTTTCTCGAAAATTCTCTCGAATAATAAAATTTCAATGCTATTCTTTAGGACATTCTACTATAATGTTATCAAAATAACATAATTTGCTTAATTTAATTTTTCCTAATTTTATATAATCTAATATAATCTATATATTTAAAACACAAGTGTGTTTTTTAGTCATCTGCCCTGATCTTTGTGCTGAACCAATTTTACTGATATTTTTTTTAACAGAAAGATCTTCCTTTGTAGACGTGATTGCACTATCAGTTTTATTTTTAAATATCCCCACTTTTATATTTTAATTTTAAAAGCATTTTATGAAATGTCTTCAAAATGATGAAAATTAGATAGCTTTCATTATTGCAGACAAGATGGAAATAATGAGGTATTTTTAATTTTATTCATGCTGTTTTCTGATACAGATTCAAATTTGTTGATAAAAATTGTTCTATGCGGTTTAGTGGCGCAAAATCCCATTAGGAGCAGAATATTATATTAGGGGCATAATAGCGGAAAATGACATACTGCTTTTGAAAACACGCATTTTTCCTCATAAATTTTCTATATTATTTTTCCTTCTGCATGTGTACTGATACTAAGTTTCTAACACTAGGCGAAATGCTTATTTAAATGGAAATGAAGTCATATTAAAAAAAAAAAAACATCATTTTCATAGATAAAACTAAACATTGTAACACAGATGCGTCTAAAAAACATAAATTACGGAAAATTTTACCATCCGCAATTGAAATTAGAGTCTCATGTAAAAGAGTGCGTCTGTTCACATAAAAGATGTTGCTGACAATATGACTTCAAGTTTTGAGTTAAAATGATTTTTAAATGATCAAACAAAATACAAATTTTTGAAAAATGATGAATATTCATATGAGAAGTGCGTATGCAAATTTTGAGAAGGTGAAAATTGCTGTTTTCATTCCGGAAATCCAAGCATAAGAGCCTCAATTGATAACCACATCCTAATAACTGATCTTTATTATATTTTACTGATTAAGTATCGATAATATAAAGAACAAACGTATCTGTGCATACCGCTGACGTCATTTTATGAATGGCAACACTTCACGATCAAATTTCGGTCTTGAAATTTTTTAATCTTCTGATCATCGTATATTTTCAATTTTCGTCGCACAGGGAAATAAATTTACTTTCAAATGCAATTTGTTTAAAAACTGCATTCATTGACTGATGTATTATATTTTCTAAAATAATTTTTAAGCATGATTTTTTTAAAGTTTATCTTTTTTAAAGTTAACCGGTTTCAATACATAATAATAATAAACATTTTGCACATAAAGCAACAAACATCTTTCAGCATTTGTTTCTGACTATTTTTGCATAACGAAATTAATACTTCCTTTATAAACAAAAATAAAAGAATAATATTAAAAGAACCACCAATCTAACATATTTGTGAAATACAAATTAACGAAATTAATACTTCTTTTATAAACAAAAGAATAACATTGAAAAAACACAAATCTAACGTATTTGTAATCGCACAATTTAAATTTTTAGACCACCAAATACGATTTTTTTTTTCAAATGGAATTTGTTTGCAAAGTTCATCTCAGTTTACTGATTGTCTATGGTTTTAAAAACAATTTTAAAGCATGAAATATATTTTAATTTGTCTATATCGCGCGGAGCTCGATTACGAAAGATTAATCCGATTGCCCATAAAACAAAATAAAGAGTTCATCATTTTCTTACGGCTAATATCCATTAAAAAATTCCCTATGAATAAATAAATAAAATAATATAAATAAAACACAAATTTACCTGACATGTATAAGCTCTGAAATTATCAGAATATAAAAGGATGCCATAAGTAGGAAAATCTTGGCAAATAACTCTTAGCATGCGGCTAATAAGAAAATATTGCTTTTGATAAACTTTAAAAATTTATTTGATTGTATAATTCGTATTTTCCATATGAAAAATGCTTTTTTAATGTAAGTGGGCATTCAAAAAAATGTATTGCATATAAAAAATTTTTTAGTTTTCAATTAAAAAAATTTTTTCGCCTATATTCTTTAACCCGGGAAGCCCGGGTACGATCCCCTAGTCATTATAATAATCAAAAATAACTATTCAAATTTTCGGGGCAGAATTTAGAATTTCTTCACGATAGTTTTATAAATGAAGCATAAATGCATCAAGCGGCCTTTATACTCGTAGTAAAAGTTATAATGTTGTTGATAAATAAAAAAAAGTTCTATTATATGTATATTATTTAAAAATGAGCAACATTTTCTCAAAAGTATAGAACAGAATCGCCGAAAATTTGATTAAAAAACGATAATTCGTGAAGGTAAAATGGCATTAAATTAGTATAAAAATCTAACGAACTATTTCCTTATGAACTATTGAACTTCATTATTGTACCGAAATTAACTTTGAGCGATTAATGTCTGAAATGTTGATAATTTTGAACCGCTTCAGAATACCTATCACATGCTCGTTAAGTGCTCTTATACTAGATAGCGCTTTATTATATATTTCATCTGCTGTAGTTAAAGTACATTTTTAACTTTTTGTATTTGCTCAACACTAATTAATATGTAATTGTAGTATATGAATTACCAATGCTTGTCATCAATCAGACTTGGATTGTTCAATAAATAGCTGTTTTTTAACTTTCCTCTTGTGCAGTAGTTTTATCATCAGTCAGCTTCTTGATTCTTCTCATTTTCTATCGATAAGGATCAATCTTATTATAAATGACTTTTGCCAAGTCATAAAACCTTTATTCATAATACATATCTCAAGTATATCGACCGCTTATGATTCCAAAGCTTGCTATAATAATACTCTTTTTTAAAAAAATAAAAATAGTTCTATTATATGTGTATATATACAGGGTGTTGCAGAACAGCGTTACAGAGTTTCAGCAGAGATACGGTACATCTAGACGATGGGAAATCACATAGCAATGCGTATTTGGAAACGCATTCCTAGCGCGTTATTGGCGACGCAAAACACAAGAAAGAAAGGACACGTACAAGGTGAGAAAACATGTTTATTGCTCTTAGTACTGCAAAAATGCCGAGACAATGCTAGAAAATACTGCGGAACTTGCTGCACGCATCGTAGCAGCTTATGGGGAAGTCGTCCGGTATTTTCGAGAATATTAAATCTTCCATTCGCCGGAGATGTGAGGCCTGCGTCACGGTCCGGAGTCGTAATTTTGGCACCATCTTTGATGACGATCGTTGTCTCTCTTTTTGTTCTTATTTCTTAGTTTTTTTGCTGTACTAAGAATATGCTTATCGAATTTAAACATGTTTTCTCACCCTGTTCGTGTCTTTCCTTTCTTGTGCTTGTGTCGTCACTAGCGTGCCAGGAAACTGTTTCCAACCATGCATTTGTATGTGGTTTCCCATAATCTAAATGTACTCTATCTTTCCTGAAACTTTGTAACCGCTGTGCTGAAACGCCCTATATATATAGGGTGTCCGAGCTATAAGTATCCAAAAATTATGGCTTATTATTACGGAAATACCCATTAAAATATAATAGACTTCACCGCCGTGTATTGGAAACCTTTACGAGATTTTAAAACATTGAACAAAACAAAAAATTCAAACTGTGGATGAGTGGAAAAAGCGTATCATAAAAGCAATTTCTCTAATAACTCCTGACATGATACGAAACATTTGGGGAGAACTGGATTACCGTTTAGACGTTTGTAGTGCTACCAAATATGAACAAATCTATTGGTATTAAAACTTTGTGAGATGTTATTTTTATTTAAATAATTTTTTTTTAAATTCTAGTGGGTAGTTCCGTAAAAATAAGCTATATATTTTGGATACTTTTAGCCCAGACACCCTGTATATGTACATATATATATATATATATAAAGAGAGAGAGAGAGAGAGAGATTTCAATTATAATTAAAGTAAGTTATTGAATAACAGGCGAAAAGAAGCTCATATGAAATGCAACAATGTATACTTCATTGAAATATGAAAAATCAAATACAATATAAATTCAGAAAGAAGGTGTATATTAAATTTTTTTATATCAATTAACTATGAATACTTACGTGTTCATAGTTAAAGTGTTTTTTTTTTAGATAACTTTAAGCGTTCATGGTTAATTCTTATAAAAAAGATTTAATATGCACCTTCTCTCTGAATTTACGTTGTAATTGTTTTTTCATATTTTAATTAAGTATGTGTATATATGAAAGGATAAAAATAAATAAATAAAAATAAACCCCTTTGTAGAAAAATAGTCTCTTTGAAATTCAAAATTTAAATTAAATTTCTAAATCAGAAAACCATCTTATTTTCCATAAATTCTTAAATCAAATAATTAAAAATAGTTTACTCATCAAGAAAATCTTTGACACTAATTGGTATTTATGAAACAGATTTGGAAAAGATATTACCCATTGTTGACATAATTCACTCATCATAAAACAAAATTGCATTACCTTAAAATCCTTATAAAAACAATAAATCCCTCATGAGCCAAGAAGTAAGCATCTAGCATAAACAATTTTTTTCTTTCATACTATGCTAGAGAATTTAAGAATATAATTAAAAACAACAAAGGATTATGATAAATCTAGAATTATATTTAAATCATATAGTTTAATCAAGTTTCTCCAGGATGACAGTAATTTCAGATCAATAAATCAAAGTAAATATGTTTAAAGTACAAAGTTAAATTAGTGTCAAAATAAAATATTGATGATTACATTATAGGAGATAAATCCTAATTAACTTGTGTCTGATTGACAGTTAATATTATGATTACCTCCTAAATAACATTTAACATTAAAATTAGAATTAGCTCGTGGTAGTGCAATCATATAAGTCAAAACTCTTGTCTCCATAAAAACCCAGTTAGAAAAAAGATAATGCACCAATCATGAAAGAATAAACCTCCCACTTTGATACTTCTGCCCTATTCTGGAAAAAGTAAAATCTAGTTCAGGGGTGACCAGCTGTAGCACGCCGCATACCACAATTTTTTTTAAAGAAATAGTCGACTTCTTGAAAAGTATAGATTCAATGATTAAATAAGACAATGATTACTATAAATTTTTTGAGGTGTCTAGCGTGCCATAGTTGGCTCCCCCTGATCTAGCTTATGAAAAGTAGAGTGAAGGGAGGGGGGGGGGGAAGAAGACATATTATGATGTATGATCCTCAGATTATGATCCTCTGTTCAATCTAACACACAAATTAGAGAAAGCTGTTGCTCCTAGCGGCTCCCAAGTCACTGGGCCTGACTTCGTGTGAGATCATGTAATATTAACGAAAATAAAGTCAGGTTCAGGAGAAAACTGCCTCAGCTTCCTTTAATGCCACGACTACAATCACATAAAATGAAGGACAAGCAGATTCCTTTCATAATTACATATATACTTATAAATTCACTCTAACATACAGAACAAAATCACTGAAAATTTAAAATACTAAATAAAAAATAACAATTCGTAAAAGTGTAGAGTAGCTACAAACTAAAAAAATAACCTATCGCTGCTTCAAAAGAATTATTTCTTTGTTATCAGAATGGCATCAAAGCAAACATTCAGTTTGACGAATTACACATGGTTACCATCAATCAGATTTTCTTATTTGACTTGTTTTCACTTAACAAGTTGAAACAGCTTTATCATCAGTCAGCCCTAGTACCAGATTGTTTTCGTTTTATATGGATAAGAATCGATCTTTTTAAAAATTACTTGTGGCGAAATAGTAAAAACTCTCCAATATATATAAAAAGTTCGCCGCGGCTCACACTTCTACTTTACAAAACTACTTTATAAATAAATACTAAAATCGATATTCTGCATTGTGATAAAAGAACAAAAGTTGAATTATTTATGAAAGAGCAGATTTTAGTGTATAAAAACAAGAATAGATCAAGTGAAAATGAAATTCATATTGGAAAGCAATAATAGTAATAGCAAATAATCCTTATTATATTTTTAAAGAACTCAGTAAAAATAAAGAATATAAATGTTAACTTGTAATAATACTTTTTCAAATATTTTACAAAAGCATATAAAATGGATAAAAAGGAGGAAACATATAGTGTATTGTCTATCAGTTGCGAGTAAAGTGACTGAGGAGGTTGAAACAAGATGGCGGCTGATTTTACATTGGATTACCGCCGTAGCAAACTTCCAACAGTAAATTTTGAATAGAAAATTTTGCTTCATTTTACAGGATTTTTCACGAAAAATTTTTCTCTCCCGTAGCTTTCTATTTAATTTTTAATATATAAATTAAGTTCTTAGCAACCACTATATTTATATTGAAATATTAATACTGTAAAATTTACAGAAGTACGCTACTAAATAAACTTAAATATCTGTCTTAAAATTTCTGGTGTTTAATCCTTAATATGATAATAAAAAACATAATCCTAAAAGAATAATTCATGCATTTAAGGGTTAAATTTATTATTTGTTTTTACTGGTGTCATTTTATCCAGGTATTAAAATCTGTTCCACTAACACTCAAAGGAGGTTATCTAAGTAGTCATAATATGGCAGAAACGCAGACCCTGACTACCATCGAAGTAAACTTCCACCAGTAAAAATTAATATATGTTTTTGCCATTATTTATGAGTGGAATTTTGCATTAATAGTGCATTTAAGTAAGGAGAAAAATTCTGTTGAAATTTACTGGTGGAAATTTGTCTCGTCAGCAATCAACCCTAGCGAAAGCGGCTACAGTTGATGCTGATTATTTTAAGGATAGGTCAATTCCTCTTTATGAATAGTTCCATGACAAAAGCAAAAATAGATCAAGTGAAAATGAAATTCATATTGGAAAGAAAATTTAATAATAGCAGAAAATCCTTATTATATTTTTAAAGATCTGAGTAAAGATGGATGGTTGGTTGGTTGATTTTTGACGGCCGATTATCTACTCTAGGGATATAGGCCCGAGGGGAGAGTGCCCTCCGTGGGGGTCTTTCTAAGGGAACCTAAACCGTATTTACGCATGGAAATCCATGGCTCGAAGAAATCCACGAAAACTCTGAACGATTAGGCCGACGGGCGCGATTGGGTTTGAACCCAGCACCTCCCGTCTACGAGCTTCGAGAGCAGAACCTCTCCGCCACTGGTGCGGCCCTGAGTAAAGAATAAATAATATAAATGTATACTTGTATTAATACATTTTTTAAATATTTTGCAAAAGCTTGTTGTAATGATTACGGGGAAAGTATTGCCCATATTTTGACTAGATCAGCGAAAAGCATTTTAACACTAGAACGCCCGAAAGGAGTCGAATCGACTCCGACCATGTGATAAAGTGTCAACTGGAACTAGAAATTGTTTCATAAAATACGTTAAATTTAGAACACGCAGATATACGTTAAATAAATCAATTAAATAATTTTAAATAAAAATTCTGGTGTCAAGTATTTTTATGAAACTTGAGCAAAATTTCCGGGCGTTCAAGTGTTAAAAAGATGATCTCTTCTTCTAAAAATTAAAATTTCAAACTTATCATTACATAAATTATTATAAAAATTATATAAATATTATAATTAAAAAATTTCTAATACCTCAATTTCCCGCGTATCTGGCGCGACTTAGTTAAGTCATTTTCAAACCGGAAATTTTATTGAAAAAAAAGAAGCCAAATAAGTGCTAAGCAGAAGTAAATAACATTTTATTAAACATAAATTCTGGCAACAAATCGAGTTATCTGAGGTGCGGCGGATACGCTCAAAATTACAGTATATAGGTTTCTTTCATTTCAAACTAATAAAAAATAATTTTCATTTTTAGAATTAATGTTTTTATGTTTAATAAAAAAAAGTTTCGTTGTACATAAATAAAATTTGAAACGTAATATAAAACTACTAAAAATTTTATTTAAAAAATTACAATAATTCTTGAAAGTGAAGTAGAAAAAAAATATATCAATTTTTCATAAGTATTAGTTCTTTATTATCAGAATGGCATCTAAACAAACCTTAAGTTTGAGGAATTACGTATGTTTGTCATCAATCACGCTTCACTAGTTCAATGAATAGCTCGTTTTATTTGTCGCAATAGTTTTATCATCAATTATCCACAATGCTTTATTTTTTTGTTCGTTTTATGTTGATAGAAATCAATCTTGGTCTAAAAGACTTTTTTCGGAGTCATAAAAAATGTCTTAAATACATATAAAAAATTCGATAAAGTTTATCTCTGGGGCTAACACTTCTACAATAATTATTCTATATATCTTATTAATATATCGTTGTTAATATATCGTTAATAAATAAATTCAGTTTGACACATATTCATTTTATATGTTTTTGATCATCATAGTTTTGTATACTGCCGAATTTAATCATTTTTTATCTTTGTCGTGTGGTGAAAAATACAGAAAAACATTGTCTAAGGCATGGTATAAAATCTACGAATGTTAGATATTAAATAATAATAATAATAATAATAATAATAATAATAATAATAATAATAATAATAATAACGCCTAAAAGTAAAATTGCAACAAATTGCAATAAAAATATATCGCTGTTTCAGAAGAATTAATTTCTTTATCATCACAGTGATATAGAAGCTCACATTAACACATTTGCGACCGCTTACGAGAATTCACGTCATTTGGATATCTGTAACTCCGCCTGCGGGCGTTCCTTTGGTATTTTATATTTTATATTTCTCTCAAAAATATGCACACTATTCGCATTTGTACATTCAATATACTATGAATATAATAAATACATCTACGAGAAGTAGTATAATTACTATATGCATCCATTAATAATTGAAACTTGAATGCATAAAAATATTTTTGTTAACCACTTGAGGGGCGGTGGTATGTTTATGAAACCACTTAATTTTAGTTCTTAAATGCCATATTATCACCAGAATTTTGGTAAAACATTTTTCGGTTTATTATGTGTGAAATATAGCTTTTTCTTATTTACAAATAAATTTGTTTTCAAATTCCGGTATCACTCATTTGTTTCAACACTTTAGCAACGAAATTGCTTTGCCCCTGAAAGGGTTAAATAGAGTAATATTCAAGGGTAACAACCCTAGGCGTGTATTACAGTGAAAAAGACGAAAACATGAGGTCGCGAATGTGTTATGTTTGATGCATTACGCATACTTATCATCAATCAGACATTTCTTGTTTGGTGAATAGCTTGTTTCAATTAACCCCTTGAAGGGTAGTAAGACATTACGTATCACACTTAATTTGATCCCAAAATGTGACAATTGCACCACAGTTTTGGATTAAAATTGTGCTTTTATGATGTACGTAAAGAAAAGCTCTTACTTTTTTTCAAATAAATTTGTTCATAAATTCTGGTTTCATTCAATCATTTCAACATTTTAGAAACATTAGTAATTTGTCCATGAAAAGGGTTAGCTTGTTGGAACTGTTTTATCAATAATACTTCAATACAGTAATACCCCGACTTACGTCACCCCGCATTTATATCGTTTGGTCTGGAAAATAAATTTCCTCCTCGACTTGCGTCACCCCGCATTTACGTCGTTTGGTCTGGAAAATAAATTTCCTTAATTAAAGACACACGTTAAGATTTTTGGTTCTATTAACCTTCCTACCTTGTTGAAATTTTACTAAACCTTAATAAAAACATTTCGCACCAGCATTTTCTTCAAAAGTTATTTATTTATATTAGTTTTCGGTGCTATTTATTTTACTTTACGAAAATATTTCTGGTTCGAATCGAATGAAATCAGTTATAGAAGTGGGTCGATTAGACCCATTCAGGGTAGGAAGGTTAAGGGAAACTTTACCGCGACAGCTAAGTGATAGTGACTGATGACAAACAAATAAAAAAGTCACTAAAAAAAATTAGAAAATTCATTCAGCTGTTAAAGAGAACTTAAGAGAAAAAAAGAAAAATTTGTCTGTTCAAACTTCATTGCAAGATTTTTTTTTCATATCCTCAAATAATCGAACAGGGCATCTAGAAAACAACTTAATGATTTATTCCAAATTCTTGTACTGCAAACGCATTTTTTTGCTAATGTTAAATGTATGTAGCATAATCCCTAAATACAATCGAACATGTTCATTAGATTTTGGAGAATTTTTATTACTTATCCTTTTTTGCTTATCTAAATGTACCTCGACTTACGTTGCTAGTCTTAAAACGAATTGTTGACGTAAGTCGAGGTATTACTGCACTTCAATCTTTTCGTTTTCTATGGATTACTACCCTATGAATACTAAGCTTAAGCGCTGACATGAAAATGGCGGCTTTCTTAAGCGGATTTTTTTTTTCAGCGTTTGTACGGTTTCTAGAAGTTTAATATCATTATTTTCTAAAAACATTCTCCGCCTTATTCAATAAAAAAATGAAGGAAAAAATACTTTTAGAAAATACTGGTATTCAAATTTAATGGACAGTAAAAACGCTTAAAAAAACCACCTTCAACCGCCGCCATTTTTGTGTCAACGCGTAGGCCAGGGAGGGGCGTATTCAAGGAGCTGTGCGATAACAATAAATTTTAGTGTCGGGTCCAATGGACCCGACAAGTACATTAAAAATATATTTATAAACCAGAAATTTCTTTAAAAGAAACTAAATGCAAACCAGCCAATAATCAATACCAGGGATGGCGAACCTTTTTGAGTATGCCTGTCAAAAATTTCAAAATTATTATGTAGCAAAATTCTAACAAGCCAGGAACATTTTAATGTAGGTAAAATCCAATAATTAATGTTTATAGATTGTTTACTTAAATATTTTTTACAGTTATACTAAATCCGATTCCTAACTTATTGGTTACGCTCTATTTACTCAACAATATAGCCATGTCGCATCAAATTCCATATTAATACTCTATAAATGAGTTTTTCTTTTCTTCTATTATTTTCGAATCAGATCATTTTTTGTTCTTTAGGTAGACGCAGGTTCATATGATTATTTATACTAAAAATTAAAATTCAATTATCAAAATTAAAACCTAAATATATTAACCCTTTCGAGGGCAGTGTCCTTAAAAAGGACACATAATTTTAATTCCAAAACTGACAAACGGCACCAAGAATATTTAATTAAAATTTTCCTGTTATAATGTACGCGAAAATAAGCAAGTTCGTATTTTCTAATAACTTCGTTTTTAAATTCTGGTGTCAGTCCATTATTTCATTAGTATATAAACAGAATTACTCAGCGCCGGAAAGGGTTAAAACCTAAAATAACTTAAAACCCTAAACCTAAATAATATAAAACTAATCTGAAGTAGAAAGCGTGCCAATTAGGTATATATGAATGCTTAAAATTCAATTTTCAAAATTAAAACCTTTGACATGTGATAAAGTAGCAAAATAAATTGAAAAATCACTAATGTTGAAAGGTTTGGCAAGAAAATGACGCTACAAGATTCTGTCATTGAAATTTATAATACCGTAAATCATTCAAAAGTAACGGATTATTTTAAAGTAAATTATGTACATGTTACACAAAACTACCTTTTGTAAAAAAAAAAAAAAAAAAAAAAAACCTTAAAATGGATAGTTTTCCATAAACTGAATATAGTCTAACTTTTTCGCTTGCAGAGAAGTTTTCATACGTGCCAAGTTGGTCACGAGTGCCATAGGTTCGCCATCCCTGATCTATAGTAATAAAAGAAAGTTTCGCTTTTTGTCTCTGTCTCTCTGTGTGTGCGATGACTTAGAACATCTACGTCATGTAATAGGCTGAAAATTTGTGTGAAGTTAGTCCAAGGCCTCTCCTAATGCACCTGAGACTCAGAATTTTGATATTTAGTTAAGTAATCGAGATATATTCATTAAAAAAAACAAAGAACTCTCATCAAAAATTCGCTTTTTTCATCGCGAACTCCGAAAAGCTCTGGTGCATGCCCATAAACTCACTTTAGGATCGGAAGCAGGCGAAGAACAGCTTTTCGATTTTATTTGTGTTTTCTTCATAGTTTTGTTTTAACCGAAATCGACCAAACCGCTGACTACAGTTCAAATTATAATATATGTTCCGAAAGTTGTCTAAAATGCCGCAATCAATTTAAAAAAAAAAATACTGCAGTTAACAACTTGAAACGAAAATGTCAAAAGGATCGTTTTCCAAAAATCGCCCCCCCCCCCCCCGTATGTCAACTCCTCTTCAGGGCGCAATTTTAGAGGTACTGACAAACCAAAAATATGTTCATAAAGCTAAAACCGTCCTCTAATCGATGGTGTAGTTGCTTTGAAAAAATATGAATTTTAACTCTTTCAAATTTACCTGTGAACGCAGGTCACTTCGCGCCAAACGGGAATGATATTTTTTCTGCACTAAAAGTAACTAAACGTCCTTATTTTAACACAATCTTTTTAGAGCATCTGAACAGAACACATTTACTTTATCTACAAAAGTTTTGAAATATTTGACGAGGAGAAATATTTTGTACAAAATAAAATGTGTGAAAACTTCAACAAAAACAATAAAAACTGAGGGATTTCGGCGGGGTTTCTCTCGACTTCGATAAAAGTTTTCACTATTAATATGCATATTTGTTTCACAAAATTTTAAGGAATGCTTGGCTATAGTTATATTTATAATATATTAAAAATTGAGAGAATTCGGAACATAAGAACTATTTATTTTTTTATGCTATTGGAACCGATGCGAAAACAAAAAAAAAACTCATTTCTTTTTCAACTAAATATCATATTACTTCGCACCACACGGAGTATAGGTGCGTGACGCAGAAAAAATTGAGCCGAGAAAAGAATATGTTTGGGCCACAGTCATTAAATTTGTAGTTCTGGAATTATTCAGATATGTTCTTACAAGTAGACACTAGATATCGGCATGCGATTCTTCTACGAATTAGCATAATTGCTCGAATTATTATTTATTTGTTTGGCAGATATTCGCAAAATGAATTCGTCAATCGGTCATGAAAACAAATCGCGAATTTCCTCGATCGGTCGGTCATGAACTCTTTCACGAAATAAAACCGCAAATTTCGGCAATCTGTAGTGAAATAAACCGCGATTTTCGTCAATCGGCGATAAAAAAACACGATTTTCATCAATCGGTCGATTAAAAAAACGATTTTTGTCAATAGGCAAAGGAAAAAAAAAGGCAAATTGCATCATTCCGGCCGAAAAAAACCTCAAATATCAACAATCGAAAGAATTTAAATTCGTCAGCCGGTCGGAGAAAAAACGAGAATATTGCCATTTTTTGCCACGATCAATTGACGAAATTTGTGGGAGATTTCTTACGATTCTTTGCAAAATTCACGTTTTTTATGCAATCTTTTGACGAATTTCGTGTTGTTTTTGTGATCCTTAACAAAATTAGTATTTTTTTCTGAGGCCCTTTGATGAAATTAGAGATTTTTTTAAAATTTTTTTTATGATCATTTGACAAAATTTGCGTTTTTTACCGTGATTCTTTCACGAAATTCGCGTTTTTTACTCGATCGTTTGGCGAAATTGTTGATTTTTTCTGTGAACGATTTACGAAATTGATTTATTCAGTGACCATTTGTCGAAATTCGCGATATTTGTTGTCTGAATTTTCGGAATCGAATGCTTTAATTTCTCGGAAAATTTGGAACAGAATCAACTATATAATAGTTTGTTACGGGATATTTTTAACGATATTTTTTCTTTTGTGTTCTACAAAAACAAGTGTTTGAATTGTATTTTGATTTTTATAGTGCAAAATAATAATACTTACACATTCTTAATTTTTTTTTATATTTTACTCTTTTAGGACAAAATAAAAATAAGAGATATTGTTTCGAAATATTTTTCACTACCGTGATTGCTCAGCTTATGCATATTCTTTTAACCTGTATCTTACCCAACTTTATATTCTGAACTGTACACAGTTTAAAATTTATATTACACTTAATTTATACCCAAATTAAAAGAATTTTGTGATTAAATTAAATGTACAGATTTGATATATTTTGTCTATGTTTTGTTGTACATGTATGCACATGTACAACAAATATTAGATTAAACAAATTATTTTTCAATTAGAATTCCTGAGTTTTTATCCCATATAAGCGTTATTGCTTTTATGCAGTTTTTCCACAATGTGGCGACTGGATCTTTTGAATTTAGGAGGCTACTGGCTCCTTAAAAATTTATGGAATCTGCACACGGAGACGATATTTTTTCTGCGCTAAAAGTAACTGAATGTCTGTATTTTAACGCAATCTTTTTAGAGCATCTCAATAGACCAGATTTACATCACCTACAAAAATTTCCAAATGATCGGACAGGTAGAAATATTTTTTACAAAATAAAATGTGTGAAAATTTAGACGACAAGGAAAATACCAAATAGTACACTTTCAATTAAATACTTTTTTCGCATTTTCAATTTAGAAATATAAATTCAGGTAAAATAATATAGTTAAAGATATAAAATCATACAAACATAGTTGCCAACCTCCCAATTTTTTTAATACCAGTAAAATCTAGAAAAAAATGTTCCACTTTATGTAATTGCATAAAATGTTCGTTTGTATAAAGCAAGAATGTCTGGATAAAAATGTTGGTATTAAAAAAATCGGGAGGTTGGCAACTATGTACAAATTTGAGGTTCAATTTAGGTTAGTATCACTGGCCCCGGTAACGCCGGGCCAGCAAGCAATTTAAATAAATAAGTTAACCCTTCACTGCACGAATTTTTCTATTTTTATGAATTTTTTAATTTTTTTTTAAACCTATACATCAGTCTAATAATGGGAAAAATAATAAAAAAATTTAAATTTCAAAATTTCTGGTAAAACTCTGATATTTTATGGTGTTAGAAATATGTAAACATTTAAGGTTTTAAAATATTCTATTGCTACATTTTGCAACTAAATGAGCTTAAATTAATTCATTTTAACTGCTTAACCCCTTCGGGACGGGAGCATTTTACGAAATTTTTAATCTTTTGTCACCGTTTTTTAAAAACAGAAATTTGTGTGCAATTGAATCGAGAAAATGCGCTGATTAAATAAGGCAAATTTTACTGTAAAATTTTACTGGTGAGAAAAAACAAGGATTTTGAGCGCTTCATGCGGCACGTATACGTGTCGCTCGTCCCCAAGGGGTTAACGCTCGGCAAATTTTATTATATTAATATTATTAAGTATTCAGTAAAAACAGGGGTCGTACTTGTCCTGAAACTTCACGACCAGGAAATTATTTGGTACCAGTATTTTCTTATTTAAAACTCTCTTCTTAAATAAGGCGAAATTTCGCGCGTTTAACCTAAATTATTTTTCTATAAACAAATAGCGATATTTGTCCTGAAAAAAATGTCTTAAGAGTACGACCCCAGGTAAAAATAATGAATTTTACCTTAATACATAGCTGCCAACTCTTCCGCTTTTTTGTACTACAAAAATTTAAAAGAAGTGTTTGCCTTGTTTAATCGGCAGATTACGGCGATTTAAAAAGGTAAAATTTACTTTAAAATTTCTGTGGTACAAAAACGCGTAAGATGTTGGCAGCTATGTCTTAACCCCTTGGGGACGAGCGACCGGTAAGCGTAAGGTGGCTCAGGATCGGTGATTATTCTCACCAGTAAATTTGTATTGCAAACTTTGCCTTATTTAATCCGAGCCATTTTTCTGATTCAATTAGGCAAACATTTCTGTTTTAAAAATCCGGAGACGAAACATTAAAAATTTTGTAAAAGACGCTCGTCCCGAAGGGGTTAATAGCTTGATCGATTTTTTTTCTTTTTGTTTCCGAAGACCAAATTTTTTGTTTAACCCCTTGAGGAGCAATCAATTACGTTTGTATAATGCTGAATTCCCATCGGAAATTTAGAAAAAAATTATTTCAAAATAAGGAAAAGCAATTTTCCGACTTTTTTCCACAAAAGTTAGAAAAGCAAAATTTCATAAAAATTTTCCGGTTCAAATCTTTATTAATAGTAGGTGGGATAAAGTATATCCCACCGCCCCTCAAGGGGTTAATGCAGCAATCTGACATCGAGAAAATAAGTGTTATTTCATTCGTTGGATTACAGTGATCATATTAGCCAAATTCATGGCACATAATGAAAATTATAATGTTTTTAGGTATGTGCCAGATATGACACATTGTGCAGTGAAGGGTTAAATTGGTTTAAATAACATTTCTGGATAACATCTTCATAAAACTTGGGTAAAATTTCCGGTACATCTGGGGTTAAAAATTGGTATAATTCACTCAAACAGAAATAGCAAAATCAGCGAAAATTTCATTAAAAGTTCCCAAAAGTAAACTGGCAACAAACTATAACGAAAAATCAAACGCTATTTTAAAAGAATTATTTCTTTATTATCAGAATAGCATCGAAGCAAACATTCAGTTTGATTAATTACACATACTTATCATCAATCAGACTTCACTTTTTTCGATGAATACCTTGTTTTCACTTAACGAGTTCGAGTAGTTTTATCATCATTCAACCTCAGTATTTGATTCTTTTTCTTTTTTATCGATTAGAATCAATCTTGGTATAAATTACTTTCGGTGGGTATTAAAAACTTTCTCCAATACGTATCGAAAATTCGATAAAGTTTACTGTCGTAGCTGGTTACTTTTATAATACGTTACACAAATATATGTAAAAAATCGAAATTTTCCATTATTATAAAATAACAGAGACTGAATTATTATGAAAGAACAGAATTTAGATTAGAAAAGCAGTAAAACGTCATATAAAAATGTAATTCATATTGGAAAAAAATTATAGTAGCAAAAAGGTTTTCATTTTAATTTAAAAAACTGCATAAAGAGTAGGGAAAATAATAGCGTATTTCACTTATGCTAACACTTTTTCAGATCTTTTATCAAATCATATTGGGTAATTGCGAAAAACATTTCGCTCGTCAGTAAGAAAACAAAAAACCTCTTTCATTTCATTATACGTTATTTGGCTGGAGGAATGATATTTTCTCTATAAACATCAAAGTAATTGCGTTTCGTTGAAATTTTAATAAATAACACAAGAGTCATTAACCACTTAACAATTTTGCCCGTACGGTGTACGGGAAAAAGAGATTGCTTGCTTCGTTACTAAAAGCTTTTCTACACCATTAATTGTAAACATTAATTTTTGCTTTATTTAATGGCAGATATTTTCGATCATCGACAGAAAAAAAAAGAAAGAAAGAAAGAAAGAAAAGTAATGTATGGCCCTGGCTAGTGTCTCCTTTATAGTTTTTCCTACCCAGCCCTGGTTACTGTTATTTCTGAACATGTGCTAACTTTATATTATTACCATTTTTATTAACACTTTCCAAGAAAGTTGAAAAGTGTTCATGACTTCGGTTTGTCTGTCCGTCTGTCCGCGCTCTAACTCTCGTAAATATACTCGGATCGTTCTGAAAATTTTGGAGGTTAGTGACCTCTACCATAGCACGATCCCTATTGCAAATGAAGTTTGTAGCATGTTTAGTTCATTTACAGGGACAGTCAAAAGTTTTCCGTTACATTACGGCCAATGGAAAAAAATCGTTTCAAATGATTTTCAATGGTGTTACACTCTTTCAAACATAGTAAAACTGATTAAAACACTCTGTGACAACTATTTTGCATTGAGTATTAAATATAAATGTGGAGAGATAAATAATTCTTTAGCTTTATTAATCATTTTTACTGCAATTCTCTATTCTAAGCGAACAGAATGAACTTAATTAAAAGAATCAGATCAAAGGATAACTGCCGTCGGTATATTTTCTTTTATTACCGTAGAAAACCATTCGTAAATCCTTCTTAATTATATTTAGCTTTTTTGAGATCCTACTCTTCGGAAAATATTCTGAATTTTTTATTAATATGGAAAAAAACATTAAATAATTGATGAAGATAATATATGTAGAATGATGGGGAAATAATGGAGGATACTTGTAGCTATTTTAATAACCATTTTGTATTTTCGCATACATTTAAATTTTCGAATTCGAAATCTATATATAAAACTAATGAGAGAATTATGTTCTATATGGGGGAAATAAATTACGAATTTATATCTTGCTTTACTGAAGAATTATGGTAATCTATTCCACGTAGAGATCTGAAAATTTGATTGCAAGTGGATGGAAATAAGTTCACTGTATCTGGTTTAGATTTTGGATAATTTAATTAGATTAAGTTAAATAATGAGATAAAATGTGATGAAATGTGATTTTTTTTTTATTATGTGAAAATATTTTCTATCTTGAATGATTTTGAAAATGTCGCCGTTTGTGCGATGAAACGATCGTCAATCTTAATACAGATTTTTTATCACTTTTTATAGCATTATTTAACTTAATCTGTTAAGTGATTATTATACATGTTGTTATAATTTAATTAGATTTTTTTAATACAACATTTCTTATGTTTTCCCGATGTTCCAAGTTCACCAACGTCCATTAACAAAAGCAACCCAAATTTAATCTTTCAGCCCAATATAGTAAATTTTGCTCTCTTTTCAATAAAGTTCGTACAGCGATTTTTGAATTTTATGCGATTTTTTATGACCCTATTTTTCCACAAATGATAAGTTATTTTTTTCTAAATCAATGAATATATTTGATAGTTTATCCATCCAATAGTATATTTTACAGTCCTGTATAGAGCAGACCTTCGTTAATAGATTTTTTTTAAATAACAAAAATATGAAATTATTAGTTCCAGCACTGATTTCCTAATTAACTACTCTATTGATAAAACCTCTGTTATGACGGCGTACTTGACCAGGGTTCCTACAATTTCAGGCAAAATGCCAGTATTTTATCACAGTAAAACTTGCTTTATGTAGTTGCACGATTACATAAGGCGAGTTTTTCTATCAGAAAATACTGGTGTTTTTCTGACCTATAGTCGAGGAAATTCTGTGACCTGCAGAAACCCTGCTGACTTTGCGGTCAGAAGCCTTTTTTTGCCACTTGTAAAAAGGTTAGTTTGGAAAACCGACCGGCGCAGCAAGATATAATTAAAGAAAGTCTATTATATACCGTTTTCAAATAGTTGATTTTTTATTCATGATGTTATTGGTATTTTTTTCAATCATAGTATTATTTTATAATATTGATTTAATCACATTAATATTTTTCAACACATTCGAATGAACATTGTATTTTTTAAATTGAGGATATTGTTGAAAAACAAGATTTTATCTAAAATGTCCGCATTACAACCTAACTTCCCTGATAATTTTCATGTGATTCAGTAAGAATTAAAACCCTCTTTGACAACTATTTGGTATTGAGGATTAAATATAAACGTGGAGAGATAAATAATTCTTTAGCTTTATTAATTATTTTTACTGCATTTCCCTATTCTAAGCGAACAGAATGAACTTAATTAAAAGAATCAGATCAAAGGAAAACTGCCGTAGGTATATTTTCTTTTATTACCGTAGAAAATCATTCGTAAATCCTTCTTAATTATATTTAGCTTTTTTGAGATCCTACTCTTCGGAAAAAGTTCTGAATTTTTTATTAATATGGAAAAAAAACAGTAAATAATTGATGAGGATAATGTATGTAGTATGATGGTGAAATAATGGAGGATACTTGTAGCTATCTTAATAATCATTTTGTATTTTCGCATAAATTTAAACTTTCGATTTCGAAATCTATGTATAAAATTAATGATAGAATTATGTTCTATGTGGGCGAGATGAAGTACGAACTTATATCTTGTTTTACTGAAGAATTAGGGTAATCTATTGCACGTAGAGATCTGAAAATATGATTGCAAAGTTCAATTGTATCTGGTTTAGATTTTGGATAATGTAATTAGATTAAGTCAAATGATGATATGAAAAGTGATAAAAAGTGATTTTTTTTTATTATGTTAAAATATTTTCTATCTTGAATGATTTTGAAAATGTCGCCGTTTGTGCGATGAAACGATCGTCAATCTTAATAAAGATTTTTTATCACTTTTTATAACACTATTTAACTTAATCTGTTTATAAGTGATTATTATACCTGTTGTTATAATTTAATTAGATTTAAAAAAATGAAAAATTTTGAAATTTTTTCGAAATTTTTCATTTTTTTTAAATTTAAATATATAAAATTCGATGCTCTATTTTATTTATATATATAAACCTAACTTTTATAAGAAATATTGGGGATTTTCATTGATATGGAATGCGCAGGGGACATTTCTAAGATTTCTAAGACGACGTGTAAAATTGCATTTTTTCCTCAAAAATAACTTTTTTTTCTGATAAATGCATGCCATAATGCACTGGTGTACAACTGTGGCCCGCCGGATACCACTAAAATTTTACAGTTATCTTTGCCTTATCTAATCGTCGAATTGCTGCGATTCAACTTGTCGACTATTTCTTTAAAATTTTAGTGGTATCCGGCGGGCCACAGTTGGACACCCCTGCATAATGCATATAATGTACCCTTGAATAATATTTAAGGTGAAATTTACAAAAAAAAAAAAAAAAAAAAAAAAAATATTTTTAAGGATTTTAAACTTCTCTGTCCCCTTAAAGCACCCTTTTATATCACGTGTGGAACAGCGTTTCTACACATTACTGCTGTTTTAACAATGCTATTGTATCCTCAAATTAAAACAGGTATGCTAATATGAACACAAAGGTGTTTTTGTTAATTTTAACGCATAGTTTATATTTTAACAGCTTATAAGTTAATAAATATAGGGAATTATGTAAGCGTCACGTGCGGGACATTTTGTCCTTTTTTCATGCAATGACCCATGGAGAAAAGCATTAAGTAATTGAATACTGTACTCGAAAATATAGTCGAAAAAACGTTGTAATTTTAAATTTAAAGCTTTATTAAAAATGTCTGCATCAAAACTTAAATTTCCTGAGAATTTTCATGTGACTCAATAAGTGTTAATACCCCTTTGTCCCCCTGTGTCAACTATTTTATTTTAAGGATTAAATATAACGTGGAGAGATAAATAATTCTTTAGTTTTATTAATAATTTTTTCTGAGATTCCCTTTTCTGCACGAACATAATGAACTTAATTAAAAAATCAGATCAAAGGAAAACTGGCCGTCATATTTCCTTTTATTGCCGTAGAAAACCATTCGTAGATCCTTCTTAATTATATTTAGCTTTTTGAGATCCGGCATTTCGGAAAAAGTTCTCGCATTTTTTATTAATATGGAAAAAATCATTCAATAATTGATGAAGATAATGTATGTAGTATGATGGTGAAACAATGGATAACACATGTAACAATTTTAATAATCAATTTTTATTTCAACATTAATTTAAATTTTCATATTCGAAATCTCTATATAAAATTAATGACGGTATTATGTTATATATAAGCGAGTTGAATTACGAATTCATATAACGCTTTACTGAAGAATCAGTACAAGAAGGAAGCAGGAATTCTACTTTTTCAGAATTTAGTGTCGCCTCCGATGAAAATATGTATATTTAAATTTAGATAGTACAAAATATATTTTAATTTTAAGACTTAAAATACACGATTTTATTTTACATAATGACGTTAGTTGCATCCGCTGAAGAATTCCACATTTACGATCCAGTCTTAAAGAACATCTATAGAAAAGTATGCATATGATGGCATCATCGCGGCATAATACACAAACGAAGCAAATTGCGATGTCGTCATTCAAAAAAGTCAACAAAAAAAATCGGGTATCTAGTGATTCATATACCTCCATTTGTTTGTAACCTTAACATGATACTGAAAATTAAATATAGTTTATAATAGCTCAACATTTTATCAGAAATCATCCATTTATATTTTTTTCAAAATTCAGAAAATTTATTACACACGGATTAATAAAATTGCAGACTTTCAGCTTTTAGATAGGAATTAACCCTCTCGCTGCGTAAGTAATTCTTCGCGATGATCATCTTTTACAGAATTTTTAATCGTTTATCACCGGTTCTTTAAAGCAGAAATTTTTGACAATCCTAATCGGAGGATAATGTCCTGATTAAATCAGACAAAGTTTTCGCTAAAAATTAACTGGTGGGAACAACCAAATAGTATTAATTTGACAGGAAAATGCATGCCCGAGCATAGCTCGGGCTGCGGAGCGAGAGGGTTAAGTAAATGCGAAGAAAATAAGTCACACAAATATTCTTTAAAAATCATTTTTATAGCAGATGATATTTTTGGCAAAGCCCGCATTTTTTATTACACTTTTTTATTATCAGTTGTTATGAGAAAATGGCAACAAAAGATATAGTAATCTGCTATTTACCATGGAGTAAAGAGAAAGAACAGAGGTGCAATATGCCGTAAAAACCGTTTGCCATACGAAACAGGTTATTGCTCAAATTTGAATTTCCAGTCTTTTCTCACAATAAAACTCGTGTATGTAATCTACGATTACATGTGGCGAGTTTTTCTATAAGAAAATACTGGTGTTTTTCTTACCTTATAGTCAAGGAAATTCCCTGACCTGCAGTAATCCTGTTGACCTTGCGGTCGGAATCCTTCTTTTTTTCGGCCCTTTGAAAAAGGTACGTTTTGAAAAACCGATCGGCGCAGGTAGATATAATTAACTCGTTCACGCCGGCGCGGTGGGTCACACTAGATTGTCTGAGAGCTGCCAAGTCTCCGGTTTTTTGAATACCAGTATTTTAATATAGAAAATGCTGTTTTGTTTAATTAGAACAATTGGGCGATTTAAAGGAACAACATTTTCTTTAAAATAACAGTGGTGTGCAAAAAGCCGGCGACTTGACAACTCTGAGACAGTCGAGTGTGACCCACCGCGCCGGCGTGAACGTGTTAAAGAAATTATATTAAATATACCATTTTCATATAATTGACTTTTTATTAATGATGTTATTGATTTTTTTTCAGTGATATTATTTTATTATATTGATTTCAATGATATTTATTTTTTGACATTAATATCTTTCAACATGCTCATGATGTTGTTGATTTTTTTTTCAGTGATATTACTTAAGATATTGGTTTTAATGGCATTTATTTTTTTGTCATTAATATCTTTCAACATATTCAAATAAACCATGTAATTTTAAAATAGAGGGCATTCTTGAAACATAAACTTGTATATAAAATTTCAGCATCACAAATTAATTTTCTTTAGAATTTTCCTAAGCCTCAATAAAACATAAAGCTACACTGTGACAGCTGTTTGATTAAATTGTTCAGTATTAAATATAAACTTGGAAAGATGAATAATTATTTAGCTTCATTAATCATAAGACTCCAATTCCCTATTATGTGTGAACAGAATGAATTTAATTAAAGGAATAACATCAAATGGGAAATCTATGCGCTGTTTATTTCCCTTTTAGTACCACAGAAAGCCATTCGAAGCTGACGCTTCATTATATTTTGTCATTTTAAGAATTCAGGCTTTTTTAAAGATAATTCTAAATTTTCGTTTTGTAAGGATAAATCGTTAAATAATTAATGAAAGATAAAAATACTTGTATATATTTTAGGAATCATTCAGTACATTAACCCCTTGGGGACGAGAGCCTTTTACAGAATTTTTAATCACCGGTTTTTTAAAACAGAAATGTTTGCCTAATTGAATCAGGAAAATGCTCGGATTAGATATAACTTTTACCTATATTTAAACCCTTCTAGTCATTTTCCAACGACAGTTTGAATATTTATTTAACTTTTTAAGATTCTAATTCACTTTTTTATTCCTCTTAAGTCTTAACTTAATTTGTAATTTTTCTTCCCTTTTTTAATCTTTATTTTTTTATTTTTTATTTTTTTATTAAGTTTTTCTCACTAGTAGTTCTTAACTACAGTTTAAAATTTTCCCAATGGCTCATAATAAAATATTTCAATTCCTAGTCTGGGTGTTAAGCTGTTATCAGCTAGGAAACCCCTTAATGCTGCTCACCTGTTCAGATTAGATAAGGCAAAATTTACAATAAAAATTTTCTAGTGAGAATAATCCCCAATTCTGAGCACTTTATGCGGCACGAATACCGGTCGCTCGTCCGCAAGGGTTTAACATTTATTTAAGGGGGTCCGGGACACAAAAATCTTCAAATTTCCTAAAAACATGTTATGGCTTTAAAATTTTCTATGTTTTTTTTCTCCTTAAAATGACGTTTAAATCATGTTTCTATCTTAATTAGAACAGTAAATACTATTTTTTTTTCTTTTGGTTTGCTTTCAAAATCTAGCTTTCAAGCAATGGTTGACATGGAAACGACTTCTTGTGAAAATGTGTTTTTCTTTATGATGGTTTTTTTTCATTATTTCTCGTATTTAAATTGTTATAAGTCAAGAACCGTTAAAGATTAATTGTTCAAACTTTTTCAATTGTTTTACTTTAATTTTGATTCAGCAAATTTGGAAAAAGTATTTACATTTGAAAATAGGATTTTTTTTTTTTTTAAAGTTACATCATTTTTTTTTAATTTACATATTTTAATTTATTTTTTTTTAATTAATATTTTTAAAAATGCAGAATCAAAATTAAAACTTATATATTTCTTCTTATTTAAATGAAAAAATATGAAATTCTACAAATAATATTTATTATTATTATATTATTAATTATCCCACTTTTTTAATAAATTTTAAATAAAAATATAAAAAAAATGACAAGTTTTATCATGTGATTTTGTTTACAAATAATTTGGTTAACCATCACAAAAAATCAAAATTTTAACTCAATAAATAATTTTTTTTTTTTTATGTGTCCTGGACTCCCTTAAATTTTCTTATTCAAAACTTGCTTAGTGCCCGCATTATCACTTTCTTCTGTCTGTAAAAGAAGAAAGTATTGTAATCCAAATTTTTTTTTACTTCCGGTTTTCGACGGATTTACACGTTTTAGGGGTCAGAAATTCCGAAAACCATTTTACTACAATGTCTGTCCGTGTGTCGCCATTGTATCATCGGAAAGTATACGGAGTTATGCCTATATTTGAACGATATTTCATATGTATGTTTTTAGCTATGGCAAGGAGGTCGGTCACACTTGAATTTGAAAATATAATCCCGGACGACTCTGTGATAGCGATTTTTGTGTAATTTTCTTGACTTTTTCGTATTTTTTTTTTGTACATCGGCGGCTCGTGCAGCGACGGGTACTTTGCATCCTGCTAAGCAGGAGATTTGCAAGCAGCTGACGTACAACAAAATAACAAAAAATATTGATTTTATTAACCCTTTGCACTCGAGAGCTGACTCTCATTCACCACTAGTGCTGCCATGTGTCTTGCGTAAATTCGAGTGAAATGCTCTGGACACTAGTATTTTAAAGAAATTTTCTTAGTCTTATCTATTGGCAGAATTATTTGCGATTAAAGATGGCGAAATAAACTATAAGAAATAAGTATTGTCCACAGAATTTGGAGTCCTGACTGACGCGTGACACCTGGCAACACTGGAGAGTTACCTCTCGAGTGCAAAGGGTTAATTATCATGATCGTTTTTACTCCGATTAATTGATTGAAGCAAAAATTTAAGATAAAAGTCATAGTTGGTGTAGTATTTAACTAATAATATTGAATCATTAATAATAGTAGGAGAGCTGTTGAACATTTTTGAGTAGGTATTTGAGGCACCCTGAAAATTTGTGCAACACTTCTTTTGTTATGCCTGAATACAAAATCGAATGTCTGGCTGAAGGATCGTGGCCCAAAAACTGTGCCAGACAAAAAATGGCACTTGACACGTGTCTGGCACAGTTTTTGTGCCGACTAAAGTGTCTGTCATTTTCAAAATATTTTTTTTCTAAGCATAAATATTATTCTGTCTCAATCTCAGCGTGCCTCAAATACTTTTTTGGGGTAGTCAAAAAATGGCACTTGACACGTGTCTGGCACAGTTTTTGGGCCACGATCCTTCAGCCAGACATTCGATTTTGTATTCAGCCATTACAAAAGAAGTGTTGCACAAATTTTCAGGGTGCCTCAAGTACCTTCCCTAAAATGCTTAACAGCTCTTGGACTATAAGTGTAACTCCTTTTTGAAATAGAAACAGAAGAAAGTTTTGGGATTGGCGCATCTAACTACTTTTTTGTACAGGTAAATGAATTAATGCAGTTGTAATTTATTACATGTCCAAGTAACTATTCTTTTGTGGTACAAAAAAAATTCGGCATGAAAACATTGCCGATGATATAAAGACATTAGTTTGTATATTGCATTATACTTTTTTCTAATATATGCCAAACAAAATTCTACATGTACATAATTTTATAATTAAACAAAACAAAACATTCTTCTTTAGAGATTTCTTATTTTTCTATTTTTAGTAATCCGGTCCAATGCCACCACATAAGCGGCATAGTAGTAGGAGAGCTGTTGAACATTTTTGAGTAGGTATTTGAGGCACCCTGAAAATTTGTGCAACACTTCTTTTGTAATGCCTGAATACAAAATCGAATGTCTGGCTGAAGGATCGTGGCCCAAAAACTGTGCCAGACACTTGTCAAGTGCCATTTGGCACTTGACACGTGTCTGGCACAGTTTTTGTACCGACTAAAATGTCTGTCATTTTCAAAATATTTTTTCCTAAGCATAAATATTATTCTGCCTCAATCTCAGCGTGCCTCAAATACCTTTTTTGGGTAGTCAAAAAAATGACACTTAACACGTGTCTGGCACAGTTTTTGGGCCGACTAAAGTGTCTGTCGTTTTCAAAATATTTTTTTCTAAGTATAAATGTTATTCTGTCTCAATCTCAGCGTGCCTCAAATACCTTTTTTGGGGGGTAGTCAAAAAATGGCACTTGACACGTGTCTGGCACAGTTTTTGGGCCACGATCCTTCAGCCAGACATTCGATTTTGTATTCAGCCATTACAAAAGAAGTGTTGCACAAATTTTCAGGGTGCCTCAAATACCTTCCCTAAAATGTTTAACAGCTCTTGGACTATAGGCACCCTTAACCAAATTTATTCACTTGGAACTACTTTCTTTTTAAGCAACACTTTAGTACAGTGGGAGATCGGTTAACGAAATTGATCTGTTCCAAAAATAATATTCGTTAAACCGAATTGTTCATTAACCGAATTGTTCGTTAACTAGTCGTAAATTTAGTATAGATTTGAAAGGGAATTCAATTAATTCGCTCTTAAAAGCTAAATAATATGTAAAAACTAATATAATTACTCCCTAAATTATTTAAATTTAATTACAATAAAACATACATTACATACATACAGTCTTGTCCTTCCTTCAGTCATGCTTTTTTGAGTTTGTGTGGCATTAAGGTATCTGTCCCTCCAAAGTCGATTGTTTCTCTCTTCTTCAGGATGTTTAAGAAGTGATTAACAGCATTTTCTCTGTTAAGGTCCCCAAGCCTATCAACATCACCCTGTTTAGGGTGCCGTATTAAGACCGTGATCCTGACTTCCTCCCGCTTCTTTAAAACAAAATTCTAACAGTTGTCAGAACTGGTTTTTGCTCGTCTGTATCAAAAGGAAACGCATCATGCTGAGTTTCTTTATTTTCTTCATTTGAGAATTCTTGGAGTTCTTCGATCGTTAGCTCACTTTCGTGTTCCAATATGAGTTCCTGAATCTCATCTTCATTCACTTCTAATTCCAGTTCTTTAGCTGTTGCGACAATTTCAGAAACTTTATCCTCATCTTCCTGCATGCAGGATGGATATAGCTTTCGCCAAGCACAGTTTAACTGTCGTTGAGTGACTTCTGACCATGCTTTTTGAATGAGCCGTTTTGCTTCAAGAATATCAAAATTATCTTTCCAAAACAATTTTAAAGTCTTTTTTGATAAGAACTCGCATACTTGACGAAACAATGCGCGAATGTACATTTTTTATAAACCCGCAATAACCCACTAATTCATGGGTTTAATGAATAAAACGGTATTTGGAGTCAGAATTTTAACTGTGAACCAAGGAAAATTTTCAAGCAATTTATCTTCCAGCTTATCAAGGTCCTAAAATGTAGGGTCTGAACGACCGGTAGCCCATGAATCAATTACGCCATGAGTATACTACTGCAGTGTTGCCAAATGGGCTACTTTTTTAAAACCCTTTCCGGCACAGTGTGCCCGGGTCGGGATACCTAATTTTAATTCTAAAGTTACGAAAGCCACCAAGAATATTTTAGTAAAATTTTGCTTTTACAATGAATAGTTAAAATAACATGTTTTTAATTTCTAAAAAATTCGTTTTAAAATTCCGGTGTCAGTCAATCATTTCATCATTTTATAACAAAAATTGCCCGTGCCGAAAAGGGTTAATTCAGATTCTTTATTGGTACCACTTTTCTGAAATTGTAAAATGTGCCTCATTTAATGACATATTAATTAAGGCAAAAACGAAGGTAATTTTACCGTTTCAAATAAGTGGTAGCAATCAAGAAATCTGAATTTTAAAAAAGTAACCCACTGGCAACACTGTACTGCTGTTAAAGTGTTGTCAATGTCGACAATTGATGCAATTAAATACAACTCTGCAAACTGAACACGGCATTGCTGCTTCTTGGTGTTGTTTTGTGAGTTGTTCTTTAACCGAACATGCGTTCGTTAACCCCTTGAGGGTCAAGCAATTACGTTTGTGAAATGCTGAATTCCCACCGGAATCTTTGGAAAATTCTATTTCAAAATAAGTAAAAGCAATTTTACGGCTTTTTTCCACCAAAGTTAAAAAAGTAAAATTTAATAAAATTTTTCTGGCGTAAAACTTCATTAATCGTAGGTGGTATATAATATATACCGGTGCCCCTCAAGGGGTTAACTGAAAATAGAAATCTCTCGCAAAAGCGTAAGTTAACAGATCTTATCGTAAAACGAACAGTTCGTTAAGCGATCACCCACAGTACTTTGACAGCAGATGCAAGAGAAATTTACTAAAAAAGTTATTTTAAAATATAGTGATGCGAACATAATATGAAAATAGAATCATGTGTTTAAAGCTACCGTTCGTTAAGGGTTAATATAAATTAGCATAATTTTTTTGTTATCCGACTTTGGATTAATATTTTTCTACACACTGGAATGATTACTGTAATATGGGCAGACAGTTTAGTTTCAATTGGGTTCCTACAGGTCAGAGATTTTCGCTGACTTTCAGTCAGATAAACAGTAGTATTTTCTTAGAGAAAAACTCGTCTTTTGCAATCGCGCGATTATATCATGGAACTATTAATAAAAAGGAAATGACATATCCTTAAAATAGTGAAGCTTCAACTGTAACCGCTTTTGCAGGGGTTAATTACCGTCGGGAAAATCTTCCACCAGTACATTTAAATAGAAATTTGCACCTTACTTAACACGTTGAGTACCACGATGACTGACACTAAAGCGCTAAAAATTTACAATGTTTAAAGTAATTTTTAAGAAAGTATAATCCTGTAATAAATAAAAGGTAGGTAAATTTTAAATATTTGTTCAGTAATTATTTAAAACAATGTATATTTTTTCAGTTTTGTATCACATTTTAGACGTCAGTCATCGGTGAATGGCGCGTTTTAAACGGAAATTTCGCTGTCAGCCACCGGTGGCTGACGTGGCGCTTAACGTGTTAAACGCCTTATTAATGCAAAATTTCAGTCATAAATAATGGCAGAAACAGATATTCATTTTTATTGGCAACACAATGGGAAACCTACGAGTCAACGTCTAAAATCGGTTTTTCAGGTGTTTTCCACCAAGATAGGATTTGGCAGACCGATTGTGTTTTAATATGCGAATCGAGTTTTAACTAATTTTGGAATTTTAGCCGTGACACCGCCCTCTGAATACTAGGCCTAAGCGCTGACACGAAAATGGCGGCTGCCGAAGGCGGATTTTTTTCAGCATGTGTACGGTCCCTTAAATATTCGTACCAATAATTTATTTAAGTTTTTCCGCTTTATTTTTCTGAGATTAAACAAGACATATAAATCTTTTGTAAAATATTGGTGTCTACATTTAAGGGACCGTACTTATGTTACAAAAAATCCGCCTTCGGCAGCCGCCATTTTTGTGTCAGCGCTCAGGCCTAGTTTTCAGAGGGCGGTGGCCTTAAAATCGATGAGGTGATTATCTGTGCTGCAACCTCCCGGTCCCTAAATTATGCAACAGATCTACGCAATAAAGCAAATCGATTGATCACTATCGGTAGAAGGTAAACAAAAGCAAGATGTGTTTTGTAGGTATTTCAAAATTCTGCTTTGGTTCATCGGTTCAAAGAAGTTAAATAGTTCTTAATAAAAATTATGGTGCAGAGTAGTATAATTTCTTATAACACTTGAATAAAATTCCCGACAGTTCTAGGGTTAAATTGTTTGAATTCCAAACTTCTAAATTAAATATTTTTATGCTTGTGTTTTTTATGTTTCATTTATTTATCATGATATAGAATCATCGGTTTTCTAAATCATTATTTTCATACTTAAAAAAAATACATTACTTTTCAATTCTGAAGCTTATGAAAAGTCCTTTTTTCAGACATAAAGCTGATTTTTCAGAAATTCAATGCTGCTATATCACGATAGATAAATGAAGGGTAAACATAAAATTGTTTATTTAGAAGTTTAGGCTTTAAACAATTTAAATACAACTCTAGTTTATGTGTAAAAGTATCAAACACAGGGTTGACAGTTCGGCCTTTTTTTTTTATTCCGAAAATTCGCTTTCATACCAGAAATTACCCGTAGTACTCTTTTCTTTATTTAATTACAAACATTTCGTGATTGTTTAAAGTAAAAATTCTTCCTTTAAAATTTTCGGTATGAATTCGAAATTTTTTAATTAGTAAAAGGCCAAATCGCAACACTGGTCAGACACGCCTCCATAGATTTGGCGTTTATTACTGCCTACACATGATTTCTGGTTATAATGTTAAAAAATTATTGTGGTCATATATGCGCTTTTGGTATTACATGCCAGAAAGATTCCGCAGATGTATGCGCTAATGATGCAAGTGGGTTATGTATATTTAAATAATATATGTTGCCGCAAAAATATTTCACTACATATACAAAGTGGATTTACTTATTTTAAATCTGTTTCCTACGGTTGTTGGCATTCGAAAGAAGATTAAATAAATTTAACATGTCGTTAAATAAAAAATAATAATAATAACCTTCTATTTCTGAAATATATGCAAGTCACTGACACGAAAACATGTCATTGTGACCATATTTTTTTATATCCACGATTAAATGTCAGAAAATGATTTAGATCGCTTTACGGTGTAACCATTTCTTTACAGAGCGTGAAGTGTCAAGTCCGACATCAACTATCCGCAATTTTGACGAAGGGCCAAATCCTTTACTCTTCGGTAACAAACACGAGAACCACAGAAGGCTCCAAGACAAAGCAGCTATTTTTACAATTGAGGAGAATCGTAAGAAACTGAATCATCACAGATCCCTATCTGGAAAACTACATCGAGATGATGAAAGATGCAACTGCCAATCTCCTAAGTGTTATTGTTCTGTCGGTGACGAAAGAAGATCGGAGATGACATTTCATCATCACAGTGGTTAGCCATAAATATATCGCTAAAAATCTCACTTCTATTGCACCCACGTGCTGTACTGTTGCTTTTTTGCCATTAATATACTCACAAAACTGTCACTTTCTGATTATTATCACACAGTATGTGCTTTGATGTAAAGTGATTATACGTCGTTGTCTTTTGCAATTGATATATCAAGAACATTCTCCGAAGCTTCTATGTTTTTTTTTTCTTTTATCCCCTTTTGTGGTCGTATGCCGACTTACTAAAACAGATTTTCCGTTGGCTACATGTTGCTCACTATGACCAGGGCCTGATTACCAACGGGGCACAATCACGCCAATAAATTTTAAAAGAAATGTTCGACTTAACTAAACGCTGTATTCATGTAAGATTTCTGTCATGAATCAGGCAAAATTTTCTGTTCCTTTTTACTGGTGTGAGTGTGCCCTGTTGGTAATCAGGCTCTGACTATGACTAAAGTTTAATATCTAATATCCTGGATTACCCTCCAGTTTATGCTTTTATGTGATTGCCCACTGCTGCACCTAGGATATAAAATAAAAGCTCCGATACAAGTAACATGTTTTGTATCTTCCTTTTATCTGTTTTGTGTCCATATGCCGACTCATCACAATGTGTTAATCATTGCATTCATATTGGTCACTACAACTGAAGTTTAATCCCTACTAAATGTGATTATCGCCTGTCTGTGCTTTAATGTGAAGGAATTGTCCACTGTTGCTTTTGCACCTAAGATATGACGTACAACCTCCGACACGTCACATGATTTGTATTTTTCTTCTATCTCATTTTGTGGTCATATAGCGACACGGCACATGATTTGTATTTTTCTTTTATCTCATTTTGTGGTCATATACCGACCCGCCACAATATCTTGATCACTGCATTCATATTGTTCCCTACACCTAAAGTTTAATCCCTACTAATAGTAATTATTTCGCATTCTGTGCTTTAATGTGAAGTGTTTGTTCCCTGTTGCTCTTTGCACCTTAGATATGAAGTACAACCTCCGACAAATTACATATTTTGTATTTTACTTTTATCTCATTTTGTGGTCATATAGCAACCCGATATAATATCTTGATCACTACGTTCATTTTGGCCTCTACCATAGAGAAGGGATAGGGGTTGAGGGTGCTTTCCGTGGAGAATTCTCCTGAAAAGCGGAATCAACATAACCGGTCCTACTCATGTAAAGGTTTCCAGATTTCACTCGTTATCGCTTGCTTGGCAATTTAAAAATTGTTGCCGGTCGTGAAAAAAAATATATAAAAATACTCAACATCCACATTATGCATATGAAGTAGTGCAAAAATATAAACGAAGTTAAACAAAGCAACATAAAATCTGTTTTAAATTAATAAAAGAAGATTCTGACTTTAATTTAACGATACGGCAATTTGTTTATTTTCCTTTCGCAAACATATGCTAGCCCTTGGCAATAAAAGTCACTTGATAATTGTAAACACGTGACTATTATGTTGGTTCCACTTTAGGATTACCAAAGCACTCTCCACCCCTATCTCTTCTCTATTGTCCCTACAAGTAAAGTTTAATCCCTACTAATTCGAATTATTTCCCAGTCTGTGCATTAATGTGAAGTGTTTGCCCACTATTGGTCTTTACATCTAAGATATGAAGTACAATCTCCGACACGTCACATGTTTTGCATTTTTCTTTTGTCTCATTTTGTGGCAATATGCCGACACGTCCCAATGTATTGAACACTGCAACTAAAGTTTAATCACTGCTGACTGTTATTATACCCGTCTGTGCTTTAATGTGAAATGATTATCCACTGTTGCTCTTCAGATCTAAGATATAACGTACAGTCTCCGACACATTACATGTTTTGTATTTTTTTGTTTCATTTTGTGGCCATATGCCGACCCGCCCACTGTCTTGAACACTACGTTCATATTGGTCCCTACAACTAAAGTTTAATCCCTACTAATTGTAATTATTTCCCAGTCTGTGCTTTAATGTGAAGTGTTTGTCGACTATTTGTCTTTACATCTAAGATATGAAGTGCAATCTCCGACACGTCACATGTTTTGTATTTTTCTTTTGTCTCATTTTGTGGCCTTATACCGACCCGCCCCAATGTCTTGATCACTGCAACTAAAGTTTAATCACTGCTGACTGTGATTATCCTAGTCTGTGCTTTAATGTGAAGTGATTATCCACTGTTGCTCTTTAGATCTAAGATATAACGCACAGTCTCCGACACGTCACATGTTTTGTATTATTTTGTCTCATTTTGTGGCCATATGCCGACCCGCCCCAATGCCTTGAACACTGCATTCATATTGGTCACTGAAACTAAAGTTTAATACCTGCTAACTGTAATTATTCCCGTCTGTGCTTTAATCTGAGGTAATTATCCACTGTTGCTCTTTGCACCTAAGATAGGAAGTACAACCTCAGACACGTCACAGGTTTTGTATTTTCTTTTTATCTCATTTTGTGGCCGTATGCCGACCCGCCGCAATGTCTTGATCACTGCATTCATATTGGTCACTGCAACTAAAGTTTAATCCCTACTAACTGTGTTTATTCCCGTCTGTGCTTTAATGTGAAGTGATTCTCCACTGTTGCGCTTTGCATGTTAGATATGAAGTACAACCTACGACACGTCACATGTTTTGTATTTTTTTATCTCATTTTCTGGCCATTTGCCGATTTGATATATCTTATCTAGCGTTGCCAGGTGTTCCGCGTAAATCTAAGCTCTAAATGCTCTGGACACCACAATTTTCTTACAGTTTATTTCGACATCCTTAATGGCAGATACTAGATAAGGTGAAGTAAAGTACTTTACATAGTTGCCAACCTCCCGATTTTTTTAATAGCAGCAAATTCTTACAAAAATGCTAGCTTTATTTAACCCCTTGACTGATTTGCCCGAACGCCGTTCGGGCAAAAAGAGTTTGTTACCTTCGATACAAAAAACTTTTTTATACCACTTAATTTTAACTGTAATCTTTGGTTTGTTAAATGGCATAACTTTTCCGATTGTACAAAGCCAAATATTTTAGTAAACAAAAAGTGACGACGAGTCCTTATTTTTAATTTAGTATGTCAAAAAAAAAATAACCAGTTAACCCCTTAACAGTGACATTTGTTTTCTTACAAAAAAATTAAAAATGGGGCTGGACACCACTTTTTCCATACTAAAATATTTACCTTACTTAATCGAAAAATATCTGACAATCAATAAAGATAAATTTACAGTTACAAATTAGTGGTATCAAAATGCTTTTAATAACGAAGCAAGCAAAGTGTTCTTACCCGAATCCAGTTAGGGCCACCCTGTTAAGGGGTTAATTGCAGAAATAGTGCGATTGTATAAAAATATTGATTTAAAAAAAATCAGAAAGTTGGCAACTATGACTTTAAAATAAAGGTGTTCAGAGCATTTGAAGCCCCGATTTACGCGGAACACCTGGCAATGCTAATCGTATCGGTCATTGAATCCATGTTGATCACCATAATTAAAGATTAACATGTACTATTCCGAGTAGAGTGGTTTTCTTTCTTTGATTAGCAAAGCCTTTAGTCAGATCTATATACGGAGGTCAATAAAATCATAGTATTACTTGATTTGAGACTAGACAAGTTAAAAACATTTGTCTTTTTAAATTAAGTAGACTTGTCTTTTTAAGTCTTAATTTAAGTAGACTTGTCTTTTTGTCTTTTTAAATCTTAATTTAAGTAGACTTGTCAGTGAAGTTGAAAAATAAAATTTGAAGAATGACATTAAACATTAATATTTGGAATCAAATTTACTATAGATACTGGAGATAAGTATACCACTTCGTCTTAATTGCTCCTGTAAATATGCTAGATGAAATCTGCTTGTAGCATCTGTAAACATATTACGTCACTGCTTTTGTTCATCGCCAAATACTAAATATCTTCTGAAAGTTTTCCTTTTGTTTCATAATTAACAGAGCATTATTTTATAATTTGTTTACGTTATTCAGTAGCTGAATAAATTTGTATGCAATATGTATGCATAGAGAAAAAATGATTTTTTAATAAAGATTCAAAATTTAACGTCGAAGTTCATATAAACTTGGAGCATCATATTGCAAGCAAACTTTTCAATTTTATTAGTTTTGAGTGAATCTTCTATGCAGTTGTGAAAACTTCTCCGATACGATAATTTTAATTTATTAAATATATAAGAGCCATCTTTGCTCAAACAATTGTTAATTAATCATAAAAGAAATTTACTATTATAAAAAAAATACTATATGTTTTTCAAGACTACGAAAATCATAGATAACAATAAGAAGCTACTTCACTGTAGCGAAAACACCCTCTCACTGATGTTAATCCTGGGGAAGAAATTTATTTTTTAATATCTCGTTCGCATTTCAATATATTTAAATGATTTCTTTTGTATTGAATACCTGAGGTCGATCTCTACATAGACCATCTTTTACTTTTTTCAATTTTGTTTGTGTGTGTGTGTGTGTGGGGGGGGGGGGGGTTACGAGAATACTTTCAATTTAAAAACCGGCTCCGAAAATCCAAGTATCCTAAAAAAAAACCTGTAAACAAAACCGATAAAGTAAAAAAGGGCTTTTGTAGAGATCGACTTCAGCTATCCAATGCAAAAATAATCATTTAAAAATATTGAAATGCGAACGGGATATTTAAACATATTATTTCCATAGGATTAACTTTAGCGAGCGGTTGTTTTCGAGTGAGTGAATTAACTCCTCAAGCCATAGAATTCTACATTTTGGTATTCTTTCGAGTGTAAAATAAGTACGAGTTCAAATTGTTTTAAAACATAACAAAACAATCAAGGCAAAAAGGATCTAGTTAAATTCGGAAATTCCCATAAAAAAAGGGCTCTTTTCGTTGCTATGTATTTCCATTATTAAATTAAATATTTTGTACGTAAATTTCCCTAAAAAAGTTGAATAAGTACTTAGGACACATAAACTATAATTTTATAATTTGCCATCAGTTCACTGAAAGCAAGTAATTTTAAGGGGTCAGGCACCCTTTGAAGTAACAAAATACATGAAAAAGTGGCCTCTATGAGAATTGCATTTACCCTATAACAAGATTCGCACACTCCTTGGAATTTCCAAGGACTCTGGCACCACTACTAATGATAAGATAATTTTCATTTAATTTTTAAAACCCAAAATTCGCAATCACCGCCTTTATTCGCAGGTTTTGCCATATTTTTCTGCAGTTGAATAATTGGAAAATAAGGTTAAAATTTAGTGGTAAAATTGTGGGAACCGTGTATTAACTAATTCATTTTTAAATATAAAACTTGAAACACATAAGAAAGATTTATTTTATCAATTAAAGTTCTCAAAAAAGTATACACACATACATATTTTTAAGTTTATTTTTAAATATAATGCAATTTTTTCTAAAGAAATATTCTCGCGTGCATTGCGCGCATGAATTTACACACATGAAATTCTAAATCCAGCTAAGATTTTTTTTTAAATGAGTAGAGACATAATGTGTTCTCCAAATGGTCTACAATAAAACAAATAAAATGTGCAGATCCCGAGAAAATTTCTTTTCCGTAGAAATTCGAAATATCGAGATTTTTTTTTCATACAAAAGTAGTCCTGAATTCATTTTGTGCCTCTATATGTTTAATACATTGAGCGAAAATTTCGTGAAATTCTAGGCAATGATTTTTCAGAAATCGTGCACGCAATGACCAAAATCGATGTTTTGAGAAAATTAACTTTAAAGATTTAATCACCCCTTGATCATATAAAAAGAGCTCAAAGTGTTTTAGACATAACTTTTCTCCCAAAGGGAATTTTTGAATGGGGTTTGTTTTTAAATGTTTCTAAAGAATCATATTTAATTATAAGGTATTTTTAATTAATTTTTGGACATTTTAAAAGGTACCTGACCCCTTAAGTGAGGATTTTCTTTAATCTGAAATGCGTCCTGTTGATATACTGTTGAGTTTTCGGGGTGTAGGTACTTAGATATCATTGGACAAGAGTCTATGGTAGCGTAAGTTACTAAAATCTAAGTCCTTTATTTAGAACAATTTCTCGATTAAATATGAATATTTACAAGTTAAACACTATTTGTTTGGGTTCTCGTCATTATAACAGGATAAACAGTTCCATCAACGGGCTGCTTCCACAGATATAGTTCTTCAATCGGAGAGAAGACTGATCGGACGACCATCTATCTCATCTCCTCGCTTCGCTCATTCACCACTAGGTCCAGCAAGACCTCCTCGCCAGCGTCCTCGCTCTCCCACTTCTCAACTTCTTCTCCCTTCCTCCCGCGTTGCCACCTCGCCTCTCTCGAAGGCTGAAAAACCCGGTCCTAGGGAAAACTAGTCTTTTTCCCTCTTAGCCATTGCCACCGCCTATTTCTCGAAGGCTGAAGCTCGCCGCTCTAGGAGAAATGGTCTTTTCTCCCCTTAGCCGTTGCCACTGCTCATTTATTGGACGGCTGAAGCTCCTTCTTTCTCTGTGATTCCACGGAATGTTCAACTCGCGCCGGAACGAAATTGTACTGTCTTCTCCATTTATATTTCTAGCCTTGATGGCACTATGGCTTTGTTCAGAAATGACCGATGAGATTTAGCGTGGGAAAGTTTAGAAGATCCTTTCAGAGGAATCTTCTCTCGAATAATAGTTCGTGAATAAATAGTCTTTAGGGGTAATTAGTAAAGTTCTTACAGCAATCCCCCCTCCAAGAGAGATTTTTCACGTAGCTGGAAAATCTATAGTGAAGTCAGTGTTACACTCAAAATTCGTTCACCACAGTGGTTCATTATTCATTTTTTTCTTTTGTACTAATCACATATAAATTTACACACTTTTCCAGGAACATTATTATGACAATTGCAACAATATATACAAAATGTAAATTATTTATACCTTATGATGCAAGCACCTTTTTTTTGAGAATTATATACAATTTCCCTAAATTTATTCAACCCTACTTAAGCAATCAACATGCACTATTTCTTTCCCCGGACGGTGCCTGATTGTATAATGATAAGGCTGAAGTATCAAGGACCAACGGATTAGTGGCAGATTATTTCCAGCGTTCTTTTGAAGCCAAATTAGAGGGTTGTGGTCTGTCTCGATATTAAACTTCTGGCCGTCTAAATAATGCCTTAATTTTTTTATCGCATATATTATAGCAGCACATTCGTTCTCGCTCGCAGAAAACTTTCGCTCTGGAGGAGTGAATTTCCTACTGAGGTATATGACTGGGTGTTCTTCACCATTTACGCGTTGGGCCATTATAATTCCTATACCGCGGTCAGATGCGTCACTCTGAATTATGAATTCCTCTGCATAATTTGGCGCATATAAAACCGGGTTTTCGGTCAATTTCCTTTTTAAAGTGAGGAAAGCTTCTTCCATCTCTGGCGTCCAACTAATTTTAGCCCTACGTTCTTTCCCTTTCAAAGGTTCTATTATTGTGGCATAATTTCTAATATATCTAGAATAGTTCCCCGACATCCCTAGAAAACGGCGTATTTCGGTTTTCGATTTAGGTGCTGGAAATTCCGTTATCGCTTGTATTTTAGACTCTGCGGGGGTGCGCCGTCCGTCGCCCACCACATGTCCCAAATATTTGACCGTACGCTGCGCAAATTTGCACTTAGATCATTTTACTTTTATTTTGGCTTCCTTGATTCGATCTAAAACTATTCCTAGATGTCTCATATGTTCATTCCAATCATCGGAAAATATGGCCATATCGTCTAAGTACGGGAGACAAAAATCTTCCAGGCCTCTAAGTAATGTACTCATAAATTTTGAAAATCTATAGCTCGCTCCTGTCAACCCAAATGGCATCATGATCGGAAGAAATGAGCCCCAACTAGTCCCGGAAGCTGCTATTTTCTGAGCTTTCGGCGTCATAGGGATCTGCCAATAACCCTTCGTCAAATCCAAGGTAGTTATGTAATTGGCCCTTGCCACTCGTTCGACTCTCTCTTCTATGTTAGGTAAAGGAAAAACTTCGGGACGAGTTATTGCGTTAATTTTCCGATAGTCAATGCAAGGACGAGGATCTCGCCCCGGGGCTTCTACAAGTATCATAGGAGAATTATATTCCGACTCACCCTCAATTATCACTCCTAATTCTAGCATTCGCTTTATCTCTGCTTTTAAAATTTCCGTTTGTCTTGGTGAATTTCGATAAGGGCGAAGCCTTACGGGTACATCGCTAGTCAACTCTATGTCATGCTCAATTAAATCGGTTTTTCCCGGGTCGTTAGAGAAAACATCCCTCCTCCCCCATAAAACTTCAGCTAACTCCGTTATCTGGTCTGACAAGCACCTTTCTCCTAAAGCACTGTCTGTCACTATTTTTTGGAAATCGTATTCTTCCGGGGTGCTAGTTAATTGCGGAATCTCTAAATCGTATTCGTTTCCATTGGGCTCATAATGTTCTTCCATGACTAAATTCACTAACTGTTCTCTTTGAAGGTAGTGTTTGAGTAAATTTACGTGATAAATTTGAGAAGGCGTTCTACGATGAGGTAAATTTACTATATAATTCGTTTCCGAAACTTTCTTTTCCACTGTGCCAGGACCATTCCAACTAACAGAAAACTTATTGGTTTTATTCAACGCTAATACCAAAACTTTATCACCTACTTTAAACTTTCTCTCTACCGCGTCCCGGTCATACCACTTTTTCCTTTCATCTCTAGTTTTAATCATAGTTTCGATCGCTAATTCCTGACATCGCTTCATACGGTTTATTAAATCGAATACATATTCAGTGACTAAGCTTTCCGTAGGATCTCCTCCTTTCCATTTTTCGTATAATAATCTTTCAGGGGTTCTTAGATTTCTACCATGCACTAGCTCTGCGGGGGAAAAACCAGTGGAGTTGTGGGTCACGGTACGTAAAGCCAGTAATACGTAGGGAAGATTTTTTTCCCAAGAATTCCCGGCCTCGAGGCACAAAACTTTCAGTAATCTCTTAACTGTTCTATGCCGCCTTTCCACGGCTTGACTTTGGGGCCTGTGTACGGACGAATGTACCACTTTTATCCCAAATTTATCCAAAAATGTACTCGTGAGCTCACTTATGTAGGAACGTCCGAGATCAGATTGTAGTTCAAAAGGGAAACCCAATCTGCTGAATACTGTCGTCAAAGCGTCAACAATCGTCACAGAGCGCAAATCTTTTATAGGAATCGCCTCGGGATACTGGATACACACATCGCTGTTAAAAGATAACTGTTTCCGTTCTCGGACAGTGGAAGAGGGCCCACTGTGTCTGTGCACAAACGGCTGAAAATACTAGTAACAATCGGGACAGAAACTAAAGGAGCTTTCTTTTGTTCGCCTGGTTTTCCAATTTTTTGGAATGGGTCACAAGTTTTAACATAGGATTCAATTTCCTCGACCGCATTTGGCCAAAAATAATTCCTAAATATTTTATCTTTGGTCTTTTTCATGCCTAAATGACCGCCTACATTATCATGGCATAAAGATAAAATTCCTTTCCTGAACTTTGACGGGACCACGATTTGCTCCCTCTCTAATGCCGTATGGTCTGTTGTCTTTCTGATCAATAACCCATCTTTTACCTCAAAACCTGATTTTTTTTCGTTTGCCTTCAGCCTTACCAATTTTAAACTATCATCTTCCCTTTGAGCCTCTCGTAATTTTTCCCCGCTAACGCGCGCTAGACCTGTCTCTGGTTCTTCAGCGTTTGTCTGCAGTAGAAAGCAGTGCGCCTGATTTTCTTCTCTGCTCCCTGCATCTCTTTCGTTTCTCCTCTCAGGATCCGGGGATTCTAATTCTTCCGAATGCGTTTTCCCTGCCGAACAAAGATTCTCGCTCGCACCCGCCGTAAGCTGCGCTTTCATCGGGCGAACCTCTTCCGGGTTTTTCTCCCCCTCTGTTTCTCTGAGTTGATTTGTTTCACTTTCGATTCCGCGGCGTGTCATTTGTCGCGTCATTATGGCACTGATGCAATGCGGATTTAATTTATGCTTATCAATCAACTGTTGAGTTTTATTTCCTAACAAAAAATGGTTCATGTCGGTATCTTTGTCTACCGTTGCTGCTTTCGTGAGTATTTTCTCGCCAGCACTTAGGTCTATTTCTACTTCCACAACCGGTAAACAACGAAGTTCATAATCAAGCGCCTGTCGGACCCATACTTTTTCTCCTGTCAACTGATCCGTTGTTACATCGTGGGCCGAAATGAGGTCCAAATTTGAGCCGGTATCCCTTAAAATTCTCATTTCCTTCCCATTAATTAATCCTAGGCTAACATATGGTTCGAATGCCTCCTCTATATCCGCGGGACCCGCTACATGATAAACTGACTCAGCCTTGTCTTTCTGTTTTAGCTCCGGGCAAGAATACTTGTAATGGCCGGTTTTTCTACACAAAAAACATGTAATCTCTTTCTTTTTATCGAATATTTCATCCCGACTTTTAGGGGTATCTTTAATTCTCCAATTATTCTTTATTTCTTCCGTTTTAAGTTCCGTTTTTGGTTTACTCGCAAATTTATTCCGCTCGAAAGGTTTGGGAAGGTTTTGAACTTTCGGGGGCCCTAGTCGTTTCATAGTTTTCCTAGCCAAATCATACGCATCTAATTTCTTCGCCAAATCAAATGGAGTGATTATCGTACTCCAAACATCAATGAAATGATGCTTCGTTTCTGGATTAACCTTTCTTTTTAACTGATCTGTGATTATTAGCTCTCTCAGTTGGTCGAAATTTCCCACTCCTAAACCGCTTAACCATTGATCAAAGTAATTGGAAGCCTCATATACGTAATCTTTCCACGTTTTGTTTTCGGGCTTTTGTGTCGCAACAAATTTTAGTCGAAAGTCTTCTGCTGAAAGCTGGAACCTTTCTAGTAACATCTTTTTTACATGATCAAAATCGTCGGAACATGCGGGTGGTTCTCTCAAGATAAGCTCCCCCAGTTCCGTCGGCAACAATCCTAGTAAATGCGTAACCCATTGACTTTTCTCGATTTGGGCTTTCTGCGCTTGTCTTTCGAATAAACTGAGATAGATTGATATTTCGGACTTATCGGAGTCGAATTTGGGCAGGACTGATTTTAAAGATATTTTCGGCTCTCTCTCATTTTGGCTAGAAGCTAAACTAAACTCATCTGGTTCCCGTTCTAACCTAATTCTCGACAATTCATGCTCCCGCTCCAAAGCCTTAGCCTTTTCTTCCCTCTCAAAGGCCTTATTCCGCTCTCGTTCTAACCTTTCTTCATTTTCTCTCTCAACCCTATCTTTCTCTAAGATTTTTAGCTGGGCTAGTGCTAAAGTTTCGTCATAGTCCTCTGCTTCTTCGAGTTTTTTAATAAATTTGGCTATATTATCCGACTCTTCTATGCTTGCGCCGAATTCAATAGCTAACTCTTTTAGATCGCACTTTTTCTTACCCGCAAACACTGACATGTTTCCTACTAATTAACAGTAAAAAATGCTATGCCAATCATGCAATTATCAACTTAGAAGCCTGTAAATATTTCCCTAGTTGTGGATAATCACAAACTCTCGCGACATAAAAAATCACAACAATTTCAATAATATTAACCCTAGATCTACCGGGAATTTTATTCAAGTTTTAATAAAACGTTCTACACCAGAATTTTTATTTAAAACTATTTAACTTATTTATTTACCTTATTTTTGTCTGGTTTATATACTTAGTTTATTTTAAAGAAATTTCTGGTTTGAATGAATATTTTGTATGTACCTGTCGGGTCCAATGGACCCGTCTGGTAGACGGAGGGTTAATATGATAAACAGCCTTATCATTAACCAACCAAGTTTTCATATATAACTTTATATATTCTTTGGTATCATTTCTTTTAAGTAAATTGCTCAGAAAGTCTCTTAAATTTTGAAAACATACATTCTGAATAAAATTCACATACAAAACAGAATTCAAATTATTTTCATTCAGGGCATCCAACGATGCGCCACCTCTCATAAGCAATTTAAATTATCCTCACTGAATTATTAAACTTTAGTACAAGTAATACTTATTTAAAAGAGTTTTAAGGAACTTTAGAAAATTAATATTTACTTAAATTTCTTAGAATTCAGTTGGAAATATTTCACAAAATGTTATTACCAAAGTCCTTACTTCCTAAACTCTATTAAATATACAATGATTAAAAAACATGTTTGTTATTAACTATACTATTTCGATTAAACCTCTGTAATGAATCAAATAAAGAGTGCTAACCTGAGATATTGTTGATTGCTCTTCTGACTTCCGTCTTAGACTGGTACAGCTCCGGTCATCCGTAGGCTAAACCATCCGGCGGGCTCGACTTCCCTGCCTTCGGGTGTCTCTCGTCTCTTGCACGGCGTCGGATTGCCTTGGGTCTGGAATCCTTGCTGGATTCGCCGAAGACTCTGCTCTGGGGATCAAGGTCTCCTTTCTACCCTCCGTCTGTCGATTTCGGATCTCCGGAACGTCTTGCGTCTCTTGCACAGCGTCGGAATGCCTTGGCTCTGGAATCCCTGCTGGGTTTGCCGAAGACTCTGGTCTGGGGATCAAGGTCTCCTTTCTAATCTCCGTCTGTCGATTTCAGCTCTCCGGAACCTCTTGCACGGCGTCGGATTGCCTTGGCTCTGGAATCCCTGCTGGATTTGCCGAAGACTCTGGTCTGGGGATCAAGGTCTCCTTTCAAACTTGCGGCCTGGTTGCGGCCCTTCCTGTTTTTTGACGAACTGTGATAGATTATATTCACCAGTTCTTAATTCTCTTTAGCTGCCACCACTGTAGGGACTTAGATATCATTGGACAAGAGTCTATGGTAGCGTAAGTTACTAAAATCTAAGTCCTTTATTTAGAACAATTTCTCGATTAAATATGAATATTTACAAGTTAAACAATATTTGTTTGGGTTCTCGTCATTATAACAGGATAAAAAGTTCCATCAACGGGCTGCTTTCACAGATATAGTGCTTCAATCGGAGAGAAGACTGATCGGACGACCATCTATCTCATCTCCTCACTTCGCTCATTCACCACTAGGTCCAGCAAGACCTCCTCGCCAGCGTCCTCTCTCTCCCACTTCTCAACTCCTTCTCCCTTCCTCCCGCGTTGCCACCTCACCTCTCTCGAAGGCTGAAAAACCCGGTCCTAGGGAAAACTAGTCTTTTTCCCTCTTAGCCGTTGCCACCGCCTATTTCTCGAAGGCTGAAGCTCGCCGCTCTAGGAGAAATGGTCTTTTCTCCCCTTAGCCGTTGCCACCGCTCATTTACTGGACGGCTGAAGCTCCTGCTTTCTCTGTGATTCCACGGAATGTTCAACTCGCGCCGGAACGAAATTGTACTGTCTTCTCCATTTATATTTCTAGCCTTGATGGCACTATGGCTTTGTTCAGAAATGACCGATGAGATTTAGCGTGGGAAAGTTTAGAAGAACCTTTCAGAGGAATCTTCTCTCGAATAATAGTTCGTGAATAAATAGTCTTTAGGGGTAATTAGTAAAGTTCTTACAGGGGATTTCGTAAAAAGCGTTGAATTGCAGTTTTGTTGTTGTTGTTTCTGTTTTTTTTTTACTTTCTTCTATCTTTACGAGAAGAAAATTTTGGATTCATAAAAATTTTCGAATCCGGTTTTCGACGGATTTACATGTTTTAGGAGTCAGAGAACCATAAAAACATATTTTTACAAAATGTCTGTCTGTGAGTCTGTCTGTCTGGTGCTGTGTCTCAAGAACTAATGCACGGATTTTTATAAAACTGCAGATTCCGTTAGTCCTTGATATAAATTAGTACTGTTTAGTTTTTAGTGTAAATTGCCCAACAGGTGGCGCTGCTATGTAGATTTTTTTACGATTTCCGCAATAGTTCTGCCTCAAAAACTAATGCACGGATTTTCCTCAAACTTTCGATTCAGCTACAACTTGACATAAGTTGTTGCTGATTAAATTTTGGTGTAATCACTTAACCGGTGGCACTGATATGCTTTATTTTTTAGGAAATATTAACAGGTATGAGATAAAAGAAAGTTTCGGTATTGCCACATCCGACTATTTTTCGTTATAAAATCATCAACAGTTGGAATATTGTTGGAGAATTCGAGCAACTCATAAAGCTACTGAGTCGCAGGAGTTGCCTTTTTTTCATATAAATTTTTTGAGGGAGGATTATATCCTTTTTTTTAGCAGAAGCTTGTGCGTGGCTTTTCCTGAATTGAGGTTTAGTTAACGCCTTGAGGGGCAGTGGGATATATTTTATACCACCTACGATTAATGAAGATTTACACCAGAAAAATTTTATGAAATTTTGCTTTTCTAACTTTGGTGGAAAAAAGTCATAAAATTACTTTTCCTTATTTTGAATTATTTTTTTTTTAATTTTCCGGTGGGAATTCAGCATTACACAAACGTAATTGCTTGCCCCTCAAGGGGTTAAGGATTATATTACGTCCTTTATAGTTGAAGAGGTAGAGAGATCGCAGTTACATCATTATCTAGGATACTTAAGATATTAAATCCTCTACATGCGGAGGTTTCTTTGATTAATCAGTACCTAAGGATCTTAGGGGCCATCTAACGGCAACTTTAATAGAAATTTCCGTATCGGGTGCTAGGTATTGCAGGATGTTATACGGAAGCTTGAGGAGAAATTCTGATATGAATTGCAGCTAACTTAGCTTAAAATTATCGCTCTACAACAATAAGTTGGTAAACTCAATAATATTAGCTACTTGCGTAACCATTATAGGGTTTTTTCTGACAATTTGCTGGGTGCGAGGGACTTTCTTCATTAATTGAGTCCTCTTTCTGGGACTCGTATTCCATGGGGGTAACGGAAATCTCTTTAGATTGAGATGGGACAGCGCTATTTAATGGGTGATTTTTTTTTCTTTTTTTTTTTCGAACTAGCAACTTTAGGAAGTTGCTTAGATTTACGTTTTCTTGGCTGTGTACGCTTTTTCATGTTTTTAGATTGTGTGGGGTTTTTTTTTGTGGTTTTTTGGTTGAGTTTACGTTGTGTGGTTTGGTTGTGTTCCATTGTGTTTTGGTTTGTCTTTTGGTTGTGTTGCTATTTAATGGGTATTTTTTTAAAACATGCAACTTTAAGAGTCTATTTAGATTTACATTTTTGGCTGTGTACATTTTGTGGTTGTGGCGCGTTTTTTGGCTATATTTTTTGGCTATGTTTTTTGCTGTGTTTTTTCCTGACGATTTACTGTTTGGGAGGGACCTCATGAATAATTGAGCCCTCTCTCTTGGACTCGTCTTCCATGAGGGATAACGTTAACCTATTCAGATTTAGATTGGATAGCGCTATTTAGTGGGTGGATGTTTTTTTTTTTGAACTAGGAACTTCAGGAGGCTATTTAGCTTTACTTATTTTGGCTACAAGTGTAGAGTCATCATCAGTGTTCATAAAAGCACTAATATTATTTTCTCTTTTTTAACTGAACTATTAATCATAAGCTAAAGAGCTTGCAACAAAGTAATTATAAATATCACGAAGACACAAGACGGATTATCAAAAAAAGGTTTTTAAATATTTGTTTATAATTCCTTGTATGTTTTTTGCGCGCTCATACTTGTTAGATACTTCAACATACGACTGGGTATAAAGTAGATCTGCTACTATAAGACCCCTTAAACATTTGAACTGTTTCGCACTGTCATGTGTAAATCAAAAATAATTATTTAATTTTTCTAGTGATAATTCGTAATTCCTGAATAACAAAACAACTGATTGATGGGCACTGTACTGACCTTGAAAGCAATTCCTGTTAAACTTCTTGTGTTTTACAATAAAAAGGGGCATGCACCCGGACTTTTAGCTGTCACATACATGAAAACTATTAGCTCATGAAAAAAAACATTTATCTTATTTTATATGCCAGATTCGGCCATATTGGTCACAAAGTATCACTTTTCCAAACATGGAAATATGTGATAAATTTATATATTTTTTAATTTGAACTTATTTAATTCAAAACAAGACTTGCATTATCAACAGAAGAGATTTGATAGCCTTTTCCAGTACGTTTCTGGAGCTGACCACTTTTTATACCACTTTTTTTTATAGACATCTTTGTCTTGTTTAATCGCATAGTGTCTGCATTAAACAAAACAAATTATTGGGTTCAAAAATTATTATTTTCAAAAATCCGGAGACCTAAGGCTTTGACTTTCATACAATATAGAAGACTATCAAATTATATGCCTATAACAATTGCATAGCTACCAACTACTCAAAATATTTTGTCGCCGTTATTTCTAACTAGTAATCGTCACCTTATTTAATCGTAGAATTTGCGAAATAATAATGCGAAGATTACTATTCGGAAACAATGATTAAAAAAATTAAAGCGCTTGCAGCTACGCATTTGGGAAATATCGTAAAAGAAATTAAATTAAAAAATTAATTAAAATTTCTTCAGCTCGCCTGAAATATGCAAAATGTTAGTAACACGTGCATTAGAAACCCATAAATAAAATAAAATATAGGATCTATAAAACATCCGAATCTATAGTTCATATCAAAAAACGCATTTAAAAAAAAAATTTGAGAGTACGCAATAGAATAATGTACTGTATTTTAGTTAAGTGACACGTCCGCTTAATCTGAATATAAAATCTTAATTATGTACCTGTAACACTTTCACTAAGTATTTACTTAGTTTCGCAACTTTTAACTATTCTTGTTGTTAGCAACTGAGTTATTATCTTATCGCTAGTGAAAATATTGATTGATGCATTGATTTACTTATAAAGCTACCTATAAATTAAATACACAAGCACGCATACGCAAATGTGTATGTATGTATATAGTAAATCAATCTTTAAATGAGTTCACTCCTTTGGATGAATGAAATGAAGAGTATATTTGTATTAACTCTCTACTGAAATAATTATTATGATACACATAAGCATATATAGAACTAGATATACACGCAAACCTGATCGACCCTGACTTACACAATTTGTATCCCAAGGTGCATCATAAATTTCAGGATCGCCCTGCTTTCATCTACATACCGATTGCAATTATAGTGTATGTATTTAAAGCTGATTTTTCATAACTTATAGACCGGGAGCCGGCAGCACAGATAACCCCCTTATCGATTTGGAGGCTGAAATTCCAGAATTAGGTAAAACTCGATTCCCATATTAATACGCAATCGGTCTGCCAAGTCATATCTTCGTGGGAAACACCTAAAAATCTGATTTTAGACTGGTCGACTCGTAGGTTTACCATTGCGTTTTCCTGCACCCAAAGGTATGAAAACATGGCGGACTGGGAGCAGGAAAATTCAATGGTAAACCTACGAGTCAACCGGTAAAATCGGGTTTTTAGGTGTTTTCCACCATGATAGGACTTGGCATACCGGCTGCGTTTTAATATGGGAATCGAGTTTTAGCTAAATCTGGAATTTCAGCCCAGTGTTGCCAGATTGGGGACTTTTTTCCCCCAGATGGTTGATTGTCACGGCTTTTTTGAAATAGAAATACTCGCCCTATTTAAAAACAGATTAAAAATTCTGAAAAAAAAGCGAATTATACTATTTTAAAAAAGTGGTGACAGTCAAATAATCTTAATTAAAAAAGTCCCCAATCTGGCAACACAGTTTCAGCCTCCAACTCGATGAGGTAGTTGTCTCCCGACGCCTTCTTGAATTTTGCAGAACAGAAAATTTTTCGGCACCAGTATTATCTTATAGAATATCTCTTCTTAAAAGAAAGTGAAATTCTGCGCGTTTAAGCTAGATTTATTTTTCAATAAAAAGATACTGGTAGTTTTCCTGGAGAAATAACGGTATCCGTACGAACCATGCGTCTGTGCTGTCGTCTCCCGGTCTATTACCAATGTTTGTGTGTAGCTTAGAAGGTTACTGAATATTTTAAATAATTTTAGCCTTTATTAACCCTTTCCGTCACAGGCAATTTTTGTTGTAAAATGATGAAATGATTGACTGACGCCGGAATTTAAAAACAACTTTTTTAGAAATTAAAAACGTGTTACTTTAAATGTTCATTGTAAAAGCAAAATTTTACTAAAATATTCTTGGTGTCGTTCCTAAGTTTGAAATTAAAATTAGGTATCCCGACCGGGCACACTGCATCGGAAGGGGTTAACCCTTATCGGCCTATGTCACTTCTATTTTTGTCAGGTATTCCTCATAAATCAGGGCACCAAATGCTCGGGATACCACTAATCTGTCATAGTTTATTTCGTTATCTTTATTAGCAGATAATTCAGCTATTAGATAAGGCGAAGAAAATTAAAATACTGGTGTCCAAAGCCTTTTGAGCCTCGATTTACTTGTTTCACCTGGCAACACTAGTCCCTTCCCACGTGACATCGGTACCAGCATCTCTTACACGGATTTTATTCAGTTGGTACCACTTTTTTAAGAAAGAGTTTTACTTGTACTTTGACATACAAATAGAATATAAAAATAAAATCATGTATAAAAAAGCTAGGATCCGATAAGGGTTAAATTCACAGAATTTAAAAACGTTATATAATAGTATAATAAAGAGAGCTTTTAATAAAAAATAAGTTGACTTGGGGAGGAGAAGAACTCTGCGACTGAAGCAAAAGTTAGCTTCTACGCATACATCCAATCATACAAAAAAGTATTAACTTTACTTATTTATTTATTCTATGCATTTTATTTATTTGTCCACAGAAGAAGAAAATGAAGATGATCCTCCAGGGTATCCTTCACCTTCACCAGAGCCTAAATTTCCAACGCCAGAACCGTCACCAGAGCCGGAAGATTACTGGAGACCAGATTCTTACCCACAACAGTAAGATGCTTAGAAATTCTGTACGCAGTAATTAAAAAAATATTTGTTTTAACCATTAGGTGACCCTGAAGTTCTGCAACTTGTAGGATTGCTGAAAAGGGTGATGAACGATCAAATTAACACATAACAAAGGAGAAATCGCGTTTTTATTTAATCAAACATCATTGACTAAGTGCGTTGCTTCTACCTTACAGAAAATCTATTTACATAACGTTATCCAGATTTTTTTTAACCCTTATAGGTCCTATGTCATGATTTGGCGTATTATCATTGGCGCCCAGCTAACACAATGGTTCTTGTTACGCCATTTTGAAACACAATTTACGAAACTCAGTCGAGATGATTCAAACCATATTCCTTGCTAAATGCACTTTTTACTGCGACAGGTATTAACGTTGTACCTCCATCGAATTCTATCGCTAAAATACAATTTCATTCCATGCCCTTTCGTACAAAATACATTCCAAGGCAAAATATCCTTTTCTTGAAAAGAAATCGTTGACCTTGTTCATCCATGCCGTACGAGATGAATGACGGGAAGGGTTGCAATTCAAATAATACCAACTGAAGCATGATTTGGCGTATTATCATTAGCGCCCGGCTAACACGATGTTTCTTGTTACGCCATTTTGAAGCACAATTTAAGAAACCCAATAGAGATAATTCAAACCATATTCCTTGCCGAATGCACTTTTTACTGCGACAGGTATTAACGTTGTATCTCCATCGAATTCTATCTCTAAAATACAATTTCATTCCATGCCCTTTTGCACAAAATACATTTCTAGCAAAATGTCCTTTTCTTGGAAAGAAAACGTTCACGTTGTTCTTCCAATGCCGTGCGACGTCAATGGCGGGAAAGAGTTGCAATTCAAATAATGCCAACCAACTAAAGCAAGATTTGGCGAGTTATCACTGGCGCCCAGCTAACATAAAAGTGCCAAAAATGTATTTCATTAAATATAAATTGGGTGATGTAATTACAATAAGCAGATTGTAACATCGATTACATATCATAAAAACCTAGTATGTGCAACAGTTTATGTGATACACCATTTTTATTGTGATTTTCAAATTCAGCACCAAAAAGTACATTAAGAACTGCTCAAATTATCGAAAAGAAAATTTTATTGAAGAACTGTTAAACTGTTATAAATTAATTTATTTTTTAAATAATATTTATCAAACTTTTTATAGCAGAAGTTTCGTTTGATATTTTACCATTCTGTAAAACAATTCTTACTTCTTTTATCATTAAAATAAATCAAGCCGTTCAACCATGTTAACGAAGGCAGAGCAATTGGGTGGAAAGGGGGCAGGGGAGAAATTTCTTAATAAGAATTTCAGAATCTGAAATTAAGTTGAAAGAACGAGAAATTTTGCTTCTTTAATTAAAATTTGATGCACCGCTAACTCCAGCGGTAAATATTGTATGCGGGTTTTTAAAAAAATCTCAAAAAAAGAAAATACAACAAATGTGTTTGTGACATGAATGCTTATTTCTTGGGCTTTAATTATCGTGCATCTGGCGCTGAATATTTTTAGAAAAAATAAAAGAAGAGTGAAAAATTAAAGATTTTGTTTGTACAAGTGTTAAAAAAGAAAAACGTACGTTTTTATAAAATAAATCAAGGAGTAAAGTTTCAGCTTTTAGTTAATACTCTCCATTTCTAATAATATGGAAGAACAGAATCTATAAAATTATATAATTTTTTCGAAATATATACTTTTATACATACATACTTTTTTCGAAACAAAATGAAGAATCATGCATTTAAGGGTTAAATGCACCTATTTACGAGCCAGATAGGGAAAAAAATGTTAAAATTTGTTGGCTAGTGTAATTTTTCCCTCCAGTCTATACTACCCATCCATTATAAGAGAAAATATAGATATTGTAAAACATGAAAATTCAATATTATAATGATGCAGCATGATTTCACTTACCAAAATTATGGCTCGAGTTACTCTATGGTTAAGAATATGGAAATAAACATCCAAGCTAAAATAACAAATAACTTGCGTCACCTGAAAGAGTACGTGAAAAATTGAATGATATCGATTCAGATCATTACATCATAAATCGTGCAATTTTGTAATATTCTTACTTATTTGTTTTGAAAATGGTTCGGATAGATCCAAAACATGTAAACAGTTAAATACTAAAACTATTTTTACCATTTTTAAAATTTTTCATCTTACAGCTTTTAGCGATTAAAGGAAACAAAGGCCTATTTTTAAAAAAATCACTATACATTTTATAAAACTAGTTTTGTTTCTTCCAAGCAATCAACCTTGTTGAAAAGAACAAAAAATACCAGAAAATTAAAATATTTTAGTAATGAGAATCTGATTACAAATAGCAAAAGCGAGAAATTTTGCCTCTCTAATTAAAATTTGATGCACCATTAACTCCAGTGGTAACTCTAGCAGCTGAGAAAATATACAAAAATAAAAATTTAACAAACGTGCTTCTAACGTAGATGCACATTTCTTGGACTTTAATTACGGTACATCTGTCACCGAATATCTTTTGGGAGAGAAGAAAAAAATACAGGAAATTATGCAAGACTTTATTTGTATAAGTGTTGAAAGAAAAAAAAAAGAACTTGTTTTTAGAAAGAATTAGAAAACTAAGGCTTGTGCTCTTAATTAATATTGTATATTTCTAATTATTTGGAAAAATAGAAGTCTAAAAATTAGAACTAGATTTGTAGTTACACATTGTTAAAAATATATACAGCATATTCCAGGTTATAAGGTGGACTTTTGAAACAGGAAAATTGATAAACAATTGCATACGCGCGTTACACGCTGTATATAAAAATGGAAGGTTAAAATGTAAGAAAAAGAAAAGTCAGAAAAATAAAATGTAACAAACGTGCTTGTAATGTAAATGCACATTTCTTAAACTTTATTTACGATACATCTGCCACTGAATATCTTTAGAGAGAGAAAAAAATACAGGACATTATACAAGACTTCGTTTGTATTAGTGTTGAAAGAAAAATGATCTTGTTTTATAAAGAAATCGAAATTTTGTGTTCTTAATTAATATTGTATATTTCTAATTATTAGGAAAAATAGAAGTTTAAAAATGAGAACTAGATTTATAGTTACACATTGTTAAAAATATGTACAGCATATTCCAGGTTATAAGGTGGAGTTTCGGAACAGGAAAATTGATAAACGTTTGCATATGCGCGTTACAAGCTGTATATAAAAATGAAAGGTTAAAATGTAAGAAAAATAAAAGTCAGAAAAATAAAATTTAACAAACGTGCTTTTAACGTAAATGCATATTTCTTGAGCTTTAATTACGATACATCTGTCACCAAATATCTTTAGAGCGAGAAAAAAAATACAGGAAATTATGCAAGACTTTGTCTGTATAAGTGTTAAAAGAAAAAAAAAAGCTTGTTTTATAAAGAATTCGAAAACTAAGGTTTGTATTCTTAATTAATAAGCATATTTCTAATTATTTGGTAAAATAGAAGTTTAAAAATAAGAACTAGATTTATAGTTACACAAAGTTAAAAATATGTACAGCATATTCCAGGTTATAAGGTGGACTTTTGAAACAGGAAAACTGATAAACATTTGCATATGCGCGTTACAAGCTGTATATTACAAGTAATATAAAAATTTTGTTTTTAAAGTCAATTCCTGCTTAGGTCATCAAAGAAAAATTGAATATAATCCCTTAAGCTAATATTAGTTTTTGTTGCATTAAAATATCTCAATTTGTTGATTTTCTATAAGCAAGTAGGTTTGCAATGGAACTCTACGGGAATTTGGCGAAATATTAGAGATATCGCCAAGTTGGCGTCACTTTTGGCGACTCATTTTGGCCTCCAAATTTGGCGATATATCGCCAAGTTGGCGACAAACTTGGCGGTATTTGGCGACAGAACAGGGTACCCCCTATGGTAACCCCTTTCTGAAAATACTTTCATTGATCTTCAATAACCAATGGCCACCATTTGTTTCCCATGTAAAACTAAAATTAATTAATTAAAATTTAATTAATTAATTAATATTTGAAAAAACTGTATTAGCATCAATTGCCATCCAGTACAAGTTTTAAAAAAAATTATTTCAACTTGATAGAATGAATAATGAGTATTTTATTAACGATTGAAAATTTGAACAAGATAAATATATAAATACTACGGGGCTCTGCCCCCTGCAAGCTACGCTCGCCAACCCCCGTTCAGACACTGTAGAATCTAAAAGCACGCTAATCTGATCCGTTTTAAAAAGATTAGAGAAGATTGAATTATAGTGAAAAAACCTGTAGCGATCTCCCTGTTTCCATTCAATTCCCTTTGATTGCAAAAATTTAAAGTAGAAAAAGTTGCTGTTAAGACATCCAATGGTTGTTTTCGTGTTTGGTTAAAGAGGATCAGTTAAACATTTGAAAAGAAGCTACAATAAAATGAATTAAGTAAACAGAGTCTTTGTCTCTCGGTATTTTTTAACAGCGTTATAAAACGATTGACACAATACAACTACTAAAATTTGCTGCTTTAACCCCTTCAAGGGCGGCGGTTCATTTTTGGACCACTTAATTTTAATTCTTAAATGCCACATTAGCATCAGAATATTGGGATGAAAATTTCCGTTTTATTAAGTAAGTGAACAAAAGCATTTTTGTATTTCGAAATTTGTTTGTAAATTCTGGTGCCATTCACTGATTTCAAGATTTTATGAACAGAAGTGCTTTGTCCGTGAAAGTGTTAGACGCATATTATTGTATTTATTATTTTAAAGTTTCCTTTTCCTTTTAATATTCACGTGTAAATACAATTTTCAGGACATAATTTTCAATATTTTCCTGCCTTTAACACGTACTCATTTAATAGTAATTTTAAAGGGGGGGGGGGGGTTCTGTTTTTAATAGTCACGTGAAAATAAATTTTTAATCGTTAGGAAATATTATTCTTTGCGCTGTTTTTTAAATTGAAAACAATCTCTATAATAATAGCCTAAGTCATGTGACTATCATCAACAGCTCCAGGCGGATCCCTTCGCTTTTTATATTCCAGGCGGCCATTTTGGTACTTTAAGGTTAGCCAGCCACAGGTGTGATAAGTCGCCGAATATTATTCTATCCCCATTATTTCGTTTATTTTATAATAGTCCAAGTCATGTAACTGCCATAAACAACGGGCTGATTCCTTCGCTTTTCATAAGAAAGGTTTCCATTTTGATTAAAGAATCAAAATTGTTTTTTCGAATAAAACTACATAAAAGTTGCCATGATCACAAAGAATTTCTGGTACTTTTTATGTTAGTCGGGTGAAAATCTCGCCAATAGCTTTTTTTTTTTTTTTTTTAACTCGCCAGTTAGCATTTTTTTATTTTTCGAGTGGTAAATTAAAGCGGTGCTTCTTGTTTATCCCATCGACCAAAAATCAGTCGCCAAGCTATAAGATTAAATGCCAATAATGGTTGATCGTAAATGTCACATTCACTTGACTTTAAGGAAGTTACACATGTTCACGACATCAAGTGATTTTTATTTCGACGTTTTATTTGTATTTTTATTAATGTTATACTAATTTATTTGTTCTTTTGTTATTTAAAATAAAAAAAATATGTCTATTTGTATAATTTGGCTATTTATATAATTTGGCGAAAGTGGTCGACGGGAGAAGTAATAACATTAAAACGTTGCTTTGAAGTGGAAATTAAATCTCATGATTTGTTGCATTGTCCCATACGCACCGGGTTTGGCGTGATTTTTTTTTTACGACAATTTTGGCGAAAACCTCGTTTTCAAATACCTTTCTAAATTATTTTCTATTATTTTTAAAATGAAATAACAATAAATAAATAAAAAAATAATTAATAACTATAGAACAAAACAATTTATTACATTTTTTTGTAAATAAAAAGAAAATAAATTCAAATAAACATTTTCTAATAAATAAGCAACAATAGCCGGGTTACCATGTCAGGCAAACTAACGCCATTTTGGCGCCAATTAGGTACCCTGTTGCGTATATGACATCTGTGTCTAATATTTTTCTTTTCGTTTCGTTTAAAAAAAAGAATAAAGTATTTTTATTTTTATTTTAAAGTTTTCAATTTTAAATGACTGTTTTGTATTAAATAAAATGATAATGAAATACAAATTGAATTCTGAATAAAAGTAACATGATGCATTTCTTAGCATACATTTAAGGGAGGCCAAACTCGTCGCCAAATTAATTTAAAACAACCTTTTCTAAAATATGAAAAAAAATATCTGTTATGATTAAAATTTGAGTTGCCATCATTAGAAAAAAAGTATTTAAAATTAGAAAAAAAAATTAATATTTCGAAAACTAATTCTAATACCAGTTTTGAGATCTGTGGATCAATACGGATTTTTGGTGTTAATTTCATCGCAAAGTATTCCATGTTTTAGGAGAAATCGCCGTGAAACGTAATGAGTTGTTTAATCAGTCGTTTCATAGAATCGTTACATAATTTCGTTTCAATTCGATTCATTAGGATTTTATATATATAGGGTAGAAATAAATAAATATAGGGAGAGTGTGAGCTAATAGTAGGAATTGAAAAATGAAAAGTTAAAATGTAAGAAAAAATTTAGCGAACATGCTTGTAACGTAAATGTACATTTCTTAAGCTTTAATTACGATATATCTGTCACGGAATATCTTTAGAGAGAAAACAAATACAGGAAATTATGCAAGACTTTGTATAAGTGTTGAAAAAAAAAAGTTCTTGTTTTTATAAAAAATTCGAAAACCAAGGTTTGAGTTCTTAATTAATACATACTTCTAATTATTTGGAAAAATAGAAGTTTAAAAATAAGAACTAGATTTATAGTTACACATTGTTAAAAATATGTACAGCATTTTCCAGGTTATAAGGTGGACTTTTGGAACAGGAAAATTGATAAACATTTGCATATGCGCGTTACAAGCTGTATATAAAAATGAAAGCTTAAAATAAAAGTCAAAAAATAAAAATTTAACAAACGTGCTTGTAACGTAAATGCACATTTCTTGAGCTTTAATTACGATACATCTGTCACCAAATACCTTTAGAACGAGAAAAAAAAATACAGAAAATTATGCAAGATTTTGTTTGTATAAGTGTTGAAAGAAAAAAAAAAAAGCTTCTTTTATAAAAAATTCCAAAACTAAAGTTTGTATTCTTAATTAATAAGTATATTTGTAATTATTTGGAAAAATAGAAGTTTGAAAATAAGAACTAGATTTGTAGTTACACATTGTTAAAAATATGTACAGCATATTCCAAGTTATAAGGCGTACTTTACACTGTTAAAAATTTGCAGCATTCTGTCCAGTCATTCGACTGTTTTTAGAAAAAACGGTTTCATAACCGTAATTTAACTATATTCTGACCATAAAATGGCTAATAATATGGTCAGAATAGTGTTAAATTACGGTTGTGTAGCCGTTTTCTATAAAAACAGTCAAATGACTGGACAGAATGCTGCAAAATTTTAACAGTGTAGGAAGCAGGGAAATTGATAAACATTTGCATGCGCACGTTAGACGTTGTACAAGGTGAGACCGAAAATAAAGGTGACTGACATCATAATAGTCACTGTATTATATATTTGCAGATAAATACCCCCACTGTTGTTCAAAGTAGTTCCCTCCGTCTACAATACACTTTTGACAACGTTCATGCAAGTTCTGGAAACTTTTGAAAAAGTCCTCCTTTGAGACTGTTTTAAGTTCCTTGGTAACAGCAGCTTGAATGTCGTTTGTGGATCATACAGCGAAACACAACATTTCATCTCTGGTGACTATGGACTGTAAAAACTGACGCGTCATCCTTGTCTGCTGCATTGATGAAGTCGCCGCAGGAGTCCATTCGCTGCTGTTTTTGTTCATCGCTTAAATAATGAGGGACAAACTTCGCACAAAGTTTCCATTTACCCGAATCCTTTGTCAATATTGTTCGGACGATTTCACGAGGAAGATCCAAATAGTTCGCCCTTATTCGGACGGACAAACGGCGATCTTGCAGCAATAACTTCCTTAATTCTTTCAGCATCTGACGTGGTTCTACTCGTCACCGGTTTTCCACTGCGATGCTCATGCTCATCCTCCACGCTTTCGCGACCTTCACGGAAACGCTTGAACCACTGAAATACTGTCTTGCGAGATAAAGATTCTTCGCCATACACACTTCGAAGCATTTCCAAGGTTTCCGTAGGAGTTTTACCCTATTTAAAAGATAATTTCATATTCGTTTTCTGCTCCATTAGGCAATGCACTACCACCTCTTATGTTCAAGCGACTGCACGAACAAACACTAACCAAGAAACTTAGCAAATGACGCTGAACTTTAACGTTACATATCGAAGATCGTAACGCGCATGTGTCCGATTGTCGGGCCGTTCTCATTTTCGAAAGGAGGGGTGAGTCACCTTAATTTTCGGCCTCACCTTGTATATAAAAATGAAAGGTTAAGATGTAAGAAAAGGAAAAGTCAGAAAATAAAAATATAACAAACGTGCTTGTAACGTAAATGCACACTTCTTGAGCTTTAATTATGATACATCTGTCACCGAATATCTTTAGAGAGAGAAACAAAATACACTAAATTATCAAGACTTTGTTTGTATAAGTGTTGAAAGAAAAAAAACAGCTTGTTTTTATAAAGAATTCGAAAACTAAGGTTTGTGCTCTTAATTAATATTGAATAATTATAATTATTTGAAAAAATAGAAGTTTAAACATTAGAACTAGATTTGTAGTTACACATTGTTAAAAATATGTACAGCGTATTCCAGGTTATAAGACGGACTTTTGGAACAGGAAAATTGATAAACATTTGCATACGCCCTTTACAAGCTGTATATAAAAATGAAAGGTTAAAATGTAAGAAAAATAAAAGTCAGAAAAATAAAAATTTAGCAACCTTGTTTGTAGCGTAAATGCACATTTCTTAAGCTTTAATTACGTTAGATCTGTCACGGAATATCTTTAGAGAGAAAAAAATACAGGAAATTATGTAAGGTTTTGTATATAAGTGTTGAAAAATAAAAAGTTCTTGTTTTTATAAAGAATTCGAAAACTAAGGTTTGAGTTCTTAATTAATATGCATATTTCTAATTATTTGGAAAAAATAGAAGTTTAAAATATGTACAGCATATTCCAGGTTATAAGGCATACTTTGGAAACAGGAAAAATGATAAACATTTGCATGCGCGCGTTATACGCTGTAATGTATATAAAAATGAAAACTTAAAATGTAAGAAAGGAAAAGTCAGAAAATAAAATTTTAATAAACGTACTTGTAACGTAAATGCACATTTCTTGAGCTTTAATTACGATACATCTGTCGCCGAATATCTTTAGAGAGAGAAAATAAAATCAGGTATTTATGGAAGATTTTATAAGTGTTGCAAGAAAAAAAATTGTTTTAATAAAGAATCCGAAAACAAAGATTTATGCTCTTAATACTTTAAATTTCTAATAACTTGAAAAGATAGAAGTCTAAAAATTAGAAATAAATTTGTAGTTACACATCGTTAAAAATACACTAGTGTGCAAAACTTAAGCAACAGTCAGAAAATGCTTATTTTTGAACACGTAAATACTCAAAAGAACATAATATAATTCAAATAGGAGAGCTACAGCAGAGCTAATCGATGTGACATCTTTTTCACGTCACACATGATCAAAAGTGTCACAGTCATTACGGTGAAACAAAATATGGCATCTTTTATTCGTCGCATTATTATTCTCAAATGGTCATCGTATGGTGAATCCGCTGAGAAATCACCGTGACTATTACTTGTGATGAGTCTCCAGGTGACACACCGCCCCCTGAATACTAGGCCTGAGCGCTCACACGAAAATGACACAAAAATGGCGGCTGCCGAAGGCGGATTTTTTTTAGCGTAGGTACGGTCCCTTAAATGGTAACACCAGTATTTTATAAAAGATTTCTCTACCTTGTTAATTCTCAGAAAAATGAAGCGGAAAAAACTTCAAAAAATTATTGGTAGGAATATTTAAGGGACCGTACACACGCTGAAATAAATCCGCCTTCGGCAGCCGCCATTTTTGGTCCAGCGCTCAGGCCTAGTATTCAGGGGGCGGTGGGTGACATTTCAATGAAGTCATCTTGTGATTCTCATGTGACTGTCATATGAAGAGTCATTTTTGAAGTTATCGTCAGCATTGCATTATGATGGGTCACCAAATAGTGTCACAATAAAGTCACGTGGTAACTTTCAGGTGATCCAGGCTCTACTGTGAAGTCACCATTGCACTCCTTTGTAAAAAGTCACCAGATGCTTTCATTTTCTGTCACTTGGGAACTCGTCACAAAGCAGCTATCATGAGGACTTTACAATGGAGTCCCCAAATGACGGTCACACGAGAGTCACATGGTAACTTCGTTGTAAATTCACCTTGTGACTCTTCACAAATCAGCACTCATATTAACTTTTCAATGGAGTGACCAAGTGAATGTAAGAATGTGACGAATGAAAGATATCACAATTAAGTTCATTGTCGTGACTGTGATTCTTGTGACCATTTGTGGTGTCAAGGAGAGTTTACATTGACTGGTTGTGCTATTAGGGCAGTATCTGCTTTCTACACTTGCTGTTTATAGAATTTTCTTTTGAGTATTCGTGTATTCAAAAATAAGGAGTTTGTGATTGTTGCTTAAGTTTTGCACACTAGTGTAAGTACAGCATATTCCGGGTTATACGTACTTTTGAAACAGAAAAATTGATAAACATTTGCATACGCACGTTACGCTGTATATAAAAATGAAAGGTTAAAAAGTAAGAAAACATAAGTGCAAGGATTGAGATTTCTATACTAACATGACCATTGTGTTTATTTTCTCTATAGGTATTTATCTGCTACTAGCAGGGCTCCCAAATGGTCCGCCATCTGAATACCAATAAATTTTAACAGAAAACTTTATGGTATTTTTGCGCTAGAATTAAATTTCAAAGGAGTTTCCGAGGCGGTTTGTAAAAAAATATCTAAAAAGAAAATTATTCTAAAATAATATTAGTATTCTGTTGGCGGACCATTTGGGAGCCCTGTACTAGCAAACCCCGTGGCTTTGCTCGCATAACAGTGGAAATATGCCAAGTGATATTCATATGTCTACCTTTTATTTAAAAATATTATGCATTAAGGAATAATTCAAAAATTACTATTTAAAACAGAGTTTAACTAAATCTCATTATTACACTGCATTAGGCAGAAAAGAGACTTAAATTAATAAAAAGAACTAAAACTAAATAAATGATAATTCAGAAAATATTTTGAAGTTTTTATGCTCATTTCATACGCTCATTTCAGTATTCATTTGAAGTTTTGAATAAACCGTTCTTAGTACGTACTTAGTATTTACATCTAAAAAATAACCATCATCTCAAATTCCAAGCTTCTTGTCTACCGATCTACCACCTCTCTGGTGGCAGTGGCACTATCATAAAATGCCTATGTTGAAACACAAACTGTCACCATTAATTTGGCAACATTAATTTTGAAATCGGTTTGGTATTTCCTAATATTCCATAAAAATGGTAATTCAGATTTTAAAGGCTTTTTTTAGAACATTTGTTGTTCCTCCTGCCAACCCGATGTGGTAGTGGCACTGGCATAAAATGTAACCTCTGTAGAATCAGAGACTGTCACCATTGATTCCCAACCATTACTTTTGTAATCGGTTTACTATTTCCTAAGATTGCATAGAAATTGTAATTTAGGACTTTTTTAGTACGCTTTTCGCCCCTTCCCTTCGCTTCACCTCTTTTAAATTTCGAATTTATTTTCGACAGTTCTTAGAGGGCAATTATATGTTATAAGTAACGACCATGTCATATTTAAAGCTTCTAGCCTCTTCAGTATCTCAGCAATCGCAATTTAGAACATTTTTTTGCTCCTGCAATTTACAGGTGGTAGTGACACCAATTTTGCAATAAAGCCTATGTTGAAGCAAATGCTGTCATGATCAATTTCCAACCACTACTTTTGAAATAGGTTTGCTGCTTTCTGAGTTTGCGTAGAAATCGCCATTTAGAATGTTTTTAGAACGCTTTTCGCGCATTATCACCCTTCGTAAATTTAGATTTTTTTTTTAGAAATGTACTTAAAGATCATTTGTGTCGTATAACTACCATGCCAAATTTCATGTTTCTAGGTCCTTTTCCTTCAGTAGAACAAAAATCGTATTTTTAGAAAGTTTTTTGCTCCTGTGCCGCCTTTGGGGTAATGGCACCGACATAAAATATAGCCTATATTGGAGCACGGGCTGTCACCATCATTTTGACACCATTATTTTTTAAATCGGTTCGTTACTTCCTGAGATTGCGTAAAAATCGCCATTTACAACGTGTTTCAGAACGCTTTTTCGCATTTTTACCTCCTTTAAATTTCGAGTATTTTAAGAAATGTTCTTAGAGATCATTTATATCTTATAAGTAACTACCACTCCCAATTTCATGTTTCTAGGCCCTTCAATAACACAAATATCGCCTTTTTAGAACGTTTTTTGCTCCTGAACCCCCTTTGGGAAGTGGCACGGATATAAGATATAGCCTATGTTCGAAGTGGGACTAACACAATCATTTTGATACCAATACTTTTGAAATCGGTTCGGTAGCACCAGAGATTACCTCGAACAAAAACACAAACAAACAGTTTTTACTTCTTTATAATATTAGTATAGATATAGGGGAGACTAGGGACGGTTGACCATACGGGAGGCTTGACCCAACCATCAATTTTCATGTTTAAAAGAATTTCAGGGTTTTATCAATAGGTGTCAACCAAAACTACTGGAATGCTCAAACAACAGTCTTCGTTTCATAAAAATAATCGAAATAGGTATGGAAAAAATCAATTGTGAGCGTTTTCAGCCTAAAAGTTGTGTGAGCTTTTTTCAAATAAATTATATCATAGAAATTTAAGTAAGTAAATTTAAAGTAATGCAGAAATATCGAGCTTTCATTCCAGGCATAAAGATTGTACAGTGAGTAACGCTTAACATAACAATGTGCTATTCTTTAGAAAAGGTCAATGTAAGGAGGCTTGACCCAGTCAAGGTAAGGAAGGTTGACCGGATGTTCAAGGCTCCCCTAAAGTGGTTTTTGAAATCTTTTATTATACACAGGTCATAATGAAAAGTTAATGGTTATCCTTCTATATATAAAAAAAAGTTTTGATTTGGAAATGGACCAATGAAAATCTGCGTAGATCATCCGATTATACTCCTATTAGATCGGCATCCATATTTTTTATGACCGGGGTCTTTCTTCGTTAATATTAAGAAAACTGTTTCATGCAAAAATATGAAAATCGGTGGTATTATAGGGACATGTTTGATAAACACGCTGAAGCAGACAGTTTTTAAATCGAATAATTATTTTAAGAAATATTTAATGTTAAAGATGGTCAAAATCGTTCCATTAAAAAAGTTTTATAGGAGAAAACTATATATAGGAATTTAAACATTTTTTGATCATTTTATACATTGGAATTTCCCGATGTGCAGACTGCAATTATCATTTTAATTTGACTCATTTTTGAGGATTTATTTCCATCTTAAATTCAAATTTTCAGCATTTCGAGACATATTTCTTACACATTTTAGAAAAGGGCAATTATTTTAAACTGTTGCCAATTTCAAAAACAGCGCAAAGAATAACATTTCCTTCAAATAAAAAATTTATTTACACGTGCTATTATAAACAGAAAAAAACTTTCAAATTAGAATTAAGTGATTACGTGTTAAAATTGAAGAAAATATTGAAAATTACATCATAAAAACTACAGTTACACGTGAATTTTAAAAGGGAAAGAAAATTTTTAAATACTAAATTCATTATTATGCGTTAAAAGTCACAAATTAAGGAAATTACGTCATATTTAAAAAGGCCAAATAAATAAAAGTTGGCAAAACATTTTTAATTAAAAAATATATTTGCATGAGACATTTATTTCATATTTCGAGATAATCTTTTCAGCTATTATCTTGTGAATTCTAAGACAGCGCAAATAATATTTCCTTTCTAATAACAAAAGTATTTTCATGTGAATATTAAAAAGAGAAAGGAAACTTTGGTGAAAATTACGTCAGATTTAAAACGATACATTTAAAAGAACTTTCTCATAGCGTTGCGAAAAAGTACCGAGAGACAAGGACTCTGTGTACTTCATTTTATATTAGATTACTTTCAAATTTTTAAGTAATTTTTAACACTTTCCAACAAAGTTGAAAAGTGTTATTGATTTCGATTTGTCTATTCGAGCTCTAACTCTCGTAAATATACTCGGATCGCATTAAAATTTTTGGTTATTGACGTTTAGCCTAGCACGAACCCTATTTCAAATGAAATTTGTAGCATGTTTAGTTCATTTACAGGGACAGTCAATAGCATTCCGTTACATTACTGCCAATGGAAAAAAATCATTTCAAATGAATTTTAAAGGTGTTACACCCTTTCGAACATAAAAAATATATGCATTTACGAAGTGCACTAAAATATGTAGAATATTCTGTAGCATATGCGGTGCAACGAATAGTTACTATTCATTTACAGGGCTACTCAAAAGAATTCCATTACAAATAGTATTGGGGGAAATTGTTTGAGGCGTATTTTAATTATAGAAATTCATATATAATAAAATTGATATTACATCGGTGAGGCTTACTTAAGTTATTTCATGTCTAATACGAAGTGCATAGCATTTACAGGAACATACAAAACATTTCAAACAAGAATTTTCTATCCGAAGTACTGTATATTAGCGGCGATGGCAGGGAATGCATTTTTAATTATGATATGCGCTTTTAAGTTTCACTATATTTAAGCATACTATATGGTGTGTGTAAATGTTATAGTTAATATGCAAGGCTACGCAAAAGAATTCGTAAAGGTTACTGAGCATGACCGTAAATTGCTGAAAGGAGGGTTTAAAATGTGTTTGCTGAACTGCATGTAGTTTTCTATGAAATGTTTGTAGAATATAGATAAAATGATATACAGGGCCACACAAAGAATTGGATACATGGCCGCCTATAGATGATAAATTCTGGAAATGCGATTTCAGTAATTTTAAGAGTGATTTAGTTTGAATTAAAGTTTAGCTAAATAGTGGCGTGTAATAAAGGTACTAGATAAACAACAGGGCTGAACAGAAGTATTCAAGTATGTTTCCATCTATTAGTATAAATTGCTGAAAGAGAGATTTCAACCTGTTACGTGTTTTCTTGCTAAACTAAATTTTCTATTATATGGTATATATATCAGCCTACAGATCAAATACAGGGCTATTCGGAAGAATTGAAATAAATATTCGGCTATGGATGGTAACTGCTGAAATCAGTTCATTAAATGTTTAGTTAATTATCTTATTTACCTTATTTCCCTAAATAACGAAGTTTTGTTAAAGCTTCCAGGGAGTGTTGGATAGTGTTTTATAATCTATGCCGTACGCATGATTTTTCTTTCTTGTTTTTAATCAAAGACGAAAACAGACATTGTATCTCTTAGCAGCGGCTGATTTCGTCTTAAAAATCTACAATCAAAGGAAAATGAATGAAAACCCGTTTACAGGGATACGTCACTGTTTTTTTCAAATTATAACTCAATCTTTTTAAGGCCGATGAAATTAGCATGCTTTTAGAATATGGGGTGTCTGAACGGGGGTTGGCGAGCGTAGCTCGTAGGGGGCAGAGTATATATAAAAAGTATATATAAAAGGATATATAAAAGGTAGTATATATAAAAGGATGTAAAAATTTATTCTGTAAAGCTTCAGTAAAATGGTGTGATCGGAAAAAAAAATGTTTAAAACTGACTAAAGAAAGATGTGAAAAATTGCTAGGAAATGGGAAAGTTGATAGGACCTTTTTTTGCCATTTAAATATTACTTACAATAGGTAAGTAGAAACAGTGGGAAAGACTAGAAAGCACTAGAACGGATGAGAAACAGTGGGAAAGACTAGAAAGGACTTGAACGGATGAAAGCAGCTGTCTTAACCCTTTCAGGGGCAATGGTATGTTTATAAAACCACTTAATTTTAATTCCGAAACGTCACAATGTCACCAGAATTTTGCTGAAATCTTTTTCATTTAATAAGTATGAGAAATATCGTCTTTTTCTTATTTCTAAATAAATTTGTTCGTAAATTCCAGTGCCAGTCATTTATTTCAACATTTTAGTACTGAAAGTACTTTGTCTCTTAAAGGTTTAAATCGTGTTAATGATAAGTTAAGTGCTCATGCGGCTGCAAAAGAACATTGCATCGATAGAAAAACTTTAGGAAGGTATGTGGACAAATTTCATCAGCGTGAATACAGTGAGAAGAAACCAAACTATGTAACAAATAGAGATTTCAGGTCAAGTGTCACAAAAAAATAGGACAAGGAGATAAAAAAAAAGCGGGACAGTGGTTCCTAAATTCTAACGTAATAACATGAAACACAATGAAAACGGGACCTGTCTCTAACAGAATACTGCCTTAAATGTTAAAATTTCATTTTCTCTGCTGTACAATTATACCTGCACAGACAAAATTTTGTTTTAAAAAAAAAATTCTCCTCTGACTTGCGATTGCGTCTCAAAGGTTTGTTTAAGCATCACATTTAAAAAAAATATTTTTTTATAATAATTAAAGCATGTAGCATAACGTTATTTTGCTTTTTTTTTTTAAACTGATTTTATTTCTCTTCACAAATACTACAATATAAAACAAAGTGGCAACAAACAAGGCAAGTATAAACAAAGCAATATAAAATCATTTTGTAAAAAGTGGGTCAACCCTCCCTAGTCTTTCCTATATTCATTTCCTAGAGTGGGTGTTGAGCTAGGAAACCCCTCAATGGTGATTGTTCAGCACCTGTTTAAAGAGTCTTTTTGCTGCGCACCGGTTAAGCACCTGTTCAAAAGAAACATACCGTAAAAAGTATTTTTTTTAAATAGTGGTACGAATAGAATATAAAAATAGTTACCAGTGGGCACGAACTTTCTGGACAACCCAATAATATATTCCCTGTTGTTTGACATCGCTCAGTTATAGATTTAAAAATCGACTGAGTTTAAAATAGAGTACAAAATTCTATCTTTACGTTAAAAAATCATATTGAATTAAATAAAAGATTGTAAAAGAAATTTATTATAGTCTGAAATTTTAAGTTCGAGTCATACGCAGGAGAGAGCTATATGCCAGGATATACGGTACTTAAAAATAAGAAAAATGTACAGTATTTACCAGTGCACAATAAACCCTTTTTTGTCTAACATTTTATACCTAAACAAGGGGGGAAAATCATGCGTGAAGCATCGAATATGAAACACTTTCCAACACATTCAGGATAATATAACAAAACGTCAGTGTTTAATAAGTTGAAATAGGATGTCTAATTGAACCATTTAAAAACGCATTAACACATTTAAAAACTCAGTTTCACCAATTCCCATCTACAATCTGAAAATTATCCCGAATTCCTTGAGTAGCCCTGTATATGATATATATATATTTGTATCTGTAAACTACACGCATGCAAAAATTTAGTTCACTTAGAAAATACATATCACAGTTAAAAATTCCCCTTCAGCAGTTTCCGCTAATAAAGAGAATGGTACGTGAATTATTTTGTGCATCCCTGTATACGAGGTATAGAATTTATACACAACGAGTAACGCGCAAAAAGTTAGTTAAATTTAAAAGCGCATACCGAAATTGAAGACGCACTTCCAGCAGTCATTGCTCAAAGTTAGTACTGTAACCGAGTTCTTTTGTGTGTCCCTGTAAATGAACGATAAATGCTATGAACGCCCTACTCTATAGTAATCATCTTATAGTGAAATTCAGTGATTTTTATCAATTTCAATACATTTGAAATAGCGTAATGTCATTAGAAAGCACTGCAGACGATTTTTCCCCATTGACCCTAATGTTGAGAAATTTTTTTGAATGACCTTTTTTTTTTTTACATAATATGTAATATTTTTCTGGAGTTAACTTCTTGGCGACGAGCGTCGAGTATACAGTACTTGTAAAATACTCAGCATCCTTGAATATTCCTACCAGTAATTTTTACTTGGAAATTTTATCTTGTTTAATGAAAGCATTTACGTGAGTAAATTAAATCGTTCGCCGCGTGCATATTTAATAGAATTTTTAATCTGCCCCACGGGGATTCCTAAATATAAATTTTTGGTTAATTTAATCGCACAAATGTTATGATCAAATGTAATAAATTTATTTCTGAAAATTACTTAAATTAATAATTAAGGCCTGCTCGCAACTTTGACTTCGTGCGTGCGAGCCGGTCGTCGCAAAGAAGTTAAATAAGGCGAAAATTTCCATTAAAAAATTACGATAAGCTCTACGAAGCCTGCATTTATACATTTTTAAAAGGGTATAACAACATTAACTTCTTCCCGCTCTTGATCACATATCGTCGGTACCAGTGCTATAGTTGGGTGGGAACGTTGTTCCCAGAAATGTTTGGTTTGTTACTCTTAAAAAAATAATAATAATAATAATATCGCGCACGAGCACAAACTTTTCTTTTTTTTTTCAAGTGAAACGGTTGTTTTTATTTATTATAACGATAATTATCAAACTTATTGATACTGGAGATGAGCCTAGAGAGCTAAGTCCTCTGAAAACTATACCCATCTCAACGGCTGAATGCGAAAGAGATCATGAAAAACATCATGACCGATGCGAGAATTCACTCCTTATTTAAGAAGCCAGTTCACTTATATATTCACAAGGGCGTGTAGGACCTCCCATAAAAGACCGAAACATGTGTGAAATCATGGTTACAATCAGGAAGAAGATTAGCAGGCGAGACAGCTTGTCGTAAATCAAAGAGCACAGAAAACACCTCTTATTATCATTCTTTGTAGAAACTTCTAGGAGATGTGCCAGTAAATGATATATGGATTTATGTTATTTCAATTAAATTTTGATTCATGTTAGAAGATATTACAATAAGATTGATTAAATTTTGCGTTTAAATGAACGTTATACAAATACCATATTATAAAAACTAGAATATAATAATTATTACTGTTAATTTTTTTTTTAAGTCGACTTTTGGCTAAATGTTTTAAATTGGCTTTCTGCTTAGTAAAAATCCAGTAGCAACAACATTTACTCTATGAAAAGGTGAGTTCCCACAAATATTTTTTTCCAACTACAGCACTTGTCGGTACCATGTCCAACTATCCAATATGAAATTAAATATTGTATAGTTTGATATGGTACGACGATATGTGGACGTATAGTTTTTTTTAAATTATAATTACTGTAAAAATGTATATATATATTATTGGGTCGATCGGAAAGTCATGTTGTGTTGGGAAAATCAGTTCGTACCGGAAAATTCTATCATTTACTTATTAGACACTGATTCCGACATCTAATGCCTAGTAATTACTGGGCAGAATTTTCCGGTACAAATTGATTTTCCCAACACGACACGACTTTCCGATCGACCCAATTAAAAAATTTATTCACTACAGAATCCCTCAACAAGAGAAGTAAAAATTTTACGGTTTGGCCGCACTGTTGATGTTATATCCGATGTACAATTAGAGATATAAAAAAACGTGAAATAATTTTTCGGTAGTCAGTGTTGTTGGATTATTTGAACAAATCGTTCATATTTGATAAAAAATAATATTCCCTCTGTCCCAAATTAGTTGCTACATTTGATTATTTTTGTACTATTATTGATACTGATGATTTTATGATTCTGTTTGAACATTTTTCAGAGATTTCAGGTTACTTTGCTATCAATCAACAACATTTACTTTCCAAGCATTCCCTCCGTCTCTCCTTAAATAAGTACCAAATTAGTTAAAAAAAATCCAGGGTTTTCACGCTCTTAAACCACGTCCTATTTTGTAAGGATTCTTCCACCCGTAACCGCATAAAACTACCTTCATGCTAATGAAATGTTAATTCTTTAGTAGGAAAATTATCTTTATGGTATACTGGTGGTGGAGACCTTACAAAATGGTGTCGATCTACTAAACTGCATCGGAAGCAGTGTTGCCAGATTGGGGACTTTTTTAATTCAGATTATTTGACTGTCACCATTTTTTTAAAAATAGTATAATTCTCTTATTTTTCAGAATTTTTAATATATTTTTAAATAGGTCGAATATTTCTATTTCAAAAAAGCGGTGACAATTAACAATCTGCGGACAAAGAAGTCCCCAATCTGGCAACACTGATCGGAAGTTATGTATGACTCCACCCACTTGAAATGTAGCAACTAATTTGTGACAAAATTTTCGACCTAAATGTCGCAACTAATTTGGAAAGGGGTAAGTATCAGTTTAAATATATCAAGTTTTCATAATTTGTAGAAATATAAGAAAGAAATTTACTCTTAGTTTTATATATATATATATATAATATATATATATATATATATATATATATATATATATATATATATATATATATATATATATAAGAAATCGTTTCACTCATGAATTACCATTAACGCTCAACGGCCACAAATGTGGACGGTTTTTTTTCTTTTAATTCCCATTAATATAAAATGAATAAATCGTAAAAAAGGGTCATTTTTTTTCTCTTAAAAAAAATCGTACCTGAAGAGGTTAAAATATCATTTTAAGAGCAAGCACTCATAAAAGTTAAAGTATTCCTATTTTTAAATATAATCGAAGACAAAAAAAAAAATGTATTGGTTTTTTAAAGGAAATTTTGTTAATTAGTTTAAGAATTTTTTTTTTTTTTTTTTTTAGAGAGATAAATTTTAATAGAAGGAGGTATTAAAATGAATAATTCACATCATAAGATTTTTTTTCAGCGATTACATTAAGTTTTTTACTGGATTAAACTGAAAAGAGGGCTTAAAAATATTATCATTAAAAAACTTTTGATCATTTATTTAAAAAATGTTTCCCCCTTATTAACTTACACGACTAATTTAGTTTCACTAAACGTAAAACTTTTTCCAAGTCATCACCTGTGTTATAAGTGTCGTGGAAACCATAAAAATTCAGAAAAACTACTCTTGGTAATCAGAGGCTGAAATTTAGTTGCACAGAAAGAAAGTTTTTTTCACTTTTTGACTAAAACTCGATACATTCCTGCGGGGTACATACTTTTTCGAAAGGAAAAAAGTACATGAACAAATGTGTAGGAAGTTTAGAAAACTTAATTTTCTGCATAAAAAGTAGAATTTCAGAAATTTAATGAAAAGAGAATATGGAAACATGAATGAAATCATGTGAATCTTTGCATCAACTTCGATAACATTAATAAAAAATATATTCTAGGAATATAACTGAACACTACTCTTTAAGTGGATGGGAATTATACTATCATTCGAAAAATACTGGAGAAAATATTTATCATATATCTATTTCAATCACTGCCGACGAAATGTCTTTTCTCTTCTTAAATTTTTCTTAAATGTTTAAGAGCCTACCCTAGAAATGAAAAGACATTCTCAAGTTAATGTTAATTAAATAGCAGCGTTTTTTTTTTTCAAATTTCTCGTTCGCATTGTAATATTTTTATTATTATTTTATTATTATTATTATTTATTTTATTTTGCTTCATTTTTTTTTTTTGCGTAGAATATCTGAGGTCGATGTCTTGCGCAGAATCCGCTACTTTTTTAAAAAATTGCATTTGCTTGATTGTACCACTTTTTTGTAAATAGTATAATTCACATTATTTCTTTTTATTTAAGGGGAGACAAGAGTGAAATTTTTTGAAAAAATTTATCTTTGTTTTATTGGCTTTAAAAGTTCTTGAACCTTCCTGAATTCATTTGTTAGCCGGTTCTTTTTCTGACCATTAGAAATAATCTTAAAAATTCAAGGGAATACACCGACTCGGACACCGCCCATTCGCATTAATTTTACGCTAACATGTTATACTTATGTTCAATGTTTTAAGAACGTGCGGGATCTTTTGCAAGTATTATCAAATGAGTTGTGGTGCTGATAGTGACATTTAATAGTGGCTAGTTCGTATGAATAAGTGACTGTTTCTTGGACTTGATGCATCATAGTAGTGAACGATAGAGGTTTCACCGACATCAATAATGAGTACTGAGGACCCACTTAAATTTTCTGACAATGCACTTCGCATCCTGAATGGCGAAGAGAAATCAGATTTGGCTGCTGCGTGGATTGAATTTCCCGGAGTAACGGATGAAGTACAAAGACTGATAGTGCAGCAATTCCTTCAAGATTATGACAACTTCATAATGAGACTTTTAAGCAAAGATGTCTACCTGACAAATCCTCAACACAAGACTAATGTGAGTAATCTTCTTAACAATCTTATGTTTTTGTTCAATGAGCCATTTGACCCCCAAAAATTAAGTCAGTTAAGAGAGTTTAAGACTTTTATCTATGATCATGACTATGATCTAATTGACATCTTAACAAAACTCAAGGCAATTGCGGTGAACTCAGATGACGGCTTCACCCATGCTAATACCCTAAAACGTAGAAGAAATAATCTTACATCTACTATTCCCTTAAAGAATAAATATGCCCATATTTCAGAAAAATATCTTGATGAAAATAACATGGATTCTTCTGAGCCCCCTCAAGGAGAGTCTGCCGGTAGCCCCACTACTGAAGTCCGTCCCTACAAAACTAAAAATTTACCCCTTCTATATTGAGTTCAAAGGCAAGTGGACAGAGCTTCCAAGTGAAATTAAAAAACTTAATGACAGCAATCCTTTGATTAAACTAGACGGAGAATTACTTAAAATCCATTGTAAAACTGATGCAGATTTTCGTAAAACCCAAGACTATCTTGATTCTAAAACAATTCCTTATACAACCCTGAGCCCCGCGGAACAGCGCCCTAGGAAAGTCGTCATTAGGGGAATTCCCCCATATACCGACCCCCAGGTCATAATTGAAGCTCTAAAAGAACATAATTTCGTGGCCAATATAGCCTCGATGATGAAAAGTAGAAAAACCGGTGGACCAATGCCCCTCTACGTCGTCAATGTTCTCCCACGTGATAAATTCGAAGAAATCTACCAAATCCACGAAATTTGCAACATTAAAGTAGATATTGAGCGTTTTAAAGGCACTAACATCGTAAAGCAATGCTATTGTTGCCAGAAATGTGGCCATTCCAGCGAGATTTGCCGCCTGCCGCCAAAATGCGCCAAATGTTCGGAAGAGCATCTACCTCCCCAGTGAAATAAAATTGGGAAGATCATCCCCAAATGTTCAAATTGTTATGGTGAGCACGTGGCAACTTACCGCGGTTGCCCCAAAACCCCCCAGTTTCACAGAAAACAGCAGGACTCCAAAACCGTCCGTAAAGATAATCCTAAAATCATTCCGAATGCAATGGCGGAACTTTTATCTACTTATAACTATGTCCGTAAGCCAGAGGCCAAAAAACCAGAAGTAACACCTACTGAAGCCCCGGCTTCGCTCCCTTCTCCCACCCAAGACCCAAATTCTGAAAACACTGCACAAAATAAGCCAAATGACACTCAAAATGCAACACCAGAACAACCCACTAGCTCTAATTATGCTAATGACTTAAAAGAAATATTCAAGACCTTCAAGGAGGTGAAAGAGCTCCTGAAATTTAACAAATTCATCCAATGTTTCAAAAATATTGCTAACCAAACTAAAAATATACAAGACCCAATAGAAAAAATACTCATCCTTATGAGTGCTATAGAAACCTTAGCAACGGAATTTAACACATTTAATGATGAGTAATTCCTCTTCTACCTTTTCCTCACTAATTTTTCTTTCCTGGGACTGTAACTCCTTGCAGAATAAACTTAACGAACTTAAACTCTTTATCCACGAACATACCCAAATTGATGTTATTTTCTTACAAGAGACTTTCAGCCCCACTTTCAATATTAACATCCCTGGGTACAGGCTATTTCATACACCTCGTGCGGATGGTACGCACAGAGGAGGCACCGCTATTTACATCAAAAACCATCTTCCACACTACCAATCGCACAACTACACCTTTAATGACCTTGAGTATACCAGTATAAATCTTCAACTTCCTCATATCAATATTAAATTAGCTTCTATTTATGCTCAACCCACTGGTAACTTACCTGTTAATAGTCTTACACAGCTTTTTTCTCAACATCACCACTGCTTTTTCGTAGGCGATTACATCGCCAAAAGCAGACGCTGGAATTGCCATGGCAATTCTTGGCGGGGTGCCTCTCTTCACAATTTAGTCCAAAACTTAAAATTAAATCTTCATGCACCACCCAGACCAACACACATTACCACGGTGCCTGGTGCCCGGGACTCTATCATTGATCTTGCTCTTTCCAAAAATCTTCCCTACCCTACCTACTCTACAGTTATTAATGATCTCTCTTCTGATCACCTGCCTGTCTGCTTTAAAATTGATATTATTAATCCTCTTCCCCCCCCCTTCCGTGGCTATTGACTGCAATAAATTCACTAATTACCCTAATTCTCAGGACATCACCTTCCCAGATATTAATAATACCGATGACATTGATGCGGCTGTTGAACATCTCAACACTCACATCACTAATGCTCAAAATTTTTCTACATTTAATACCTTCAAAAATAATTTTGCCTTCGTCCCACCCCGCTATATTTACAATCTTATCAAACAGCGTAATCGGCTCCGGCGACAATTTCAAAATTCAAGAGACCCCTCCATTAAACCCCTTCTCAATAGGTTAAACAATAAAATTAAAAACAGTCTTTATAAAGAAAAACAGAAAAATTGGAACAATTTTCTCAAAATATTATCTTGCGAGGACAACTCTCTTTGGATTCTTAAACGCAAACTGAATAAACATTACACTCCCATTCCCCCCTTCACAACTAACAATGTTACTGCTTACACTGACCAAGAAAAAGCTAACATGCTTGCTAATTCTTATGCCACCCAATTTTCTCCTAATCCTACCCTTGCAAACCAAGCTCACCTGGATCATTTTAACGAGACAGTTCGGAACTTTTTGGCTACCCCCCTCAAGATCCCCCCCCCTAAAATTCAACCTATAGTTATCCACAATATTATCAAAAAACTCAAAAAGCGTAAAACCGCAGGATAGCATAAAATTACTAACTCTGCTCTTAGAAACCTTCCTCCTAATTGCATAATCTATATTACTGACCTCACTAATGATATCTTAAAATATAAATACTTCCCTAAACCTTGGAAACTTTCTATAATCTCTCCTATTCCAAAACCTGGAACTAACCTTTCAGACCCCACTAATTACAGATCTATCTCCTTGCTACCTTCAATCAGTAAAGTAGTGGAACGTGTCATTCGTACCCAGTTGCAGGATTTCATTCAACAACACAACATTCTCATGCCCGAGCAGTTTGGCTTTCGCCCAAAACACTCGACACAACACCAGCTTCTTAGGGTTGTTGAGTTTCTCAGCGAGAAACTCAATGCAAAAATTCCCGCAGCTGCCATCTTTCTTGATGTCGCAAAGGCATTTGATAAGGTCTGGCATATGGGCCTCATTTACAAACTAATTCAGCTCGGTTTTCATCCCAGACTCATACATTTAATATATCCGTACCTTTGCGACCGCTCTTTTCAAGTCCGCATAAACAACATTCTTTCTCTTATTCTTCTTATCCTAGCGGGCATCCTCCAGGGGAGCGTGTTGGGCCCATTTTTATTTAACATTTTCTTTAACGATATGCCACGCTCCTTGCGCACTCACCTCGCTCTTTATGCGGATGACACCTGTATTTATGCTTCGGCACACCACCCGTATACTCTATACAGGTACCTACAGACACATATTGATGATTTCATGAGCTGGTGTATGCTTTGGCGCGTTGTCATAAATGAAACTAAAACTACTGCAGTATATTTCTCTTGCAAACTAACATTCCCTAGCAGAATCATTATTAATAACACTGTTATCTCTTGGTCAGACCAGGCTAAGTATCTTGGGGTCATTCTGGACCGCCGCTTAACTTGGAAAAAGCACATTCTTTCCATTAGGGGTAAAGTCGCTGGTGCCTTTAACTCTATAAAACCTCTCCTTAACAGTAAAACTTTGTCTGTTCACAATAAATTAATTCTCTATAATTCATGTATCCTTCCCATCATAACCTATGCCATTCCGGTCTGGGGCTTCACATGTAAGACCACTATGGACACCCTTAGTCGCTTACACAATTGCAACCTGCGTACTGTCCGTAACGCATCTCGTTATCTTAGCAACTCCACGGTCCGAAGAGACCTAAAAACTACTACCTTACGTAAGTGCATAAACGACTTAGCCAAAAAATTTTATGAAAAAGTTTTCAACCTCACTAATGAAATTGTAGCGGAGCTACCGGATTATGACGCTTTTGAACCCCATCATCGGAAACGGCCCAGGTTTTCCATAATTATGGACACTCAGTAACATCTGAGTTCTCCACGCTATATTTTGCCTCTTATATTTTGCATTTTGCCTCTTATATTTTTCTTATAACTTAAAAAAAAAAAAAACTCTCTATATACTATAGAGACCATAAAAATTGTAAAACTTTTAAAAAATAAAATGTATGGCCCTGATTAGTCCCTTTTTTTGAAGGATAATGTGGTCTTTGCCACCCTAGCTTTTCTTGCCCATGCTTGGTGAGAGTTTCTCTGAACAGTACTAACTTTAACTTTCTGAATTCCTTATAGTAGTTATACAACTACAGTTTGACTTTACATATTTTTAAGATTCTTGTATTTTATTAAGATTTATCGTTAACTCTTTCATCTTAAGTTTATACTTTAAAATTCAATTTTATTCCTTTCTTTCTTAAACTTCCTTATTTTCTCTTGTTAACTTCTTTTACTCTTCTAGTAGCTTAGCGACAGTTTAACTTTATCCCAATGGCTCATTAAAACATAAGACATTTCAATTTCCTAGCCTGGGTGTTAAGCTGTCATCAGCTAGGAAACCCCTCAATGCTGATTACCTGTTCAGTACCTGTTCAGTGCAAGTAAAAATCTTTGTCATAAAAAAAGTGGTGCTAACCGAATAAAATTTGTGTAAGTAATGCCGGTCTGGAAGTCACGTGAGAAGTGACATAGAACCGATAAAGGTTAAAACATTACTTCATTTACTAATGGAAACTAAATTTTATCCAAGTGTTTATATATACTTTAATTCTTGTGTTTGATAAAATTGTGCAAGAACTTCACACATTTTAGAAGTGTCTAGTGTCTAAGTTTTTTGTCTCTCCTGAAAACCCGTACTTTTCAGGTAAAAATCCCATTCTATCATAAAGTACTCCAACGATTTTGATAATTTTATTTGGTGGTAGAGCATAAATATAAGATCATATATGCCAGACAGTTTTTAAAAAAACTTTAATTAGTTTCAGAAAAAAAAATTGAAAAATTGACATTGCTCTAAAATAAAAACTTTTAGTCGCAGAAAAAAAAGTCTGTCATAAATCTTGTGCATAATCCAATTAGTATGGATTTCAAAAATCGACCGGGTAGTTTCCGAGTAAACGGGTCTTAACCCCTTGGGGACAAGCGACGCGTATACGTGCCGGAAATAGGCCTAAGGATCCTCGTTTATCCTCACCAGTAATATTTTACTGTAAAATTTGCCTTATTTAATCCGAGCATATTCCCGATTTGAATAGGCACAAACTTCTGTTTTTTAAAACCAGTAGCAAAGTAATGAACATTTCGTAAAAGGCTCCCGTCGCGAAGGGGTTAATGCTGGCATATTTTCCATAGGATTTCACCCAGTCTTGTCTTCCCTTAACCCCTTCATGGGCAAATAATTGTGTTTCTGTAATGTCGAATTCACACCGGAATCTGCAAAAGATTTATTGCAAAATAATGAAAAGTAATTTCACGTCGTTATTCCACCAAAGTTAGAAAAGAAAAATTTAATAAATTTTTTCTGGTGAAAATCTGCATTAATCGTAGGTGGGATAAAATATATCCCACCGCCCCTCAAAGGGTTAAGGCTGCTAGTCACTTAGCTTCCTAATTCTCGTCGGTAATGTTAAATCTATGGCCGTTTTATGCATTCTTATATTTAAAATATTTCCCCAGGGAATTAATATTTTTAACTTCTTTTTTGAGTGTTCTATTCTCAACCCCTTAACGCTCGAATTAAATTACGGTTGAAAAATTCAAACTGCTTATTGGCACCACTTTTATGAAAAAGAAATATTCACCTTACTTAATGGCAGGAAAAAGACACTAAAATATAGCCAATTTCACTATTTTATAAAACTGGTGGGAATCAAACAATTTTAGTAAAAGACACAGCCCGAGAATATGACGGGAGCGAGAATTAAGGGGTTAAAAGATATTTCATGTTTTAAAAACTAACGAACTGGGAGTAAAAGTTTAACACTTCACATAAAATTAAACATTGATTTTAGAAATATTTTGAGAACTAAGAAAAAAAGTGACATCTTTTAAGAATAGAATACTTAAAACAGAAGTTTAAAATATTAATTTCCTGAGGAGATATTTTAAATATACGAACGCATCAAACGCTCAAGGAATTGGCATTACCGAGGGGAATTCGGAAGCTGAGTGACTAGCAGCTTTAATCTGTCATCATAAGACATTCGCATTACTACTTCCAAAATACTGATGCCAATCAAGAATTCTGATTTTTAGTTTTTTAAGTAGCGGACTGGTAACACAGCTCTAGGTTACTTTTGTGCTTTTTCAATCTGGGTTGCCTCTTTTTTTTCCGAGAACAGTTTTACTTTTGGAACCAGTTTCGAAAGTAAAAATGCCCTCTGAAACAAATGTAACTAAAATCGAGAAAAGTACAAAAGTACCTGCTTAGATATCCTATACAAAAAAAAAAGTGCAAACGAGAATTTAAAAAGAACGCTTCCATTCCTTTAAATTACGAGTGCCTTCGACATTACTAGCTACTAGCGCATAGATGCCAACATCTCTTAACCCTCTCGCTGCGCAACCCGAGAGATTCTCGGGCAACGTAACAGTAGCAAAATTTGCGCAACCCAAGATTTCACCGGGGGTGCATTTTCTCCGTCTAATTAACCCGCCTTGATCATTTCCACCAGTTACTTTTTATTGCAAATTTTGCCTTATCTAATCGGAGCATTTTCCCGATTAAATCAGACGAAAACTTTTGCTTTGAAAAACCGGTCGCAAAAGAATAAAAATTCTTAAAAGACGCTCGTTGCGGAGGAATTAAGTGTGCAATTTTTGAAGATATTTTGATAAAACAATTACGCAGTAAGAGGGTTAACGCTTTCGCGGGCGGGGTCCTTAAAAAAAGGACACCGAATTTCTATTTTACTGGCACCCAGAATATTTAATTAAAATTTTTCTTTTATAATATACTTGAAAATAAGCAGGTTCGTACTTTCTAATAAATTCATTTATAAATTCTGGTGTCAGTACAACATTCCATCAGTTAATAAACAAAATTACTCCGGGCCAGAAAGGGTTAATTATTGCAGAATCTGATCCAAGACAAACATGTTTAACCCCTTGGGGACGAGACACTGGTGTACGTGCCGTGTAAGGTGCCCAGAATCCGTGATTATCCTCACCAGTAAATTTTTATTGTAAATTTTACTTTATTTAATCTGAGCATTTTCCTGATTCAATTAAATAAATATTTTTGTTTTGAAAAGCCGATGATAAAATATTAAAAATTCTGTAAAAGACGCTTGCCCGAATAGGCTAAAACCCGAAAATGTATATATGGAAAAGTGTGTTCTTTCTATGTGGAACAATGTATGTACGAGGGGGGTGGGGGGATCGTAAAGTTTCAATTACAGGCGAATATTTTTTTATGCTACCTGGCACCACTTTTTCATAACAAGAATCTTTTACAAACGATTTCAGAATATTTGCAAGAAAAATATACTATGAAATGCATTTTTTAAGAAAGTGGTGCGAATAGAATCTAAAAATTGTCGTCTGCAATTGAAACTTTACGATACCCCGTCATATGCATGTATCGTTACGGATTACCTAGTTGCGGTGCAGTTGATAAGCAAGCGACTTGCAGAGGAAGAAAACTGGAGCCAGAAAAAGAAAAGTATAATTGTAGTATGAGAACTCTTTGGTAATAAACAAATATTTTCTCTATAAAGTTTATATATATATATATGGGGTGTTGCCAAATTCGAATGACAAATTGAGAGGGGTGACAGCAGGCATCAAGCGGGTGAAAAATTACCAAAAACATGGATCGCAAATCTCGTATTTAATCAAACATACGGGGTGTTATATCCCAAAGCAATTTCTGCTAACGGTAATAACTTTCAGAAAACTGAAGTATAGTATAATAAAACTTTTAATAGATATTCTCCCCTTTCTTGTAAATGTGATATTATAAAAAAAACGTGATAGAAGTTTCCATTATACGCGCCAGAAGTATGTACTTGCCGCTCCACATTTTGGACTGTGATTACCAGTTCCTACAGTATCATCGGTTGCTTGAGCAGTCTGTTTTTTCAGGACTTACCGTAATGTTATAACATTTCACACAAAATAAAATCCATATCGTTGGAGTTTTTTTATGTTTTTACTTTTCTCGAAATTCTTACCGTCAACTCAATTTCGGATAGGATGAAATACGTTGTATTTGTGACTAAATAAGTGGTTTGCGACCCCATGTTTTATGGTAATTTTTCATCCTCTTGATGTCTACTATCAACCCTCTGAATTTGTCTGTCGAATTTGGCAACACCCTATATATATACATATATAAGCTCAAAAAAGGTTAAAAGTAAAAATAAAAATAAAATATAATAATAAAAATAAAAATAAAATCCATGCGATAAGCGCTACAGCTCCAAATAACCACACAGATTGTATATAGCACATTATGTATTAAATGCATTTGTCAGACCCAGAATCCTGCACCTGAAATAAACTAAGAATAACCATAAAACATCCAAAAAATTTTAAACAGATATAACCTGAACAAGAAAAAAACCAAGAAAAAACAACAAAAGGCTGTGGCCTCTTCAGCGGTGGGCATTTTAAAAAGTACAGCAATGTTTCAGACTAATTACAATTTACAACAAACTATTATTCAGTAGTGGCGGTGGGCACCGCTACAGCCTTTTGTTGTTTTTTCTTGGATTTTTCTTGTTCAGGTTATATCTGTTTAAAATTTTTTGGATGTTTTATGGTTATTCTTAGTTTATTTATGGGGCAGGATTCTGGGTCTGACAAATGCATTTAATACATAATGTGCTATATATATACATATATATATATATATATATATATATATATATATATAGGGTAGACAAGGGACGGTTGACCATACGGTAGGCTTAACACACCCATCAGTTTTCATATTTAAAAGAATTTCAGAGATATATTATCAATAGGTGTCAACCAAAGCTACTAAAATGCTCAAACAACAATATCTGTTTCATACAGATAATCAAAATAGGTGTAGAAAAAATCAATTGTGAGGCGTTTCTGCCTATAAATTGTGTTTTTTAGAAATATTTTGTAAGCTGTTTTCAAATAAAATATATCATAGAAATTTAGGTAAGTAGGTTTTAAATAATGCAGAAATATCGAGCGCTTTCATTCGAGGCATAAAGATTATACTGTAAGTTAGGTTTAACGTAACAATGTGCTATTCTTTAGAAAACGGCTATGTGGGGAGGCTTGACCCAGTCGATGTGAGGAAGGGTTGGCCAGATCTTCAAGGCTCCCTTAACACATTTATGACATGGAACGAGAGTTCTCGTTTTCATTCAAAAAACATCATTGACTAAGGGCGTGGCTTCGACCTTACAGAAAATGCATTTATATCATGTTGTCCATCTTTTTTTTTTTTTTTAGATTGTAAGACATTTTATATTAAATTCGTTCATTGAAAGATATTTACCAATGCAGTTGGGAAACCTATCTAGAACACAAATTTACAAAAGACTTTCAGAACAGGGAGGAGCTTCTACTGTTTTAAAATTCAGATTTAATAAAAATTGCCCGCTGTCAATGTGTTAATTTAGGGAGGTTGGAAAGCTTTTTATTATACACTGTGCATAATGGTTAATGGTTATATATAAAAATGAATGTGAATTTATTCTGAAAAGATACAGTAAAATGGGTTGATGGAAAAAAAACCCCGTTTAAAACTGATTAAAGAATGACGCGAAAATTGCTATAGTATCCACTGCACGAAAAGAATTAATGAAATATAAATGGGAAAGTTGATAGGAACTTTTTTCCATTTAAATATCACTTACAATAGTTAAATAGGAACAGTATGAAAACAGCAGTCTTAACCGTTTCAGAGGCAGTGGTATGTTTATGAAACTACTTAATAATAATTCCCAAACGCCATAGTGGCAACAGAATTTTGCTAAAGTCTTTTCCATTTAATACGTATGGGAAATATAGCCTTTTTCATATTTCCAAATAAATTCTTTCGTATATTCCGGTGCCAGTCATTTATTTCAACATTTTAGTACTGAAAGTACTATTCTTCTTAAAGGGTTAAAAGATGTTAATGATCAGTTAACCCCTTTGGGGGACGAGCGACCGGTATTCGTGACACGTAAGGGGCTCAGAATCGGGGATTATTCTCACCAGTAAATTTTTATTGTAGATTTTACTTTATTTAATCTCAGCATTTTCCAGATTCAATTAGACAAAAATTTCTGTGTTAAAAAACCGGTGATTAAGGATTAAAAATTCAGTAAAAGAAACTCGTTCCCAAAAGGTTACGTACTCATGCGGCTGCAAAAGGACATAGCGTTGATCGAAAAACTTTAGGAAGGTATGTAGACAAATTTCAAGATGATGAATAGAGTGAGATGAAGCCAAACTATGTGACAACCAGGGCCTGATTACCAACGGGGCACACTTACACCAATAATTTTTAAAAAAAAATTTTGCCTTATCTAAACGTCGTATTCTTGTAAAATTTCTGCCATGAATGAGGGGAAATTTTCTGTTTCTTTTTACTGGTGTGAATGTGCCCCGTTGGTAATCAGGCCCTGGTGACAACTAGAGTTGTCACGTCGAATGTCACAAAAAGTTGGACAAAGCGACAAAAAAGGAGACAGTGGCTACAAATCCGGACATAATAATGGATGAAACCCCATGAAAACGGACCCTGTCTTTAGCGAAGTACTGTCTTATATGTTAAAATTTCATTTTCCCTGCTGCACAATTATACCTGCTGAGACAAAATCCTGTTTAAAACAAAACTTTTCTCCTCTGACTCGTGATCGTGTCCAAACAGGTTTGTTTAAGCATCATTTTTTCAAACATATGTTTTTATAATAATTAAAGCATGTAGCATAAAGTTATTTTGCCTTTTTTAAACTGATTTTATTTCGCGTCACAAATATTTCAATACAAAAGAAAGGTCAAGCCTCCCATATAGTGGGTCAACCCTTCCATACGTGGGAAACTTTGACCCATTATTTTGTCATAATTAAAATCCATCATTTTTTCAAATTTCTTATGTATTACACTTACGTAGCAATTTTATTTTGATAACTGGTTGTATAACGAATAAAATGATATATAAAATTTTATTCTACGTTCAATATTTAAAAAATGAAAAATCATTTTGTAAAAAGTGGGTCAACCCTCCCTAGTCTCCCCTATATATATATATATATGCATATATGTATATATTTCAGCTGTGTTGCTAATAGGTTACTTTTTAAATTTTGGATTTCTTGTTTGGCAGCACTTTTTTGAAATGGTAAAATTCGCATTAATTAATATGTCATTAATTAAGGCGAAAACAAGGGGGAATTTTGCCATTTCAAAAAAGTGGTGAAAGTCACAAAATCCGAATCAATTCTTTCAGGGGCGCCGTTTGCACTTTGCAAACGCTTAATTTTAATGCCCAAACTGCTAAACGGCACCAGTAATTTTTAGTGTAATTTCGTTCTCACAATATATGTGTAAAAAAACTAATGATTATTTTAAAATTAATGTGTTCGTAAATTGCGGTGAAAATTAATTATTTCAAAATTTCAGGAGCAGAAATGCCTTGCCCCTGAAAGGGTTAAAAAAAAGTAGCCCACTGCCAAGATTGTTGGGCAGCTATATTTTTGATGCATTTAACAAATTTGGTGATCTGGAGAATTTCCGTTACATCAGAGGTGTCAAACTGTGGCCCGCAAAAAACCACATTTTTTTTTTTTTTAAACAGTCTACTTCTTGAATCGTAGATATTCGATGATTACATAAAGCAGTCATAAATATAAAATTTTAGTTTTACCCGACAGAACACAGTTTAACACTCTTGATCTATATCATTAAAAATTTAGAAATTTTATTGTATTTCATTAGTACAGGGGTAGCCAACTATGGAACGCTACACACAACTAAAATTTTATAGTAATCATTGCATTATCTAATCATCGAATATCTGCGATTCAAGAAGTAGGCTATTTCTTTAACCCCTTGAGGGGCAAGCAAAAATGTCTCTAAATATTGAATTCTCACCGGAATAAATGAAAAGTTTTATTTTTAAATAAGGAAATGCAATTGTTTCAATGATTATCCCTCAAAGTTAAAAATACTAGTAAATCTGCAGATCAGGAGCCTCAACGTCACCTTTGTAAGTCATTGCTTTTTAACACTCATTGCGTAATATTCATCTTCCTACAAATCGCATTTAAAGTTTTCAAATTACATAAAAATTTATAAGAATACAAAATACTTCATAAAGTTTCAGAAATTAAATGTGTTAAACAAGTGGTTATACACTGATGTTCTGAAATTCTGATGAGCTGCTTATTCTGGTAACTTTTTAAATCAAAAATTGCATTTCTTCAGGGGGGCAGAGCCCCCCTGAACCCCCCTTAGTCTATTTAAATCTGCATTCGTAATTTTTTATTGATTGTGCGGATGGTTATAGTATATCATAGATTTTTTTACGCTGTGATTTATAAGGATAAGCATAAGTTTATTTTATAAATTAATTAATTTAAAATTTAAAATAAAATCCTCATGTTAACCGTACGCAAACAATAAATCTTGAAGTGACGCCAAAAATGTAAACTTAAAATCCGCTACATTCGACTCAAACACAACGGCTTGCTTTAAAAAAAAAAGAAAGAAAAGAAAAAATATTTTTAGTAATACAGTTTTTAATTCATAATACGATGAAATGCTACTTTAGAATGCTTAAATATAAGCAGATCATTTTCATTTTACAGAAAAAATTCACGGATGAAGTCAAAGAATTCGGTCCCTGTTCCACGTGCTTGTTTTGTTTGGGCCAAATGAGGGCATTTAAATCTGATTTATAACGCACATAATATTGCAAACTGTTTTTACAGCATACTGCATCTCCATCTATCTCTTTCCTCCGTGAATAATAGTTAATTTTACTTTAGCCAAGATCTTTTGTTTTCAACATCTTTTTTTTTTTATAAATGACGTCTAATTCACCTGCTATTCGTACTTACTCAAAACCTTTCATCTTGTTATATTAAGAAATACTTGAGAGTTTTCTTTTTATTCCCAATATGTTGCCATATTAATTTTTTTATTCTTAATTTTTTTTCATTTTCCTGTTTCACGTCAAAATCTTTCAATTGAAAATTGTTTAAGAGAAAATATTATTCAAGGTTTTGATTTTCTTGGCAACAATTAAAGAAACATAGATAAATTTTATGAAAAAATGTCACATTATTCTCTATGATAATAATGAACTTTTGTATCTTTAAGCAAAATATTTGAATAAAATAAATAAAATATTGTCTATTTTTATTTCTGGGGCTAAAATCCATCTATATGCAAAAATACAAATGCATTAATTCATCCGTTTTGACGTTGGCTTTACTGAAACATTATAGACGCATTTATACTAATATTATTAAGACCAAATACGTTGCTAGGCAACTGATGAAAGAAAAGGTAAAAAATGAAATGTGTATTATGTCAAATTGATAAAACAAAATGCTTTATATTATTGGAAAACATGCATAAAGTTCCCCCAAAAATTATAAACCTAATTTAAAAAATCTCGCAAATATATTGACATAATTTCAAACTAATTGGAATAATTTAATATTGTTATTTATAAATTTCAGCATCCAAAATTTACCATTTAAATCCATTTTTTATATGAGCCATTTCTTTCAACAAATGAAAATTTGAAAATCGTCTGACTTGCCATAGAAATGCATTACAGAGCAAAATAAAATGTTCTATATTTCCCGAACGAATGAACCAAATTTAACCAAAAACTATACAGGTAAGTCCGAGTACCTCATCAACATGCCCAATTAATTTCAAGCCGATCGGATGTTTTTTGCGGCAGTTATCGCGGAACAGACAGGTAGACAGACAGACAGACAAACGGAAATCAAAACTTTTCGTGTCTCCACAGTAAGCGTTCACTGACGTTTCGGCAACTAGTAAATCTGCAGATCAGGAGCCTCAACGTCAGCTCTACAATTCATTGTGTTTAGCACCCTTTGAGTAATATTAATCTTTCTACAAAAAACGAAATTTAAAGTTTTGAAATTACATAAACATTTATAAAACGAAAAAATATTTCGAAGGTTTCTGACATTAGAAGAGTTAAATTAAACCCCTTGTTATGTAGTGGTATTATGAAAATCTCATGAGCTACTTATTCTGGCAATTTTTAGATAATAAAGTAGATTTCTTCAGGGGGGCTCTGCCCCCCTGAACCCCTTCGTAGTGTAATTTAATTTACATTTGTAATTATCAATTAATTGTGTTAATGTCCTTTAGTAAATTCTACCAATAGACGGAAACGTACATGAATTCTTTTCTACAGCCCTATATATTACGTGAAGATTTTTACGCGTCGTCTATAACATTTAAATTTCATGCAGACAAAAAACCCTCTTAAAACTGCTCATATCACATTTCCGGGGATTAGTATGCATAGTGTGCACCATATATCCAGTTTCTGCGGAGTCCTGTATAAGGTTCTATTTAAATTCTGCAAACATTTGTTAGTATACTAAATGTAATTGGGCTGGGAAATACATAACTCAAAAAAAAAAAAAAAAATTAAATAAATAGATAAAAAAAAACACTGAAGCAATTTGCGCTCATTTTCATTTATACTTACGAATTCATTTGTGTATCCCTGTACATGGTCTATACAATATTTAAGCACTACTTATTAAGCACAAATTTACTTAACGTTAAAACGCACACCATAATCGAAAATGCTCTTCAGCAATAATCCCTAATAGACCAGAACTGTATCCGAAATTTTTTATGTGACCCTATAAATGAACGATAAATACGATACAAATCATATTCAAGTTTCTTGTAGTCAACCACAGTAATGTAATTTAATTTCATAATGTTTGAATTAGTGAAACACAATTAACACACTGACGACAGGCAATTTAATTAAATCTGGGTTTAAGCCCCACCAGTGGCTGAGAGGTTCTGCTCTCGAAGCTGGTAGATGGGAGGTGCTGGGTTCAAACCCATTCGCGCCCGTCGGCTTAATCGTTCCGAGTTTTCGTGGTTTTCTTCGAGCCATGGATTTCCATGCGTTAATACGGGTTAGGTTCCCTTAGAAAGACCCCTACGAAGGGCACTCCCCCTCGGGCCTATATCCCTAGCGTAGATAATCGGCCGTCAAAAAATCAACCAACCAACTAAATCTGGGTTTAAAAACAGTAGAAGCTCCTCCCTCTTCTGAAAGTGTCTCGGAAATTGGTTTCTGAGATATGTTTTTCATGTTTATGCAGCAGTAAATATCTTTCAATGTACGGATGTAATATATAATATCTTACAATCTATAAAAAATATGGACAACACAATATAAATGTCTTTTCTGTAAGGTAGAAGTCACTCCCATAGCCAATGTTGTATTCTGAATAAAAACGAGAATTCTCGTTTCCCGTCGCTAATGTGTTAAAATAAGCTGTGAAGAGTTTTTTTTCCCCGTAGACCACATTTTAATCGACCACTTTTGTGTGACCCTGAAAAAAACATATGCTTTGCACCCCATATACTACAAAAAATGTTTCAAAAATACATATCAATTTTATTATTTTGTAACAGAGTAACATCATTAAAAAACGCCACAAAAGGATTTTCTTCAAAGATTGTAATATTATGAATACTTTTGAGTTCCCTGTACGCATGCTGTAAGTGCTACACATAACATATTTTATAGTAACCAGGTTCTAGTGCACCTTAATAAAGTATATAAATTTCATTACGTTTAAAATTGTGTAACATTATTAAAATACACCGCAGACGATTTTTCCCAAAGACTATAATGTAACGGAATAGTTTTGAGTGCCCCTGTAATTAAGCTATGAATGCTACACTCTTCATTTTTAATACCAAACATACTTTGGCAAACCTCAATAACGTATATCAATTACATGTAATCCCGACTATATTTACGCGAGTTAGAGCACGTAGAGAAACACGGCAGGCGACAGATAGAAAAACTGAAGTCATAAATACTTTTCATCCATGTTGGAAAGTGTTAAAAAGGATTTACATGCCTTTAACTGTACTTTTTTTTCACTTATAGCATGGTTAAACATTAGTTTAAACATCCTAATCCATGCGATAGCAATAACATATTAAAGGACCCCCAAAATATGCATATCTGGAGATCTATAAATCTACTGGAAAATAATTCATTATCGTACCCACTGTTAATTGCATAAATTGCATCGATTTGGCGCGATAAAATATTTTTTGTGATAGCCTTTTAATAGTACCTGCAACAAAATTAACGTAATTTACTAACTTCATTCATATTTGACGCAATGATAGGCTACGAATAACAGTCGCTAGGCAACGAAGAAAAGGGAAAAAAAAAGAAATATGTAATATGTATCATGTAAAACAAGAAAATTAATTTAAAAATTCTTTATATTATTGGAATACATGTATAAATGTCCTCAAAACATTATACACGTAAATAAAAAAATCTGATAGATATATTGATAAAACTTCAATATAATAGGAATAATTTAAAACCCTTATTTGGAATTTTAGTATCCATAATTTGACATTTAAATCCATTAATCAAACGTGCCATTTTCTTTCAACTAATCGAAATTTGAAAATCGTCTGACTTATGCCAGACGATTGCCGTAGAAAAGCATTATAAAGAAAAATAAAATCTTCCATATTTTCCGAACGAATGAACCAAATTTAACCAAAAACTATACAGCTACGTCCGAGTATCTCACGAATATGCCCAATTAATTTCCAGCTGATCGGGTGCTTTTTGCGGCAGTTATAGCGGAACAGACAGACAGACAAACGGAAATCAAAACTTTTCGTGTCTCCACAGTAAGCCTTCACTGACGTTTCGGCAATAAAATTTAGTTACAATTTTCTGGTGAGAATCTTGTTTAAACTAGTAAATCTGCAGATCAGAAGCCTCAACGTCAGCTCTACAATTCATTGTGTTTAGCATCCTTTGAGTAATATTAATCTTTCTACAAAAAACGAAATTTAAAGTTTTGAAATTACATAAACATTTATAAAACGAAAAAATATTTCGAAGGTTTCTGACATTAGAAGCGTTAAATTAAACCCCTTGTTATGTAATGGTATTCTGAAAATCTCATGAGCTACTTATTCTGGTTATTTTTAGATAATAAAGTAGATTTCTTCAGGGGGGCAGAGCCCCCCTGAACCCCTTCGTAGTGTAATTTAATTTACATTTGTAATTATCAATTAATTGTGTTAATGTCCTTTAGTAAATTCTACCAATAGACGGAAACGTACATGAATTCTTTTCTACAGCCCTGTATATTACGTGAAGATTTTTACGCGTCGTCTATAACATTTAAATTTAATGCAGACAAAAAACCCTCTTAAAACTGCTCATATCACATTTCCGGGGATTAGTATGCATAGTGTGCACCATATATCCAGTTTCTGCGGAGTCCTGTATATGGTTCTATTTAAATTCTGCAAACATTTGTTAGTATACTAAATGTAATTGGGCTGGGAAATACATAACTCAAAAAAAAAAAAGAAAAAAAAACACTGAAGCAATTCGCGCTCATTTTCATTTATACTTACGAATTCATTTGTGTTCCCTGTACATGGTCTATACAATATTTAAGCACTACTTATTAAGCACAAATTTACTTAACGTTAAAACGCACACCATAATCGAAAATGCTCTTCAGCAATCATCCCTAATAGACCAGAACTGTATCCGAAATATTTTATGTGACCCTATAAATGAACGATAAATACGATACAAATCATATTCAAGCTTCTTGTAGTCAACCACAGTAATGTAATTTAATTTCATAATGTTTGAATTAGTGCAACACAATTAACACACTGACGACAGGCAATTTAATTAAATCTGGGTTTAAAAACAGTAGAAACTCCTAACTCTTCTGAAAGTGTCTCGGAAATTGGTTTCTGAGATATGTTTTTCATGTTTATGCAGCAGTAAATATCTTTCAATGTACGGATGTAATATATAATGTCTTACAATCTATAAAAAATATGGACAACACAATATAAATGTCTTTTCTGTAAGGTAGAAGTCACTCCCTTAGCCAATGATGTATTCTGAATAAAAACGAGAATTTTCGTTTCCCGTCGCTAATGTGTTAAAATAAGCTGTGAAGAGTTTTTTCCCCCGTAGACCAAATTTTAATTGAGCACTTATGTGTGACCCTGAAAAAAACATATGCTTTGCACCCCATATACTACAAAAATGTTTCAAAAATACATATCAATTTTATTATTTTGTAACAGAGTAACATCATTAATAAACGCCACAAAAGGATTTTCTTCAAAGATTGTAATATTATGAATACTTTTGAGTTCCCTGTACGCATGCTGTAAGTGCTACACATAACATATTTTATAGTAACCAGGTTCTAGTGCATCTTAATAAAGTATATAAATTTCATTACGTTTAAAATTGTGTAACAATATTAAAATACACCGCAGACGGTTTTTTTCAAAGACTATAATGTAACGGAATAGTTTTGATTGCCCCTGTAATTAAGCTATGAATGCTACACTCTTCATTTTTAATACCAAACATACTTTGGCAAACCTCAATAACGTATATCAATTACATGTAATCCCGACTATATTCACGCGAGTTAGAGCACGTAGAGAAACACGGCAGGCGACAGATAGAAAAACTGAAGTCATAAAAACTTTTCATCCATGTTGGAAAGTGTTAAAAAGGATTTACATGCCTTTAACTGTACTTTTTTTTCATTTATAGCATGGTTAAACATTAGTTTAAACATCCTAATCCATGCGATAGCAATAACATATTAAAAGCCCCCCAAAATATGCATATCCGGAGATCTATAAATCTACTGGAAAATAATTCATTATCGTGCCCACTGTTAATTGCATAAATTGCATCGATTTGGCGCGATAAAATATTTTTTGTGATAGCCTTTTAATAGTACCTGCAACAAAATTAACGTAATTTACTAACTTCATTCATATTTGACGCAATGATAGGCTACTAATAACAGTCGCTAGGCAACGAAGAAAAGGGGAAAAAAAAAGAAATATGTATCGTGTAAAACAAGAAAATTAATTTAAAAATTCTTTATATTATTGGAATACATGTATAAATGTCCTCAAAACATTATACACGTAAATAAAAAAATCTTATAGATATATTGATAAAACTTCAATATAATAGGAATAATTTAAAACCTTTATTTGGAATTTTAGTATCCATAATTTGACATTTAAATCCATTAATCAAACGTGCCATTTTCTTTCAACAAATCGAAATTTGAAAATCGTCTGACTTGCCGTAGAAAAGCATTATAAAGAAAAATAAAATCTTCCATATTTTCCGAACGAATGAACCAAATTTAACCAAAATCTATACAGCTACGTCCGGGTATCTCACGAATATGCCCAATTAATTTCAAGCTGATCGGATGCTTTTTGCGGCAGTTATCGCGGAACAGACGGACAGACAGACAGACAAACGGAAATCAAAACTTTTCGTGTCTCCACAGTAAGCCTTCACTGACGTTTCGGCAATTAGGTGGGATATATTTTATCCCCCCGCCCCTCAAGGGGTTAAAAAAGTATTGGTATCCGACATGCCACAGTTGGCATACCTGCATTAGTATAACTGGGCAGCGTGCAATTTTTAAATCTCATTAAAAAATGTTTGATAAATAAAATTTCGGTTGAAAACACGTTTATCTTGAATCAGACTCGGGACTAATTAAGCGATGTTCGCATCTATGCTAGTGTATATTTAAAGAGGAGGAGACTAGGCGGCCACAGGCGACATTTTTATATTCGGTTCGCACCACTATTTAAAAAAAAATACATTCTGAAGTTTATTTCTCTTGCAAATGCTGTAAAAGCGTATGTAAAAGATTTTTGTTTTGAAAAAGTGGTGCGAAATACCAGTGTTGCCAGTAGGCTACTTTTTTTAAATTCGGATTTCCTGATTGGCACCACTTTTTTCAAACGGTAAAATTTACTTTGTTTTTGCCTTAATTAATATGTCATTAAATGAAGCGCATTTTACCATTTCAAAAAAGTGGTGCCAATCAAGAATCTGATTTTTAAAAAAGTAGCCCATCTGGTTACCCTGTGAAATACAATTACAAAATAGTCGCCTGTGGAAGCCCTGGGAGAGCTAAAACATTGAATACAATATTTTTGTTAACCCCTTGGGGACGAGCGACCAGTATACGTGCCGCGTAAGGTATTCATAATCCGTCCGTGATTATTCTCACCTGTAAATTTTGCCTTATTTAATCCGAGCATTTTCTCAATTCAATTACGCAAAAATTTCTGTTTTGAAAAACCTGTGATAAAAAACTAATAATTCTGTAAAGACGCTCTTCCCGGAGCGGTTAACACTAGAACGCTCGGAAATTTTACTCAACTTTCATAAAAATATTTTACACCAGAATTTTTATTTAAAATTATTTGACTGATTTATGTAATATAAATCTGCGTTTTTCATATTTAACTTATTTTGTGAAATAATTTCTGGTTCCAATTGACATTTAATCATGTGGTCGGAGTCGTATCGACTCAGGGCGTTCTAGTGTTAAGATATCCAATATATTTTTTTCCTTTAAAAACTGCAGGTAGCAGTTTTATAAATATTCTTAAAGATGAAAAAGTAATCCGATTTTCAAATATCTTCGGCCGTAAATACCAACATATTATAACTGTCTATTTATTCTAATATTTCAATACGATTTTATAATCTGAAATCAATAAACTCTTTTGAAATCCTTCGAAATAACCTAAGAATCTTTTAATGATTTAACACTGTATAACGTCGTTAAAATATCATTCTAGCTATAAGCACAAATAATTAATAATATATTCCAATTTTTAAACGCAATCTACGACAAAATTACGTTTGTTCTAATTTCCAGTGGAGTATTTTAGTTAATTAACTTCCTAAGCACTCTTTTTTTCTAAAGAATAAATTTACAGAAGGGGAACTTCATTGAATAATTAAAATCATAAGATTTTTTTCCACCGATTATATAGACAGTAAGTTCTTTATCAGCTTAAAATTTAAAAAAAAAAAACCATAAATATGCTATGTAATAATTATCCAACTAATCCTTTACTTTAATCTCGAGCTCCAAAGAAAATAATAATAATAATAATAATTTTCCCCTTCACTAACGCTTTACAAAATCTAATTTACTTTCTTTTAACATAAATTTTTTTTCTAAGCCGTCACCTGTTTTACAGCACTACAATTAAGAAAAGCTACATTTAATAATGAGAAGCTGAAATTTAATTCCACAGAAAGAATTCTTTTTTCGCCTTTTGATTAAAACTCGGCGTATTCCCGAGGGGTGAAAACTTTTTAAAATCACAAAGCAAATAATGAATAAATGTGCTGTGTTTCAAAAAATTTAATTTTCTGCATCAGAAGTAGAATTTTGGCAAATTTTACGAGAAGAAAAAGAGGTACAAAGAATGAAATTTTTAACAATCGTAATGCGTGGACAAAAATTTTTATTTAGAAGCTGAATTTTTATCTAATAAATAAAATAAAACACATGAAGCACGACACATAGTTGCATACTATACATGGTGGTTCAAAACTATGTGTCAAAAATGTAAATGCACGTAGAGGGGACTTAAATAAGCAGATTTCGTGTGGGTGCAGAAATGTAGCGTTGAGGCAGTAGAGCGCGATGTTAAGTTCGGTGCATGAAAATGCAGCTTGAATCGTCATTTCCTCGCGGATTTCGAGCAACATGAAACCAGAACGAAAAAGGGTGCATCAAGTAACATAGGCGTAACCAGGGGGGTGCCCTGGGTGCCCGAGCCCCCCCCCCCCCCCCCCCGTTTCCGCAAACTCGAGCACAATTATTTAAAAAAATCGAAATCTACAAAAGAAAAAAAAGAAGAAGTGAAAGCAGAGTTCAATTAGTTTAGTTCAGAAAACTAAACGGCTAAGTTTTGAAATGTGATAAAAAAAGAAACCCACATTCTTTTTCTTTCTTTCTTTCTTTCTCTTTTTTTTTTTTTTTTTTTTTTTAAGAAAATTATGTTGTTTATCTTTTTTAAAACTAGAATATTTGCAAGAATCTGTATTAGTCATAGTAATTCAAAAAGGTGGCTTTATAATCCAACTTTAACGTTCTTTGTCTGTGGGAGATGTTTTTAACGCCGTTCTTTCTATTGCATGTTTCTGCAATTTCATGAGAAATTAACGCAAGTTCTTGACGAGGATAGAAACTATTTGTCTCTTTGCTTTGGTAGTTTAAAGTCAAGAAAGAAGCAAAAAAAAAAAAATTGAAAGGGGATGGAAATGTGAAACGATAATTCCAAATTTCGATTAGCCGAGGTAAATGGGGGGGGGGGAGGACACATACCCTGCCTCCTTTGTAAATGAAAAATAATAGCACAGAAAATTCAAATAAATCTGCTGGTTGGTTGGTTGGTTGAATTTAGTGTTTCGTGGCTATTTTTTGACATTCTTGAAAGGGATATGGCTGCAGTCTTTCAAGTCAATATAGTAATTTTTTTCCTCAGAAAATTTGTATACGATTTTTAGAGTTTTTTCTCGTTTCACGGCGTTTTTTTGGAAGTAGGAAAAGGAACCTCGTTTCAACCTTTTACCCCAGTGCAGTAAATTTTGACAAATTCGCGATTTTATTCTGTGATTATTTCATGATATTTACAATTTTCCCCCAAAATCGTGTGACGAAATTCACGTTTTTCTACGCGGTTTTTTGTCGAAATCCGCACTTTTCAGGACTTACTTTTGACAAAATTCGTGTTTTTTACCGCTATCCTTTGACGAAATTCGCATTTTTTACCGCAATATTTTGACGAAATTGGCATTTCTTTATCACGCGATCCTTCGATGAAATTCGCGTTTTCTTTCCACGATCTTTTGATGAAATTCGCTTTTTCCTTCCGTAATCTTTTGCCGAAATTCGCGTTTTCTTTCGGCGATCCGTTGACGAAATTCTCGTTTTTACCGCGATCCTTTGACAAATTTATTTTCTGTTGCGACCGATTGACGAAACTGATATTTTTACAGGGAGATCATTTGTCGAAATTCGGGATAGTATTGCGCGACCGTTCGAAAAAATTCTCGATATCTTTCCGTACCAACTAACAAAATTCTCTACTCTTTTCCGCAACATTTTGACGAAATTTGAATAAAGTTTTCGTCAATCCTTTATCGAAATTCGTAATTTTTTTGCGCAATCTTTAAACGAAATTGGCGATTACTTTCTGCACTCTTTTATCGAAATTCCCGATATTTTTCCACGATCGTTTGAAGAAATTCTCAATTTTTTCCGGGACTGATTCACGAATTGATTTTGAGAAATTCCATAAAAGAAATAAAAATCGCGCACCCAATTTTTTTTTAATACTTACTGAAGAATCACAGGTCTGTGAAAGAATTTGAAGGGTGAAATACTGCACAGCATTTTTTATTATGAGATACTTTCCTTTTCTGTGCACAAATCGCGCGATCCAGCGCGTTATTTCAAACCCTGTCCCTGAATGAAAACTTCATTACTAGAGAAGTGGTTGGTTTTTTTTTAAACGAACATAGAATTAGACAAATCTAGGATTAGGGGGGGGGGGGCTGCCTTCGGCAACGTACTCCCGAGCAAGCTACGACCTCTTCTGTCTCGAAACAAGCGAATCTTGAATTATTGCGTTTTTTATTTCGAGCAAAATTAAATTTTCAGATTTCTTATAAGAGCTGATTTGACATTATTCCAATTCGAATTTAATCACGGCAATTGCAAAAATTACCAGAAAGTTTTTTCTGTTTCAAAAAATGTCAAAAAATCGCCTAAAAACAGGAAAACCCTTACTAGAAAGTGCATTAAAAATTCGGAAAAGATTATAAAACCACAGGGAAAAAAATTAACTAATTGGGTAAAAGATTTAAACCGAATTCGGTTTAGGAATGTCAAAAAAAAAAAACCCTCTAAAGATAACATTAAAAAATTGTTAAAAATTGAAAAATTGCTGTAAGAATCTCGAAAACACTTTATTGAAAAGAAGACAAAGTTTACTGGGTAAAATATTGAAATCGGATTCTTTTTTACTTATTTGAAAAAATTGCCGCAAAATACGAAAAAATTCGCATAAAAAATTAATTGAAAATTCCAGAAATTGTCTTCCATATGCATGAGTTCAGGCATACAGGTCCTGTCAAATCTTACGGGTGCAGGCTGCATTGTCTTTTCAGAGCTCAGCGCGCGCGCGCGCGCGTACACACACAGAGAGACATACAAGCGCCTATCTTTATTATTACAGTCGTATAATTATACTATAATTTTTATCATCTTGTTAAAATTTAGTGTATATTATCATGACCTGCTTTACCTAATATATTTGACACACTCTGGGTAAAAAACCTGAATTACCGTAATTTCCGGCCTATAATCTGCGGATCAAACAATTAGGTTCAGACCCAGAAATCTTGTTTCATAAAACGTAGCTTATTAAATCGCGATAAATATTTAACTTAAATAATGAAATAAAATTTCTGGGTCGAAACATGATTGTTTGAGCCGCGGATTATAGGCAGGAAATTACCCTATTAATGAATATTATAATTATTTATAATATTATAATAATTATTTATATAGACTTTCCTCCAAAATTTCTTGGGTCCCTCCGGTGATCCCTAAGAAGTCATGGAGTCACATTCTGAAAAAAATTCGTGCGCATGTACTGAGTTACCGCATGTATTATCTGAGATTTATCATCCGGCAAAATTTCATCTACAAGACTTTGACTGAGATAATTTTAGATCTCATGCAGTGTTCCCCTGTGCCTATAGAAGTTTCCAGCATGATTAAAGGCCTTTTTTAATCTTTATAAGAAGTTAGGGTGCCAAAAGGATTTACAGTTGTGACCACACTTATTCACTGTCTTATATCACTGCTACAAGGACATTTACATGTCTTTTTTTTTACCGTTAGATTTAGTTTTAATGTTTTGAACCCCTTCTCAACCCTCCTCACGCAAACAAAAATCGCGTTTGAGCCCTTTTTAAAAGAAATACCACACAATTATACCTTCTAAGATGGAAAACTGTCTAAAACGGAAATTCGATTTGTTTTATGGAATTCGTTTTAGCAGGTTTTACTATATAAGATATTGTTTGTATCCAACATGTTCAGGTTAAAAAGTCTGGGCAGCCGCCCGTTCAAAAGGCTGGTTACTCCTATGAGCAAGGATCATGAAACACTGTTCAAAGCTAACAGGATAGTATTAAGATTTTTTTTTTTTTTTAGAATGAAATGAGATATCTAAACAGATAACTCGGTAAAAATCCATTAACAGAAATTAATGCGTATATCCTGTGATGTGTTACGAAGACTTTCGTGTAGCCCTGTATGCGATCTATGGAATTTATACACACCGCCTAATGCACTCAAAATTAGATGAGTTTAAAAATTCATACCACAGAAGGAAACCCACTTCCAGTAATAATCTATCTTAGTCAGTACTTTAACCGAATTACTTTGTGTATACCTGTTATGTATCCAGGGTTTACCGGAGTTCCATTACCTGCGACTTATTTTGTTGACCTAAGCATGCATCAAACCAGATGCTATGAACAATAAGGTTAGCTGGGGGGGATTAGGTCCTCCATTTTCGTCCGGGATAGCTCAGTTGGCAGAGCATTGGCACTGTCATCAAAGAGATCCTTTGTTCGAACCCAGATCCGGACATTTTTTGCACAGTTGAAAAATTACAAATCGCAATCTCATTATGTTTGAAATATTGTAACACAGGGTTCGCACGCTATTAATCCACGCCCATTTTGTAAGGACAGTTCACGATTCATTAGCTAGAAGATAGTTTTATGCGATTACTAGTGGCGGAGTCCTTACAAAATGGGGCGTGGCTTAATAGCGTGCGAACCCTGTAACATCAATAAAAATGCAGCTAAAACTATTTTGCCAAAGAAAGTAATGTTTCGGAATTCTGTGCATCCCGGTAAACGGTCTATAAAATCTACACACTTCATTTTCAATGTCGAAAATTCTATAAAAAACTTCAAAAAAATATAAAAATTTCATGGCAATCCAAATATATTTACCAGAATTGAAGCACAGACGAACAGTCGAGAGACGGAAGACAGACAATCCGAATGCATAAGCCCTTTTCAACTATGTTGTAAAGTTTTTAAAATGCTTATGATTAAAATGTCATTTTAACAAAAACTAATTACTGAATTTCAATTTTTTTAATATACTGTAAGAAAAAAAAATGTAACGATATTAAAGAGCTGTTTTAGTTAATTAACATCATTAAAACTTCTTTAGATTAAAATTATAGCAGGGGTAATATAATAAATAATTAACATCGTAAGATTTTTTACTTGCGATTACGAAAAGTTCTTTATGAGCTTAAATGTTGAATGGGGGGAAAGGCTTTAAAATATTACCTAAGTATTACGCAAAAAATTTACTTTTCATTTTTTTTTTTTTACTTTTCATCTTCAGTACAAAAAATAAAAGGAAAAAAAGAAAATATTACCCCTTAATATCTTGCAAAACTAATTTAGTTTCTATTAACATAAAAAAAATTCCAAAACCATCTTCAGCGTTATAACTGCCGTTTAAAAACAAAAAATTAAGATAAACTATTCTTAAAAATCGGAGGCTGGAATTAAGTTGCACACTAACAGAAGATCGTTTTTGCCTTTTTATTAAAGCTTGACGCATTCCCGAGAGAGTACAGTTTTTTAAAGAAAGAAATCATCAGGGCCCGATTAACATAGGATAAACTTCCACCAGCATTTTAGAAAGAAGTTTTATAGAAAGCTTCACCTTTTTAAAAAGCAGAAATTTGCATTAACCCTAGAACTACCGGAAATTTTACTCAAGTTTTATAAAAACATTCTACACCAGAATTTTTACTTAAAACTATTTAATTTGTTTGTTTAACTTATTATTGTCTGATTTATACATTTAGTTTGTTTTGAAGAAATTTCTGGTTTGAATAAATATTTTGAATGTACATGTCGGGTCCAATGGACCCGTCTGGTAGACGGAAGGTTAAATAAGGCAAAAAATACTTTTTAAAATAACCGATGGAAGTCTGTTCCTGCATTAATCCAGCTCTGGAAACAAGCACGTGAAGAAATGTGTTGTATTTAAGAAATACGTGGTGTTTCATAAAAGACGGGCAAAACTTTAAGAGATGATAGTACACATCCAAACAAACAACTTTCATCAAGAATGCATGGTCGGAAATAAAACACAAAGGTGCTGGTGCATTTCAAAACTTGGTTCATGCAAACGCTAAACTCCTGTTGCGAGTTATTGGAAGAAATGACACGGATAGGATGCAAATGTGATATGGGGAAGAACGCGTATGTAAAATTTAACCTCGACTGATACATAAAAGCCGCTGATCCGAGTGTACAACTGTCAATTGCGGTAGGAATGAATCGGAGAGGTTGTTTCTCACTAATAGGAAAAACGCTTATATGCAATTTATCTACGGAACTGCAAATGGAAATGGTTCAGAGGTTCAACGATTGTACGGATGTCGGTTTCCCACCGTCTTTTTGACACTTAATCGTTTGTTGTGTGTTTTTGCCTTGTATAACAACATCTCTTTTGGCGCCCTCTAGCACTTTTGCGTTTTAATTCCGACCATGCATTCTTTGATAAAGTTTGTTTGGATGTATAGTGTCACCTCTTAAAGTTTTACCCATATTTTATGAAACACCCTGTATATATTATTTTCAATATAAGAAGAAGAAGTTTCACAAATTTCACGAAAAGGTAATGTGTTGGATAAATGAAATTGTTAATTATTTACCTAAAATTTATATACAGTTCAATTTGAATAAAAACAAACGCAAGACTGGCGATGGCATATGTGCCAATCTCAAACTAATCTTCCGTAATAAGTGCGTTAATTTGACCTCGGTTTAATTCGTTTCGACCCAGAATTTGTTTTAAGAATTGAAATTAAACATGCCCCGCGTAGAAACCTTCAATTAAATAAATAAAGATTCACGAAATAAATTTTCTGGTTCGAAAGTGGTTAACCTGGGTCGAATTAGTCCAGATATTACGGAAGATTGGTGGAAGGTTGGCAGCTATGCGATGGCAATATATTTTCGGTACCATGTCAAACTATCCAATTTGCAAACACTGTTGCCAGTAGGCTACTTTAATAAAATTCAGATTTCTTGATTCGCACCACTTTTCTGAAATGGTAAAATTCCCCTTGTTCTCACCTTAAATAATATGTCATTAAATAGGTTAAATAAAGTAAATTTTACTATTTTAACCTTCCGTCTACCAGACGGGTCCATTGGACCCGACATGTACATTCAAAATATTTATTCAAACCAGAAATTTCTTCAAAACAAACTAAATGTATAAATCGGACAATAATAAGTTAAATAAACAAATTAAATAGTTTTAAGTAAAAATTCTGGTGTAGAATGTTTTTATAAAACTTGAGTAAAATTTCCGGTAGTTCTAGGGTTAAGAAAGTGATGCCAATCAGAAATCTGAATTATAAAAAAGTAGCGCACTGGTAACACTGTTTTCATATTGAATAGTTTGACATGGAACCGATGATATATATATTATGTTACTTTTATAATAAAAAAAAGTATGGTTTATTAAAAGTGTATTTTTAATAATTAGAACAAGTATCTCGAGAGTGTTGGATACCAACTTTATTTTCTAGCTTGGAAACTAATGCAGGGCTGTCACAAGCGATTATTAAAAAAAAATAAATTTTATAGTATATTCCTCTTGGAAATGTTGTAAATCTGTATGTAAAAGGTTTTTGTTTTGAGGAAGTGGTTCGAGGTACAATTAAAAAATATTCGCCTGTGGCAGCCCTACTAATAGAATATTTTGTTATTTTATTTTATGTTCTATTTTTCTACTTTAAATTTAACCTTAATATTATTTTTTGATTCTGTTAAACTATCTTATATCTTTCTTATACTTTTGCTACTTTTTATTTTTAAATTTAATTATTTATCATGTAGTTTTATACTGCAGTAAAATTAACCTATTGGCCCTTTAATATCTCTGCACGTAGCTTGCATATCTCCTGGATGTAAAGTTGCACTGCAACTAAAAAGTCCATCAAAAAACTTGCATTGCTCCATTGCTTCAAATTGTTTAGGAGCAGATTTTAATTTATAGTTACTTTTGTATAAATAAGTTTCGTACTTATTTTTGAGAAATCTCCTGCGTCAGAGTTATCAGTTTGGACTTTTTTAAACCCCTTCAAGGGCGGTGGTTCAATTTTGGACCACCTAATTTTAATTCCTAAATGCCACCTTGGCACCAGAATATTGGAACGAAAATTTCCCTTTTATTAAGTACGCGAACAAAAGCTTTTGCTTATTTTGAAATAAATTTGTTTGTAAATTCAATTCCACTGTCATTCCCTCATTTCAGCAATTTACGAATAGAAGTACCTTGCCCCTAAAAGGGTTAATTCATGAATTCCAAATTCATAGCGAAAATTCCGAAGGAAGAATTTTTACTTTATGTAATCGTGATATGTCTGTCATAAAATAATAGCAAAAATCACTAATCGTATTTTCTGGTGTGAATTCGCTATTTCTGAACGAAAAGGTAGGCCTGACAACCATTCAGGCAATGTGTTAATTCATTAACCGCCAAAACACAAAGTAGGAATTTTCAAATTTCTTGTGGAAAGTCGTTTGCCACAAAGCTTATTTTCGGTTAATTTTTTTAATTCTAAAATAGTGGTGGCAAAGTAATTTATTTAAGCATGAGCAAATATTTTTACTGTTGCGTCAACGCAACACCGGTGGGTAATGGGTTAAAAAGAAAAAAACTCAAATTAAAAAAAATTCAATTTAACAAATTACAACGACCATTTGGAAAAAGATTTTTTCAAAGACTAAAATTTAAGACATAAAAAATCGCACCGAGTTGATCAAACATTACGTACGCCATGGATTGCATTTTTCGGTACTTTAAATTTTTAAACTTCTACGGAGCTAGTCATTCATTACGTACGCCATGGATTAAACATTAATATTCTTGGACCAATTTTAAATGAAATTTTATTCTTAAACTTCTAAACATCCCACAATATTACTTTTTACACCGTCGTATAGAGAAAAAAAATGTACTTTTAAATGCAATTTGTTTGAAAGCTGTATCTCAATTTGTTTCTGAGTTATTATTATTTTTTTTTTTTTGTAGTTTTTTTTAGTTCTTTCTCACAGTGGCAACAGAAGTATCCATCTCTGTTGAAAGTAAAGGGAAAATACAGATTACTGTATTGACCAATCAGAAAACGAATAAAATGCGGATTCCACCAATAAAACGCTTCAGATATGATTTTGATTTCCTACCCTGACAGAGGACAATAACCATTTTTCCAAATGGTTAAAAAAATAAAAATAATAAAAAATAATAAAAAAATTTTAATTTGCATATTGTGTGGAAAAAAAGACAGAATTTGTACCGGAAAAATAATAGAATAAAATTATTTAATAAAAAAAGTTCAATTTTGAATTTTCGGAACATGCCCATGTCGAAGAGACGAAATCGAGCTACCTAATCATTACAAAGAGATGATTAGAGGCTAGCATATTAAAACATAGGGTGAGCGGACGACGAATTTTTAGGTCGTACATTTTTTTTTTTTTTTTTGGAACTCGTCTCGCTAAAGTCTTTGCAGAAAGCGCACCATTAACCCCTTGAGGGGCAAGCAATTACGTTTGTAAAATGCTGAATTCCCATCGGAATCTTTGAAAAATTCTATTTCAAAATAAGTAAAAGTAATTTAAGGGCTTTTTTCTACCAAAGTTAGAAAAGTAGAATTTAATAAAAATTTTCTGGTGTAAAACTTTATTAATCGTAGGTGGTATACAATATATACCGGTGCCCTTCAAGGGGTTATAAAGCCTTTGTGAGACGATACACTGTAACAATTTCAGTGCATGTTCTATTTTATAAAAAATGTTCATGGAAATTCATCTAATTAAGATATTTTAATAATTATTTTTTTAACGAGGGAAAAATGTCATATTTAAATCTGTCAAAATTTCAATATGCTATGACCAGAACTTCTTTTTAAAAAAGCGAAAAATACAAATGAAATGAGCTTTTTTTAACCAATAAAGATCTTTTCTTTAAAAATAAACAGAACATTAATACATTTCTCTTGAAACTATTATCAATTATCACTGGAAAATATTTATTGTAGACTTTACATGGTATAAAAATAAGAACTTAAGCTCTATTAAAAAAATACCTCACATATTAGTTAAAATGATGTTTATACATGCAAATACGCTAAAATACAAAACCAATACTAAGTTATTTCACAACCATAACGTGTTCAAAGAAAATGCGAAGGGAAATCTTTCTTTAAAAGAGAATTAGAAGTTTAAGAGGAGAAATTTAACCTTCCGTCTACCAGACGGGTCCATTGGACCCGACATGTACATTCAAAATATTTATTCAAACCAGAAATTTCTTCAAAACAAACTAAATGTATAAATCAGACAATAATAAGTTAAACAAACAAATTAAATAGTTTTAAGTAAAAATTCTGGTGTAGAATGTTTTTATAAAACTTGAGTAAAATTTCCGGTAGTTCTAGGGTTAAAAATTACATTAAAACGGTGAGCTATGTATATTTTACAGTGCCGGATCCTGCTAGCCAAATCTGGTACTCCAATGCTCTTACTTTACAGTTTTCATCACCTTAATTAAACTTACTAGAAAAATTACAGGAAAAATTACTAGAAATATTTGGCACGAAAGGCTATTCCCATTTATATAGGAGGATCCGCACCTGATATTTTGATATGTGCTTTGTGCTGAAAAAGAAGCAGAAAAGTCATGCATCGGTAATATCGCATTCAAATTTATGATAGATAAGTTACGTAACTTGAACTTTTTTTCAGTGGGGACCTAGAAACAAAATATTCGACCTGAGCATGTTTCTGAAATTTACTTAACTTCAGACAGAAAGTTCAGGGAAAGATGGAGGCTACATGTGTTGGTTTTGCGTAAAGCTAATAATACAGCCCTGAAACCAGTGCCTGATTACCAACGCGGCACATTCCCACCAGTAAAAAGAAACAGGAAATTTTGCCTTATTGAAGGCAGGAATTATAGATGAATATGGCGTTTAGATAAAGCGAACATTTCTATTAAAATTTATTGGTGTAAGTTTGTCCCGTTGGCATTTAGGCCCTGATTGAAACTGGTTAAAACGGATGATTCGGCCAAATACTTGAAGCTCCAAAGAGTCTGTGTGCTGCTCGATTTGAAAACTTCTCCCGCTTCAATGAATTCAGCCCTTGTTCCACGTGCTTGTTTTGTTTGGGCCGAATGGGGACACTTAAATTTGAGAGATAACCGGATTCTTATTGCAAACCATTTTGACAGCTTACTGTAACTCCATTATATTAGAACTCTGAGAAGTTCCAACTCTCTTAACTATGAGTGGAGTGGAACTCTGCCTTCTGAACTCTTTTTCTTTTTAGAAACTGCTCTTAAATTTCGAGTTGAGTTCTACAAATAATTAATCATCTTTTTCGAATGATACTTTCAATCGTTTATTTGCTTAACATGCCGCAAATAATAAAAACAATAATAAACTATGTATAGTAAGAAGTTGTAGTTACAAATTTAACAACATATGCTCATTTTCAGACATCTGTTTGACTGTTAGGTCACTTAAAATGTTTGATAATGTGAACAGGTGGAGCCTAATTCCGGGCTGTATGGTTCTAAAAAGTTAAGCTAAGTCACTCAACTTTTATAACGCGAACGCAGTATAATGGTACATTCACATTGGGAAAGTTGAATAACGTAGCTTAACTGTTTTGAACCGGCAACTCGGAATTAGGCTTCACTTGTTCACATTGCCAAAACATTTAAGAGACTTAACTTATGTTACATTTGTAACTATAACTTCTAATCATACATAAGTTATTATTGTTTTTATTCATTGCGGCTTATTAAAAAAATAAACGATTCAGGGGATCATTCGAAAAAGCTGATCAATTATTTGTAGAACTCAACTCGAAATTTAAGACCAGTTTCAAATAAGAAAAAGAATTCAGAAGACAGAAGACAGAGTTTCACTCAACTCCTAGTTAACCCTTACCGGCGCGGAGTAATTCTGTTAATAAACTGATAAAATAATGGACTGACACCGCAATGTATAAACGAATTTATTAGAAAATATGGACTTGCTTATTTTCATGTACATTATAATAGGAAAATTTTACTTAAATATTAATGGTGCCGTTTGTAAGTTTTGGAATTAAAATTAGGTGTCCTTTTTTAACCCCTTAATTCTCGCTCCCGTCATATTCTCGGGCTGTGTCTTTTACTCAAATTGTTTGATTCCCACCAGTTTTATAAAATAGTGAAATTGGCTATATTTTAGTATCATTTTCCCTCTCATTAAATAAGGTGAATATTTCTTTTTTATAAAAGTGGTGCCAATAAGCAATTTGAATTTTTCAACCGTAATTTAATTCGAGCGTTAAGGGGCCGCCGCGCCGGTAAGGGTTAAGAGAGTATCAAAACTTAAGTGAGTTTCAGAAACTTGCTCAAGTCGAAATCTTGGTTCCAGGTACGTCCGCTTCAAAACCTTGAAATTAAGTGACTCAACTATCTTAATCTAAACTTGATATAAGAATATACTTTTGACCATTCCCTTCCGAAAACGGGCAAAAAAAATTTCATTTTTTCTAATATGTTTTGGTTATTTTAATATAATTTAGAATTTATATTTACTGCTTTTCTGATGTACTTGACTTCCAATGGAGCACAATCCTACCAGTAAAAAGAAACAGAATATTTTGCCTCATTCATGGAAGAATCTTTACATGAGTACAGTGATTAGATAAGGCGAACATTTGTATTGAAATTTATTGGTGTGAGTTTGCCCTGTTGGCAATCAGGCCCTGTTTGCGATTGGGTTTTTATTTGGAAATTGTTTAAAAAGCAAGATCAGAAACGAAGATTTATTTAGAAAATTTTAATGTATTTCCATTAATGCAATTTGATTATTTTTCGATATGAAGCGCTCGTAACTCCTTGGTTGTTTTGACAAAGGAGGGATGTCCTTTCCTAAATCTTTGAAAAAAAATATGAATTTTTTAAAAAATGCACTAAAAGTATACAAATACATAGGTACCAACTTTTACGCTTTTTCTGTACCACTAAAATTTAACAGTAAATTTTTCTTTTATTAATCGTCGAAATCTTCGATTAGAGAAGTAAAACATATGTTTTATATTTTAGTGGTAATAAAAAAGCGTAAAAGTTGGCAGCTATGCAAATATAAAACGCTGTTTGTTTGCGGTTAAACGATAGTTGCATCATTGCAATTTTATTTTATGACTGTTACTGTTTTAAAGGTTTTCATCATATTTCTTACAAGTGTAAAACATAATTTTAAAGTTTGGTTCTTTTTATCCACTAGCAATGCACATCATAACCATTGAAAGTCTTCATATTTTCTAATTGAACGATATTAAAAGAGTTTAAAAAATTCAAGCTCATAGCCAGTATTTTTTTGTGGGTGCCGGGAAGGATGTTGCTTATAGATTTTTGTTATATTGCCTTTCTTTTAACCCCTTAATGGTCGCATTATATTACGGAAATGACTTATAGGCACCACTTTTTTGAAAGAGAAATATTCACCTTATTTGATGGCAGGTAAAATGTTACCATAATAAAGCCAATTACACTATTTTATAAAACTGGTGGGAATCAAACAATCTGAATATAAGACACAGCCCGTGAATATCACGGGAGCGAGAACTTAGAGGTTAAATAAAAGTATAGGAATAGATTCTTTCCATCTTATTTCGGGAAGTGGGGTTGAGTTGTTGCCACTACTCTTTGTTGTACTTCATAAAAAAAGATATAATACCTGTAGTGCAGTGGTGGAAAATTGGCGCAGAGGAGGAGCCTATTGGCACCACTAAATTTTAGTAGAATTTTCCGTCTTATCTAATGACAGTTTTTATTAAAATGAAGAATACCATAAAATATTAGTGGTGTCAATAGGCTCCTCCTCTGCGCCAATTTTCCACCACTGGTAGTGGCTTGTCCGAACGGGGGGGGGGGGGAGGGGGATTCGCAATCACTTTACAACCAGTATTTGAATAAACTAAATTTCTCCTTGTTTAAAGCTATGAAATTATACTATTAGATAAGATGAAATTTCCTGTATTAAAATTCTGATAGCAAAGTGATTGTAAATCCCCTGACGAACCACCACTGGGTAAAACTTTGGAAACATTGCCCATTTATTTCCTAAAAGTAATACGTGTTATGCTTGGGTTTTTAACCCTTAACAGACCAATGCCGCCATATAAACGACATTCTTAACCAAATTTATTCGCTTGGTACAACTTTTTTATTTTTAAGAAACACTTTTATTTACAATTTGACAACATCTGCAAGAGAAATTTACTAAAAAATTTACTTTTAAAATAAGTGGTGCAAATAGAACATAAAAATAGAATCATGTATTTAAAGATACTGTCCGTTAAGGGTTAAAATGTATCGTATAAAACAAAAAGCAGTAAATAAAAATTATATTGTTCAAGCCATATCTAAATAACGGGTGTTAATCTTTTACATTGGTTGGTCAGTTTTTTTACTAATTTATAAATCGCTGATATTCAGGATTAATGAAAACTTGTATCTGTGTCAGTCCATATGACGTATGTGACAGCTTTTTTACATATTTCTGCTGTTTTAACTCCTTCAAGGACTGTCGTTCATTTCTGGACCACCTAATTTTAAAATTTTAATCCCTAAATGTCACATTGGTACCAGAATATTGGAATGAAAAATTTCCTTTTATTAAGTACGTGAAAAAAAGCTGTTGCTTATTTTGAAATAAATTTGATTCTAAATTCCGGTGTCATCCACTTATTTTAGCATTTTTATAATAGAATTACCTTGCCCCTGAAAGGGTTAAGGGGACCGCGGACCTTTAGTTGAGAAAAAATCGTCCCCAAAATTGAAAATTAGTTTTGTGCACATAATTGTTCTCCACTTTGTTCTGAGCCATTTGCCAAAAACCGCATGTACATGCGATTACTTTTCTCAAAGTTACAAGCGTTGGAATTTTGTAAAATAACTATTTTTCGGCCTTTTAATATGCAGTAGAACATCTTTTATCCGAAGCTCCTTTAACCGAAACTCTCGGTTAACCGAAATCCATTTTTAAAGCCCCCCCCCCCTTCTTTTTTTTTAACCATTTGGGAAAATGGTTATTGTCCTCGTCAGGGTAGGAAATCAAAAGCATATCTGAAGCTTTTAATTGGTTTAAGCTGCAATTTATTCGTTTTCTGATTGTCTATACAGTAATATGTATTTCCCTTTACTTTCAACAGAGATGGACAACAGAGTGTTGCCACTATGACAAAAAAGTAATAAAAACTACAAAAAAAAAATAACTCAGAAACAAATTGAAATACAGCTTTCAAACAAATTGCATTTAAAAGTACATTTTTTTCTCTATACGACGATATAAAAAGTAATATTGTGGGATGTTTAGAAGTTTAAGAAATAAATTTCATTTAAAATTGGCCGTCAGATTTCTTGGAAATCTGACGATGGAAAAGCCTTTTCCCGAACAGCCAATGAAATGCTTGGATAATACTTAAGTTTCAGGTGTATAATATGTACGAGTCGCAGGCGATATTAATGTTTAATTCATGGCCTACGTAATGTATGATCAACTCCGTGCTATTTTTTATGTCTTAAATTTTAGTCTTTGAAAAAATCATTTTCCAAATGGTCGTTGTAATTTGTTAAATTGCATTTTTCTTTTTTTTTTTTACTATCACATTCCTTGTGCGCAAAATCCATTTTGAAACATTTTTTCTTTAACTATCATATTCCTTGTGTGAAGCGGTCCTTTCCAAACTATGAGTACAAATAAATATTTTCAATCCCCTTTCTTAGAGTTCCTTTGAATTTAACTTGAGCTACCGTAAGCTGCGGAGCGGAACGAAGAAAAATAATAAAGTAGCAATTCTGAAGCTTTTGAATGTTTTGCAAAAGGTTTGGCATGGCTGCCAACTTGCTAATAAAATTTAATAGAAATTTTTTGCTTATTTAAAAGTTCAAACTGCTTGAATTTCCGGGATTAAATTAGCTAAAATTTACTTTAAAATTTTAGTGGTATTAAAAATCCGTCAAGTTGGTAGCTATGCTGTGATACTGGTGAACTAATAATATTAAAAAACTCCGCGATAGAGCTTCAAAGCAAAGGCAATCGAAACTGCGAAAAACAAAACATTTTTTCAAACCCTTGTGATATATGTAAAAGGTACTACTCAATTTCAAAATTATAATTCAGGTAATTTATTCTTGTTTCTATTTAGCTATTGCTTTATTTTTGTTAAGCACTTGTTGCCATAATAAGAAGTATTGCATATATCTCTCCTTAACCCCTTAATTCTCTCTCCCGTCATATTCTCGGGCTGCGTCGTTTACTCAGCTTGTTTGACTCCCACCAGTTTTATAAAATAGTGAAATTGGCTATATTTTAGTATGGATTTACTTGTCATTATATAAGGTGAATATTTCTTTTTCATAAAAGTGGTGCCAATAAGCAATTTGAATTTTTTAACCGCAATTTAATTCGAGCGTGAAGCGGTTAAACTCAAAATTGAAGCATTCTAGATTATCCGAAAATTTCGATTTTCCGAAAGTGGGTCGGTCCCAATTACCTCGGATAATGGAGGTTCTACTGTAGTTTAAATCTGCTTTTCTCAAAACGGATTTTTCAACGTTTTTAGATTTTTAAAATGCTCCAGGCGTCGTAATTTTTTATCAAAATTCATGAAATTAATAAGGAAGAATACTGATATTGTTTAAAAAGAAATTAAGCATGCATTTAGAAACTTCGACTTCATTAAGATAATTAAATTTTATTTTTAACGTATTAAAAGGCAAAATTTTGATGAAAATCAATATGAAATTAAGAAAAAAAAATCTAAAAAATTAACTATACATGATTTTAAATATTAAATGTTTAGATTTGTTTGGGATAGAGTTTTAAGTGATTAAAATGCAAAAGCAAGGACATATCCCAAAAATTATGACACCCGGATCATTTTAAAATTTCATTTAAAAAATTTATTTTTTTAAAAATATCTTAAAATTATAATAAGATTGGAAATTTCCTTTAAGGTGTTTTATATACTTATGATGAATTGTATATATGCACAAAATTTTATATTTCTATGATGAAAATTAAAAAAAAATCCCTTCCGGCCCGGGCTACATTAAGAGGTAGATTTCGAAGTGAAGTATACTAATTTCACAAACAAAAACCAAATCATGATTAGAGATAAACCCACTTTAACAATTTTATCTGGCCGCTTTTGAAGAGTTTTTATTTCATTTTTATATAATAACTGGTTTTATCAGAATCATGTTACGGCGGTATTCAAAAAAATACTTTTCCATGCTCAACAACTCGAAATTTTCTGGCATAACTCCAGATTCATTTTTAATAGGAAAAACATGAAACTTGTTGACGTGATTTTTGAAGAGATTTATAAGCGACCTGTGTTTTTAATTTTCGTTCAATTAATTAAAACTTGATACATAAACAATTATTTTCTCAGTAAGACAATATTTTTCGTTTCTAACACAATCGCTTCGGGAAATTCCGTTCAAAATGCCCACTTTGACATCATTTTTTGAAATATATTCTGCCTCTGTCAAAAAATCGATCATTACGGTACATTATATAGTTTCTGAATAAGCGAATCTACCAACTGGATGCGTTTGAGAGCAAAAGTGAATTTAAAAATGAGTCAGAAAATAAGCAGTTTGGATTTGAATGCTCCCTTAATACGATGATTTTTCCAACACAATCCGCTTCGGGAAATTCGGTTCAAAAGGCCCACTTTGACAGCATGTTTTAAAATATATTCTGCCTCTATCAAAAAATTGTCCATTACGGTACATTATATAGTTTCTGAGTAAGAAAAGGTACCAATTGGAAGCCTTTGAGAGTAAGAATGAATTGTAAAATGAGTCAGAAAATAAGCAGTTTGGATTTGAATACACCCTTACTAAGATGATTTTTTTCTTCAACCGCTATGTATTTTTAATTTGTTTTTGCTGTAAGAACTGGTCCTATCCAAAACTTGTCTATATAGATGTTGTAGACAATATTAAGAAGATATATGATAAATTCATGGGGATTTTATATCTTTTGAATTGACGGAGTTATGGATTTTTTTCTTCTTCAAACGCCTTTTTTGTTTTCGTTTTTAATTTTCTTTTCACGGTACAAATTGGTCCTATCAAAAACTTGTGAATATAAAAGTTGTAGATAATGTTAAGGAAATTCATGATAAAATTAATTGGATTTGATATCTTGAGAATTGACGAAGTTATGAATTTTTTTCTCCCAAAAACCCTATTTTTTGCGCCCCTTGAGCCCATTTTTAACTTTATCAAAAATCTGTGATACATAAATTTTTGGCCCTATTTTTAGAAGTAATAAAAACTTTAAACTGATTCGATATGTACAAAATTTAAGAAGTTACGGGGTTTTTTCGGTTTTCACAAAACCCCTCCTTATTTCCATCCCCTTGGTCCGATTTTGTCCATTAACGAACTTGACCGAGAATTTATGTCCCTTGATTTTATATATCAGTTTAGAAGAGATTGGTGCAGAATTGTGGAAGTTATCGTGTCCAGAAGAAAGTGATATATATAGATAGATACATAGATAGATAGATAGATAGATAGATAAAGTTTTTTACTGAGGATGGTTTTGGGCTCTAGGGGTCATGATCGGTGTAGATCTGCAAAACTTTTTCAGAAATTCCAATATAGGAACGATGCCAATGGGTAGTATTTCATACGAAATCTACCTAAAAAAAAATTAACGTCCACCGTTCCCCTTAACAATGTTATTATATCCTCAAATTAAAACCACTGTGCTAATATTAAGATCTAGAGTTTTTTGTTATTCAGTTCCTACTATTAGTTTACACTCTCCCTATATTTATTTATTTATTTATTTATTTATCTTGTTCAAATTTTCAATCGCTAATCAAATACTTATTATTCATCCTATGAAGTTGAAACAATTTTTCTTTTAACTTGTACTGGATGACAATTGATGTTAATACAGTTTTTTCAAATATTAATGCATTAATTAAATTTTAATTAATTAATTTTAGTTTTACATGGGAGACAAAATGGCGGCCATTGGTTATTCAAGCATTTAATGCATCTTCATATCTACTTAGCTGCCAACCTTTACGCTTTTTTGCTACCACTAAAATTTAACAGAAATTTTCGCCTTGTTTAATAGCGAGATTTCGACGATTAAACTAGAAAATAGTTATTATAAAGTTTTAGTGGTAGGAAGAAAGCGTAAAAGTTGGCAGCTATGTATCTATAAGGACGGTTACCATAGGGGGGGGGGGGGACCCTGTTCTGTCGGCTGTTTTTTAATTCATATCGCTCCACTTTCTCAAATAAAAATCTTTCACCTGTACTTTGATAAAATGTGCAAGAGGAATGTAGTACAAAACTTATTTTTTCAAAAATAGTGGTACGAATTAAATATATAATTTGTCGCACATGGCAACCCTGCATTTATAGCCATTAACTCCTCTTCAATTTCTCCATTTTTATATTTGTTTGCATACTGAATTTCGAAACATAAGTAACATAATTAAGTTAACAGCGAGCCATTCAACTAGAAATTTAACGATATGACAAGGATGACCGCCCCGGGAACCCAGCTTTCGCTTTAGAGCAGTGGTTCCCAACCTTTTTTTGGCCACGCCCCACCTAAGCATCTCTAAAATCATGATGTCCCCCCAAACTTCCCTTCTATATCATCGAAATATTGTCACTATAAAAAATAAACTTCCATTTTCCCGGATGGATCCGAAAATAGCATTAACTCTGATAAGTGATTTCGCATTCTTTAATTTATCAAAATCATATCTTTGTTTAATTACAAGTATGCTTAACTCCATGAATGCAGTGATGCCATGGATCTTCGTATTTACATCTGCAAAAGTTTTATTGTTTTTTTGGCAACTTACCTCAAATTTAAAGGTGATAAATAGTTTACATTTTTATTTTTGTAAAATTTCTTGAAATCTCTCTCATATTTTGTATTACATCTGATAGAATTGGTACATTTTATAATGGATTTTACTACTTCATTAAGAATAAGTGATATTTGTTTATCGCCAGGACTGTATGGATAACATAATTCACAAGTAACATTTCCGGATTCGCGCTTTTATCCATTTTAAGTTACTATTTTTCTTTCCTCTCATAACAAACTTCTTTGATAGCAGGGTTTTTCCCTCACTATTATTATTTGGCCACCATGTTTTCTCCAATTTTAAATTTTAAAATGCATATGTCATGAATGTCATATTTCGTATGTGGTCTGCAGAAGAGCCATAAGAAGTTTACTTAGATAATAGCGTGCAAAAAGCCAGAGATTTTGCAACACTGCATTAGAGTTTACCTTTCTTCTCGTGACTGAAGTGGTAACTTATGCTTTTGTACATCCAGGAATGATTCATTCGAATAGTAAAATCATTGATTTTGCTCATCATTACTTGCATGTTTGCTGCAATTCATGGTGCGGACGTGTCTAACACTTTTGTACATAAATTAGCTTTGTACTTAAATGGTTTAAAGCTGAGACTTTTAGATTCAATATTTTATATTTACCCATATCTGTCATAATACATATATAATCTGTCATAATACCGTGACATCTATTTTCTAAATCATCATTTTCATCATCATTCTAAATTCAATCATTCTAAATCATCATTTATAAAAAAATATACACTTTTGTTGTGGGTGCGACCAGAATGTCACACTGCCAACATATGAAAATTCTCTTTTTCAGACATGAAGTTGGTGTTTCAGAAAATTGATCTGCTGTATTACAATAGGTAAATAATTGGCAAACACAAAAATATTTAATTTAAAAATTTGGGTTAATACTCTTTTTGTACAAAGTCATTTATATACAGGGTGCAAAAGAAAGTCCCTTTAACCTGAAAATACTTGCGAACGGAGAGAGCTACAGCTATGCAAGTGAGGTAACGGTATAGTAAAGCGACTACTCCCGAACTTATGCAAACGACAGCAGCGCCCCCTAGTGGCGAAATTTCGAAGATAGTCATTGCAAATCGAAAACGAAAAGAGATAGAGCAAAATTTCCATTTAGAAAGTTTTAGAGTATCAACTACTTAGTACGAAACGGCATTTGGTTTATATGGATAAGATGAATCTTCGCCTATATACCAGAAAAGGACCGAAATCGATGCACTCTATTTTGTGTAAACGTTTGAATGGAATAGCCAGAAGTATGAAGAAATACGCACAATTTATTGTATAAATACGTACTTATCTCAATAAATTTTGATAACATCACACACACACACACAAAAAAAAAGACAAACTGTCTCACAGTGATAAAAAGTCAATATTCAGTATGTTCAAAAAGTTCGCCATTGCTCACGATACACGTTTGTATTCGTGAGAGTAAATCTGCATGCGCATTTCTCAGCATGGAACGTCTATTGCGAGCCTCTTCAACACGACGACATAGATTTAACACTTTCAAAGTCAGTGGCTAGTCGGTCTAACCACCTAATTTTAATTCCAAAACTGACAAATGACACCAAGAATATTTTAATAAAATTTTCCTTTTCTAATGAAAGTGCAAATTAGTGAGGTTTTATTTTCTAAGAAATTCATTTGAATATTCTGGTTTCAGTCAATTATTTCATCATTTTAAGAACGGAATTCTTCTGCCCCTGAAAGGATTAAACTAAAATTTTAAATGCATTGGAAATTAAATTTTTACAGACATTAAAGTATACCGTCACAATTTGCAATTGCGCAGTGCTACATTTCCGAAATGTGAATATGCAAAGTAGAATCGTCACTCATCGATTTCGGTTATTTTTGGGTATACAAGTGACGATTTATCTTATCGGTGTGAACCAAATGTCGTTTCGTAATAATTAATTGATGCTCTAAAACTTTCTAATTGGAAATTTTGCTCTATCTCTTTTCGTTTTTGATTTGCAATGGCTGTCTTCCAAATTTCGTCACTAGAACGCGCTGCTGTCGTTTGCATTAGATCGGGCGTAGTCGTTTTACTATACCGTTACCCGACTTGCATAGCTCTAGATCTCTCCGTTCGAAAGTATTTTCAGGTTAAAGGGACTTTCCTTTGCACCCTGTATAAAAGTATTATAAAATCCCCATTGATTTGATGAATTATAGCGTAATAGATGCAATTTTTTTTCTATGAATATTCAAAAATGGTGCTGTTATCTTCTTAATTCATTCATACTTATAAAAAAAAATTCTTAAATCACCTTGTGATGCAATAAAAGTATCTCAGGGAACTCAGAGCTCCGTTTCTAATCTCGTAAGCACTTGTCTGTTAGCCCATGTGTGTTGCCAGTTCAGTTCTTTTTTTAAATTCAGTTTTCTTGATTGCCATACCACTTTTTTGAAGGAAAATATTCGCCTTATTTAATGACAGGCGAAAATATGTACAAGAGAGAATGTGTCAACACAGAATGTGTTATTAACCCCTTTGCACTCTCGAATGCAAAAGGTTAAAACACAGTCAAATTAGTATTATCACATACATAAAAAATTCTCTGTGAAATAACACTATTCTAATTTTAAAATCACATAAGTTTCAAATTTATTTTTCATCAAATCATTTAAACTTTCCCATAGGGCTATCTTTGTAAAAACAATTTTATTTCTAGCAACATGAAAAAAGTAGTGTAAAATAATTCTTTTTAAAAATTTGAAAGAAAAGGGGGAAGTTTTGTTTGATAATTAGGAAATGAAATTAAACTACAATGAGCGAAAAATTTACGCTTTTTAATTAAATTTCTACTTACCATTTACTGGAGATCAAACGAACTACATTCTCGAAAAAGCTTCATAAAGGATAAATTGAACAAATTTGTCAGCTCAATAAGGTAATATTTCAACAATTTTAATTAGTTTGTATCTGGAATTAAATTTTAGAAGAACAAGAGAAAGAAAGAAATTCTTGTACATAACAAACAAAATTAGATTTCTTGTATGGTCTTTTTTTAAAGCAAAATCTAATTCAAAACTCTTACACTTTGATTAATGATTTTGTTAAACTGCAGAAAATTATCGTCATTAAAATAAAATAATGTATCGATATACATTGCAGGAAGATACATTGATTAAATGTTTAATTAGGTACTTGCGTAATAATTTTATTTCATGTTATAAGTAAGTTTTTTTTTTTCCGGTGTGCCAGATTTCAGTATAATACGATTGAAATTTTCTACATTGATATGTGTTTACGTCAACCGGATAGGTAGGTGGACATACAGATAAATAGCGATATGTATAAACCATGGAACTATTAATAAAGAGGAATTGATCTATCCTTAACCCCTTCAAGGGCGGTGGTTCATTTTTGGACCACTTAATTTTAATTCTTAAATGCTGCATTTGCACCAGAATGTTGTAAGGAAAATTTTACTTTTATTAAGTACATGAAAAAAATCGTCATCAGTTACTGCTGACTTGTTTTTAATAATACTCAAAATTTTTAAATATCATATATTGTGTCTGTAGTATGCTACAACCACTGTTTAATTTATCAGAATATACTGTCCTATACAATTGTCAGATAGTGATTAGTATGTGGATGAGCTGGGACTTCCTGTCTTCTACGGAAGATTGGGGTGCCATTCATTTGATGATCTGAACGTTGGTCATTGTGGAAGTGATATATGCTTTTAAAAAGGTGCGATATTGGTGCTGCAGTGTTCCCGACTTTTGGAGATGGTAGAGGGTCATTGAAGTGGACCTTTTACTGAGTTTCATTTTCGTGATGTTACATGACTATGGATATTGAACTGTAATGGCTGAACTTTGAGGATCGTCTTCTCTGACTCTGTCTGTGAATGTGGTGCGTTAAGTTTGGGACTTTGTATAGACATTATGCATGAACTATTTATCAGTATAGACTTTGATACGCCACTGGTTGCATGTTACCCATAAACATGCGAATTATGTTATCTTAGTTTAATTTTGTTTTTGCCAGAGTTGCATGTAACCTCTAAACATGCGATTTTTGTTCATTCAGGTTAGTTAATCTTAGTTTTTATTTTATATTATATTTGCATGGAACCTATAAACATGCGTTTTTGTTAACTTTTGTTGGCATAGCAGGAATCTATGCTGCACAGGATTGTGCTTTTGTTTTTCTATTTTATTTGATTAAATAATTGCTGTTGGTAAGCCTGTTCCGGCGGATGAGGTGGAGCTGGATTGGTGGAGAGGGTTTTCCCGCCAGGACATGCGGTCCATTAGCCTAACGGTTGGCGTCCTGGCTGGGTGTCCAAGTACATGAAAAAAAGCTTTTTCTTACTTTGAAATAAATCTGTCTGTAAATTCTAGTGTCAATCACTGATTTCAGCATTTTACAAATAGAAGTACCTTGCCCCTGAAAGGGTTAAAATAGTGAAGCTTCAACTGTAACCGCTTACGCAGAGGTTGATTACCGCTGGGTTGAACTTCCACCAGTAAATTTAAGTAGACATTTTCTCCTTATTTAAACGCCTCATTAATGCAAAATTTCAGTCATAAATAATGGCAGAAACGATATTCATTTTTACCGATGAAATTTTATTTTGGCGGCAGTCAGGCCTTGCGTTTCCGCCATATTGTGACAACTTAGAAAATCTCCTGTTAGTGTAAATAAAAAGATTATAAAACCCAGGTAAACTGACACCAGTAAAATACAATAGGAATTTTTACAACATTTATGAGAAAATATTTTCACGAATAAAGCGCCTAAATAAAAAAAAAATTCTATTTAAATTAACTGGTGGGAAGTTTGACCGTCGATAATAAGAAACTGTTGATCCGATAAAAAAATAGCCGCCATAATGTGATAACCTCCTCGGTTACTCCACTTGCAACTGGTAGACAATACACTATATGTCCACCTACTTTTTAGTCACAGCTCCATTGCATAAACATGCACATGATAGATAGATAGATAGAAGGGAAAATGCATGCAATAGATAGATTGATTGATAGAAGATTGAAATGTAGGTTTATAAGAATTGAATTTAACGCTAAAATTAATAAATAACAAATCATTGTGAAGTTACTTTTGTAAAAAATTCAAATATAAGATTTAACAAGTTGGAAATTGCTCGTCAAACGTGACAAATGAGGTGCGTTCATACTATAACTAGTTTTATAATTATTTTTAGCACCCCATATTGTACTGAATGTATGTTTGTTTGCAGTTCATAAGTGCATATTCTGTAACATCATTAAAATGCACTTGCAATATTTTTTTTTTCCATTCCCCGTAATGTAACGGAAAACTTTTGAGTGTCTTTGTAATTAAACTATACATCCGATTTTCATAAAATTTGAAGTGGCTTGACAAAATTTTGCAACAATTATACATTTAAAATTTCAGACCATTCGGAACGCTGTAACGTCATTAAAATGCACTTGCGATAATTTTTCCCATTGGCCGTAATGTAAAGAAAAACTTTTGACTGTCCCTGTAATTAAACTATACATCCGATTTTCATAAAATATGAAATGGCGTGACAAAATTTTGCAACAATCATATATTTAAAATTTCAGACCATTCGGTTGGGTAGTTTTTGCTCTGTTATTTGCGGACGGACAGACGGACTGAACGACAACTACAGGTGCTACGTATTTATATAATTACGAACGAACCTAAAAAGATTGTAAATGCTGTGCATATGAAAATGAAAAAAACTTGTAACAATAATCTAAACATTTTTTTCATGAAAATTTTGTAAACTACAAAAAATAAATTATTCAAAAATTATAATAATAAATAAACCCTTATCGAACTCAGTGTTACCAGTGAGCTACTTTTTTATAAATTCTGATTTCTTGATTGGCACCACTTTTTTCAAATGGCATAATCCCATTCTTTTTGCTTTAATTAATATGTCATTAAATAAGGCGAATTTTACCATTTCAAAAAAGTGGTGCCAATTGAGGAATCTGAATTTTAAAAAAGTTTCCCACCTGCCAATACTGATAGGACGCTAACATTTTAGACATGATTTTGTTTTTATATTCTACTTGCACCACTATATTTAAAAAATAAATTATGTAGTATATTTCTCTTGCCCATGCTGGCAAAATACAGTTAAAAGTGTTTCTTAAAATAAATTGGTGCAAACCGAATGAAATTCGTGTATGAGATGCTGGTTCCGATGTTACGTGGAAAGTGACATAGGACCGAAAAGGGTTAATAAAAATATCTGTATTTCTAGCAGTATAAGAAAAGTATTGACAAATTATTCTTTTTATAACTATTTTTGAAGTTAAAAAAATTATTTTGATAATTATGGAATAAAATTAATCAACAACGGGCGAGAATTTTATGCTTTTCCATTAAATTCCCACCATTGTAACTGCTGTGCATATGAAAATGAAAAAAATGTGACAATAATATAAAAAAAATTTCATATAAATCTTGTAAACTACAAAAAAAATTCAATTAAATAACAAGAATAACAAATTAATAAAAATATTTGTATTTCTAGGAGTATAAGAAAAGTGATGGCAAATTATTCTTTTTATAACTATTTTTGAAGTTTAAAAAAAAATTATTTTGATAATTATGAATTAAAATTAATTTACAACGAGCGAGAAATTTATGTTTTTCCAATAACCCCTTGAGGAGCTGTGGGATATATTATATCCCACCTACGATACGATTAATGAAGATTTGCACCAGAAAAAATTCATTAAATTTTACTTTTCTACCTTTGTGTGTGGGGTGGAGGGGGGGGGAGTCGTAAAAATGCTTCTCTTTATTTTGCAATAAAATTTTTGGAAGATTCCAGTGTGAATTTGACATTGAAGAAACACAATTACTTGCCCCTGAAATGGCTAAATTCCCACCATTGTAACTGCTGTATACATGAAAATGTATGCATACATGTAACAATTATCTAACAACTAGTCGTTGAGCCAGGGGCTCGAGTGGTTTCATGTCAGCGGACTTGGTAAACTATATATTTTTGGATTCACCATAACAGCAGCACCTCATTTATCCATGATACTTTCGAAACCAGGGTAGCTTATGGGCGCCATATTGGAAAATGGCCGCCATCGTTGAGTCAGGTGTTCGAGTAGTTTCATGCCAGCGGACTTAGTAAACCACACATTTTTCGATTCACCACAACAACAACATGTCATTTATACACGATGCATTCAAAACAAGGGTAGCTTATGGGCGCCATATTGGAAAATGGTCGCCGTCGTTGAGCCAGGGGCTCGTGTGGTTTCATATTAGCGGACTTGGTAAACCATACATTTTTTGGATTCATCACAACATCAGAATGATATTTATCCATGATGCATTCAAAAACAGAGTAGCTAATGGACGCCATATTGGAAAATGGCCGCCGTTAAACAGGGTGATTGAAAGATTTCCTTGGTTTTGCATGCTATTAAATTAATTGAGCGACTGAGGAGACAATAAGTACAGACATGCAGGAGTCAAACAAAATGTACAACGAAGTTCAGTCAAAGATCTGCCACAGTCGAGAGATATTTTTTAATCAGGGCAGCATTTTCTTCACATGATTCGTGAAAGAACCAAAATTATTTCTACATCTAGATCTGTCTTTGAGCAGGATCCAGAAAAACGAACGTGATATCTCATATTTACAGAACATGATTACCAATGAATGGATAAATCTAGACATGGTAATAGAATCAACTGGAGCAATGACAAATATAGAAATTGTCGAAGACATGATCAAAGCTTATGAGACAGGTGAAGAAGTTTACCAAACTTTCAAGAGAGAATATCTGTCTGAAGATTTAAAGCCAGACGGGTTTTTCAAACCTCCAAAGATAAAGAAGCTAAAGACATTTTCTGACTTTAAGAAGAAACAGACTGTAAAATCAGAGTTTGTTGCCTAGGCAGAAAGAAATCTGTTTGCTGAGATGACAATCATTGCAGAGCGGGGAACTCGATATGAGAACTGTCTTTTCCTACCACCTAAGGCCTTTTCCATAGCCCTTGGCAACACTTGATGGTTTAATGCGAAAAACTGAAAAATCAAACGAATGGATGTTATGACAAAATTGCGACTGCTGAAAGAATGCAAATGATGGTGTTGTTAATATCATTGACGAAATGTGCTCTGGTCAAAGCTGCCACAGGAGCTACAATCATTTGGACAACTAGCAAAGTATCTGTTTTCTAAAATAATACAAGATTCTACATCCTCTCAAAGAATAGATGTATTTGATACAGACAGGCAGGTGTCAATAAAAAGAAATGAACGAAAAATATGAACTGTTGGTAATGCTATAAAAGTTATATACTCCTGGACACCCAGTGTGAAAATGGAAGCAGTTTCTATCTGATGAGGAAAACAAGAAAGAACTTATACATTTCATTTCTCAAGAATGGCAAAATGAACATTATTTGAAATAGTTGAATATACGAATAATGTACGTTATCTACGGAGAAAAATGCTATAAATTCACGAAATAACTAGTTGAAGAATCCACTAAATTGATCTGCTTCCAAGAAGAGGTTATACGAGGCTTTTATTTCGCGCACACCATGCGTTAGTGTCTGAATTTAGAAATATTATTATTATCTCTATAGATACTGATGTGGCAGTTATCACATTCACACTGCTTTCTTTAGAAAACGATTTGAAAAACTAGAAAGGGTTAATATTTGTAAAATGTGGATCCAATGACAGGGTAAAGTAAAGTTCTACAACTTGAGTGAGATGCATGAACTTCTAGGTAAAGTGGTATATAATGCATTACCTGAAATGCATTCACTGTTGGGTGCGATACAGTAAGTGCTTCTGCATGCAAGGAAAAATGATGATGCAGAACACTGAAGTTAGAAATGCGCTTAAGGCGCTAACTACTGAAGCTGATATATCAGAGGAAACAAAAAAAAAACAGCTTGAGTCGTAAGTTTGACATCTCTATTATGGAAAGAGCAAATACTCAGACATCAATGAATTGCGCTGTATTCCATATATTTTTTCTGTAAAAAAGGAGTCTGTGGAGTCGCATCGCCTTCTGTCATGTAGTAATACACTCTACCTATAGGTAATGCGAGCTAATTACCACCGTCTTGTTTGGATGAAGTGCCTACAGGCTGATCCTGATCTTCCATCCCGAGATAAATATGGTTGGATTTTTAGAACAGATAGTGAAGGAAAAGTCTATCTAGAAGTCCGAAGGAACAGCAATTCTCCTGCTCCTTAAGCTATTTTGGAGCTGATGTCATGTTCTTGATCAAGAATATGTGTGTCACCATAATATGAGTGTCCTTTTTAATAACCTCAGATATACAAGCATATGCAGAATATAAAATTGTTCTATGACGATGGAAGTTATTTGGACTCAGGAATGTCAACCAATGACGATTCTAGTGAAGAAGACTAATATTTCTGTTATTTATTAACCCGTTCGGGACCAGCATCTTTTACATGAATTTTACACTTTTTGTCAAAAAAATTAAATTCAATTTAGCAATAAAAAAATATCTTAATTAAGTAAGGAAAAATTTACTTTTCTTTTTTGTGGTATCAAAAGCAAGCGATAGAAACACGTTTCCGAAGGTGCATATATGCACCTATGGTCCCGAAGGGGTTAATTCTTAACAGACTAAGTACAATAGTTTCACCAGTATTAATTTTGCCTTGAATTTTGTTGGGCGTTACCACATGAAAATAATATGCATTAAAATGCAAAACAAGATTTCGGTTTTTTTCATCGCAAATGTCTTTTGAACTGTTTATCCCATTGAAAATGTTAATAAACATAATGTTAAATGTAAATATAAGCATCATATTACAATAAAATCTTTAAAAATATTTAATTTGTATAATGTTTTATGTTTAACAATATTTGTTCTTTCCATTTTTTCATTGAAATCTCTTTAATTATGTGATACTGGCAAAAAACTCATATGTATCTGTGTGCGATAGATGGCGCTCATCTTTTCAATATGGCGTCTATAAGCTACCACAAATTTCATAGTATCATCATAAAATGAACTCCTTGTAACATTGTGAATCCAAAAAGGCATATATCATCAAGTCCTCAGAGATAAAACCAAAATCACTAATTTTGGCTTCTGGCTCAACGACTAACATGCTGTATACATGTAACAATTATCTAAACATTTTTTCATATAAATCTTGTAAACAACAGCAAAAAAAATCAATTAAAAAATAGCACTGAAAAATTAATAAAAATATTTATTATTCTAGCAATATGAGAAAAGTGGTGGTAAATTATTCTTTTTTATAACTATTTTTTAAGCAAAAAGTAAAAAAAAAGAAAGCTCCATTTGATAAATATGAAATAAAATTAAGCTACAATAAGCGAGAATTTTATGCTTTTTCATTAAATTTCTACGCACCATTTACTGTGGGTGAAAATTTCATAAACATCTCAAAAGATAAATTGAACAAATGTCTTTGTTTCATAAGTTAAATTTCAAGAATTTTAATCAGTTTGTATCCAAAATTAAATTCTCGAAGACCAGAAGAAAAGAAACCAACTCTTGTGTTTAGCGAAAAAAACTGGATTCATTAAATGACATTAGTTCATTTTTTTCTTTGATAATTATGAAATAAAATTAAGCTACAAAGAGCAAGAATCGTATGCTTTTCCATTAAATGTCTACTCACAATTTACTGCGAGTGAAAATTTCACTAAAAACATCGCAAAAGATAAATTGAACAAATATGTCTGTTTCAAAAGTTAAATTTCAAGAATTTTAATCAGTTTATATATAAAATTAAATTCTCAAACAACAAAAGAAAAGAAACCAAGTGTTGTATTTAGAGAACAAAATTGGATTATTTTCACACAGGGCTTCAAAATGGTCCGCTTTTTTAACACCAGTATTTTATTAGAAAAATTTCATTCTTAGATTTTCCTTACAAATTTTGCAGAACCCACCTTCGGAGGTTAATTTTGACGGAAATGTTGTAGGAAACTACCATGAAATTTTCTGTTAAAAAATATTGGTATACAGTTGGCGGACCATTTGGGAGCCCTGATTACATGGCCTGCCTTACTTTATTTTATTTTTTATTTTTTTTAATTTCTAGGAATATAAATTCAAGAAAATCGTGATAGCGAGAGGGAAATGTAAATTATATACTTTAATTAATTATTCACTAAAGTATAGAGAGTTATCTCTATAAAGAGGGGGGGGGGATATATCGAGATATATTACAGGAATATATCTTGATTAACCCTTTAGTGCGCAGCTTTGCATATATGCAAACAACATTGTTTTTAATTTAATAAATTATTTTTATTCGTACATACCTAATTCACACCAAAAAATTAAAATAGTAATATCTGCTTTAATTAATAACAGACATTCCGTATTTAAATACAGCGAAATTAACCATTGAAAGTTTCTGGTGTAAAGTCAGATTCTCTTACGTAATTTCTAGAACGTATTCTATTATAAGAATTAAAGGGTTAAAGGTTAAGTTTTATAAAATAAATATTCGTATAAAATAAGGTATTTTGAGACATACTTCTTAAAATATTTACTAATTTGCAATATTTTAGCGTAAAAGAGCCACACGACAGCAGTTTTTACTTGTATTGCAGATGTGCAACAGAAGAAAAGATTGACGTATTATATGAAAAATTTTTCTGTGATTTTTTTTCATTTTTTTTTCCTGTGTAATACACCTTTCAGAGAATCATATATAATTTTTTCGAAACAAAATAAAAAATCGCGCATTTAAGGGTTAAGTCCCTGGTTTGATAATATGTAAAAATTTCCCTGCATGTTAAAATTGCGTTTATATCCCGATATGAAAGACTTCGGAATGATCCATGGAACTATGAATAAAGAGAAATTGATATATCCTCAAAATAGTGAAGCTTCAACTGTAACAGATTTTGTAGTGACTCATTACCGCCGGAGCAAACTTCCAGCAGTAAATTTGAATAGAAATTTTCTCTTTGCTTATAATCCTTATTAATGTAGAATTTCAGTCATAGTGATGGCCAAAAATAGATATTCATTTTTACTGATGGAAGTTTACTTCGGCGGTAGTCAAGCTCTGCGTTTCCGCCATATTGTGACAACCAAAACAAGTTCTTGTTTCATTAGTGAAAGAGATTATAATAGAAGACGCAACTTCCTCTAGTGAAATCGATACTTTTGCAATATTTGTGAGAATAATTATTTGCCTGAACAATCCACTAAAATAAGGCGACATTTTTTGTTCAAAATTTACTGTTGGAAGTTCGCTTCGTCGGTAATCAGAAACTGCTGGTCCGGTGTAAAAAATCAGCCGCCATTATCTTCAGTGTTGCCAGTGGACTACTTTTTTTTAATTCAGATTTCTTGATTGGCACCACTTTTTTGAAACGGTAAAATTCACTTTGTTTTTGCCTTAATAAATATGTTATTAAATGAGGCACATTTTACCATTTCAAAAAAGTGGTGGCAATCAAGAATCTTGATCAAAGCGTTATAAGTAAGCGAACAAACTTAATGCTGGAATCAGGCGTAAATTAACACAGTTTCGCCACCTAGTGGACGGAGCGATAATTCACATATGCGGGATTTTAGTGTGGCGCGTATTTTCTAAATCTTTAGCCACTCATAGAAATGAATTTTGTTTGCCACATTTATTGCAAAATAATGGCGTAGCGAGAGGGGCATCCCGATGCATTTGACCCTACGAAGTTTTCTTCGCCTTATTGGAAGCACTTCAGTTATTAAACAAGCTGAAAAAAACTTTATAATTTTAGTGGTGTGAGTAAGAAAACAGTTAGGTATCTACTTGTAGTTTATACTCCATCCGCTACGTGGCGCATGGCCTTGACTGATGTGACCTCCCTTTTAATCTTGCGGTTATTTCTCCCATTTAAGATAGGACGCTTACTCATATCGCTTTGATCTTGATTTTTTTTTTAAAGTAGCCCATCTGGCAACTCTGTTTATCTTACAACCTCCTCAGTTACTTCACTTGCAACTCGTAGATTCTACACTATATGTCCCCTCCTCTTTATTCACAACTCACATTGAATGATTGGATTGTACGCATCTGCACTGATATGTGTTTACATTTCACGGATAGATAGCTATGTAGATTGAGATATACATATACAGAATGTCCCATAAGTTCATTCACATTTCTAAACTCATAAAAAATTTAGCAATTTGTAGTATTGAAATACTGTCTGCACCATAATATTTTCCACATAGTCAGGAGTTTTGTAATAAAAGGTCGTTCAAAGAAAATTTAAACTTTTGTTTCTTTTCCCATAAAAAATATCAGCAGCATAGCTGCGAACTTGTACGGATTTTTGCTGCCTCTAAAATGTAATAGAAAATTTTGCCTAATTCAATCGCCGAATTGCAGTGAATGTTGATAATTAAATAAGACAGCAATTTCTGTTAAATTTTAGTGGTAGCAAAAATCCGTACAAGTTGGCAGCTATGCAGCAGTTTTACTAGTCAAATCATATTACGACATGACAATTTATTAATTTTTTTTAATATGAACGGACTAATGGAATACCCAGTACATATACATATATAGATAGGTAGATAGACGGATATAGATACAGATAGATGGATAGAAAAATAGATAGGTGGTTCGGTAAAAAATATTTTCACATCATAAAAGTATGTATATTTTGAAAATAATTACATTTCAATTGTTAATTTGAGGCCAGGTTGTAAATAGCATATACCTGTGAAGACAATTTTGCAAATAATAAAATTTTGAGATTTAAAGTGACAATAATATTAGATATGCCGTGCATGCGAAGATGGAAAGAAACTATAAAACTAATCAAGACTTTGCCATTTGTTTATTTATTTATATTTCTAGCAGCATAAGAAAAGTGGTGACAAAATAATTTTTAAGTGCTTCGTAAATATATAAATAAGTAGCACCTATAGTCGTCGTCCGGTCCGTCCGTCTGCCCACATCTAACAGCGCAAAGCTACCTAAGTGAATGATTTGAAATTTAATATATATATAATCTTTGTATAGGTGAAAATTGGCGGTCGCCACTCGCCACGTGGCGATTAAAGTTGTAAAAGTGGCGATTAAAAATTCGGCCATCAATCGCCACTCTAGTTGCCACTCGCCAAGTGGCGATAAAAAATCTGTTATCGATCGCCAAGTCAAATATAGCTTTTTTCATAGAAATATGCGTCTCTACTTTGATTACATCTAATTAGCAAACTGGTTAAATCTTTTTTCTACCGGATGCAAGCAGATTGCAATGATTTAACTGTATTTTCAATATTTCGGCTTTTTGCCGTTGCCCTTCAGTTGGATTATTTTTTCAAGAAATACAGTTTTATTCTGCAAAATATATTCATCAGCTTTGATTCCACATGCATTTCAATTTTTTTTTTTCACCGGATGCAAGCGTGTTTTAAGAACATTGCAGTATTTTCAATATTTCGACTCCTGCCACATGCTCACCAGTTAGATTATTTTTCTTCAGGAGATATTGTTTAATCCTGTGAAATACTCACCAGCTTAGATTTCATCTGTATGTAACGTGTGTAGTATGTTAATAACACATTTACTTATTAAATAAAATACAAATAACATTTTATTGTGTTTTATTTGATTATTTTTTTGTTGGGTACACCTAACTGTTAGAATTTTGATTTAGTTATTTTTATATAAAGAAAGTAATAGTAATTTGATTGATAATAGTGTTTATGAACAAAAAGTGGCCACTAATGAAACTGAGTCTACCGGCCTCTGGCTGCTAACTCAATTTCCCAGTTTTTACCTATAAATCTTTGCAGAATTTTGTCGAGTCATTTGAAATTTTATGAAAATCGAATCAAAATTTAAAACGATATTAATAAAAGTTTTCTTCATTCTATTGAATCCAACCATACTAAATAAATTCAACGATAGCCCATAATTGATAATGATTCTAGGTTACCCTGGCGATTACGTCCTATTAAAGATGGAGTCATATTATTTCCGTATCACTGAATTTAATATATATAATCGTGATAAATTTTGTATGCATGCATTTTTCCATAAGAGTGCAACAGCTGTTGCATCAAGATCTGAATATTTATAAAATTAGTTATAGTACGAACGCACCTCATTTGCTACGATTCACGTACAATTTCCATCATGTTTATAGCTATTTTTGAAGAGAAAGAAAAGAATGAAAATCTTTTGATAATTAGGAAATAAAAATAAACTAGATGAGCGAAATTTTTGTGCATTTTAATTAAGTCTCTACATATCATTTACTAAAAATGGAATAAACCATTTTCATGAAAAACGTCACAAAATTCAATCTGAACAAATGTGTTGGCTTCGTAAGTTATATTTCAAGACCTTTAACTGGTAATTAAATTTTAGAAAAGCTAGAAAATAGAAACAAATTCTTGCATACAGCTAACAAAATTAGATTCCATATATGCCTTTTATTCTTTGTTCAATTTCTGGGAATGTAAATTAAATCTGCTTTGAATCGCAAGAGATTTTAATCAGGAAGTGTAATTCTTACACTTTTTTTTTTTTTTTTTTTTTTTTTTTACACGAATATATTTTGACAAAATCTTTGATTTGATATTTGTGTGAACTGCATGCTAAAAGATTTTTTTACCATTATCGTTAGGCATTTCAGATTTCATGGAAATCAAATTAAAATTTTCCACAGTGATATGTGCTTACATTATATGGATAGATAGCAATACAGAATCCGGCTAACTCAAATTGGGCATGATCTTTCCCATTACTTTTCCCGATCGTTAATTTTTGCTTTAATAAATAGCAAAAAATTACCAATTGCTTGCACTGTTACTTTAATTTCTCCAATTCCTGTCTTATTTTACATATTATTTTTATATTAAAAATTTGAAAAGATAACTAAAAAATACATAAAATTATCTATTATAAAATCAAAAACGTAGTCCTGTCCCCTAACTTCTCTATTATTTATATGCTCTCCTTAAATCCCCTTTTCACCATTTTTCTTTTCTCCAGAATCTCTTTTTCAGGACATTGCAGTTAACCCTTTATAAAGCATTTTAATTATGCTGCTAAATGTTGAAATGATACAATGTCATCAGAATTTAAACTCTTAAATCTCGCTCCCGTGATATTCATGGGCTGTGTCTTTTATTCAGATTGTTTGATTCCCACCAGTTTTATAAAATAATGATATTGGCTTTATTATCGTATCATTTTACCTGTCATTAAATAAGGTGAATATTTCACTTTCAAAAAAGTGGTGCCAGTAAGCAATTTGAATTTTTAAACCGTAATTTAATGCGACCGTTAAGGGGTTAAGAACAAATAAATTTGAAGGTAATTAAATTCTATTCGTAAAATACACTGTAACAGCAAAGTTTTATTGAAATATTTTGTCACCAATAAGGCATTTGGGGATTAGATTTAAGTGGGATAAATACTTCCCACTGCCTTATAAAGAATTAAGTTACTTAATTTTATCCCGTTCTTTGCTACCACCTAAATATCTCTTTGTTAACTGTTATATTTCCCCCCATTCGTTACTGCACCGGAGATGAGTGGCACATGGAACTCTGAACAAATAGTAACTAACCCTTTATGTACTGAATTATGAATTCATGAAAATTTTATCTTCTAAAACATTTTTCGTGAATTGCTTAAGCTACATTAGAAGATTTACATAATCAGTTAATAAATTTTAGAAGGATTGAAGGATTTAGAAGGATTAATTAAATTTGAATTTATAGGGATTTTGTGCAATATTTATAACCCCCACTTAAATCTTTTTTTTTTAAATATTTTTCTTAGTATTTTGTAGAATTAGGAAGTGTACAAATATAACGTTCTTACAATAGAAATATAGAAATATTTCCGAATTGAAAAATCACCCCTCCCCCCAACGTCAAGAAAGCTGAATAGATGCAAATGAAAAAGCAATGATCCTTTTAAAATTATTTTTGTTTTACGTAACCAATAATGCTTTTGGAACAAGAAAAATTAATGTATCTATAACTCATTCTAAACTATATTACAACTAATCTATGCATTAACCCTTAATTGCATGAATTATTCTTTTAGAATTGTGTTTTTTTATTTTTATGTTAAGGATTAGACACCAGAAATCTTAAGATAGATTTTTAACTTTATTTAGTAGCATATTTTTTGTAATTTTTAGAGGATTAATATTTCTATATAAATATAGTGGTTGAATGAACTTAATTTATGTATTAAAATTAAATACAAAGGTGATGGAAATTTACATCACTATGCAATTAAGGGTTAAATGAATTTTATAATAAGTTATTTTAATGGTACTTATAAGTACCGTCAGTAGATAAAGGGTTAACGTGTCCACAAAATGATGAAACATCAACTGTAATCGGTTTCGCACGGCCTGATTACCACACCGGAATAAAATCTTCCACCAGTAAATTTGAATAGAAATTTCCTGCTTATTTAAAAGCCTTATATGTGCAAAACTGTCAGTAATAATTAAGGTATAAATATCTAATCGTTTTAACTGGTGGGAGTTCATCCTGAGGTTCAACCATATTGTGACAACATAAACATTTCTTCTGTCAGTATAAGTGAATTTGATTGCCACCGGGCCAAGCTTCCACCAGTAAATTTGGATAGAAAATTTTGCATATTTAAATGGCTTATTCATTTATAATTTATGTTATGAATAAGACTTACATTTCTATTCGTTTTTACTGGTGGAAGTTTCCCCTGGATTTAAGCAGGCCTTGATCCGAGGTAAGCGAACAATAGTCGCCATCTTGTGACTATATCCTCAGTTACTTCACTCACAACCGGTAGGCACTACACTATCTCCTCCACTTTATTCTAAGCTCCATTGGTGGTATAGAACACAGACACCTCGGAGAAAATTTCTTAGAAGTCGACTAGATAACACTAGATACTACTTGGAAAGAGTGATGAGAAAAACACACGGTCAATTTAACCCTTTGTCAGGCAAGTCAATTCTGTGGCTGAAATGTTGAAAGATTCACTGCCACCAGAATCTAGAAACAAATTAATTTGAAAATATAAAGCTGCTTTTTCATTACGTGCATTATAAGGACAAAATATTTTATTAAAAATACGGGTGCGAATTGATCAGCTTCAATAAAAATTAAGTGGGATGTATATTCCCATTACCCGATAAAGAGTTGAATAGCAAGATTGGCCCCTCATAGATATTAGATATACATATATATATTCATAAATAGATAGATTCATAAACAGATAGATAGACTGCTAGATAGATAGATAAGTAATAAGATAGATAAAAATTAATAGAGTGACAGGTAGATAGAGAACTCGGTTAAAAAGTTGCACAACAAGAAAGTATACATATTATGCAGCTAACCACATTTTTAAAGATATTTTATAACGTTAAAAACCATAAATGACATATTAATGGGAAAATAATTTTGTAGATGATTAAAATTTAAGATTTAAAATAACCATATAAATAGGAAATCTGTACTGCACACGAAAAAAGAAAAAAAAAAGTTTTTTTACTAATGTAAGCAAAATATCTTTAAACAGGCCGGAAGCAGAAAATTTCTTTAAAAAATATATTTTTACTAGCATAAGAAAAGTGCTGGAAAATTATTATTTTCATAATAAAAACTATATTTAATGGGAAAAAGAAAAGTTTCTTCTAATAATTAGGAAATGAAATTACGCTACAAGGAGCGAGAATTTTATGCTTTTTAATTAAATCTCTGCGCGTCCTTTACTATAGATGAAATAAACTTATTTCATTTAAAACATCACAAAGGATAAATTTAACAAATGTGTCAGCTTCATAGGTTATATTTCAAGAAATTTAATTAGTTTGTATCTGGAATTAAATTTTAGACGACCAGCGAAAATGAAACAAACTCTTGTATTTAGCGAACAAAATTGGATTCCTTACATGGTCTTTGTTCTTTTTTCAATTTCAAGGAATATAAATTACGGTAAATTTGCTTTTGATAGCAAGAGAATTTAATCAGGAATGTATATCTCGTACTTTAATTAATGATTTTGTTAAAGTTCACAAAGTTGTCGTTATTAAGGTAAAATAATATCACGAAATATATCTTGACAATTTGACTTTTATAAAACAATTTCACTGCGTATTAAAATATATAATTTTATTCTTTGTCAGCATTGCAAATTTATGTATAATCAGAACCATGGATCGGAAGCAGCGCGCTACAAGTAGAGAAACTGTAGTAGTCGCTACTTTTTCGCTAGCTTGTAGCGTAGTGGTATAGCCTCTAGAATATATAGTGTGGAAAACGGCTATCCGAGCAATACTTTAAAAAAAATGCTAAAATATTGGATCCCTTAATTGTCAAACGATACAGAAATCCAAAGAGTCGATCGCAGCGACATCTGCAGGATATTTTCTAAAACTCCAAGACGAGACCAAAGACCAAGACGAGACCAGTGTCTAGACCAAAGTCTAGACACTGTAATAATACGAGGGTTTCATTGGAATTTGAAAATATACCTCAGATATCGCTGCGATCGGCTCTTTGGATTTCAGCATCATTGCACATTTAAGGCAAACGAAACTGCACATCGATACAAATTTTTAGCACTGTTTGAATAGCTGATTTCCACACTATATATTCTAGACGCTATAATAGTGGACTACATTTTTAAAAATGTGATGTAGTTTGTAGCACAATAGAAAATATAAGTAGTTTGTAGAGAACGGTGACGCTAATTTTAATGCTGCGGGAGAGAAAAAAAACCTTCTATCCACATGATAGTAACTTGCTTCTTTTGAGTAAAATGTGTTCTGTGTAACAGTTTTCGAATGCGAGTAACTCAGTTTCACTAATGCATATTACGTCAATGATTTTTCCAGTGGTACTTGCTGGTAATTCTAAGTGCCAAATTCCAAATCAAAGAAATTAATTTTCTTGCTGTAAATACTTGTTTACTTACTCATTATTACATCTTCATCTTTTAGTGCCGCATTCCTCCTTTCGGAATTGATTTATTTACAGACTTATAACGAGGGAAAATCAAAAAATAAGTTACACTTCCAAATTATGGTCATTTATAAAACCACATATGCATAGGCAACACGGCTATGACAACATACAATATAAGTTTACTTTTCCACATAGTCCTCAAAAGACTGTAAATATTTCTCGGAACAGTCAACCAACTTTTCGATTCCGGAAGCGTAGAAATATCCTCCAGCGCTATGTAAACACCCGGAGACAGCGAAATCCAAGGTTCTCGTGAACAATGGAGAACACACTGCCGTACGAAATGTTCAGCATGCTGTCAATTTCTTGGAGCGCCGATTCTCTCTAATGAACGCATCCACACGGTCAACATCTGCAACGGTTATGGACGTTGCGGGCCTGCCTTCACGATATTCGTCCGTTATCCGTGCATGCTGAACTAGCATATTGAACATTTCGTACGGCAGTGTGTTCTCTATTGTTCACGAGCACCTTGGATTTCGCTGTCTCCGGGTGATTAAATAGCACTAGAGGAGATTTCTACGCATCCGGAACCGAAATTGGTTGACCGTTCCGAGAAATGTTTACAGTCTCTTTGGGTACTATGTGGAAAAGTGAACTTACATTCTAAGTTGTCATAGCCATGTTGCCTATGTATATGTGGTTTAACCCTTTCAGGGGCAGAGGAATTCTGTTCGTAAGATGATGAAATAATTCACTGACACCAGAATATTCGAACGAATTTCTTACTAAATAACAAAACTCTATTTTGCACTTTAATTACAAAAGCAACATTTTATTAAAATATTGTTGGTGCCAGTAGTCAGTTTTGGAATTAAAATTAGGTGGCTAGACCCTCTAGCCGCCGCCCTTGAAAGGGTTAATAAATGGCCGTAACTTGGAAGCGTAGCTTATTTTTACATACCCATTATACGTAGTATAGGGTAAGTCTTGTAATCGTTTTAAAAATCGAATTTTTTTTTGAAGGATTTACACGTTTCAGACACTGGAGATTCCGAAAAACATATTTTTAGAAAAAAAATTTGTCCGTCCGTCTGTATGTCTGTGCGTCTGTAATCGCTCTATCTCCCGAACAAATTGAGATAGAGACTTGGAATTCGATGTGTACTTAGGGAGTAATAATGGAAAGAAGCCTATTGAATATCAGTAACCTCGATTAACCGAAACTATTTTTTCGGACTCTTGAAATATTCGTTCTGATAAAAGGTATGCAAAAATTTTCGAAATTGTTTATTTGAAGGAGTGAATATAAAAGACAATAAAAAAACATAAATTTTTCATCATGAAGGAACTCGATCGGATAATTAGTTGCCGAGATATTTGTAATTCTATTTTTCACACTCTTCGATTTTTCATGACCCTGTATTTCATTCAAATTTCAATTCAAAGATATATTTTAATTGGAAATGAGATGCTTAATCCGACGCAGTAAACTGTTAGTTAACAGGATCATAATTTTTCGAGTTATAAGGATGTTTCTTTTACGCAATTCGGTACTATTCGATTATCCCGCCGACCAAAAAACTATCACCAAACTATAAGATTAAATGCCAATAATGGCTTATCGTAAATGTCAAGTATTTAATGCATCTTCATACCTATAAGGGGTGTTACCATAGGAGGGACCCTGTTCTGTCGCCAAATACCGCCAAGTTTGTCGCCAACTTGGCGGTGTATTGCCAAATTTGGCGGCCAAAATGAGTCGCCAAAAATGACGCCAAATTGGCGGTATCTCTAATATTTCGCCAAACTCCCATAGACTTCCATTGTAAACCAATAGCGTTTACTTGCTTACAGAAAATCAACAAATTGAGATATTTTAATGCAACAAAAAGTAATATTAGCTTAAGGGGTTATATTAATTATATTAAGGAACTCCAAATAAATTAAATTATGAATAAAAGTAACATTGTACAGTGCTTAGCAAATATCACGTGTTTTATTTTCATATTTTACATATCTATATCCATGATGGGTGTGTATTACGGTGGCCCCAAACGACTAGTTTTAATTTGCTCTCGTATTTTTAAACACTTTCCAACATAGCTGAAAAAAGTTTATGAATTCTGTTCGCATTTCTATCTGGCATCTGTCTGTCCGTGCTCTAACTCACGTAAATATACTGGTATTGCCATGCAATTAATATATGTTAATGAGGTTTATTACAGCATGTTCGGTATTGAAAATGAAGTTGGTTTCATTTATAGTTCATTTACAGAGATGCTCAAAGGAATTCCATTACATTACTGTATATGCGGAAAGTCGTTTGCGGTGTACTTTAGTAATGGTACACTATTTCAAGCATATTCAGATTGGTGTATAACACTGAGTTTCAGTACAAGAGGCTTACTGTAGAAGTTTGTGTGCATGGCATTCATCATTCATTTACAGGGACATACAAAAGAATTCGGTTACAGTACATGTATTAACAATAATTGCGGGAAGTGCAAATTAAAATTAAACTAATTTTCTATTACTTTTTATCAAAAAATCTATCGATCATATACAGTGCAGCACAAAGGATTTAGAGTACATTTCCGTTTATCGACGTAAACTGCTAAAGGGGAATTTACTACTGAGCTATGGATTTCCTAACTGAACTAAATTTTAGCGTATTACTTAGAATTGTACATACAAATCTATAGAACATATACAGGGATGCACAAAAAAATTCGAATATTTTTCCGATTGTTGATGGTAAGTTGGGTTTCGAAATGTATTATGAGTTTTTAAATTGTTTACTTAGGCATCCTTTTTCACCTTTTAACCCTTTGGGGACGAGCGACACGTATACGTGCCGCATGAAGCGCTCAGAGTCCTTGTTTTTCCTCACCAGTAAAATTTTACTGTAAAATTTACCTTGTTTAATCAGCGCATTATCTCGATTCAAGAAGACACAAATTTCTGTTTTTTAAAAACGTTGATAAAAGATTAAAATTTCGTAAAAGGCTCCCGTCCCGAAGGCATACTTGCCAACTTTCCCTTAAACTTCCGTAAAATGTGAGTTAAATTGACAATGACCCAGGTTAAACACGTTTCGAACCAGAAATTTACTAAAGAAATTAATTCAAATAGATTTGATAGAGAAGCATGATTTTAAATATATAATGATACATGAAATAAATTTTCTTGTTAGTAGCGCGTATAACCTGGGTCAACTTAACTGACATTTTACGGAAGTTTAGTTGAATGTTGGCAAGTATGCGAAGGGGTTAAACGGTGAAGTTTTGTTAGTGTATTCTGGGGGTTTTGGAAAGTGTTTCGTAATTTATGCTAGACGCATGATTTTTCGTTCTTGTTAAAATTATGACAGAAAAAATTAATATTTATTGCTCTGGTAGGCATATAACGTGTAACGTACGCTTAAAGAAACAATTTAGATCATAAGATGAAACATTTCCTTTTTTGTTATCTTTGTTATTTATTTATTTTTTATTTCCCTCTGTTTTATCTCATTTATTTGATTGTATTCCAACAAACGCAATATTACGAGGTGACATTGTAGCGTTGCTAGGTGTCTCGAGCAAATCGGGGACGCAAATGCTCTGAACTCCAGTATTTTAAAGTACAGTATAACCTTGATTATCCGAAGTAATTGGGACCGACCCTCTTTCAGAAAATCGAAATTTTCGGATAATCGAGAAGGCTTCAATTTTAAGATTAAGGACTGCGCTATTTCTTATTATGGTAACAAGTGCTTAATAAAAATAAAGCAATACGAAAATAGAAACAAGAATAAATTAGCTGAATTTTGATTTTGAAATTAAGTACCTTTTACATACCTGGTACATTAAGTACCTTTTACATTTTTTGGCTGTGGGGATTCTTGAAATCAAAAGTGTACCGCGACCAACCGGCATCACTAGCAGCACTGAAAGATGCCATACGCCAAAATGTGTCTGCCATAACGCAAGAAATGCTACTAAATGCTGTGAATGGTGTGGTGACTCGTCTCACAGCTGTACTTCTGAATGGTGGACAGCACATTGAACATTTACTGTAGCATTAATTAACTGTAATTAAGCTGACTTGTAAGTTGTCAACTTTTTTTCATTTGTAAATCATCTTTTGGTGCAATAAAATACTACAGCGCCATCTGTTGATCACCAACAGAACTATTTTTTTTTCGTTGCCGTACAAAACCTGGTTTCTTTTCCATCCGTTTGGTGTAAACCGTATCTTTGTATCTTGATTCGCTTTCGAATTATTCATTTTTAAATTTTGTCCTGACTTTTGGATCACCCGGTATTTCACAAGGGTTCGGAAAAATGTTTTATTTGTCGCAGTTTCGATTGCCTTTGCTTTGCAGCTCTATCACAAAGTTTATATATATATATATATATACTATAGTTCACCAGTATCACGGTCTTTCTGCTGCTCCAGCCATGCCAAAAAGCTTCAGAATTAATAATTTGTTCGTTTTCTTCGCCCACATTGTTGTCCTCTTCTTCGCTTTGATAAATGTGATAGTAAAAACAAAACCCTTCAAAAATGGGTTTTGCACACAAGGAGTGTGGTAGTAAAAAAAAAGAAAGAAAAGAGAGAGAGAAAGCAAGCTTTAAAAATGGATTTCGGTTAACCGAGAGTTTCGGTTAAGAGTTTCGGATAAAAGAACTTCTACTGTAATTTTATTCGACTTATCTAATTGCAGAACGTTCTTCGATTAAAAATGGCGAAATAAACTGTAGCAAGTTAGTGGTGTCCAGAACATTTGGAACCCTGATTTACCCGGAATACTTGTCAGCACTTGGCCACTGTATAATCCGTATCAATTTCAAGCATAGATCAAAAGTGTTCACAAACGTTTTGGCAAAATCTAAAAGTATCGAAGTAGCGACTACTTTTTCCAAGTAATTTGTGGTCGCTACTTTTTTAAAACAAGTAGTTGTAGTTGTAGTAAACTCATTAACACGTTGGGGGCCATGGTGACTGACACTGAAGCTGAAAAATTTACAATGTTTTAAGTAATTTTTAAGAAAGTGTAATCCTGCAATAAATAAAAGGTAAGTAAAATTTAAATAAATTTTCAGCAATTACTTAAAACAATACATATATTTTCAGTTTTATATCATATTTTAGACCGTCAGCCATCGGTGAATGACGTGTTCTAAATGGAAAGTTCAGTGTCAGTCACCGGTGAATGACGCGTTCTAAATGGAAAGTTCAGTGTCAGTCACCGGTGACTGAAGTGACGCTTAACGTGTTAAAGCCGATTGGCAAGAAAACTTGCCATGTAAAGCAACCCAAACTTTTAAATTTGAATACCAGTATTTTAGTTTGGACATTTTCACATTATCTATCTTAAATTTTTACATCTGTCTATAATATATTGTTTTTTCGTAGGTTGAAATTGTTAACTACATGTAAAACTGCTTCTAGAGATTATAATGCATGCATTGTTTTGAAAAAAAGGGCCCGACATGGCCTGTGTGGCCCGGGCCCAACATAGATATTAATCAGGCTGGGTAATTAGCGGTGTCCAGAGCATGTGGAGCCCCGATTTGCGCGGTGCACCTGGTACACTAGTTGTCAGGTTGGCCTTTTTTCTAATTCAGAAATTACGAATTCACATTGGAAATTCCGAAAGAAGAATTTTTGCTTTATGTAATCGTGATGTGTCTGTCATTAAAAGAAAGCAAAAATTACTATTCGTATTTTCTGGTTAGAATTCCGAATTTCTGAATACAAACATAGGTCAAACTGACAACCTTGTCTTGTAAGCAAAAAAGAAAAAAAATGTTAAAAAAAGAGAGAACGGGGATATTTTGATATGCATATTGTGCAGAAAAAAAGACAAAACTTACACCGGAAAAATAATAGAAAACAATTTTGAAATCAAAAATTCAAATTATTAAATGTATTGACGTCTAAATAAAATTCGGTTAACCCCTTGAGGGGCACCGGTATATATTATATACCACCTACGATTAATGAAGTTTTACACCAGAAAAATTTTATTAAATTTTACTTTTCTAACTTTGGTGGAAAAAAGCCGAAAAAATGCTTTTACTTATTTTGAAATAGAATTTTTCAAAGATTCCGGTGGGATTTCAGCATTTCACAAACGTAATTCCTTGCCCCTCAAGGGGTTAATCAGGTTACCCAATCATCCAAGCAGGTGGTTGGAAGCTAGCGTACTAAAACAGAATGACACCGTGGGCAGGAGTCGCATTTCCCGGTCATACATTATTTAGGAATTCGCTTGAAGAAGTCTTCGGAGAAAGCACGCAATTGGAAAGGCATTCAGGCGATAGTCTGTAACAATTTCAGTGCAGTTGTTCTGTTTTATAAAAGATTTCCATGGAAATTCCCCTAATTAAGATATTTTAATAATCACTTTTTTAAACGTGAGCGAAAAGTCAGATTTTAAGCTGTCAAAAGTTCAAAATGGTATAGCCTATACTTTTTCATAACATTGGAAAATGGAAATGAAATGAGTTTTTTTTTTCCTCCAAAAAAAAAAGAGCTTTTCTTTTAAATTTAACACATTATTTTAGAACATTTTAACAAATATCATTAGAAATGATTTATTGTAGTCTTTTCATGGTATAAAAATAAGAACTTTGTAAGCTCTAACAAAATAAATATCAGCGTAAATGCTCATACATTAGCGAAAATTCTGCTTATACAATAAAAAAGCCGAAACAAAATCGCTACAATTTTCTTTCACAGGTAGTCAAGGAAAAAGCGAAAAGAAATCTGTCTGGAAAAGAAATTAGCAACTTAACCCTTAAATGTGCTATTTTTTATTTTGTTTCGAAAAAATTATATATGATTCTCTGAATGGTTTATTACACAGGAAAAATAATGAAAAAAATCAGATACATTTTTAATGTAATACATAAATCTTTTCTTCTGTTGCACATCTGCAATACAAGTAAAAACAACCGTGGTGTGGCTGTTTTGCGCTAAAATATTGCAAATTAGTAAATATTTTAATAAGTATGTCTCCAAATAGCTTATTTTATATAAGTATTTATTTTATAAAACTTAATCTTTAGCCCTTTAATTCCCATGATAGAATACATTCTAGAAATTACAGAGTTCCGATAATCTGACTTTACACCAGAAAGTTTCAATGGTTAATTTCGCTTTATTTAAATACGGAATGCCTGTTATTAATTAAAGCAAATATTGCTATTTTAATTTTCTGGTGTGAATTAGGTATATACGAATAAAAAAAGTTATTAAATTCAAAATACATTTTTTTGCATATATGCAAAGCTGCGCACTAAAGGGTTAACCCTTTGCACTCGAGAAGTGACCCTCACTCACTACTAGTGTTGCCAGGTGTCTCGAATAAATCGGAGCTCCAAATACTCTGGACACCAGTACTGCAAAGTAATTTTATTCGCCTTATATAATGGCAGAATTATCTGCGATTAAAGGTGGCGAAATAAACTGTCAGAAATTAGTGGTATCCAGAGCATTTGGAACCCTGATTTACACGGGACACGTCGCAACACTAGTGGCGAGTGAGAGTCACATCTCGAGTGCAAAGGGTTAAAAATGAGAAATAAAAAAATAAATAATATTAAAACTATGATTTAGGTATACTTTTGCAGTAGTTGATACTGCTATGTAATCTGGACATAATCCTCCCTTATAGTTTACATCAACTTAATTAATCGCTTAACAGTGGCTTAACAGTGTTTGCACTTTAAGGGGCTTCCCAGTTGACAGCAACTTTACGCCCAGTCTATAGATGATTGTCTTACAATGAGTGAGCCATTAGGGATAAAAAGTCTAACTGTAGTTTTAAAAACTACTATAAATTTTTAATAAAATAAAGATAATAAAAAAAAGATAATTAATCGCAAGAAATGTCTAGAAAACTTATAGGAAAAATTACTATAGTTTTTTTTTTTTTTTGGGGGGGGGGGTGGTGAGAATTGCCATGCTTATTTGAATAAGAGCATCCGCTCCGGATATTTCGATATGTGCTTTGTGCTGAAAAAGAAGCTGAAAGATTTTGAGTAGGCAAGAATCGACTTTTGACACACAAACACACCCCTCCGAAAAGGGGCAGAAAAATATCTTTTTATGCGCCTTAATTTAACTCAACCTTATTTGTGTGTGCAAAGATGGAATTTTGTAATGGAATTTTGATTCCACTTCTTGATATGCTAGAATTATAAAAACTACATTCACATGGGTATTTCCGATGAGAATGAAACATTTTGATATTTTTAGAATTTAATTATAAATTAATACATTAATTTTTAGACATTTTTCCGTTATCCCCCCCCCCCCACACACACACACACGGGTGATAAATCGTTAAATGTTCCCTGTAATTCATACAATTGAATATGATTTGAAACAACAATGGATTTAATGATGCGCCATTAAATGTTTGCCAAAATTGGTCAAATGCAGGGGTCTGTCCAGAATTTTCTCTCGGGGTCCTGTTTTTGTGAAATTGTGAACAGCTTTTTTACATTTGGGAAAAATCTAGTCCTAATTTTGTGAATTTGAAATGATCATTATATTCAGCTTCTTTTTTATGTATTTTTAAGAAGATGTATGTAAAAGTGACAGGTCAGATTTTACCTTTAAATGATTAAATTTGTGAAAGGTTTAGATTAGAGCTGGAAACATTTTGTAAAAGGCCAATTTTTAAGACAAAGAATTTTGTGAAGGGTCCTTTTTTAAGGTGAAAAGTTTTGTGAAGGGTCCTGTTTTGAGATCAAAAATTTTGTGAAGGGTCCTGTTATGAAATGAAAAAATTTGTGAACAGTCCTTTAAAGGACCCAATTTCTTCCTAAACAAATCCATGAAATGGCTGTGAAAATTGATCAATGAAACATTTTAACCCCTTAATTCTCGCTCCCGTGATATTCACGGGCTGTGTCTTTCATTCAGACAGTTTGATTCCCAAAATAGTGCAAATGGCTTTATTATAGTATTATTTACCTCTCATTAATTAATGTGAATATTTCTTTTTCGAAAAAGTGGTGCCAATAAGCAATTTGAATTTTTAAACCGTAATTTAATGCGCCCGTTAAGGGGTTGAAGGATAAATAGTAGAAAATAAATTATAAATAAACTAGTAGGATGTGCCTATCCCAAAACTTTCTTCTTTCTCATGTATCTTAATATTTCAAAAAGTAGTTACAAATGTTAATACTTCAATATTATTAGTTCAATACCATACCAACTTTGATTTCTATCTTAAATTTCTGCTTCACTCAATTACTCGGAGTAAAAACGAGTTAATCTCGATCATGAAAATTACTAAAATCAATAGTTTTCCGTTATTCTGCTGTACATCAGCTGTTTCCGAATAGCCGTCTTAGCAGGATGCAAAGTTCCCGTCACTTCACCAGCCGCTGATGTACAACAGAACCACGAAAAATCCAGAAAATTGTACAAAAACTATTGCAGGGCCTCCTTCCGGCGGAATATTTCGAAATTGAAGGAAGACCTGCTTGCCATAGCCGAAAACGTACACAAAAATTTGGTTCAGTTCTTATGCAAAACTTCATACATTTTTCGATGATACAAAAATGAAAGTTGCACAAAAACCGCTATTACAGCGCCCCCTTCCGACGATTTTTTTTAATTCAGGGAGGACTAGCTTGCCATAGCCGAAAACATACACAAAAAAATTGGTTCAATTCAATGCATAATATCGTACCCTTTTCGATGGTACAATAACGAAAATGGCACAAAAATCGCTATTACAGCGCCTCCTTCCTGTGGAATTTTTCAAAATTCAGGGAGATGCTGCTTTCCATAGCCAAAAACATACACAAAAAATTTTGTTCAATTCTATACATAACTTCATACACTTTTCGATGGTACAATGGCGACACACGGACAAACAGACATTTTGTATAAACATGTTTGGGGGGATCTCTGACCTCTAAAACGAGTAAATCCGTCGAAAACCGGAAGTTGAAAACAATTTCGATTACAATACTTTCTTCTATTGCAGATAGAAGAAAGTAAAAATGAAGAGCGTATGTAATATCTTTAAAAAATATGCTTTTATCAATTAATAGTTTAATATTAATTAATTTACGATTATAAGTTGAGAAATCCATTTCAAAATCTTAAAAATATGGTTTTAAAGATATTTAATTTTTTCTTTCCTAATTGCCCAATCGCTTTCTTTCCAAAAAGTTTTGGGAAAAACTCGAATTTCTGTAAAAAAAAAGTTTCATACTTATTCTAAGATGTTTTAAATATTTTAATATAATTTAGAATTCATATTTACTATCTTTCTGATTGTTTTTCTTGTTTAGAAATTGTTAAAATGGCGTTATACAAGGTCAGAAACGAAGACTTATTTAGAAAAATTTAATGTATTTCAATTAAACTCAAATGGATTATTTTCCGGTATGAAACGCTCACAACTCCAAGTTTGTTTTGACAAGAGGGGGAGGGGGGTTGTTGTTCCTTTATAAATATTTGAAAAAAATATTAATAAAATAAAATTACTGAAAGATTGTAAATATAAAACGCTGTTTGTGTTTCGGCCTTTTCATTCACAAACACTGCATACCATAACCATTCAAAGTCTTCCGTTTTCTAATCGAATGATATTAAATATTTTTAAAAAAATCATACTCGTAGATAGTATTTTTTAGAAGGGTAGAGAAGGGCGGACCTATAGATTTTAGTTACGATGCCTTTCTTTTAATCAAAAGTATATGAATAGAATTTCCTACTGATTTCGGGTTGTGCGGTTGAGTTGTCGCCTCTACTTCTTGTTGTACCAATGGAGTTAGCATTAAAGATAAGGAAAGATATAGCGCAGAGTGTACCAGTTGCGAGTGAAGTAACTGAGGAGATTGTCACAATATGGCCGCTGACTTTTTCTACAGCGGATAAACAGTTTCTGAGAACCGCCGAAGTAAATTTTAACCGGGAAAATTTTACTGAATGTCAGACTTTTCGTAAATAAAATAAAATAAAATTACAATTTAAATTTTTATGGTTTTAATTCAAAATTTTTAAACAGAAAATCCGCCAGATGGAGCGACACTGTTTGGAGGCCCGATTTTTGCGGGATACATGGCAACATTACTTATGATACAATTAAATACAGGCATCCTCCGACTTACGTAAGTAATGCGTTCCGTAAACTTGTACGTAACTTGAGTTTTACGTAATTAGAATTTTTAAATTATTTATGTAAAATTTCGTAAGAAACAGAAATTATACATAATTTATACAGTGTTATTTTATAAATAAAGCCCCATTCAGCAGTATTTACTCGGATATAAACTATAAAAGTATGAAAAATGTAAAAACAAATTGAAAAAACACTTTTTAAATAAAAAATATCTTGTGGATTACTGTATTTATAAATTTAACTTTGAAGATTTGATTTATAACAATTCCGAATCTACATCAAACGACTATAAGAATAAGAAATAACTAAAGGAGAATAAATTACCTCTTCATAAATTTCTGACGACAAGACAAATAAATAGCTCTATTAAAATAAAATAATCCTTGATAAGCATAATATTTATTACAAATTAGATTACTACTATGAATAACTATCAATAAAGATTAGGTTTTTATGACAATACTATTTATTAATATACAAAATCAAAATTGGATTAACACTTGTAACTGGCTAGTTCCATGGGGTTTTGTAGTATAAGTCAAATAGCTGATAATTGCTATGCTTGTTGGCCACCGTTATTTTCGAAAAGGTTGCTCGACCTTATTCAATCAATGAGATACCTCTGGTAAATTAAGTCACATTTTTCCGTTCTAATATACAGGTAGCCAAAAATCGTATCACGTGACTTACACTACAAGTACTCATAGAAACAGCCAACAGCAAATTTAGTTCTGCAGTGGGAGAGTCAGCGCTTGAGGTAAATGGTTGGGAAGAGAAATGTTGTTCTCTAACAACTTCTACCACTCTCGATATTGAAGGCTGGGGGTTTGATTTGTTAATGATTTAATTGTATATCCCAATAAAAATATAACGCTCTCTAATATATAAAAATATATTATGGCTGTGTTTTTTATCTGCCTATTTTATTTAAAAAATAATTATCAAAAGTATGCAAATGCGTATCAAATGCGCTAGTATGTTCATAAATGTAATTTTCGAGATTTATTACGTAACTGCGAATTTGCGTAAGTCGGGGGATGCGTGTATATAGTTTTAACCCTTAACTCGTTCGTGACCATGGCAGCGTATATGCACCCTTAAAAAGAGCATACAAAATTTGTTTTATTCGCCAGTAAAAAAGAAAAGTAAAATTTAGTTTTTTTCAATTAGAGCATTTTCGCGATTGCTTAAGTAAAAGTAACTTTTTTAAAAAAAAGTGGTGCCAACCGAATAAAATTCATATAAAAGCCGCCGGACCCGAAGGGGTTAACGGACGTTAGCTTTAAATATACGATTCTATTTTTATATTCTATTTGCACCACTATGTTTTTAAAGTAAAATTCTCTTGCACATTTCGTCGAAGTACAAGTAGCACTGGCTCTTTGCAAAGGCGCAGGACCCGAGGAGCTGGGGGAGCTGTGGCTACCTCTGGAGAAATGTTCGCAGCACATCTGTTTATGGTGTATTGTTTAATTAAAAAATAAAGTCTACTTTTCCTAAGGAATTCACACAATAAACAACAAAGAGAAGAGAGGCAGGGGGATGGTGAGCACACTTGTTTGTGTTTCATCCTTTTTCTCATTGTTTACAACCCTCTCTATTTCCAGAAAAAAAGGCCCAGAAAATATGAGTTTCATCATGCAAGGTGTCCAAACAAGGTTCAAGGAGTTGCAACAGAAGTCTTTTCTTGTACATTATGCAAATCATTCCTTGGACCTTGCACTGCAAGAGGTGACGCGTTCCAAAAGCAGATTCCTTAAGTTTGATCAAGACGATATCGAATCTCATTAGAGAATCGTCTAAACGGAGAGATGGCTACAAGAACATCGTTCTTTGCCCAGCTAACAATGAAGAAGAAAGCAACATAAATTTAAAACCAAAGCAGTTGCTTCCTCTCTGCCCGATCAGATGGGCAGTTCGAGTTGCTGCAATATCGAGATTCGTGAAAAATTATCCAAGAGTTTTAGAGACTCTTGATGCATTATTGAACGTTCCAACAGCACTACGTGGTGAGAAAAAGGCTGAAGTTAAAGGTTTCATAAGAAGCTTGAAAAAATTCAACAGATTTGTTGCATGAACATGGCCAAGGAACTTTTTGGTCCTTGCGAAATCTTGGCGAAAGTCTGCAAACAACTGAATTTTCTACCGCAAGCATCAAGAACGCCGTTTCAACGTTAAAAGAAACCATACAACGTATGAGAGAGGATAGCCATTTCGAAACTCTCTACAAGAAATGGGTAAGAAAAGCGTCCACATTAAATTTGGAAATGAAAAAGATGAGCGTCTCCAGACAAAAAATAGTTCCAATAAGATATCAGCAGACAAGCTCCAACACAACTTGGACAAGAAGAAAAATTGCGAGTAAATTTCACAGAAGCATTGGACCCTATTCCGGATGAATTAAAAAAAGATTTGATCAAAAATCTTTTAACTCTCTCATAAAGATCGAATCCTTATTTACGCACACAGCTTCAACCACATGATCTGAAACAAAGGTTTGGAATACATGCTGATGATTTGGACTTGACAAATCTTTCTGCTCAGCTGACGCTTCTACTAACACTAATCCCGGACGGAACTGACAGAAATGCGTTGTCGATCGCAATTAAAATTATGTCGTCGGAGGAATTAGCAAATTATTTTCTGAAGTTTACCTTTTGGCAGAATTTATTTTGGCGATTCCGAGATCAGCAGCGACAGCTAAGAGACCTTTCAGCGCTCATCACCGGCATCAAACACACCTCCGAAAAAATGGATCAACAGAGACTCTACCACTTTATGCTTTGCATATTTATAAAGAGGAGGCCTTTAAAATTGATTTGGTAGAGATTTGCAAAACAACAGAAAGAACTTTTGGTAAATGGAAGTGGGAGAAGCCTTAAATTTGAATATTGTATTGGAGATCGTCAATAAATTAAGTTTTTAGGCATCAAGTATACCTAATAAAAATTATTTTAACTGGATTAGAGATGATGATCTTTTGATATGCTTCTATTTTATACTCCTGTTTGCGAAAAGTGGCAACACTATGAAGGAATCCTTCAAATGAATGAAATTATGAATGAAATGATCCCAGTCACTAGCATTCCAGAATATGCACCGGCTCCCGTTATTTGTACAAAGTTCCTACGCCACTGGCTCTTTGAAAAAAGTTATGCAAAGTGAATAAATTTGGTAAAAGGTTCAAGGTTGCAGGTGGGCTGCTTTTTTTAAATTCCGATTTCGTGATTGGAACCATTTGTTGGTGCCAATATCGCTTATATGGCAGAATTGGTCCGTTAAAAGTTAATTTCTTTGACATCTTATTTCAATGCATAGCTGCCAACCTTCCACTAATCTTCCGTAATATCTGGATTAATTTGACCGAGGTTAAGCATTTTCGAACCAGAAAATTTATTTCTTGAATCTTTATTTATTTAATTCGGTGTTTCTACGTGGAACGTACTTAATCTCATTTCTTAAAAAAAAAATTCTGGTTCGAAACGTATTAAACCAGGGTTAAATTAACGCACGTATTACGGAAGATTAGTTTGAGTTTGGCACCCATGTCAATGCTTCTTTAAACGCTTCGGGACGAGCGTCTTTTGAAGAATTTTTAATCTTTTATCACCGGTTTTTCAAAACAGAAATTTTTGCCTAATTGAATAGGGAAAATACCCGGATTAAGAAGGCAAAATTTACAATAAAAACTTGCTGGTGAGAATAATTACGAATTCTGAGCACCTACGCGGCACGTATACCGGTCGCTCGTCCCCAAGCGGTTAATTAATACTTGAACCCCCACATGGAGACGATTCGACTCCTACAAAATGATTAACCCCTTAACAGGGTGGCCCGAACTGGATTCGGGCAAGAACACTTTGCTTGCTTCGTTATTAAAAGCATTTTGATACCACTAATTTGTAACTGTAAATTTTTCTTTATTGATTGTCAGATATTTTTCGATTAAGTAAGGTAAATATTTTAGTATGGAAAAAGTGGTGTCCAGCCCCATTTTTAATTTTTTTGTATGAAAACAAATGTCACTGTTAAGGGGTTAAATGTTGATTCGAACAAGAAAATTCTTCTTAAAATAAGTTAAATATAAACCACAAAGAAAAATGTTAAATAAAGATGTTAAATAGATTTAAATAAACATTCCGGTACAAAACATTTTTATAAAGCTTGAGTAAAATTTCCGGGCATTTTAGTGTTAAAATATTCGTATGTGTAAGTCATTATTTTGTCTAAACTAATAAGTTCCAGTTAATTTTTCATTTTATTTTAGAAAATAAACCCTTAATTTCGTGTAATTTTTGCGATTATTTTAATGCATTCTTATTATATTAAGAAAGTTTTTTCACTCTGTAATATCTGGTAGTGAAGCAAAAGATACTTTAAGAATCATTGCGAAGCAAGCATGTGTTTGGGTTTTCATAAAGCAATTCTTCTTTGCCAAAGCTTAAGTATAATCCTATTAATTTTATATCAAAACTCTTTTTAAACTTGCTTTGTTATTATTAAACTATCGGATAATTTCATTATATACTAAAGCTCATGTAAATATGAGAAATGTATAAAATTGGATTATTTTTCGAGCATATTAGTTTTTTTTAACAATTTATTACTTGGTTTTGTATTATTATTAAAAAGCTTTCATAAAGACATTTTATTTTTTCTACTTCTTATATATAACATATGAGTATTAAATATTGGAAACACATGCATCATATTAGTTATTTTATAGTTATTAGTTATTTTTTCCACTTATTATGACTTTATAATTTACGCTCAGATAATATACAGGGTGTTTATAAAGTCCCGGACCCATTTTGATGTTTAATAACTCATAAAATAATAAAGATAGATTAAAATTAATAACATAAATGGTTAGATAGACCCAAAAAGTTCCATGACCCTTGTCAATGAACTTCCACGTATGCCCCCTTCGTCGCACGGAGAATATCAAGTCGATAGTCAATTTCACGGCAGGTAGCGGCAAGCATGTCGGCATCCACAGAGGCTATTGCGGTTGTAATTATGGCTTTTAAGTCATCAATTAGACATGTTGGAAAACTTCGTATTTCCACAACTAGAAGAGCTTCAGCCACATGTCTTTTTGCAACAAGATGGTGCACCACCTCATTGGGGTACCATCGTTCGTACTTCTTTGAATGACCATTTTCCAGAAAGATGGATTGGGCGAGGAGGTCCAATTCCTTGGCCACCCAGATCACCTGATATAACGCCGCTGGACTTTTTCCTTTGGTGATTTGTAAAGGACAATGTTTACAGGAGGAGAGTGTCGAACATTGATGACTTAAAAGCCAGAATTACAACCGCAATAGCCTCTGGGGATGTCGACATGCTTGCTGCTACCTGGCGTGAATTTGACTATAGACTTGATATTCTCCGTGCGACGAAGGGGGCACACGTGGAAGTTCATTGACAAGGGTCATGAAACTTTTTGAGTCTATCTAATCATTTATGTTATTAATTTTAATCTATCTTTATTATTTTATGAGTTATTAAACATCAAAATGAGTCCGGGACTTTATAAACACCCTGTATATATATATATATATATATATATATATATATATATATATATATATATATATATATATATAAAGCATAAAAATTTTATTAATTGTTTTGGGCATTTGATGTAAATTTTACTTTTCAATACTGAACTTTATTAGATAACACATAATCAAATATACATATTTATTTATTTATTTATAAAATAAAATATACATAAATACAACTTAATCTGTTCCTTATTCTTGATCAGTTTTATAGTTATTTATTAAGTTTTGTTACTTTGTTATTAGTTTACTTATGTCTGGGTTTCTCTATTGTTATGAGAAATGAATGAAAAGGGTAAATAATGGGAATAATATTATTTTACGTATGCCATTTTCTTATTAAAATTTAAAAGAAAATTTTGAAGTGACTACTCTCGGGTTTCCGTACATTTTGTAGCAGGGGTGTTACACTCTGACCCGCCGGATACCACTAAAATTTTATAGTAATCAATTGACTTATCTAATCATCGAATATCTGTAGTTGAACAAGACGTCTATTCCTTTAAAAAATTAGTGGTGTCCGGATGGCCACAGTTTAACACCCCTGCTTTATAGAATATGGCAGATTAAGAAAAATTCCTGACTCAACGGGATCAGCTGTATTTGTACTTTGCGACCTCCCATTTCGAAACTAGAAACGTTACCTCTGAGCCACTAATGCTTGACTACATCACCCCAATATTTATTACTTATACTCTGTCACATTTCCTTGGTGTTTTCCCTTATAGAATCGGTCACAAAAATGTTTGAAAATTGTTTAAAAAATGGTTTAAATACCTAATCCTTTGGTCGATTTGTATCTGTACAGTCTTTATGGCAGTTGTCAATAACATATTCGCCCACGTGTGTTGGATCGGAAGTTACGGGAGCTCACATGAAGCCATTGTGTTCACAAACGCGCGCGCGCCCACACACAGACATACGTACATCATGATTACAATATCTTCTTTGCACTTTGGAAAATAAAAAGCATTCAAATTTGAACAGACAGAAGATTAAGAATTCAAGGGATGGAATGCTCTCTCGGGTAAAAATATATAGAAAAATCATATATATTAATTTATAAAACTAAAATATTTTTCTTCAGTTGTTCTACATTTACCATAACTACTTCAAAATCACGTAATTTTCGTAATTTCCAGTTAATATACATTGAAGATTTTCTAATTATTGAGTAAAATGAATAACATGTACAATTTAAAAAATATATTTTTATTTCTTTCACCTCTCCACTATCTTCTCCACTCACCCAAAAAACAGAAAGATCTCATATCAGGCAAAAGCAATGGATTTCCACCCGGCTAGTAAACGTATACAGCCGTGGAAAAAAAAAGTAAACACCCCCTACTAACTCCTCAACAAATTATTGCAGAACAAAGTTACTGGTACCGAACGATTGGAAATAAAGTCTACTTTTAAATTATGCATATAAAATTTGCTTAGGGGGCCATCTACATATTAAAACGAACCCAAACTTAATTTTTTTCGATAGAAATACCCAATTTTAACAAGATATTTCAAATCTTCGGTTCAAACTATCCCTAACCCCTTAACGCTCGAATTAAATTATGATTTAAAAATTCAAATTGCTTACTGGCACCACTTTTTTCAAAAGAAATATCCACCTTATTTAATTACAGGCAACTATACTAAAATAAAGCCAGTTACACTCGTTTATAAAACTGGTGGGAATCCAACAATCTGAGTAAAAGACACAGCCCGTGAATATGACGGGAGCGAGAATTAACCCTTTATCTACTGACGGTACTTATAAGTACCACTCACTTTAAACTTTTATACCATAGTGAATGTTACTAATATTCTAATGGTACTTTGCAAAAAACGCTCTTTTAACTCCACTTTATCCGAATACATGGCAGCAGTAGTTCTAGGTTTGTTATTTTAGAGGGGAATGAGGCTATCTTTGAGGCAGTCTATGTGTTTTCTGCCGACATTTTCTACAGATTGCCACGCTCGTCTTTTCATTGCTGAAAACACAGTAAAAGATATAAGATAAGAGTTGGATTTTTTTTATGTGTTCATTATGATCTTAGAACACAATTTTATAAGCTATTTTAGATGAACGGTGTATGTATTTGATTTAACAGTTGAATTACTCGGTGGTACTTATAAGTACCGTCAGTACACTGCGTGTTGGAGAAAAACTTCTTGTTTACTTTTCGTCTGCGTAGTTATCCATCGTTTTCATCTGCTTTAAAATGTAATTACTAAAATGTAGTGTAGTAATGATTTCCCTGGTATTTCCTTTCTGTTTCATTGTTATTTTTTATAGGAAATCGTAAAAGTTGTGGCACCGGCTCGTTTTTGCTAGGCTAGAAATGGCATATGTAAATTCATATATTGCATATGTGGAGATGCGAGAGAACGTGTTGTCCCTGGAATATAGACGTCGCATAACTAAAGGACTGCTAACAAGATAGAAACTTAAAGAAAAATAGTTTTTTTTACCCTTTTCAGGAGAAAAACAATTTCAATTCTAAATAGTTGAAATAAATGATTGGCACCGGAATTTGCCGAACGATTTATTTCTAAATAAGAAAAAGCCTATATTTCATATACTTGTTAAATCGAAATTATTTTCTGGTGCCAGTTGAAATACCTTGTGGGTTTTCTGTTATGATATTTTAGTCATAGTGTACTGACGATACTTTAAAGTACCACTTTAATTAATTACCTCTAAATAATTAAATTTCTCACGGGTGAGTATTTTTTTTTATATTTATCCTTTAATTTTCATTGTAGTAACTGAAAAAAAAAATATTACATGAAAAAATTGCAGTAGATCATAATGCCGTAGATAAATGGTTAAACACCAGTTAAGCCCTAGTTAAAACTAGTTAAACACCAAATTTCCTGTCATTTGAATGATAAGTTTTTGAATTATAAACTTTCAAAATTTAGTGCTTCTAATGTTAAATTAAATTTTCATATTTTCATTAATATCGCCTGAAGTTATACTCCTGATGTGCTACTTTTTTGTGTAGCAATAATACTAAAATACCCAAACATAAATACGCTGAATTTGCAATTTTTATAATTTTATGATATGAATAATGAATAATGAAATTAGTATTCGAAAAAAATATGGATTTGAAACCCACAATTTTTTTGATGGATTTAAATTTATTAAGTCCTGCTTTATGGAAATTCAAAATTTCACATTTTTCTTCCAAGTAGTTTTCAAATTATGCTTAAAAAACGGCAAAATGATGGTTTAAGGGGCCGTCTATGATATAAGCGACTACATGTTTTGAAATTTCTTATGCTATCCTGTAATCTAGCAGTCTTCAATGACTGCTTGTGGCGCTTAAGATACCTTGATCAAGATGGGGGCTCTCTCGGTCAGCAATCGAGTACCAAACTTCAATTGGGATACAGCCCTAAAATATGCTTATTTCAAAATAATAAATTTATCAGAAACTTATCGTACAAATTGCATAAAAATTTGTTTTTAGGCTAATTGAAGGGTGTAAAGTTTATTTATGCTGTCAGAATTGTGTACTGCTATTGGGAAAAAAACAAAGTTATGGTTCCTTTTAGTAGGTAGATGGCTCCCTAAGCAAATTTTATATACATATTTAAAAGAAGACATTATTACCAATCGTGTGGTACCAGTACCTTTCTTCTACGATAATTTTTTGCAGAGTTAGTAAGGGGTGTTTACTTTTTTTCCCACGACTGTACAAAATTTTACAATCTATCGATAAACCTGTTTCAAATCTAGCTATAATAAGCTTCTGAAAATGTAATATACTATAAAATCAGAGTCGTAATACTTAAACGTAATTTAAACGAATAATATTTCACTAGCTAAACTCATTCCATTAAAAATTTCTAAAAGAGTCCCTTTAAATATTCAACATTTTACACGAAAATTACACTTTAAAATGTCAAGCAAATACTTCAGCTTTAAAAGGCGCTTCAACTTAATATGTCATTTTAAAACAAAATTTCGTCTGTAATGAGTCAATTGTCAGAATTCGTAATTTGTCAAAGTACGAAACTTTTTCTCTTTCGCAGCGATGTAAAACTATCACTACCTTGTGAGCTAAAATAGCATTTGATGACATGATAAAATATTATTTATTTAAAAAATTGCTTGACAGGGGAAAATATTCCTCTAATGCTTTAACCCTTTCAGGAGCAAGGTACCTCTATTCGTAAAATGCTGAAATGAGTGAATGACATCAGAATTTAGAAATAAATTTATTTCAAAGTAAGAAAAAGTTTTTGTTCGCGTACTTGATCACTCTACCAGGGAGCCAACCAAATAATGGCAAAGGCCCTGAATCCCTGGCAGAAAAACGTCCTCCACCATCTAACTCAACCCCAGAGAATATTGTTCGGTTAAATAGCAGAAATGTTCCGATTAAATGAAATAACATTTTCTCTAAGATTATACTGGTATGCAAAAAGTCGGAACTCTCGTCCCTGTTTATATGAGGCGTTCAGAAAACACTCCGACTCGCTTTATTTTAAGTGGCGTTTTTTTAAACAAAGGAACATTGAAAATTTTCTATATATTTATGCATTGATAAAAAATTACCGTTGATTAAAAGAAAATTAATAAGTTCAATAAAAATATCGTGTGGAAAAATATTATACCAATGCAATATTTTTATAGTTTAACCTTAACTGTTTATACTGAACATTTTCATTTGATGGAGTTAATCGATTTGTGTACCGAACGGCTCAAATATATGATTGAATTTTTATATTCCATTTGCACCACTATATTTTAAAAGAACTTGTGTTCCTAGATTTTTCTTTCACATATGCAGTAAAAATGTTTCTTAAAAAAAATTGGTGCCAACCGAATAAATTGTTGGAATATATGTCACTGCATGGGAGGAGTAATTCGATCGTAAAACCCTTAGGGATGAGCGACCGGTATACGTGCCACTTAAGGTGCTCAGAATCCTTCATTATTCCCACCAATTACTAGTCCAGTCATTTGGTACAAAATAAAAGAAAGTTTTGATAGTTGATGCCTTTATGTTTTTTGGGTCGCTGAACACGAATCTGAAGTTCGCCATCAAAATTTTTCCAGGATGTATCTTTTTTTTTCTGTGCAAAAAAAAACGGACTTTTCTTTGTTTTTTTTTCAAAATAACTTCAAAACTATGCATTTTACATAAAAGTCGGCAATACATAAATTAAAGAGTATAAAGTTTTTTCGTTGATCAATGGTTTAGCCGCTACAGTGCCTAAAAAATGAGTGTTAAAAGCAAAAAACTCTGAACAAATGGGAATTACGGCACTGTACTTAGAAGAAACATGAAAACTAACCATTTTCTGTAATCTTTGACCATTAATCATTCTAAAGATTATATGATTGACTACATTTTATGGATCTGAGGTTCATTGCTGCCTTCATGTTTCTGAGCAGATCTAAAATTACTGTGGTGTTCAATTTCACTATTCAGAATAGCATGTAAGGCTGAAAGCTTCCAGAGTTGTACAAAACAACATGGATAGTACCAAGATGTACGAATGGTTACTGCTGCATTTCCCTTTCCTTGAAAACCCTGATTTATACCCAATAAGCACTGGTGTTTTCGCTGATAGGCGAATTAATTACCATAAGTGTTGGGAACCAGGCATTACAGACATCAACAGAGTTGTTGCTGGTGACTTTGCAACTGTCATATTTAAACGGGGCGACAGTGTAAAACTTCTTGCTGTAATGACCAGAGTAATACAAGTAGACAGCGAGTTGGTTCCTGTTAATTCCACAACTTTGTTCCAACGACTTTCCGTTGCAAAACATTCGAATGAAGGCCTTGAGAAGTTTTTAACGTACGATCGGAGCCTTATTCCCCGTCCCTATTTGAAAATGGCTAAAGAAAAAGAAACAAATCTACTCTCTACAAGGCATTCAAACCCCTTACAAACAAGCGCTTCAGCAGCAAGGTTCAATTCATCATAAAGAAAAGTTTCTTGTTAACCCAAAAAACAAAGGTGGATTAATATCTATGATGATTGGCAAGTTCTCATCAGCAAATATTACATGCAAGCAAGCAAAAGAAGACGCAGACTCCTTGATTATAAACACTGCTTTGTCCTTGGCTCCATCAAATGAGGTAGTAATTGTAGTTTGGGGGGGGGGGGGTGTAGATCTTTTGATTATTTTGATAGGTCTCTGCAGGGATGAGAACGTTTTCTTTTTAAAAGCTAGGAAGGACACCATTTCTACAGTGACATTTTCTCGAACTAATGGTGTGAGTTCAACTGTTGTAGAAAACATTCTCATCCTCCATGCTATGAGCGGTTGCGATACAACGTCAGTTCTTTTTATGTAAGGGGAAATGAAGTTCCTCAAAATTCTTGTGAAGAATCCACGTCTTGTGACGTTCTTAAAGTATTCAACGACGCGAGCGCTACTCAGGGTATGATTGCAGCTGCTGGGGAACGTTTTATTGCCTCACTGTATGCTTTTAGTGGGAAAAATGTGCCTTCGCTAAACCAACTAATGCATATGTCGTACAAGAAGTCAGCCTTTAGATACAACTTTACTTACGAACATTGCTGCTTTACCACCATCTGCAGCTTCAGCACAGCAGCATTCAAGAGTATATCACCAGGTCCAGCAACAGATGGGAGCTTTAAAAAAATACTGAAGAGTGGGGATGGACGAGAACAAATACTGGTCTTGAGCCTGTGTTCGCTGTACTACCCCCTGCTTTATTAAAGCTTGTATCCTGCAAGTGCAGAAAGAACTGCCAATGAAATTGTGGGTGCAAGAAGGCAGGGCTTTCTTGCTCCAAAATGTGCCTCAAATGCGAGGGGAATTGCATCAACATCGCAACGGTGTGCCAAGACGAGGAGAACCAGCTAGACCTTGAAACCGAGCTGGAAATGGTTTGCCCACCCAATGAACCCCTGGAACCCATGGAAGAGGAAAACGCATGCCACAAGGTATCGAATATTTACTATTAAGAAAAAACTTATTTTATAATACTGGTAGTAATACACGGAAAAAACTGTTTTGTTGAAGTTACTAAATTTTGGTTCATATAGCTCAATCCAAATATTTTGGTTGGAATGACCAAATTTTGGGTGGACTAACCAAACGATTTGTTGAATTAACAAAATAATTTGGTTAATCTAAACAAAATTTAATCATTCCAACCAAAATATTTGGATGGAGCTATATGAACCAAAATTTAGTCATTTCAACAAAACATTTTTTTCCGTGTAAAAACACCCACTAATCCCATACGTCTATTTTCTATGTTGTAGATGTCAGTGAAAAGCAGCGACCTTCAAATAAAAGAAAGCGGAAATAGGATTTTGTTTTTTTTTAAGAATTTGTATTTACTAATGTACATAATTATTTATAATTAAATTATAATTCAAAATGAGTCGTCGTATTTATTATCAGCAACTTCATCGCAAAATGTAGTCAATCATATAATCTTTAGTATCATTAATAGTCGATTTTTGCGTAAAATGGTTAGTTTTGATGTTAAACTGATATACAGGGCCGTAATTTCCGTTTTGTCAGATTTTTGTGCTTTTCACACTCTTTTTTCCGGCACTGTCGCGGCTAAACCATTGATCAGAGAAAAACCTTTAATACATAAAATGCAGGAAATTTTATCCTGTTTGATTTATGTATTGCCAACTTTTACGTAAAATGCATACTTTTAGCATTATTTTGAAAAAACAAAGAAAACCCGATTTTTTACACGTTTTTTGATTAAAAAAACGTGCAAAAAAACCCGAAAAAAAATTTGTTGGCAAACCTCAGATTCGTGTTCAGTGACCTAAAAAACATAAAGGTACCAAATATCAAAACTACACTAAAACTGTATTTTATTTGTCCTTCTTGAGCACCAAATGCCTGGACTATATTTCTTTATTGTAAAGCTTATCTTACTTAACACGTTCACGCCGGCGCCGATATTCATGTTTTCGCTGTGAGACGGCGGGCGCTCGAATTCATATTTCGCTTCATCTGGCGGCGCGGTACTGCGGCTGATTCACACGCTGTATGTAATGACCCGCCCCTCTCATATTTATTGAACTGAACTCGAATATAACAAGCAGAGAATTGTGAATGTCTGAATGTTCGTAAGGAGTCAGCAAATTACTTAGAGGCATGATTTTATTGACTACATATGTACGAATTTAATATAAAATGTCTGACAATCTAAAAAAATATAGACAACACGATGTAAATGCATTCAAAGCCACGCCCTTAGTTAATGATATTCTTTAATGAAAACGACAATTCACGTTTCCCGTTGTGAATTTGTTAAATTTATAATAATGAATTGTTTTTACTACTGAATTTTCAAATATTCAAGTGTGACCAACCTGTAGTACACGCCTTCTATGGAGCAGTAGAGTGTGAACCACCGGTGATGCACGCTGCCCGATGCGACAGTCAAGCGTGACTCACCGGTGATGCACGCCGCCTGATGGCACAGTCAAGTGTGACCCACGCCGGCGTGAACGTGTTAATCAGAATATTTTCGCCATTCAATTACAGGAAATTTTCTGTTTTGAAAAAGCGATGGTAAAAGATTAAAAATTAAGCAAAGGGTTCTCGTTGCGAAGGGGTTAAGAGAATTTAAGACTCTTAAAATTTCGCAAAGTGCAAAAAATTGCATTTTTTCGTCATTCTATATCTTACAAAGTATACTTTACAAAACTACAATTTTTAAAGATAGTAATCGATACTAGTTTTTTGTTTCATTTCATGTTTTTCTTCTCAGATCATAATGAATAAGATTAGTGTTTATTGAGATTTTGAAACTTTTAGGCATTTGTCTATAAGAAAATTGGAATAGGTTGCGCGGATAATCACAAAACAGTTCCTGCATTTAAAACAAAATCTTGGCATCTAATTATACTTGAGAGTATTTTGCTTACACTGTACCTAAAAAAATATATTCATAGCATTTTTATGTTTTAAAAACGAAACTGTATCTTTCTTATAAAAAATTTTCGAAATTTCAGCAAAGTAACACCAAGAAAAAAATATTTTTTCAACAAAAAAATTACTAAAATTTAGGTTCGCTTTATAGAGACTACCATACCCTATAAATACCGAAAATTTCACGAAATATATTAAAAATATTATAACTACTTTTCGCGCTTTAAATTGTTTCGATTTATTTATAAACGTATACTAAATTCCAGCAGCAATAAATACTTAAGCGTAGTTTCCAAAAATTAAATTTCACTAACGAAACCCACTTTATTAAAATAACATTCTCTTTAAATATTCAACAGTTTCCTGAAAAATTGCACTTTAAAATGCCAAGTGGCTACTTAAGTTCTAAAAGGTACTTCAAGTTAGAATGTCATTTCGCCACAAAATGCTTGCATAATGAGCTTGTCAAATACATTATATTACAACACTTTTTTCTCTTTTGTAGTGATGTAGAACTATCACTTATATTGGGAGTTAAAATTGAGTTTGGTGGCAGGAGGGAACAGTATTTTTAAAATGACTTTCGGAAGTAGAAAAATTTCACAAATACTTTAAGCAAAACTTCCTTTGATAGAATTTCCTTATTAATTGTGAATACAGTAAAGCCTCCCTAAAGCGACCACGTTCCGTTCCAATAAAACTTGGTTGCTCCCAGAAGTGGTCTCTTAGTGGAGGTCATGTTTAAATCTAGATTTTAATTGTTGAAAAAAGGTAACAATTAATGTTACTAAAATTTATTTTTCACATTAGGAAAAAATATGAAAATTTAAGTATCAAAACAAAAGTTAATTCATAAGTTAATTAGTAGAGATGCAGAGTTTAAAAAATGAATACATTGACGTTTTCTTTGATTTTACGGTTTTATCATCTATAACTTTTATTTTTAAGTCCTTTCGAAATTCAGTAAATAAATGCATTTTTTTTTGGGGGGGGGGGGGGGGGGGGACGGGAACAAATTATGACGATTTCATTAATTTATCTATTTATTTGAGAGTTTCCTGACAGAATAGAGCAGGGGAGTTTATTGACCGCCATTCTTAATTTGTCATCAGAGTTAAATTTATTGCCTAAAAAGGCACAAAGCGGTTTAAACACTTAAAAGTTACTGAAATAAAATAAATCTAAACTTAGTTTAGAAGTTTGATGAATAATGCGCTCTCCGGAATTATTTTTCTAATAAAACCTTCTTCAAGCAACCAGGAAAAAACAGAATTTGTTTCATTTTCTTCAAAGAAATGAGTCTCTCATGGAAGGAATTCAACTGGGATGGTCTCTGAATGGAGGTAAAATTAGTATTGAGCCTATGGGAATAAGTTTCGTTCCATGAAAAAAGGGTCGTTCAGGGAGGTGGTCGCACAGGGAGGTTTCACTGTATCTCAGTATTTTTCACTAATGACAATATGTTGTAAAGTAAACTTCAAAATTCATCTTTACCTGTAATCAGAATTAAATTCATAGCCTAAAAAAGCACAAAGGGGTTTAAACACTTAAAAGTTACCGGAGTAAGTAAAAATTCTAAACTTAGTTTAGAAGTTTGATGAATAATGCGTTCTCCGGAATTATTATTCTAATAAAAACTTCTTCAAGCGAACAGAAAAAAAACGGAATTTGTTTCATTTTCATCAAAGAAATTGGTCGCTCATGGAGGGAGTTCAACTGCGGTGATCTCTGAATAGAGGTAAAATTAGTATTGAGCCTATGGGAATAAATTTCGTTCCAAGAAAAAATGGTCATTCAGGGAGGTGGTCGATTAATGGAGGTGGTCGCACAGGGAGGTTTCACTGTATCTTATATGATAACAAGTATCAATATATAAGGTTACACTAAATGATTCATTGGTTTTTAAAAGACTATTTATTTACAAGTATACGGCGTACAAAGACAGTTGATACTTGAAAAGATACATACACTCACCAAATTTCTAGTACATACTAAAAATGCTCAATGTGTGCACCCTTAGTCGCCCGGCAAACATCCCAACGATAATCCAGTTCCGCCCATACTTTCAATAGCATATTTCTGTCAATGTCCGTCACAGCAGCAGTGATGCGTTCCTGCACGCGAGCCACGAGGTGGGTTGTTAAACTTGGTGAGTATTGTATCTTTTCATGTATCACCCGTCTTTGCAGGTCGTATACCTCTCAATACACAGTCTTTTGAAATCCGATGAATCATTTAGGCTAACTCTGCATATTGTTCCCCACCAGTGGGCGATAGGTTCTGCTCTCGAAGCTGGTAGACGGGAGGTGCCCAGCACCTCCCGTCTACCCCGATCCCAATCGCACCCGTCGGCCTAATCGTTCGGAATTTTCGTGGTTTTCTTCGGACCATGGATTTCCATGCGTAAATACGGATTAGGTTTCCTTAGAAAGACCCCCACGGAGGGCACTCCCCCCTTAGGGCCTATATCCCTAGTGTTGATAATTGGCCGTCATAAATTCAACCAACCTGCATATTGTTTCATACAATACAGGGCTCCCAAATGGTCCGCCAACTAAATACCAATATTTTTTTAGAAAAATTTTCTTTTTAGATTTTTCTTACAAACCGCCCCAGGATCACCTTTGAAAGTTAATTCAAGCGCAAACCTACCATAAATTTTTCTGTTAAAATTTATTGGTATTCAGTTGGCGGACCATTTGGGCTGTGATATGGCTGTGTCATATGGGGCTGATATGATATGGCTGTGTCATGATATATCATTTCCATCATTAGCGTATATATACACCCATTTCAGGAATTTCTGATTTATTCAGAAATTCTGATTTATAATTATTCCTGTATTTAATGACAGATGCTTCATGATTACATAAACTAAAAAATCTTCTTTCGGAATTTCTAAATAAAAAAGAAATTCCTGATAATGATGCAAATGGATTAAAGAATTGTTTTTTAAAGTAACGGAAAAAAAACTTGTCAATGAATTTTATTGAGAATGCTATCCTTATATAATCTAAAGTGAATGAAAAGGATTCAACACAATAGATTTTATTTATTATGCGACAGAGAATTTTCTTCAATTTCTGAAAATATGTTATTTGCAGGGCTGCTACCCTCTTCAGACCCCAGGGTTTATTTTCATATATTTTTTTTACTTCAGTTATGAATTTATGTTCGCAAGGTGATAACTAAGAAAGATTGAAAAGCAAAAAAAATAATTTATTTTTTTTTACATAACATTTGATATATCATATATGATACATGGGACTCAATAAGTACATTTTTTGACAATTTGTTAGGATATTTTCTTTTGTTTTGCATGGAAAAAATAATGAAAAATATGAAATAATTATGAATTTAATAAATTTTTATTTTTAATGGACTCTCCATATGGTATTTTAACGTATAAAAATTATTTACTCTTCGTTTTTGTATATTTCCCTCATTTTTGCTGCAAGTCATTTTCAAATCCCATTTTATGACCGGAAAAATCATTATAAGAAACAAATTGCTACAAAAACAAACACCATTTTCATTTTTATAATCATTATTTATATACAGGGGGGAAAATTGTAAAGATGTGTATCCTATAGTATACTCCAGGTCCGAAGAGGGCTGTCAACTACTTTTTAATCCTACCTTGCACCACCATCTCAAAACTAAAATCCTTCACATACAGTTTGACAAGATGGATAAGAGAAATGTACTATAAAATTTATTTTTTTTTTTAAATAGTAGTCTAATAGAATTTTAAAATAATCTCCAGTGGCAGCCCTACATTTGTGATAGACTAGTTCCATGAGTTTTTGTAGTGTAAGTCACATTGCTGATAACTGCTATGCTTGTTGGCCACCGTTATTTTCGAAAAGTTTGCTTGGCCTTATTCAATCAATGAGATATCTCCGATAAAATAAGTGGCATTTTTCCATTTTAAAATACTGGTAGCCAAAAATCCTAGCATGTGACTTACACAGTGCTCGTGGAAATAGTCGATAAAAGTATTTCAATCACGGAAAGAAACCACTGTTGTAAGGATTGTTGCATTACGAAGAAGAATGTATTAGTCCATTCGAGACAGTGCATTTTTTTTATTTTTTTTTTTTTTTTTTTGGAGACCATCGCCTAGACAGGGCACATACGGGCACCGTTATTTTCAAGGCCAATTATCAATATTTTTTATAGAAAAATTAATCTAGTTTAAACGCGCGAAATTTTGCCTTATTCGAGGATGCATTTTCTATGAGAAAATACTGGTACCGAAGAATTTCTTAGTCTGGAAATTCAAGGACCCGTACGAACCCTGCTAGAGGGCGAAATTTCCACACTGACAGATAACAAGACTGCCACTGGCGACTATTTTTATATTCTCTTCCACCACTATTTTTTAAAAATAAGTGCTGTAGTATATTTCTCTTGCACATGAATCCAAGAAGCTGTTTACGTTGTTCCATTTATCCATTGTCAACGTGTATGAGAAAGATTTGAGTTTTGTGTAAGTGGTGCGAGATAGAAATAAAAAATAATCGCTAATGGAAGCCCTGCTGATAATTGCAATTGAATATCATTACACACACGGTGTGCTACCAGTCTTTTTGGTAGGGAAATGCATTGTACACCTGTGTACAATCCGTCTCAAATGTGTTAATGTTTCAATTTTGAATAGTATTAATCTCCAATAATAACTAAACGCTACCAACATTTGAATTAAGTTAATTGAAAACAAGACTGGGTGCAATCCAATGGGAAATATGCGAGCTTTAACCCCTTAACGATCACATTAAATTACGGTTTAAAAATTAATATTGCTTATTGCCACCACTTTTTTGAAAAAGATATATTCTTCTCATTTAATGACAGGTAAAATGATCCCATAATAAAGCCAATTACACTATTTTATAAAACTGGTGGGAATCAAACAATCCGAATAAATGACACAGCCCGTGAATATCACGGGAGCGAGAATTAAGGGGTTAACACCCATTTCCTTGGAAACTACTCAACCAATTTTGATGAAATTTGGAATTCATATTCAATGGATTATGCTCAAGAATTATGGCAGACAGTTTTTTTCTGCGACGACAACTTTTTATTTTATAGCACTAATAATGTTTCAGAAATTTTCTATCTTCAGAAATGTTTTTTTCTGGAACTAATTAAATTTTACTTAAACTGTCAGCCACATATCGCTCGCTCGCCCGCATGAAAAATGACACATCTCGCAAAAATTCATTTTGCGTATTATTCTACTAATACGTCTGTCATATGTGTGTCTTGCTACACAAACAGTTTCATAAGTGTAGTTATACGGAAAATCGCTTTTTTACGCTATATGTCCATTCGTGACCACAGAAGAGGGGTGGAATGTGTGGGGAGGTAAAATTGTCCAACCCTCCAAACATTATCCTACGTCTTCATTCTTAAAGGCTTTATGCTTTTATGCACTTTTTTACTCCTGCATGTAGAGCTAAGTGCTATAATTTCATGTTACAATAAAATAATACAAATTTTCTTTTAGTTCTCCTGTGAAATTTGCTTTTGTCTAGATGTGTCACTTTTTTGCGGGTGAGCGATATGATCTTATACTCTACCAGTAAAGCATTTTTTATCGAAATCTCTCGAATACTTTCGGGGTTAATAGGCTTTTTAGCTGAAAAGTTCAATTTTTCGGAGAGCTAAAATACTTAACCAAGGAGGACGCGCGCCGGGCCTGATAGACCCATAGCTGCCAACTCTTCCGCTTTTTCAGACCACAAAAATTTAATAGAAATTTTTGCCTTATTTAATCGGCCGATTACGGCGATTTAAAAAGGTAAAATTTTCCATAAAATTTTTGTGGTCTGAAAAAGCGTAAGATGTTGGCAGCTATGTAGACCCAGAGTGCGTATGTTTTTTACAATTGCCACCACTCTTTTTTTAAAAGTTATCTTCAAATTGTTTTACCTCAAAATTTTGAACAATTGTCTCCGACTAGATAAGGTGACGATTATTCTTTGTATTTATTCGTGACAAAGTAAAATCCATTCATACACCCTGTGTATACGCGCGTTCTCCCGGGTTAACCACTAAACTGACACTTTTTTTTTTTTTTTTTTTTTAACCATAAACTAAAAACAGGGAGCGACACCACTTTTTAAGTACAAAAGTATTTGTCTTAAATAATCGACAAAAAGTCTGCCATTTAACCCTTACCGGCGCAGAGTAATTCTGTTTATAAACTGATGAAATAATGGACTGACACCGCAATTTATAAACTAATTTATTAGAGAATACGAAATTGCTTATTTTCCTGCACATTACAATAGGAAAATTTTAGTTAAATATTCTTTGTGCCGTTTGTCATTTTTGGAATTAAAATTATGCGTCTTTTTTTAAGGACACCGCGCCGGAAAGGGTTGATGAACCGAAGATTTCAGGTAAAAAATAGTGGTGTGGAAAAGCTTTTAGTAACGAAGCAAGCTAACTTTTCTTGTCCGAACAGAGTTCGGACAAGTTAATCAGTTAAGTGGTTAAGTTAACCCTAGAACTACCGGAAATTTTACTCAAGTTTTATAAAAACATTCTACACCAGAATTTTTACTTAAAACTATTTAATTTGTTTATTTAACTTATTATTGTCTGATTTATACATTTAGTTTGTTTTGAAGAAATTTCTGGTTTGAATAAATATTTTGAATGTACATGTCGGGTCCAATGGACCCGTCTGGTAGACGGAAGGTTAAGTTCTTACCCAGTTTTACCAATGGAATTATGAATAAAGAGTTATGAATGCAGGGTGGTGATAAAAAAACTTTGCCGATGTATGGAACTCTAGCGACCGTTCCGTTTAACCGATCGAGATGAGATTTCAGATATAGTTATTCGGGGGTATGAGCTCGGGATTCTGTGAACGACAACAAATTGGCGCTCACGGTTACGGTTACAGGTACAGAAACTCGAAATTTTCGAATGGCAACGCCCATTCTTTTTCGCCGCAAAATGCTCAGCGCATGCGAAAACTCTAAATAGCGCTGGAGCGGTACGTGTATCGCAATAAACGGACGCGTTATGCACGCACAAGAAACAGCTCAGCGAACGGCCAAAAACAACACGATCGGAACGCACGGAGGAAATTTGCATGACAGAGGCAAGAATCCGTTTTCTACGCTGATTATCTCTCGAACGGCATTCTGTGATTGTTGTCGTCATATGCAAATTTCCTCCGTGCGCCCCGATCGTGTTCTTTTTGGCCGCCCGCTGAGCTGTTTTTTGTGCTTGCATAACGCATCCATTTATTGCGATACACGTACCGTTTGAGCGCTATATAGGGTTTTCGCATGCCCTGATCATTTTGCGACAAAAAAAATGAGCGTTGCCATTCGAAAATTTCGAGTTTCTGTACCTATAACCGTTAACGTAAGCGCCAATTTGTTGCCGTTCATAGAATCCCGAGCTCATAACTCTGAATAACTATATCTGAAATCTCATCTCGATCGGTTAAACGGACCGGCAGCTAGAGTTCCACATGTCGGCAAAGTTTTTTTATGACCACCCAGTATAGGGGAGGTAGGGGAGGTGTGATACATAGGGAGGGTTGATACATTGACAATTTTTCTCAACAAATGGCATTAACAGCCATTCTAACACATATCAAGGCTTCTTTTATTTGCTGAAGCCATCAGTACCTGGACTAATCAGTGAAGAATTGACAACTTTTCTTTTCTTTTAATTTTGAAGGTTTTTGGAATGTCAATGTAAATTTTTTCATTGACTGATTTTCTTTCATAACTCTTATTATTGTGAAGATAATATCTTGTAATTTTTCTTATTTATAAAGCACATTGTTAGGATTAGTTTTACTAGAAAGTAGATTACCCTTTTGCAACTGCATTTATACAAAGTGATTGAAAATCCAATAAGGCATAACAGGGAGAAATGATACATTAGTACTGGGGAGAAATGATACATTAGTACTGGGGAGAAATGATACACTTGTATATTTGAAATTTAATAGTTTTTTTTTAACTTTCCAAACTAATATAGGACTGTAATATTCATTAATGTTTTACAGCAAGAGCTACTGAAATTGCTAAGGAAGAACAAAGAGGCTATTCATAGACATTATGTAGGTTACATAGAAAAGCAGTGAGATGATAGATGGTTAGTTCACTTTGTTCGTCATGTAGTAGAGAAAAGGTTTAAATGGCCTGAAAGGGAAAATGTTTCTATAATTTACGAAGTGAAAATTGGAAAAACGTTAAATCTACCCGATTTTACTTATATTAGTTTTTCTTTTAACCACTTCAGGGTTGGTGGTATGTTTATGAAACTACTTAATTTTAATTCCCAAACGCCACATTGGCACCAGCATTTTGGTAAAATATTTTCCATTTAGTGGGAAAGTGAAATATATCCCTTTTCTTATTTCTAATTAAATTTGTTGGTAAATTCCGGTGCCATTCATTTATTCAACACTTTAGCATTGAAAATGCTTTGCCACTGAAAGGATTAAAAGAATCTTAAATGTGCTAAATTTATGTTAAATTGCTTGCAAATCAGCAATGTTCACTTCATTTTACTTTGCAGCTAGATCTCTAGGGGTTTTTTTCATTATTTACTTTCTAAAAAGTGTGTTATTAGGATTGTTTAATTAATAGCAATAGTTTAAATATTTTTGTAAAAAACATTTCTGAAACAAAAATATGTCAGTGTCATTCTGTTTCCAATTTTACTTAAATATTTCAAGATTTATCATAAAAAATTGTATGACGCATAAATTGAATTGTATGCATTTTTTTTTCAATTTACATAACAATGTATCATTGTATCAAACCTCCCTTGCTAGTGTATCAATCCTCCCCAGTAATGGGGAGATTTGATACAGTAGTAGCCATTCAAAATAATTGGGATAAATTTTTCGAATGACTATTTTTAATTTCACAATATTTTTAATAAATGAATAAAAGGTCACTTTATAAAAAAAACACGAAAAATTTGTTTAAAAATAGCTTTCTAAGGGTTGTAAAAAATTAGTAAAAAAAAAAAAGGTGTATCATACCTCCCTACCTCCCCTATAGTGTACTGTCTATCAGTTGCGAGTGAAGTAACTGAGGAGGTTGTCACAAGATGGCGGCTTCTTTTTTTAAATCGGATCTACAGTTTCAAAATACCGCCGGGGCAAACTTCCCACCAGTATAACTGGATAGAAAATTTTGTCTTATTTAAGCGTCTTATTCATGGAAATATTTTCTGGCATCAGTTTGACAGATAAAAAAGCCAGATTGCACCACCGGTTGTTACAATATGGCTGAAACGAAGGACCTGATTACCGCAAAAGTAAACTTACATCAGTTAAAATTAAAATATTTTTCTGTCATTATTTATGACTGAAATTTTGCGTTAATATCGTCTTTAAATACGGAGAAAATTTCTATATAAATTTACTGGTGGAAGCTTCGACCGGAAGTAATCAGCTCTTGCGAAAGCGGTTACAGTTGAAGTTTCAGTAATTTAAGGGTATGTCAGTTCCTTTTTATTAATAGTTTTTATAATAGTTTTTTCCCCATCTTGCACGGAAGAAGAATCTCGCTGTAGATTCGAAACAGCTGTTTGCTGCTTTTCACGCATTATTTGTGCATTTTAAACGTTGGTTTACTGCTTTTTAATAGTTCATGGTTTTACCAAACACGTAAATTAAAGTATATATGGATCATTCTCTGAAAAGTGGCTGTTTAAAAAAAAAAAAAAAAAAAAAAAAATTGCGGCCAAATAAAATTGCTTCAAAAATCTCAAAATTTAGCCTACAAGTACCTTATTGCTGTATTTATCAAAAAATAATATGAACCAAACTCTACCTGATAGATCTTCTGAAAATTTAATTTCAAAGCACTTTCACTGCTAAAATGTTCAAATACACCGGATTGGCACCGGAATTTAAGAACAAATTTATTTGTAAATAAGAAAAATGCTATATTTCACGTACATGTTAAATAGAAAAAAGTTTATAAAAAGTCTGGTGCCATTGTGGCGCTTGGGAATTAAAATTAAGTGGTTTCATAAACATACCACAGCCCTTGAAAGGGTTAAAAAAGAAAAGAAATTATAATTAGAAGTCATACTGTCAATAAATAATATTTCTTTTTACTCTATTTCAATTGAAAAATAAAGATAAAGCATTAACATTTATCAGAGTTAATGTTTATTTGGTTTAGTACAAATTAGTATATATTTTTATTATTTATTTTGAACTTATCCCAGTAAAATAATAAAAATTAAAAATGTATTATCTTTACTTACTCTAATTAAAAACCTTATGATTTTTTAACGTGTATTTCATTGCATTAGATTTTCTTATTTAACTGTTTAGTGCGTATATAAATGGATTCAGAACATTCCCTTATATATTCAAATTATGAGGGAATGATTGTGAGGAAATGACGAAATCTAAAAACCATACTATACTTTAACCCTTTCAAGGGCAAAAAATTTCTGCTCCAAAAGTATTCAAATAATTAACTCACACCGCAGTTTAAGAAAAAAATTTATTTGAAAATAATCAAAAGCACTTTTTCACGTGTATTATCAGATCGAAATTGTAGTAAAAATTTACTGGTGGCATTTGGAATTTTGGGCAGTAAAATTAACCGTTTGCAGGCTGCAAACGGCGCCCCTGAAATGGTTAATGATTAGTCTAAGGTATATTTTCAGTTAATAAATATCTTTTGAAACACATTTCTAATAATATAGCGTCATTTCAAAGGAATTTCATTAGTTTTTATTAAATATATAATAGATGAGGGAATGACGGGTAATAAAAATACTTGCTTTGATATAGTACTTCAAAGCCATGTGCTAGCTATTCAGGAATGTTTTTGATAAAACAAAAACATGACTGCTTCACTTTACTCATGTACAAACTGTTCTAAACATATATAATGCATGTGCTACTTTCTACTAAGTAACTAGGGGAAAATTTATAGTTATGTGAGGGAATGATGACAAATACTAGGGACATCATTATAAAGTGTCCTAATTCTTTTATTATATAAAATATAAATATAATTAAATGGCTAAATATTTATTTAAGTATGTTTAATGGATTGAGAAAAAAATAACTATAAACATATGTGCTGCAATCGCAGAGAAAGCATTTTCTTTCCTACATGTGTGACTAGGGACATAGTAAGGGAATGATATTTGAATTAAAAAATACATTTAATTTATCATATTTTAGTTTCAATAAGCAAATAATTACAGTTTATATGTATAACTGTTTAATACTGATAGTTTAAATCACTTTTTCTTTTTGTAATATTAAAAATATGTCTTCAAGACCCCTGGGACATAAAATTGACCCTTTTCAGAGAATGGCGCACTTGGATAAAATTTAATTACATGTAATAAATGAGTATAAAATGTAAGAGTAAAATTAATGTGAGTGGGCGTTGCGTCCTAGTCGTGTCTTCTCTTAACCCCTTGGGGACGAGCGACCGGTATTCGTGCCGCATAAGCTGCTCAAAATTGGGATTATTCTCACCAGTAAATTTTTATTTTAAATTTTGCCTTATTTAATGCGAGCATTTTCCCGATTGTATTAGGGAAAATTTTCTGTTTTAAAAAACCGGTGATTAAAGATTAAAAATTCTGTAAAATACGCTTGTCCCGATGGGGTTAACCCTTAAATGCATAGTGATGCATATCTGCATTACTTTTTATTTAACTCATGGCAACCACTATATTTATATAGAAATATTAATTCTGTAGAACTCACAAAAATGTGCTACTAAATGAAGTTAAACAATTATCTTCTAAAATGTCTGGTGTCTAATCTTTAATATAACAATAAAAAACACAATTTTAAAAGAATAATTCGTGCATTCAAGAGTTAAGTCTTATAAAATAAAAAAAACATATGAAACAAGATATTTAGATTCATACTTATTAAGATATTTACTAATTTGCAATATTTTAGTTATGACAGTAGTTTTTATATTTGTATTGCAGATGCGCAACATAAGAAAAGATTGACGTATTATTCGAAAAATGTATATCAATGGCGATTCTTATATTTAAAATATATGTTTCACTCCTTAAATTTAAAATTGAGGCTCTTTTTCCAAGGGAATAATTTGAAAACAATAAAATATAAAAAAACAAGTAGTAAGCTGGAATTCTGCTTTTTCAGAATTTAATGTTGCCCCTGATGGGAAAAAAAGAAAAACTAGAAAACAGGAATTCTGCTTTTTCAGAATTTAGTGTCACCCACGATGAAAAAAAATATATGTATATATACCGGGTATCCTAAAAAGGACTGACTGATTTTAAAATTCAATAATTTGTAAACGGTGACAGATATTTAAAAAATTCTTGCAGGAGGCTTATGCATAAGGTCAAAAGTTTTTTTACAATGATTTTCGATTTTAGTTCGAATTACAAACAATAGATGGCGCTGCGATCAATAGACGCTAAATTCAGGCTCGATTTTTGGTACTTCGTGGCCTGCTTAATACATTTCCATCTCCTTTTTCTGCATGGAACAAGAGAAATGACCAAAAATCGAACCTGTATTTAGCGACTATTGCTTACAGCGCCATCTATTGTTTGTAATTCGAACTAAAATCAAAAACCACTGTAATAAAACTTTTGATCTTATGCATAACCCTCCTGCAAGATTTTTTTTAATATCTGTCATTGTTTGCAAGTTATTGAATTTTAAAATCAGTCAGTCCTTTTTAGGACACCCGGTTAATAGTACAAAGCATATTTCAATTTTAAGACTTAAAGAACAAACTTTTATTTTATGTAAAATGACGTCATTCGCATCCGCTTAAGAATTCCCCATTTACGATCCACTCTTAAACATCTACAGTAAAGCATGCATAGTACGTCACTATCGCAAAATAATACACAAATGGAGCAAAAAAAGATGCTGTCATTAAAGAAACTCGACAAAAAAACGGCTATCTAATTATTCATAGGCATTCATTTGTTTGTAACATTAATATAGACAATTTCAGTCGTGACGTCAGTCATGTCGTTTTGCTTGGAAACTGACTCCAAACAAACGATTGCTATGTTGTATTTTCTATTTTGTTTGTGTGTTGCAGCTATATCTTATATCTATATCTCACATCTAAGTGTTTTAATACTTGATATGTACTGGTAACATTTTCCACGATTTATATTTAAAAAGAAATGACGCATAGCAACCGTTTGTTAGTCAGTTTCCAACCAAAACGTCATGACTGACATCACACTGAAACCGTTTAAATATAGTTTATAATAGTTGTTTAACAAATATGTTTTTAATTATATTTAAATATGTTTTAATAGAAATCATTCGTTTATATGTTTTTCAAAATAGCACGTATTTTAATTACATTTTCTTTCGGTTGTTATGAGAAAATGGCAACAAAAAGATATAATTGCTATTTTTCAACCATTTTCCCTTTACTTTCTATTTAAATGGAGTACTTGAGTTGCCAAAATTAAACAAATGGTGCTAAAAACTACAAAAAAAATGAATATTTCAAAAATAAATGGAGATACAGTTTTCGAACAAATTGCATTTAAAAGTACTTTTTTTTCCAATACGACGGTATACACATTGAAAATGTGCGATGCTTAGAAATTAAAAAAATTGCTATAAAGCATTTAATTGTACAATGATACATCTACTTTGTTTATTGCTAGCGTCTGTAAGGTAACGTTATTTTTTGGAGACAAAATAAGCTGGGAGAAAGAAATAGCATACCGTTCCGGGGGCTAATATTATTATCATGATGTGGAACCCGTCCACTTTCGACGAAAGAAAATGCTTAAGACGGAACCGTTTCATTAATTTATAATAAACCTACAAAATTAGTTACAATAAAAAATGCGTCTTATATTGGTTAGCCTAACTGTCAAATAAATTTTATTTTAACCTAAAGGTCACTGCTCTTCTTTAACCCCTTAACGGTCGCAGTAAATTACGCTTTAAAAATACAGATTGCTTATTGGCACCACTTTTTTGAAAAAGAAAATTCCCCTTATTTAATGAAAGGTAAAAGGATATCACAATTAAGCCATATCCACTATTTTATAAAACTGGTGGGAATCAAACAATCTGAATAGTAAACGCATCTCGTGAATATCACGGGAGCGAGAATTAACCCCTTGAGGGGCGCCGTTTGTAGTCTGCAAACGGTTAATTTTAATGCCCAAAATTCCAAATGGCACCAGTAATTTGTTAGTACATGTTCGATCTCATAATAAGTGTGAAAAAAAGCTTTTGATTATTTGCAAATAAACTTAATCGTATATTGCGGTGTGACTTAAATATTTGAACATATTCGGAGCAGAAAAGTCTTGCCCCTGAAAGGGTTAAGGGGATAAAGACATTCTTTTTTGATGAAACTTTGCGTTTTATCAATGTGTGATTTCGATTCCGTTATTTTCAAAAGTGAAACATTTCCACCATCTAATGATTCATATGCCTTCATTTGTTTGTAACACTAACATGGATACTTAAAATTAAATATAGTTTATAATAGCTCCATGTTTTATCGGAAATCATTCATTTATATTTTTTCAAAATCGCACGTATTTAAATTACAATTTTTTTTCAGTTGTTATGAGAAAATGTCAGCAAAAGATATAGTAATCTCAGGGGTCGTATGCTTCAGCGAATTTTTCAGGACAAGTATCAGTATTTTTTATACAAGAATAAATCTAGATTTAACGCTCGAAATTTCGCCTTATTTAAGAAGATATTTTCTATTAGAAAATACTGGTACCAAAGAATTTCCTGGTCTTGAAATTTCAGGACACGTACAACCCTCGTAATCTACTATTTTACAAATATTTTCCCTTTACTTTCTACAGAAATGGAGTACTTTAGTTGCCACCACTACAGAAATAGCATTAAGATCTACAAAAAAAAAGTAATAATAATACCTTCAAAAATAAATTGAGATATAGTTTTCAAAGAAATTGCAGTTAAAAGTACTTTTTCCCTATACGAAGGTGAGTAAATTTAAAATGTGGGATGCTTAGAAGTTGAAAAAATTGCAGTAGAGATTATCAGCATTTAATCTTACAATGATACATATAATTTGTTTTACGGTTGGCTTATGTAACATAATGTTATTTTTTAGTGATAATACGTTAATTGTTGCCTGAAAGAAATAGCATACCGAGGGCTAAAAATACTAGAATGCTATTATGCCTATGCAATATTTTGTAATGCAACATTTTCTAAACGTCTGAAAAAAATCTTTCTTGGCCTGGTGCAGTATAAATAGCACTCAAAATTATTATATTCGTTAAGTTTCATTAAATGACAAAAAAAAATCGGTAAACGTAATTCATTTTCATTGTTTTTGTGATGTTATCATTGTACTGCAAACAGGGGTAGGAGAAACTAGAGACAAACGGTGTAGTATGATTTTTTTCTTTCAATCTTGGGAAAAGAGTTTTGATTAAAAATGCATTAAATTCTATAGCTTTGATGAAGCTTTAGCAACTTATTTAAAATGTTTAAAGCCGATTTTTTTTCTGTGCGTTTAAAATGATTTTCAATTTTACCAAAATCGTCTGTCTCCCCGTGGGATAATAAAATACTGCTCTTGCATCATTCATTAAATCTTTGTTAAACTAAATTCGACAATAGATCAAATATTTAAAAAGAAATTCTTTCAACTCAACTTATGAGGGTTTTTTTTTTGTTGTTGTTGCTTTTGAGTTGTAGATGCTTGGCTGCCACTGGCGACTATTTTTTAATTTTCCTTCAGACTACTTTCTCAAAACAAAAATTATTGACATTCTGTTCCAAAGTGATATAAAGTAAGCGTCCTATCTTAAATGGGAGAAGTAACCGCAAGATAAAAGGCGAGGTCACATCAATCAAAGTCGCACACCACGTAGCGGACGGGATTGAACTACAGAAAGATGCCTAACTGTTTTCTTCTTTATGGATAATCTATTAATTGTACAGCTATGAAATAACTGCTCAAGCGCAAACGTCGTGTTTTCATTTGTTTGTAGCATTTATATTCTGACAGTAATAGTATATTCTTTTAATTTTTATTCCTGTTTTTTTTAATTTATTTATTATAGTTAATTATTTAAATAAAAACAGTTCTTTTTAGAACTAATATTATTTGTTAAAATGGCAAAATGTTGGCCATCGAATAGCTGTAGTTATCGAAATTCTAAGAAAATTCTTTTCCTTATACATTTCATATCTGTCCTTTTCCAAAGAGTAAAACAAGTTACAAGTTAAGTACACTCGATTTTAATTATTTTCTTTTAATGAAATGAAAAATGACGCATAAAAATTAGTAAATAGTTATTGTGTAAAGATAGCATTTTGTAGTCTCATTTTTTACTCAACTCTTGACGTGCTAAAGTTATAAAAAATTACATACACGGTTGTATTCCCGATGAGAATACAACGTTTATAAATGTTTAAAATATGCATAAAGAGTTGCCAAATGTCCGGCTTTTGCACACCACTATTATCTAAGGGATAATGATGTTATTTTAAATCTTCCAAATATTCCAATTAAATAAAATAACATTTTCTGTATTACAATACTGGTATCCAAAAAGCCGGAGACTTGGCAACTCTGTGTATAGATTTTAATTATAAATAAAATATTCAATTTTAAGTCCTTTTGCTCGTTTATCGAGCACAAACGATAAATTTCCAATATTCTCTTAATCGCATTGCACTCATCTTATTTAACTTAGAAATATTTCATTCATTTAATTTAAAACTCATTTCATTTTATATTCGGAATCACTTTAATTTAAAATGCATGCATTAAATGTTGTACTATTAAATGAGCAAGTATTGTTCATTTATTTGTTGAAATATTTTGCGAGTCTCGGCAATAATTTCAATAATTTTCCTAAAATCGCCAGATTAGATTTTCTTTTAAACAGACAAAGCCATTTAGAGAATCCCTGTTAAAAATTCAATTACCAATTTCAGATTGTTACTTACTCACAGAAGATGAATCTTTTTTTACCAGATTTATTGCAAAATACTTTTGTTACAGCTTGTTTCGATAAAAATATGTGTATTTTAAAAAAAAAAGTCGCAATGTCATTTTAGTTTAACCCTAGAACTACCGAAAATTTTACTCAAGTTTTATAAAAATATTGCACATCAGAATTCTTATTTAAAACTATGGAACTTATTTACTTAACTCATTATTGTCTGGTTTACGCATTTAGTTTATTTTAAAGAAATTTCTGGTTAGAATAAATATTTCGAATGTACCCATCGGGCCCATTGGACCCGTCTGGTAGACGGAGGGTTAAGGGCAAAAGGCAGTAATTCTTTCGTAGTATTAGTGCTTTTCTCCCGAAATTAAAATGATATTGCGACTATTTTTATAAATGTACATAATTTTATCAAAACAAACTGTAATAAAAATATTTTTCAATAAGTGAGTAAAGATGAACTTCCATAAGTGAGTAAAGATTCAGAAAATATGCGCAAGACATGCGCAGATAGTAGATTAGATATTCTATCATATATGACGTCACACTGAAAACCCGCGCATTTGCATTATCAACCCCGCCCACCAGATGGCGCAGCCGTGTCTTTATACTCCAGATTCCAGCATTGACATTGTATGCTTTGAATATAATCAGTTTTGGATTATGCTCCGTAACACTAGCAAAAGAAATTTACTACAAAATCTGCTTTTTTCAAGGAGTGGTGCGAATAGAATAAAAAAAATAGCGGCCTGTGGCAGCCCTGCAGATGGCTAAAAATGGATTTCTTAAATTACACTACACGTTAACACTAGCACCGCGGGAAATTTTACTCAAGTTTTATTAAAATATTGTTTACAAGAACTTTTATTTAAAACTATTTAACTTACTTATTTAAATTTTTTCGGGGCAGAATGCATTTAATTTATTTTAAGAAGAAATTTCTGGTTCTGTTCGACGCCTATTCATTTGGTACGGTCAAAATGACCCGTCATCGCATTTCTATTGTTAAAATTTCTTTATTCGCCCTACAAATTAATATGCAGGGGTCGCATTCTATAGGGAAGGTTTTATTGTTCCTACCACTATTTTGAAAATAATATTTTCATTGCACTGTAAAATTTGTTATATAGCATATTTTAAATAAAATCATCATGAAGATTACTGATTAAGGGTTCTGGTAGGAACAATAAAATTTTCCTTATATAATGGGATCATTGAATATACAGCTCTAGAAATACAAATAATGAAAAATATGAATATACACATACTAAGGCTAGAATAACTAGTACTACATTAAGGCTCTAAATCTAGAACGCGACACAGAGAGATATAAAGATACAGTAAGAGACTCTTATCTCTTCTTAGCCAGGCAATATGTGAAAACGAGGTAGTAAATACGAGACATTGACGAAAGTGCGTACGTAAAAACAATTTTTCATAATTAACATAGTAGAATGTGTATTGACACATTCCCAATTAAAAACTGACTACTCAAATCTATCTAAATTTGTAGTTCTTTTTACACTATATTTAAACTGTGAAAAGCCGTCAAATATTATGAGTAGTTCATACTGAAGATATTTTTTAAAACAAATATAACTATTTAAATCTTGATAACTGTTATTGGGTAAGTTATATAATTTTAAATAAAAAACTACATTTTAGCATATTTTTTATATGCTTACAAATAGATTTAGGGTTTATTTTTTCTGTTCTTTTCCTATTAGCCCTGTCTCTTATTACCCCACCTTTTCCTACATTGAAAAAAAATCAAACAAATTAAAAAAAAAACTCTTCACAAATTCACTCCTTAACGAAGCAAATAAAATTTAGAATGCAGCAGCTGCTATCGCGATAAATTTATTTTCTTTATACTTTACTAAAAAACATTGACGAATCTAATAAAAACAAAAAAGAAAAAATCATGCATCCAGCATAGATTACGAAACACTTTCCAACACATTCAGAAAAATGTAACTGCACCGCTTAAAAAATTAAAATATTACGTCTCATTCAACCATACAGAAAAGCATAACACATTTCAAAACCCAGTTTCAGCTTTTCCCATATACAATCGGAAAATTATCCGAATTCTTTCAGCAGCCCTCTATATGATATATAGATTCCTATCTATTAACTACATGCATGCCGAAATTTAGTTCACTTAACCCCTTGGGGGGCGGTGGAATATATTTTATCCCACCTACGATTAATGAAGATTTGCACCGGAAAAATTTCATTAAATTTTACATTTCTAAGTTTGGTGGAAAAAAAGTCGGAAAATTGCGTTTCCTTATTTTGAAATTTTTTTTCTAAATTTGCGGTGGGAATTCAGCATTACACTAATGTAACTGCTTGCTCCTCAAGGGGTTAAGAAATACATATACTTCAGTTGAAAATTCCCCTTCAGCAATTTCCTCTAGTAAGGAAAATGGTACATGAATACTTTTGTGCAGCCCTGTATATGAGTTATAGAATTTATATATAACGAGTAACATGCAAAAAATTGGTTGAATTTAAAAGCGCATACAGAATTTTTAAACGTATACTCCAGCAATTTTTACCCAAAGACAGTACTGTAACCGATTTATTTTGTGTATCCCTGTAAATGAATGAAAAATGCACTGTTCTAACGTGATCGTAGTGAAATTCAGTGGTTTACATCAGTTTCAATACATTTGAAATAGCATAATGTCATTAAAATACTCTGCAAACGATTTTTCTTCATATACAATAATGTGATGGAATTCGTTTGAGTGCCCCTGTAAATGAACTATTAATCCTACATACTTCATACGCAATACCAAACATGCTTTGGTAACCCTAAATAAGGTTCATCAGTTGCATGAAAATCCGAGTATATTTACGGGAGTTAGAGCATGGACAGACGGGTATACAGACGAACAAACGGACAGACAAACCGAATGCATAAACACTTTTCAACTTTGTTGGAAAGTATTAAAAAGGCATTAATTTTTTACTTCATTTTTTCTGAACTCCATTTATCAGTAAACCGAACTAACTAGAATAACGTGTATAAGGCGAAAACGCGAATTGACTCATCACTATCCGTTAAAACAGTGTTGCCTGTGGGGTATTTGTTGTTACTATAATTATTAATGATGCTTTTTTTACGAATCCTGATATTCGCCTTTTTAACCCCTTGAAGGGCGGTGATGCTGTCACGGCATCACACAATTTTAATCCCAAATTGCCACATTGGTACCGGAATTTTATGATGAAAATGCCATCTTTAATAGGTACACGAAAATTTACTTTTACTTGTTTACAAATAAAATCTCTTGTTAATATTGGTGTCAGTAAATTATTTGAACATTTTACGAATACAACTACCTTGCCCCTGAAAGGATTAAACGACAGATTAACTGAGTAGAAAATTACAATAAGGAAAAATGCTAGCATTCCGAATTTAATAAAAAAATAACTGGCAACACTACGTTCAAAAAAAACTTTTTATTTACCCAAAAATTTTGTCCATAAAAACCTCCCGCTTTGAATAACTTTTCCTCAGATAAACAACCTCATCGAAACAGGAATATGAAAATGTGTCTCAAACCAGTGTTGCCGGTTTGGTTTCCGAAATTTTTTTTTAAATAAAACATAAAATACTATGCTATATATCTGGTATGAACTCGAAATATCTAATTAAAAATGGAGTCCAAACTGTCAACCCTGTCTTAACCCATTACCCGCTGGTGTTTCGTTCACGCAACGGTCAAAATAAATGCACATATTTAAGCTATTTCTATAATACCCACTACTATTTTTCAATTAAAAAACGGCTTTAGTCGAAGGCTTAAAATTTTAAGATCATATAAAAGGAAAATTATCTTTCAGAGTTTGTGGTGGCAAACGAAGTTCAGCTGAAAAGTTGAAAATTTCAACTTTATAGTTTTTGGCGGTTAATGGGTTAACACTAGAACCGTCATAGCGGTCATTTTAACCGGTAAAAAATGAAAATATTTCGATTCGAACCAGAATTTTTTTTTTAAATAAGTTAAATATGTACCACGGAGAAACAAGTTAAATAAACAAGTTAAATAGTTTTAAATAAAAATAGTAGCGTAAAATAGTTTTATAACACCTGAGTAAAATTTCCGGTGGTTCTAGTGTTAACGCTGTAATTCCCATGATAGAATGCGTTCCAGAAATTCCGTAATTAAGTGAATCTGAATTCATACCAGAAAATTTCAACAATAAATTTCACTTTATTTAACGACGGAATGTCAATTGTTAAATAAAACAAATATTGTTATTTTAAATTTCTGGATTGAATTTGGAATATCTGAATTAAAATGCCCATTAAATTGGAAATATTTGGTGGTAGCATATATGCTACCATGGATGTTAGAGGGTCACTGCCATTTTGCCTAAATACAAAGCTGTCATAGACAAGCTTTTTTCCACGAATGACTCTTCAGTTACATTTTACTTCAAGACTGTGTGTATGAACCTTAGTTCAAATTAGAAACACTTACTATTTTTTCCGGTGACAAAACTAAAAAACCTTTGAAATATAATTTTTGAATGATAACCTCAATTACTGCAAAAATAATTCCTTAACCCTTTCCGGGGCAAGCAATTGCGTTTCTGTAATGTTGAATTCACACCGGAATTTAAAAGAAAAAAAAATCAGTTCAAAATAAGGAAAATCAATTTTTTAACTTTTTTCCACCGAAGTTAAAAAAGTAAAATTTAATTAAAAGTTTCTGGTGCAAATCATGATTAAAATTAGGTGGGATATAATGTATTCCATCGCCCCTCAAGGTGTTAACGCATTTTAAAAAGATAGGAAACTATCATATTTCTGCATTTTTTTATCCTTTATTTAGTTCATGGCTAGTTCCATGAGTACTTGTTGTGCTACGATTCTTGGCTACCAGTATTTTAGAACGGAAAATATGACTTATTTTATCGAGGATATCACATTAATTGAAAAAGGCGAAGCAAACTTTTCGAAAATAACGGTGGCCAACAAGCATAGCTGTTATCAGCTATGTGACTTAACAACAAAAACCCATGGAATTAGCCTTATACACAAAATAACATTAACCCTCCGAAAAAGTTAAGTGTACGTTTTTTTCACTTTTAGCATGTTTTATTATCATGTAACTTTAGTTCAAAATGTTTTCCACGGAAATGTTTTCATACCGGAAAGGTTTCAGAAGACAGAAAAATATTATGTTAAAATTGATTTGCGATTTAAGTGTTATTGGTACTGAAAATGTTATCATTCATGTCAAACGGAAATATACCTTATTTCTGTTGTAGTTAATGAATTGGAGAAAATTAAGTTGCGTTAGTCTTTATACGAACTCTTGGACTACGACAACCAGACGGGTCCAATGGACACGACCGTTACATTTAAAAAAAAATTTCAAACCGTGAATTTCTTTAAAATAAACTAAATAGATAAATCATTTATTAATAAGTTAAATAGTTTTAAATGAAGATTTTGGAGTGGAATATTTTTACAAAAACTTGAGTAAAATTTTCTGTAGTTATATGGTTAACCTTTTATCTACTGCATTATGATCTTCTGCAATTTTTTTCAGTTACTAAAATGAAAATTAAAGGATAAATATAAAACAATACTCACCCGTGAGAAATTTAATTAATTACAGGTGATTTATTAAAGTGGTACTTCAAAGTACCGTCAATACACTATGACTAAAATATCGTAGCTAAAAATCCGCAAGGTATTTCAAATGGCATCAGAATTGTGGTAGAATATTTTCGATTTAATAAATATGTGAAATTTGGTCTTTTTCAAATTTACAAATATATTTTTTGGCAAATTCCGGTTCCAATTATTTATTTCAACACTTTAGCATTGAAAATACCTTGCCCCTGAAAGAGTTTTAAAAACATTTTTTTTTTAAGTTTCGATATTGTTAGCAGTTCTTTAGTTATGTGACGTCAATATTCCAGGGACAACATGTTCTCTCGCCTCTCCATACATGCAATATATGAATTTACAGATGCCATTCCTAGCATAGCAAAAACGAACCTGCGCCTCAACGTTTTCGATTTCCTATAGAAAACAACAATGAAACGGAAGAGAAATACCAGGGAGATCATTACTACCCTACACTTTAGTAATTACATTTTAAAGCACATGAATATGATGGATAACTACACAGACAAAAAGTAAACAAGAAGTTTTTCTCCAACACCCAGTGTACTGAAGATGCTTATAAGTACCACCGAGTATTGGGTTGATTTTTGACGGCCAATTATCTACACGAGGGATATGGGCCCGGGGGGAGTGCCCTCCGTGGGGGTCTTTCTAAGGGAACCTAATCCGTATTAACGCATGGAAGATCCACGGCTCGAAGAAAACTCCGAACGATTAGGCCGACGGGCGCGATTGGGATCGAACCCAGCCCCTCCCGTCTACCAGCTTCGAGAGTACCACCGAGTAATTCAACTGTTAATTCAAATACATACACCGTTCACCTAAAATAGCTAATCAAATTGTATTTTAAGATCATAATGAACACATAAAAAAATCCAATACTTATCTTATGTCCTTTACTGTGTCTGTAGCAATCAAAAGACGGGCGTGACAATCCGTACAAAATGTCGGCACAAAACACATCGATTGTTTCAAGGATAGACTCCTTCCTCATTAAAATAACAAACCTATAATTACTGCTGCCATGTATCCTGAAAAAGTGGAGTTAAAAGAGTGTTTTTGCAAAGTACCATTGGAATATTAGTAATATTCACTATGGGATGAAAGTTTAAAGTGAGTGGTAGTTATAAATACCGTCAGTAGATAAAGGGTTAACCCCTTGTGGACGAGCGACCGGTATAGGTGCCGCGTAAGGTGCTCAGAATCCGCGATTATTCTCGCCAGTAAATTTTTATTGTAAATTTTGCCTTATTTAATCCGAGCATTTTCTCGAATCAACTAGACAAAAATTTCTGTTTTGAAAAACCGGTGATAAATGATTAAAAATTCTTTGAAAGACGCTCTTCGCGAAGGGGTTAACTCATTTTGTAAGAGGAAAAACTACTTTACATCCATTTTAGCTTTTGTCGGCTGGAAGACAATAAGTATAAAACTTTATTTTCCTGTTGCATTAGTCGAGAGCAATAAGACATAAAAAGTGAAAAATCTATGCAAAATACTAATCTATCTAATGCACATGCACTAAGCATAGACTGAAATAAGGGACTAAAGTTGAATGTCGCACTTATCTTATGTCCTTTACTGTGTCTGCAGCAATAAAAAGACGGGCGTGACAATCCGTACAAAATGTCGGCACAAAACACATCGACTGTTTCAAAGATAGCCTCCTTCCTCGTTAAAATAACAAATCTGAACTACTGCTGCCATGTATCCTGAAAAAGTGGAGTTAAAAGAGTGTTTTTGCAAAGTACCATTAGAATATTAGTAATATTCACTATGGGATGAAAGTTTAAGGTGAGTGGTAGTTATAAATACCGTCAGTAGATCAGGGCCTGATTACCAACGGGGCACACTTACACCAATTAATTTTAAAAGAAAAGTTCGACTTATCTAAACACCGTATTCATGTACAATTTCTGCCATGAATGAGGCAAAATTTTCTGTTTATTTTTAGTGGTAGGAATTTGCCCCGTGGGTAATCAGGCTCGGCAGTAGATAAAGGGTTAACCCCTTGCGGACGAGCGACCGGTATAGGTGCCGCGTAAGGTGCTCAGAATCCACGATTATTCTCACCAGTAAATTTTTATTGTAAATTTGGCCTTATTTAATCTGAGCATTTTCTCGAATCAATTAGGCAAAAATTTCTGTTTTGAAAAACCGGTGATAAATGATTAAAAATTCTCTGAAAGACGCTCTTCCCGAAGGGGTTAACGCATCTTCTAAGAGGAAAAATTGCTTTCCAAAGCGATATAAGTAAGCGTACAAACTTAATACTGGAATCGGGCGTAAATTAACACAGTTGCGCCATCTTGTGGACGGAATGATAATCCACATACGCGGGCTTTTAGTGTGGCGGTATATATGACAGGATATCTACCATCTGCGCATATTTTCTAAATCTTTAGTCACCCATGGAGTTGAATTTTGTTTGCCACATCTTTTGCAGGACAATGCGGTAGCGAAAGGCGCGTCCAGATGCACTTGATACCGCGAAGTCTTGTTCGCCTGATCGCTTACCTTTCAGCTATTAATCAACATGAAAAAAACTTTACAATTTTAGTGGTGTGAAGTAAGATAACAGTTAGGCATCTTCCTGTAGTTTAACCCCGTCCGCTACGTGGCGTGCGACCTTGATTAATGTGACCTCGCCTTTTATCTCCCATTTAAGATAGGACGCTTACTTATATCGCTTTGCTGCTTTACGTCCACTTCAGCTTTTGTTGGCTGGAAGACAGTTAGTGTAAAACTTTCTATTTCTGTCGAATTAGTCGAGAGCAATAAGACATAAAAAGGGAAAAATCTATGCAAAATACTAATCTATCTAATGCACACGCACTAAGCATAGACTGAAATAAGGGACTAAAGTTGAATGTCGCAGACAATCGTAAGTGTTCGGCGAAAATGTTTAGTAAAGTTCTATCAAGATTATACGAATAAACAGAAATAGTACCTACATTATAAAACAAAACTATGTCCATGAGTAACGCTGATGTCATATTGACGGTAACAACATCCGACCAATAAATTTCCCTTTTGCTGCAGTTGTTTTAACTTCTTAATATCGCACAAATTCAGCTTTTACACCGTCAAATAAAAACAGAAATGTTCTTTCAAATTCAATTTCTTTACAAACTGTATCTGATTTTACTGATTTATTATGATCTTTAAAATAATTCTCAAGCATAAACTTTTTTTAAGTCTATCTCTTTCGCGTGTAGCTCAGTTACGAAATACTAACACGTTTCCACTTAACGCGATATAAACAGCATTTGTACAGCATTTGTTTCCGGTTACTATTCCATTTCAAAATTAAAACTTCATAAAAAAAAATTAATAAAATAATAAAAATATATATATAAAATTAACAGACATGTAATTAAATCGCTGGCTTGAACACAGACTTGAACCGCTAAAATTATCAAAATAAAAAAGGTTGCTGTGAGTAGCGAAATCTTTGGCGAATTTTTCGGCTATTAACTCCTCACATGCGGCTAATACGAAAGTATTGCTGTCAATAAATTTAAAACTTTATTTGAATATATTATTGATATTTTTCCTATAAAAGTGCTTTGTTGTTAGCGGACAATCTCAAGTGTGAAACTTGTGGTTACAAAAGGACCAGTTTACCAACGGGGCAGACTTCCATCTGTAAAAAACAGTAGACATTTTTGTGTTATTCATGACTGTAATTTTTCATGAACATGGCGTTTATATAAGATTAAAATTCCTATTAAAATTTACTGGTGGAAGATTGCCACATATTTGCACCAGAAAATTTTTATTAAATTTTACTAACATTTTTTTGGGGGGTGGGGGGTGGTGGGGGGGAGTTGTAAAATTGGTTTTCATTATTTTAAAATACAATTTTTCGAATATTCTGTTAAGAATTCAACATTACAGATAAATTACTTGCCCCTGAAAGTATTAACAATTTTGTCCCAAACGCACTCGAGCAAGAAGAATTTGCTTCTTTCTTTACTAAAAGCTTTTGTACACCACTAATTTTTAACTACGATTTTTGTTTTATTAATTGGCGGACAGTTTTCCATTTTACAAGGCAGATATTTCAGTACGGAAAAAGTGGTCTTATTGGTCTTTCGTCCCTATATCTAGTTTACTGTATCAAAAGAATGAAACTTTAAACCCCTTAACTGTCGCGTTATATTACGGTTTAAAAATTCAAATTGCTTATTGGCACCACTTTTTTGAAAAAGAAATATTAAACTTATTTAATAACAGGTAAAATAATACCATAATAAAGACAATTACACTATTTTAAAAAACTGGTGGGAATCAAACAATCTGAATAAAAGACATAGCCCGTGAATATCACTGGAGCGAGAATTAAAGGGTTAACCCCTTGAGGGGCAAGCAAAAATGTCTCTAAGGGTTTAATTGTCACCGGAATAACCGAAAAATTTTATTTTTTAATTAAGAAAACCAATTTTTCAACGGTTTTTCTACAAATTAAAAAATATAAAATTTTGCAAAAACTTTCTGGTAAGAATCTTGCTTAAATTAGGTGGGATATATTTTATCCCACCGCCCCTCAAGTGATTATGGGGTTAAATGTAAAAAATATTTTTATGTTTACAATTTTCATTTTCTTCTATCTTTATAAGAAGAAAGTATTGGATTCATGAAAATTTTCGAATTCCCATTTTCAACGGATTTGCACAGTTTAGGGGTCAGAGAACCCGAAAAACATATTTTTACAAAATGTCTGTCTGTTTTCCCGTCTGTCTGCCCATCTGTCTCTCTGTCTGTATGTCTGTGCATGACACAAATTTTGTGGGCACTATATCTAAAGAACTAATAAGCGGAATTTAATAAAACTTTAGATTCATTTAGTCCCTGATATAAACTGCTGCTGATTACTTTTTTATGTAAATAGCCCAACAGATGGCGCTACTATACTGCATTTTTCACGATTTCCGAAATAGCTATATCTCAAGAACTAATGCAGGGATTTTTTATAAAACTTCCGGTTCCGTTAGTCCTTTATATAAATTGGTGCAGATTACTTTTTAGTGTAAATCGCCCAACAGGTGGCGTTGCTACGTCGCATTATTCATGATTATTGCAATACTTCTATCTCAAGAATTAATGCACGAATTTTCACCAAACTTCAGATTCAGTTAATCCCTGATGTAAATTAGAGCTATTTAGTTTTTAGTATAAATAGCCCAACAGGCGGCGCTGCTAGACTGCATTTATCACGATTTTTGCAATAACTGTATCTCAAGGACTAATGCAGGAATTTTCATCAAACTTCAGATCCAGTCAATCAATGATAGAAATTGGTCCTGATTAGTTTTTAGAGTAGATCGACCAGAAGGTGGCATATCATATCATAGCTTTTCGAATTATAGGAAAAGTCACGGAAACTGAAAGTTGTACTCTAAATAGAAACAAATTGGTACAGAATGAAAGTTTCGAAACGGTCAAAATGACCGTCTTGGCGATTCTAGTGTTAATTGGCCTTTTTTATAATTGAGCCCGGCTTTCCCCTAACCGCGTTTTTGGCGTTAGGTTGCCAGACATCGGCTATGACATTAAATTTTTCTAAATTTCATTGTTCTATTAGAGGTAAGGAGATTCTGTCTCCAGGCATTCTGTCACAGTATTTCGTCCAAGTGAAGTCCGCAACTCGGGTTTCTGACGGTTCAGCTTTTTTCGATTTCATTCCTCTAACCTCAAATTTTTTCCGGCAGTTTGACTCGTCGCACTTCTGCAATCTCATTCTCATTGGCAGCCGAAGTTTATCGTCAAATCGTTGCCAACTCTTTTCTCAAATTCTGATTTTCTTTCAATATTTTTCTTACTTAGATGTTTTTTATAGTTTTTAACCATTTGGAAAAATAGTTATTGTCCTCGTCAAGCTAGGAAATCAAAAGCATATCTGAAGGTTTTTATTGGTCAACATTTTATCATCATTTTATTCATTTTCTGATTGGTCTATACAGTAATCTGTATTTCCCTTTACTTTCAACAGAGATGGACAACAGAATGTTGCCACTATGACAAAAAAGTAATAAAAACTACAAAAAAAATTAATAACTCAGAAACAAATTGAGATACAGCTTTCAAACAAATTGCATTTCAAAGTACATTTTTTTCTCTATACGACGATGTAAAAAGTAATATTGTGGGATGTTTAGAAGTTTAAGAAATAAATTTCATTTAAAATTGGCCGTCAGATTTCTGACGATGGAAAAGCCTTTTCCCGAACAGCCAATGAAATGCTTGGATAATACGTAAGTTTCAGGTGGATAATACGTACGAGTCGCAGGCGATTTCTGTCGCTTGCAATTTTTACGTGTAATAACACTATTAATGTTTAATTCATGGCGTACGTAATGTATGATCAACTCCGTGCTATTTTTTATGTCTTAAATTTTAGTCTATGAAAAAATCATTTTCCAAATGGCCGTTGTAATTTGTTAAATTGCATTTTTTTATTATTTTATTTTTCTACATATTAATTGAGGAGATTTAATTTATATTTAAAAACATGTGTGGCTCCGTGGCCTTTTTCTATTTCCCTTATACCCTCTGTTTGATAGACCAACCCAATGCTCTGGAATTTGTATGCAAATTCCAAAAGTTTTGCTTATCATCTATTCATCAAGTACATATTTATCGACTGATAACTTTCGATTGAAAGTAAACAAAGGCATAACAACTTTTGTAAGCATTTCATAATTTTCTACATTGGTTCATTGGTTCATTGGTCTAAATCAAAAATGTTCGTAAGGAAATAATGGACTTATGAATAAAGAGGAGGAGACATATAGTGTATTGTCTACCAGTTGCAAGTGAAGTAACTGAGGAGGTTATCACAAGAGGTCGACTATTTTTTTAATCGAATCTACAGTTTCTGATTACACCCGAAACAAACTTCCACCAGTAAATTTGAATAGAAAATTTCGTCTTATTTAAGCGCCTAATTCATGTTAAATTTCTCTCACAAATATAGATTTTTTTGTGTTTGTGTGTTAGTTTGCTCGTGTAATACAGGGTCATCGAAAAATAATGCCTAGATTTAAAAAAAATCATAACATCGAAACCTTTTATGTTAAATGAGTAATTCTTTCACTACACGATAATTGGTGAACGCAAGTTTGTTTCAGTTCACCAGAATTCGTTTGCGTGTCTGTGTTATGCGCGGATTAGTTGCGCAGTCATCAAGGTCAGCCGACGCGCCAGACTGCAGCTGCTCAGTACGATGTTGACCGTGCAACAAAAAGCACAGTGCGTGATTTGGTATGTGGAGTCAAAGTCAATAGTCAGTGTACAGCGGCTTTTTCGGAGAACTTATCCAGGTGAAACTGCTCCTGATAACAAAGCGTCGGCTGATCTTGACGACTGCGCAACTAATCCGCGCATAACACAGACACGCAAACGAATTCTGGTGAACTAAAACCAAACTTGCGTTCACCAGTTATCGCGTAGTAAAAGAATTACTCATTTAACATAAAAGGTTTCGATGTTATGATTTTTTTAAATCTAGGCATTATTTTTCGATGACCCTGTATAATCTTTTTTGCTAATACTGACAGGAGGTTGTCTGTTACAATATGACAGAAACGCAGGGCCTGAGTACCGTCGAAGTAAATTTCCACCAGTAAAAATGAATATGTTTTTCCCATAATTTATGACTGAAATTTTGCATTAATAAGACGGTTAAGTAAGGAGAAATTTTCTATTTAAATTTACTGGTAGAAGATTTCCCCGGCAGTAATCAACCCCTGCGAAAGCGGTTACAGTTGAATCTTCACTACTTTAAGGATATGTCAGTTCCTTTTTATTAATAGTCCCATGAGGGAAATAGTGGTGGTAAAAGTTTTGATATCGTCTCTATAAAAAGAGATCGGTCCGAGGCCTGCACCCATTAACGATGAGCTTATTTTACACTTCTTTTAATACTTCGATACCAGTTGACACCAGTTTTTCCAAATGTTAATTTTAACTCATTTAGTTTCTCAAAATTTGAGATTATATCATGAAAATTTTCTTATTAAAATGCTGGTTTTCAAATGTAAAGGTTTCGGGCTTCTAAAATGGCAAGTTTTTTTACCAACCGTCATTCAGTGTTGCCAGTGTGTTGCCTTTTTTTAATTCAGATTTCTTGATTGTCACGGCTTTTTTGAAATGGTAAATTTGCCTTACTTAACCCCTTGAAGGGCAAGCAAAAATGTCTCTAAATTTTGAAATCTCACCGGAATAATCGAAAAATTTTATTCTTAAATAAGGAAAAGCAATTTTTCAGCGATTTTCCTCCAAAATCAAAATTATAAAATTTTGTTAAAATTTTCTGGTGAGAATCTTGTTTAAATTAGGTGGGACATACTTTATCCCACCGCCCCTCAAGCGGTTAATGTCATATAAATTAAGGTGAAAACAAAGGATGTTTTACTTTTTTCAAAAATATGGTGCCAATCAAGAAATCTGAATTTTGAAAAAAAGTAGCTCACTGGCAACATTGCCGGTATTAATGGGTTAAGCTGAATCTTATAAGATGCTGGTCGGTGTTTTATCTAAGTAATTTCTTCCAAAATTATTTTCTTAAAAAAAATGACGTTTGTAAAAAATAATTATTTTTCATGATATTGCATAGTTTATTTATTCAAACATTTTGAATATACATTTCATGTTTTCAAAGTTACACAATTTTGATAAGTTTAATCGAGAAATTTAATTTATATTACCTTTGTAAATTAATTTATTATACTGAATTGAAGAGTTAAGGGGTCTCAGGACTCTTAAAGCTTCAAAATTTTCGAAATTTTAATTTTTTCATAAACTTCTACGTTTTTCTGAAAAATTTTATGTGATTGTTTTTTTTTTTTTTTTTATTCCGATTAGAACAGAAGTTATGGCTTTTAGAATTCCACCCGCTTAGTAGCTAAAGTGGTAATTCCAAAACTTTGAAGTCATTTTCTCAAAATGATGTTTTTGGTCATAACGCGCAGGATATCTCAAAAACGCCTCAATATTTTTTCATGAAATTTTCTAAATACAGTAAAACCTCTAAATAAAGGACACCTCGGGAGCGTGAAAATTATCCGGTATTCGGAGGTATCCCGTATTGGGAAAACCTCAGAGATTTAAAAATTGCTAAGAAATGCTTAATGTTTCATTTATTGACTTTTATATGTCCTAAAACCTCTATTACATGTTAATCAGAAATTAAAATTACTTTTTTAAGCAATAACACTGAAAAAATGTATGTAATGGAATTCTGCTGATCAAGAAATTTGTACTTCTAGACATTAACCCTCTCGCTGCGTAATTGTTTTACCAAAATAGCTTCAAAAATTGCGTATTTAACCCCTTCGCGACGAGGGTCTTTTAAAATTTTGTATTCTTTTGTCACCGGTTTTTCAAAACAAAAATTTTCGTCTAATTTAAACGGGAAAATGCTCCGATTAAATAAGGCAAAATTTACAATAAAAAATAACTGGCAGGAATAATCAAGGAGGGTTAATTAGACGGAAAAAATGCATCCCCGAGAAAATCTCGGGTTGCGCAAACTTTTGCTACTTTTACGTTGCCCGAGGAAATCTCCGGTTGCACAGCGAGAGGGTTAATCAGCAGAAAATCCTAAATCTTTCAAGAAGGTGGGAAGTCTTCTTCCTCGGATGTGGGCACGTGGGAGGGAGATTTTCTCCAGCCCACCCCCTTCATTTATCTGTGATCGCAAAATTTGTGACACATTGCCCTGATAAATTTAGAGGCTTTTTACTTCCCCTCTCCCCCCTTTTTTTCTCTTTAAAAAATAATTTTTCACCCTTTATCGCCAAAATTACTCTCCGCTATTCGGAATGTCCGTTATTCAAAGGTTAAACATACAAAAATTTAGGTTTTGGAAGTGGGAATTAGAAAACTGTCCGTTAAATAGAGGTGTTCGCTATTCGGGAGTGTCCGTTATGGAGGTTTTACTGTATATGTTTCATGTTGGTCTAAATAAATTGAACTTAAAATTTCCTTTTCATTGTTCAAAAACATATTTTTTAGAAGATTAAACTGTTGAAATTTTCAAAATTTTGTATTAGCTAAATACAACTTTGTATTAAAAATATAAAAATGTTTCAAATACGATTTTCTTAGGTTCAGTGTAATTACTACAATCTAAAGTATAATTGGGCACCAAAAGTTTCTTTCTAGTTGTAGAATTAATTTTGTAATTTTGAGCGTTGAGCTGTCATACCAATTTTCTACTCGACAAATGTCTGACAGTTTGAAACCCCTATAAATATTAATTCTGTATCTTGTAATTTTTTGAATATATGAAATGAAAGAACATACTAATATATTTCATACCTCTCAATCGTATTTTAAAATCACATATTTTAAGATAATAAATGTTGAAAATGGTCTTCTTTTTTCATTTGTTCCAATTTTAAGAGTCCTTAGACCCCTTAAAGCAATATCCAGGATATAGTACAATTATGACCACGATTATTATTTTCGTATCAATTAATTTTAAAAAATTATGTTTTTTGAAAACCACCGTTTAAATAAAAAAATAACAAAAAACTGACAATGGTGGGAGAGAGAAAAAAAAAAAAGGGGGGGGGGGATTTTTATTGACGACTAAAATTTTTTAAAATATGAATCAACTATATTTTGTAGAAATACAATTCTACTAGTAGTTTAAATTGCATAAGTGCATAAAGGGATAAAAATCAATTTGTTTTAAGAGGACTGAGGACATTAAAAAGCAAATCTTTTAATCAGCAGCGTGCGAAGAGAAAACTGCGCCCGGGGCAAATTTTCAATTTGGCGCCCCCCCCCCCCTGACCCCTTTCTCAACTTTTCTTTGTCACGGTTGTCACAAAATTGAAAATTGCAGAAACAGAAACAAATTCTATTGAATACATATATCGCGTTTATTTTGAAACTTTAAGTTTAATTTTAATTCGAAAATTTTAGAAAACTAAATAACGTAAGAGAAAATTGCACTTATATTTTGGAAAAGGGGGTCTGAAAAATGAGTGTAGAAAAAATGTATTTAACAGTGTAGCATAACAGTTTGGAACTCTTTCATATTCTAAGAAAGAAACCCCATGCTAGTTTGAAAGTATACGTTTTTGCCACAAGAACAGGCTCAGGAAAGCGAAAGTTAATAAAAGAGATTAAGACAAAGACCCAAAACAAGTTTTTAAAAGAAAGAAGTCCTTATTCATAAATTTGCATTTCGATGTGGGGTAAAGCACTATGCAATAGCTTTGAAACGAAAAATGTACGTACTTTCATTAGGAAAAAATTCTCAATATGTAAATATGTATATATATATATTTTTTTTTTACAAAAAAGAAGAAAAAAAAAGAAGTTTGTAGTATAAATTTGGCGCCTCATTAATTTCCGCGCCCGGGGCGACTGCCCCCTTCGCCCCCCTCTTCGCACGGCCCTGCTTTTAATTCGCAATAGATTCGTTTTAAAATTGGTAGACTTATTAATGACAAGTTCAAAAAGTTAAATTCAAAATTTAGTGTTGAAATAATAAAGTTTTTAAATTATTAAAATTTTAAAAATTTTAAATACCGAATAATTGTTATATTTTAAAATGCCCCATGCGCAATCCTTTTGAAAGTAACATGACTTTTTTGGGGGGGCTCAGGTGCTTTTCGGTTTTTAGAAAGAAAGTTAGCATAAATTGTAAAAGTTAACTGAACGTGTAAAAAGAAAAAAAATATATAAGAATACTTTTTCGTGTAAAATAACGATAGTTTTTGTATTATGTAGCAAACTTTAATATTAAAATGTTCCTTAAATGGAACTATTTATGCTAACTTTTATTCATTATTATATGAGGGGTGCACAGTAAACATTTTAATAGAATCTGGTAATTAGGAATACGCATGGAACATTTCAAATTTCATAAATGAGCGAGATTTTCAATTCTGAGAAAAAAGTATTTAAAGTACTCAGACATGTTTAAAACTATATTTGCCAAGTTAAACTATAATATACTAATCAAACATCATTTGCTGCACGTATACATAAGTATTTAAATAAAACATAATTTACTTTATTCGTAAAAATTGAAAAATCGATCCTTAATCGAATACTGTTCCCTTAAAAAATAATAGTATTAACTGATTTTCTTTTTCTTCTGGCTGTATTTATAGAATGTGGAGCATTCACATTAATCACACAACACATTAATCAGACTAAACATTATTGAAAAATAGCCCGTTTTCTCATAATTTAATTATAGAATTCAATTTATAGCAAAATTAGTTTTAAAACCTTTATGCATTCAAAATATACGACTTTTTATTCAAAAAAAGATCACAGAATAAAAGAATTTGATGAACATTTCCAATTCGTCAAACAGTTTATTACAAAAACCCACACAAAACTAATTAAATTGTTTGGGAGAAAACATTGGAATTTGCAAAAAGAAATGTAAAAAAAAATATCTTCTTTTTTTTTCTTTTCTTTTAAGCTTAAGCTTTTGTTAATCTTAATTAAAATTTTGTTAAAGAAAACCATTAAAAGCTCTTCAGAAAATAATTAATTTAAGGCAAATCCATAAACATTCGAGTCACATTAAAAATGGAAGTATGGTTTCGATGAATTAGATTTTGCTATCAAATATTTTTTCATTGCTTGTAATAATAGTTTATGTACTACGTATTTTTTGTTCATTCGATTAACAATAACCATAATATTAATGGAGATTTTTGAGACTGCCAGAAGTTATATTTTTTTCTTTAAATACATTTATACTTAAATATTTTAAAATTGGAAATATGCAATTTTCAAAATTATTTCCAAACTGTTGTTGTTCAGCCTTTCAACGTTTCCTTTCTTTTTTTTTTCTTTTGTTATTTATTTAAAAATAACTGCATAATATTAATAATGTAAATCTCTTTTTGAGATTAAAAGAAGTTAGCTTTTCCATTAAATAGATTTGTTATATTTAAATATCTTAGAAATAGAAATATGTAATTTGCGAAAATGGTTAATTAAGATTTTGAAAGCTTTGTGAAGTTCATTATATCTACGTATACGCACACATATACAGTGTGATTCATAAACATCGAAATAATAGCGTATTTTCTTAAATATTGCCCATAGACACATACTTCCAGTTGCATAGTTTCATAAAAAACGGTGCAAAATTTGATGAGACAACTCCATATTACAACTCCATGGGGTGTCTATTTAAGAAAATACGAAAACTAAATTTTTATACGGCTCCTGTAGGGTAAAATTTCCAAATACTAAAATTTTCCTTATCCATTCCTGAATTAAACACAAAAAATTTCATCTCGATATCTGCAAAACTCATAGAGTTATTAAAATCCGAAAATCGTGGCTTACACCATTTAACCTTGCCCCTGAGCGACGAGTTACTGTCGCATTTTGAATGCAAGATAGGGATCATCGACAAATTATACGTTATTAAAAGTCGATATAAGACAGTGCCTCTCCTTTGGACGTATAAATTTTATGTTGAACTTGCTTTTAAAATATGCTAGAGTTCCGCACTAGAGGTCTACACGGTCCGAAATATACAGGCCAGGGCCAGGCCAACCCATAGAAAAGAAGGTTCGGGCCGGCTTGGAAAAAGGTTAAAATCTCACTCAAAGCTCGTCCCGGCCTGACTGAATTTCTACAAAATATAGCTTTTTAGATCGATTTGATTAAAAATTGTTTCGTACGAGGAGTTCTGACCAAAAATGCTTATTTTTTTTTCATTTTTATAATCTTCATTTTTAAAGAAGCACCCTAGGCTGAGATATTTGTTTTAATGAATCTCAATTTGTATGTAAATGTTTCACTTCGTCATTAAAATCGTTAATCCATATCTATTTATTGAAGACTTTGAAAAATGCTATACAGTAAAATCTTCTAAAACAGAATCACATAGGCAAGAAAAAAATACGTTACAGACAAGTTCCCTTCTTAACAGGTGTAAATGTATTCTATTCTTTTCTCAGTTATTATTATATTCATTTTGCTTGGATAAACACATTTTTCCGTTTAAGATAGGATTCCATCAAAGGCAGGTTTTACGGATTTTACTGTATTTTAATTTTATTGCCTAGAAATCTACTATTCTTTTAAAAAAAATAAATTTTAAAGTTTAATTGTAAAATAATGGCGATTTAAAAATACAGTGAAACCCCGATTTACCGTAACCCGTATTTAATGATTTCCCGCATATAACGTCATTTTTCACTAGTCCCAATTAATTTCCTATAGTTGTAATGTTAAAAAATTTCCGGGTTTAACGTTATCATTTTAAATATTTCCCGCATTTAATATTTTTTCAGCGGTAAAAACGAAATTTTTCTAAAATAGACAAAAATTGTGATGAAAATAAATATATATATATATTTTTTTATCAATACGCTCAAAATTCGGAATATATCCTATTTTTGCCTTTCTTACCAACTGCGGGTACAATATTCGAAAACCCTCCTCTCTTCCATATGCACCAATCCTTTTTTAATTTATTCGATTTTGCTTTTTGTACTAGAACGGAAATGATAGCATTCGTTAGAATTTGTTTATTAATTTTAGATGGTAAAATATAGATTATTCTTTTGAAATAGTGAACACCAATAAAAAAGGTTACAAAAAATATCCTCTAAGTTTAGATTTGTGATGTAACTACTAAAAACAGTACGTAAAATAAAATAACCCAATTCTTTAGAAAAATTATGTCTAAATCATTGTAAATTTTAAAACAAATGGAACGTATCTTATCTAAATTAGTCTTTCTTTTACGCTCGGTGTTTTGTTTTCATCTTCCCCGATTTAACGTTTTCCCGCATTTAACGTCATTTCTGTATGGTCCCTTGAAAGTCGTTAAATCGGCGTTTCACAGTATATACATTTTTTGCAAAACAAATTGGGCTGAGCCAAATTTTACTGATTTTTGTACGGATCAGGTCACTCAGATACAATGATTTTAATACGGGTTGAGTCGAGACTGGGATTGAAAATTTCGCCCCGAGCAGACCTAGGAATAAGCCAGTCCTGGTTCGGCATGGAAAAAATACGTTAGGCCCGGTCAAATAATAGGAAAGAAAGATAATAGGAATGAAAGAAAATAGGCTCGAGCCCGGCCTGTAGGCTGGGCCAGAAAAATGAAGCTAAACTTTCAAACGGGCCGGGGCGGAAGAATACAGACTTTTTTTAACGGCTTCGCCGTGACTATATAACATCTGAAGTTGTGAGGGCTAAATTTATGAAAAAACTCGAAATTTGTATGTTAGAAAAACTATTGTTTTAAATGAAATGACGGACATTTACATAGTGCAGAAAGAAGGTGGAAAGAGGCTAGAGTTAAAGAGTTAAAGTGAATCGGAAGTTTAAACTACCGGATGGAATTACTCACTCACCTGCAATTTTTATAAGGCATTTAAACATTTTAATAGGAGCCATTCTTTGTTTAAAACTTTAAATGCATTTTTCTGCATGATGGGTTTTTTTTTTCACCATTTCTCGTGTTTTACACTAGAAAGTCCAGCTGGTGTTGATTCGACACCGATAAAAATGATAAAATGTCGAATCGAACCAGAATTTTTTTCGTAAAATTAATTAAATTTTAAATAAAGAAAATTCAATTAAATAAATAAGTGAAATAGTTTTAAATAAACATTCTGGTGTTAAAATGTTTTTATTAAGGTTGGATAAAATTTCTGGACGTTCTAGTGTTAAATTCTTATAAGCCAAGAAAAGTTTTAAAAAAATGGTGCAAACTTGGAACATGTCTTTTTTGATTATTTTACATTAATTTTGTTCCGTCAAATTTGAATAAAATATTTACTTTTGAAAATATTATTTTTTTTAAAAGTAAGACATAATATTTTAAATTCATACTTTTAATATTTTTAATATTTTAAAAATTAATATTTAAACAAATACTGCAACAAAATTTAAATTATATTTTCCTATTTAATTAAAAAAAAATTTTTGAAATTTCGCATATAATGTTTCGAGTTATAACTATTTTAAATTACCCACTTTTAAAAAAATAATAATCATTTAAAAAACTTTTAAATACTTAATGAGAAATTTTATGATGCAATTTTGTTTGCAAATTATATGGTTAAACATCAAAAAAAAAAAATCAAAATTCAAAATCAATAAATATATTTTTTACATGTTTCCCGGACTCCTTATAGTAACATTGTTTCTTGAATTACACGCATTTCAATGTGTGTCTAATCCTTTAAAACCTGGTGAATTATTTTAACGGGCATATCGTCTTTACCATGTAAAACATCCAATATGAAAACAGTCTGCTACTTCTTTTAAATTCAGATTTCTTGATTCTACTTTTATGCAATAGTAACATTCGCCTTATTTCGCCTTATTATCTGAATTTAAAAAAAGTAGTCCACTGTTTCCATATTGGATAGTTTGACACGGTACACGACGATACCTCTGTGAGTTTTGCAGATATGAAGATGGAAGTTTTTGTGTTTAATTCAGGAATGGATAAGGAAAATTTTCTTAATAGAAAATTTTAACCTACAGGCGCAGTATAAAAATTTCCTTTTCGCATTTTCTCTAATAGACCCCCCCCCCCCCCAATGGAGTTCTAACTAACTTATCTCATCCAATTTTGCACCCTTTTATGAAACTTTGCAATTGAAAGTACGTGTCTACGGGCAATATTTAAGGAAATAAACTATTGTTTCGATGTTTATGAATCACATTGTATCTATATATATATATATTTGAATTTATTCAGCTTAGCTAGAAAAGTTCAGACTGTATAAGAAATTCTGAAAGAAATGCACAGCCAGGACATCTATGATATATATGATTGTCTCTCTCTCTCTCTATATATATATATATATTCTTCTTAACTTTTTATTTCAAAAATAACCCAAAACTAATTAGTTTTTTCCGAAGAAAAGTTTGGCATATTGACTTAACATTAGACATTCATGAAGTCGTAAATTTTTAATTTTATTATTATTTTACAATTAAAATCTTCCACCAAAACGTCCAGTTGGTACCACAAATTATACTGAGAGCAAATCTGAGCAAGCGTCATTTCAAAAACCGACATTGCAATCTTTCCTTTCTTAAATAATTGATTTTTGCTATTGAACTTGATTATGCTGTATGAAATACAGCGCATTATTTCAATCAACTAAAACATCATAAAAAAATTATGTAGAATCGATTTTCTTATAGTACACTTCAAGAAAATTCAAATTTTAAAAAATTAGTTTTAACCCTGTCGCCGCGTAATTGTTTTATCAAAATAGCTTCAAAAATTGCGCATTTAATTCCTTCGCGACGAGCGTCTTTTAAGAATTTTCATTCTTTTGTCACCGGTTTTTCAAAACAAAAATTTTCGTCTGATTTAATCGGGAAAATGCTACGATTAGATAAGGCAAAATTTACAATGAAAAGTAACTGGTGGGAATAATCAAGGAGGGTTAATTAGACGGGAAAAATGCATCCCCGATGAAATCTCGGGTTGCGCAAATTTTGCTACTTTTACGTTGCCCGAGAACCTCTCGGGTTGCGCAGCGAGAGGGTTAAATGCTTCAGGACGGTAACTTTAAAAACACCGACAGTTCGTGCCCACTGGTAACTATTCTTATATTCTATTTGCACAACTATTTTATAAAACACATTTCATAGTATGTAAGTTTTACAGTTGCTGTCAAAGTATATGTAAAAGATTTCTATTTTCAAAAAGTGGTACGAAAAGAATTTAAAAATATCACGTAAGTTGAGAAACAATGTTTTTGGGACAAACTTTGGCTGTTAGAAACGAACTCCTTACATTCGTTTGACAAATTCTAACCCTCTCTTTCTACTCTCCGGACATTGCTCCGCCCGACTACTCTATGTTTCTTTTCTCAAAAATTCTCTTCGCCAAAAAAAAAAAAAAAAAACTGATTCTTTGGATGACATAAAAAAGCATCTCCACAAGTATTTTGCCATAAAAACATAAATGTTTGTGAAATAATGCATTATCAGCTCTGCCACAGGCGAATATTTTTAAATTCTATTTCGCACCACTTTTGCAGAACAAAACCTTTTACACACACTTTGCCAATATGTGCAAGAAACATGCACTACAAAATGTATATTTTAACAAGTTGGAAATTGCTCGTGATGTGGTAAATGAGGTGCGTTCGTACTATAACTAGTTTTATAAATATTTTTTGCGCCGCGTATTGTACTGAATGTATATTTTAGTGCACTTCAATAAGTGCATATCAATTTAATTCCGTTCGAAAGGCTGTAACAGCATTAAAATGCACTTGAAATAATTTTTTTCTCCATTGGCCGTCATGTAGCGGAAAACTTTTGACTGTCCTTGTCATTAAACTATGCATCCGATTTTCATAAAATTTTAAATGACTCAACAATATGTTGCAACAATTGCATATTTAAAATTTCAGACCATTCGGAAGGCTGTAACATCATTAAAATGCACTTGCAATAATTTATTCCCATTGGCCGTAATGTAACTGAAAACTTTTGACTGTCCCTGTAATTAAATTATACATCTGATTTTCATAAAATTGGAAATGACTCGACAAAATGTTGCAAAAATTACATATTTAAAATTTCAGACCATTCGGAAGGCTGTAACATCATTAAAATGCACTTGCAATAATTTATTCCCATTGGCCGTAATGTAACTGAAAACTTTTGACTGTCCCTGTCATTAAACTATACATCCGATTTTCATAAAATTGGAAATGACTCGACAAAATTTTGCAACAAGTATATATTTAAAATTTCAGACCATTCGGTTGGGTAGTTTCTGCTCTGTTATATGCGGACAGACGGGCAGACGGACTGAACGACGACTGTAGGTGCTACGTATTTATATAATTACGAACGCACTTAAAATAGTGGAATAGTTCCTGTGACCACCCTGCCTTATAAGACGTCTGGCCAATGGAGTTATGAATAATGAGGAGGAGACATATACTGCGTTGTCTACCATGTCCGAATGAAGTAACTGAGGAGGTTGTCACAAGATGGCGGCTGTTTGTTTAAATTGGATGAACAGTTTCTGATTACCGCCCGGGGCAAACTTCCCAATAGCAAATTTGAATAAAAATTTCGTCTTATTAATGCGCCTTATTCATAAAAGTATTTTCTTACAAATATGGTAAAAAATTTCTATTTGTTTTTATTGGTGTCAGTTTGGACAAGTATTATAATATTTTTTACTGATTATGACTGGAGGTTGTCTACGCTGTCACAATATGGCGGAAACGCAGGGGCTGGCTATCTCCGAAGTAAACTTCTACCAGTAAAAATGAATATCTGTTTCGGCCATTACTTATGGCTGAAATTTTGCACTAATAATCTGTTTAATTAAGGAGAAAATTTCCATTTATATTTACAGGTGGAAGTTTCTCGCCGCGGCAATCAGCCTCTGCAAAAGCGGTTACAGTTGAAGCTTCACTATTATAAGGATATGTCAGTTCCTTTTTATTAATAGTTCCATGGTCTGGGCAAATGGAAGAAGGTTATAGACTAAAATTACACCTATATAATGTAACACTTTGCGCTCCTTTGTCGCGTCTGACGCGACATCATCTTTCCTTACAAAATTTATTTTTGGCACCAGTAATAAAGGAAAATAAGATTTGCCTTATTTAATCAGAGCATTTTTGAAATTGTGTACTTGAAGGAAACTTCTTTTTAAAAAGGGGTGCCGACCGAATAAAATTTGTGTAAGAGACGCCGGAGTCGAAAGGGTTAATAAATGCATACTAAAATTTAAAATTTCTGCGTTTCAATTTTTCTTCAAAATCGACACGAAATTTTCTGACAACCCAACATGTGTATGTGTGTGTTATATATAAGGAGGAATAAAAGATTTTGACAAACATTTCAAATCTGCCAAAATATTTATTTCAGAAATCATTCAACATTAAAATAATTCGATTTCTGGAATGTTATTGCACTGCACATAATTCTAATGACATTAGCAATTTTAAACTATTTTCAATTCATTTCAGTTATTTTACAATATTGTCATTATATTACAAGCATTTTCAATGTACAATCGGGTAAATAAATTTATGAAAATCCTTTTTTTTTAGTTCCATATAAAAGAATTCAATTTCGAGATGCTTCAACATTGACAGTATTTCCTGGAAGATCATTTTTAGGTGCGTTCGTAATTATATAAATACGTAGCACCTATAGTCGTTGTTCAGTCCGTCCGTCCGTCCGCATATAACAGAGCAAAAACTACCCAACCGAATGGTCTGAAATTTCAAATATATGATTGTTGCAAAATTTTGTCGAGCCATTTAAAATATTATGAAAATCGGATGTATAGTTTAATTACAGGAACAGTCAAAAGCTTTTCTTTACATTACGGGCAATGGGAAAAATTATTGCAAGTGCATTTTAATGATGTTACAGCCTTCCGAATGGTCTGAAATTTTAAATATATAATTGCTGCAAAATTTTGTCGAGCGATTTCAAATTTTATGAAAATCGGGTGTATAGTTGAATTACAGGGACAGTCAAAAGTTTTTCGTTACATTACGGGGAATGGGAAAAAAATTATTGCAAGTGCATTTTAATGATGTTACAGACTATGCACTTATGAAGTGCAAAACAATATACATTCGGTACAATATGGGGTACAAAAAATAATTATAAAACTAGTTATAGTACGAACGCACCTCATTTGCCACGTTTGACGAGCAGTTTCCAACTTGTCATTTATAAATTTTTAATAAAGGCAAATCTTGAGGATGAGTGGGGGAAAGTTATTTTTTTAGAGAGCCGCCGTAATTGATTTCGGATTTTTACTGTAACGTGTTTTTTACATACTGTAACATGTTCTTTTTTTTCTTTTTTCTTTTCTTTTTTTTTTTTTTTAAATCCTATCTAGTTAATTATAGTTTTAATTGAAAAATAACTGACAGAAATGGAATAGCTATTTTTATTTTTCAAAAAATGAAAAGAATACATTAAAAGCTGTCAAAGTTGGCGTTTTGAATCGAATTTCTCCACGCGGCAGCTCCAGAAAGCTGTGGCGTAGTGTTGCCAGTGGGATACTTTTTTTTTAGTCATATTTCTTAATACACCACTTTTTTTAATGTAGCGGATGGGGACAGCCTAATGCAACAATGTTAACCCTCTCGCTGCGTAATTGTTTTATCAAAATAGCTTCAAAAATTACGTATTTAATCCCTTCGTGACGAGCATCTTTTAGGAATTTTTATTCTTTTGTTACCGGTTTATCGAAACAAAAAATTTTGTCTAATTTAATCGGGATAATGCTCCGATGAAATAAAGGCAAAATTTACAATAAAAAAAAACTGTTGGTAATAATCAAAGAGGGTTAATTAGACGGAAAAAATGCATCCCTGAAGAAATTTCGGGTTGCGCAAATTTTGCTACTTTTACGTTGCCGGACGAAATCTCGGGTTGCGCAGCAAGAGGATTAAAGAGGCGCCTGCGTAATAGAAGAACGGATAAAGAAATCTCGTAGGGATTTCTTTTACCCTTTCAGGGGCAAAACACTTCTCTTTCTAACATGTTGAAATGATGGAATGACACCGGGATTTATGTACGAATTTATATGTAAGTGAGTAAAAGCTTTTCTTTGTGTATATTACACAAAGCAAAATTTAATTCCTAAATTCTGGTACCAATGTGGCATTTGGGAATTAAAATTAAGTGGTATATATAACATGCCGATGACCTTCAAGGGGTTAACCCCTTGGGGACGAGCGAGCGGTATACGTGCCGTGTAAAGTGCTCAGAATCCGAGATTATTCTCACCAGTAAATTTTTGTTGTAAAGTTTGCCGTCTTTAATCTGAGCAGTTTCCCGATTCAATAAGGTAAAAATTTCGGTTTTGAAAAACCGGTGATAAAATATTAAAAATTCTGTAAAAGACGCTCGTCCCGAAGGGGTTAAACTTTGTCCGAAGCAAAGGAAAAAAGAAAGGTTTTGCATTACTACTGGCGACACCTATCCAAAATATTTGACATAATATTAAAAACGAAATCTTTTGAACATAATCTTTCCAACGTTGTTGTAAGAATAAGTAAAAAAATATCTATAACTTTTACTTTTAAAATTTAAAAGCAGTTCATCTTTTATGTCAAAATATGTAATGTTATTTAATACTTAACTCATTAAATATAAATAAATTGATAGAGATATATATGCATGTGTCATGTGGCGTTTTAACAGCCTTAACCCATTCGGGACCATAGGTACATATATGCACTCTCAAAAAGTGCATAAAACGCTTGAGTTTGATACTAGTAAAAAAGAAAAGTAAAATTGATTTTATTTAATACGTCATTTTCTTGATTCATAAAGTTAAATCAAACAATTAACAAAAAGGGGTGTCAAACGAATAAAATACGTGTAAAAGATGCCGGTCCTGAACGTGTTAAGGCTATAGCAAATTAGTCTCCAAGGGATATAATAAAATTATTATTATTTCTTATCTTAAGCTAAAACTTTTGACTTCGCTGTCAGTCAAGGCTTTAGGAAATGTACTTGTATAATTAAAATATACATAATTTAATACTTGTTCCCTAATATAATTATGCACTGTGTAATTATTATTATATATAGCACGTCGATGTGGCTTTAATTTTTTTTTATTATTATTACTTTAGAAAGATTCAAAAGCTATTACTATTTATTTTTTCTTTGTTCTTAATTCAAAATGTTTCTTTGTTTAAAAAAAAAAAAAAATCCCAATTGAGAGGGCACAGTTCAATTTTTTTTAATTATTACATTGAACAAAACATATTTTATTTTTATGATTATTTAAGTTCCTATTTTGCAACAAACGTATAATGAGAGCATCTCACAATCTTTTAAACATTAGAATATTAATAATTATAATGCATTCTCTTCAAGTATTAACATCTTAAATTATAATAACTGTAATAGTAATAAAAGTGTGAGAAAAATAAAATATAAAACCACAGTAAAATATAAAACCACAGTAAAATATAAAACACATGGATAAGTATAAAGTACAAACGAACATTAACACCAACTAAACAACGTGCCGAAGCCGCAGTAAGCTGTTCCTATCCGCCACTTTTTTTAGAAATGGTAAAATTCGTCTTATTTAACACTAGAACCGCCAAGGCGGTCATTTTGACCGTTTCGAAACTTTCATTGCGTACCAGTTTGTTTCTATTTAAAGTATAACTTTCAGTTTCCGTGACTTTTCCTAAAATTCGAAAAGCTATGATATGCCAGTGATAAATTTTCCAGTCAGCCAAAATTTGTGAAGTATTGCAGTACACTGTTAAAATTTTTGCAGCATTCTGGCAGGTCATTCGACCGTTTTTTGAAAAAACGGTTTCATAACCATAATTTAACTATAATCTGACCATAAAATGGCCAATAATATGGTCAGAATAGTGTTAAATTCACGGTTGACTAACCGTTTTCGGAAAAAACGGTCAAATGACCTGCCAGAATGCTGCAAATTTTTAACAGTGTAGTATACCTAGAACTGCCGAAACGGTCAAAATGACCGCCGTCAATTTTAATGCACATTTTATCTAGTAGATGTCGCAACAGTCCATACTTCATACAACCACACTTCAACAAAGATTACAACATTACCACAGATAACTTCTTTACTTCACTGGCCCTTGCAGAAAAGCTGAAGTCACTAAAAACAAGCATTGTTGGCACAGTCAATTGCGGACGAAAAACAAAATTCCACAGGCCATAAAATCTGAAAAAAAGTCTTTGTACAGTAGCCAAATTCTTACCAAAGATTACGTTGGGTTTATCAAGGGAAGAAAAATAAATATGTTTTATTTCTAACTTCCCGACATCTATCAGTTACATTTGAAACTGGCGATAAACAATTACCAGAAACTATAAAGTTCTACAATTCTACAAAATTTGGCGTCGACGTGCTCGACCAAATGGCACGGAAGTATTCTACAAAAGCTAGTTCTAGACGATGACCTCTACAAGTGTTTTATAATTTTCTCAATCTAGTGGGCATCAATTCCGAAAAACACAGTCAAAAAAAGGTGTTACACACCAGTATTTTGTTAAAGAGAAGTCCGCTTCCTTAACCCCGTTATATTATTGGTAGTATTTTCCACAAGAAAATACTGGTAGATACCTCTTTTTTTACTGTGTTTTTCCCTGACCAATGGCTACCCTGAATATTGTATTGCTCAGGGGCTAGATATAAATTTTTGTTTTCACAAAGTTTATTCTAGTTTTTAGCAATTTCGATTTCTCATGAAAAATATTCTTTACTATAAAAATATTCTTAAAATAAAAAATATAAGTTATATGTATATATGTATATATATCAATATAACGTAATTATAACTTAATAAAATATAAAAATATATAATAAAAATTATGAAATATATATTATTATATGGGCAATGATGTTAATAATAGTAATAAACGATATTAAGAGTAAAAAATGGCAAGTAAACAATATTTGAGCATGGTAATCCACATCGGTCAAAATGACCGCTTTGGGCGTTATAGGTATGCGTTTTTGCCTGCGTTTCTAGTGTTAATGCCATATTAATTCGGAAACAAGGGGAAATTTACTATTTTAAAATTGCCATTTCAACTGGTGCCAATCGAGAAATCTGAATTTAAAAAAGTACCCCACTTGGCAACACTGCAGTGGCCGCTCGTCACAATAACTTTCCAACGAGTATTTTAATAAACTAAATTTCTTCTTGTTTAAAGCGTTTTTAGGGACCAAGGACAAAATTCTGAAATGATTGAATGGCACCAGAGTTTATAAACAAATTTATTTGGAAATTTATAAAAAGTGTTTTCTGCTTCAATGAAAGGAAAATTTTCATTCCAAATTTCTGTTGCCAATGGATGCAGTATTGACAGTGGGCTAATTTTTTTTTTATTCAGATTTCTTGATTGCCACCCCTTTTTTTTTAAATGGTAAAATTCCTCTTGTTTTCGCCTTAATTAATATGTCATTAAATAAGGCGAATTTTACCATTTCAAAAAAGTGGTGCCAATCAAAAAAATCTGGATATCAAAAAAAGTAGCCCATTGGCAACGCTGAATGGAGCATTTAGAGATTAGAATTAACCCCTTGAGGGCGGGGTGGGATATATTTTATCCCACCTGCAATTAATGAAGATTTGTACCAGAAAAATTTTATGACCGCCGTCAATTTTAATGCACATTTTATCTAGTAGATGTCGCAACAGTCCATACTTCATACAACCACACTTCAACAAAGATTACAACATTACCACAGATAACTTCTTTACTTCACTGCCCCTTGCAGAAAAGCTGAAGTCACTAAAAACAAGCATTGTTGGCACAGTCAATTGCGGACGAAAAACAAAATTCCACAGGCCATAAAATCTGAAAAAAAGTCTTTGTACAGTAGCCAAATTCTTACCAAAGATTACGTTGGGTTTATCAAGGGAAGAAAAATAAATATGTTTTATTTCTAACTTCCCGACATCCATCAGTTACATTTGAAACTGGCGATAAACAATTACCAGAAACTATAAAGTTCTACAATTCTACAAAATTTGGCGTCGACGTGCTCGACCAAATGGCACGGAAGTATTCTACAAAAGCTAGTTCTAGACGATGACCTCTACAAGTGTTTTATAATTTTCTCAATCTAGTGGGTATCAATTCCGAAAAACACAGTCAAAAAAGGTGTTACACACCAGTATTTTGTTAAAGAGAAGTCCGCTTCCTTAACCCCGTTATATTATTGGTAGTATTTTCCACAAGAAAATACTGGTAGATACCTCTTTTTTTACTGTGTTTTTCCCTGACCAATGGCTACCCTGAATATTGTATTGCTCAGGGGCTAGATATAAATTTTTGTTTTCACAAAGTTTATTCTAGTTTTTAGCAATTTCGATTTCTCATGAAAAATATTCTTTACTATAAAAATATTCTTAAAATAAAAAATATAAGTTATATGTATATATATCAATATAATGTAATTATAACTTAATAAAATATAAAAATATATAATAAAAATTATGAAATATATATTATTATATGGGCAATGATGTTAATAATAGTAATAAACGATATTAAGAGTAAAAAATGGCAAGTAAACAATATTTGAGCATGGTAATCAACATCGGTCAAAATGACCGCTTTGGCAGTTATAGGTATGCGTTTTTGCCTGCGTTTCTAGTGTTAATGCCATATTAATTCGGAAACAAGGGGAAATTTACCATTTTAAAATTGCCATTTCAACTGGTGCCAATCGAGAAATCTGAATTTAAAAAAGTACCCCACTTGGCAACACTGCAGTGGCCGCTCGTCACAATAACTTTCCAACGAGTATTTTAATAAACTAAATTTCTTCTTGTTTAAAGCGTTTTTAGGGACCAAGGACAAAATTCTGAAATGATTGAATGGCACCAGAGTTTATAAACAAATTTATTTGGAAATTTATAAAAAGTTTTTTCAGCTTCAATGAAAGGAAAATTTTCATTGTCTAATTTCTGTTGCCAATGGATGCAGTATTGACAGTGGGCTAATTTTTTTTAAAATTCAGATTTCTTGATTGCCACCCCCTTTTTTTTAATGGTAAAATTCCTCTTGTTTTCGCCTTAATTAATATGTCATTAAATAAGGCGAATTTTACCATTTCAAAAAAGTGGTGCCAATCAAAAAAATCTGGATATAAAAAAAAAGTAGCCCATTGGCAACGCTGAATGGAGCATTTAGAGATTAGAATTAACCCCTTGAGGGCGGGTTGGGATATATTTTATCCCACCTGCAATTAATGAAGATTTGTACCAGAAAAATTTTATTAAATTTTACTTTTCCAACTTTGGGGGAAATAGTCGCAAAATTGCTTTTCCTTATTTTGCAATAAATCTTTTTGCAGATTCCGGTGTGAATTCGACATGATAGAAACATAATTACTTACCTCTTAAAGAGTTAAGTGGTCCGCCGGTGAACTTCCGCACTTCAAAGGGTAATTCAAGAACATTTCGCGATTAGATAAGGTCAAATTTAATATACGAAAATTCTGATAGTAAAGTGATTGTAAACCTCTGACGAAATGCCACGCCAGAAAGTGTATACTAAAAAATTTCATTGACTGTATTCCGTTCAACCAAACAACTGATGGATTATGGATTATATTTTCCGAAAACAATCTGCCAAACTGCATAGTTATGGTATGAGCTATGTATGTATATTCTATTTTTTACAATCCAAAATTATGACTTACGCAAAATTAGGCTAATTAATTAAATTAAACAGTTTTCAATAAAAATTCTGGTGTGAAACATTTTTTAATAAAAATTGAGTAAAATAGTTGGCGGTTCTAGTGTTTAAAAATGCACAAACGCATATTCTTGAACTCAAAGGGAGCGCTAACCAGATTGGAACCTGGAAATGTTTCGCTGTGTTGGATACTAAGATACTGACCTCCTAGCATTTTGATTTTTTTCTTCAAAAGAAGATATCAGGCGTCGTATTCCCTTAAAAGTCCCCCACCTACACTGTTAAAATTTTCTGTAAAAAAAAAAAAAAAAAACAAAAAAAAAACAGAGGTTTTCAGTAAATTTATTCTAGTTCTAGTTTTTCAATCACGATCTTTGACTTTTCACATATATTTTGAACCAGGTACTAACGAATATACAATACAGTAATGTGTTTTATATTTCGTACTGCACATATGTATTGTTCAAACAGGTAAATACAGTGTATTGGGAGCTGGGAACTAATTAAAGCATCGCCATCGGTATGATTTTGCGAAATTTTGATTTTAAAACAGTAGAAGCTCCTACTTTTCGTAAATTGGATTCTTGAATAGGTATGTCCAGTTTATGCATGAGTAATGTCTTTAAATGTACGGATTTAATATAAAATATCTTACAAACTAAAAACATATGTGCAGTATTATATAAATGCATTTTCTGTAAGGTAGAAGGTATGCCCTTGGTCTATGGTAGGTAGTCTATGATGATTTTTGATTAAAAAAGAAACGTCTCGTTTCTCGATATAACAGTAGTTTCATCATATCGTATAGGAAATTTCATTCTGTTCTCGGACATTTTTTTTTTCGAACGAGTTGTGTTCAAGAACCGCGATACCACTGTATTATCGTTATATTGCGAGTTTTGTCGATGAACCACGATAAAAGTAGGCATTAAACGAACCAGTTAACCCTTTCGAGGGCGGTGTCTTTAAAAAAAGACACCTAATTTCAATTCCAAAACTGACAAACGGCAGCAAGAATATTTAATTAAAATTTTCATATTATAATGTACGTGAAAATAAGGAAGCTCATATTTTTTAATAAATTCGTTTATAAATTCCGGTGCCAGTCCATTATATCATCAGTTTAAAAATAGAATTATTCCGCACCGGTAAGGTTTAGGTAGTTTTATTAAATCTTATAGGAAATTTCATTCGGTTCTCGAACAATTTTTTCGAACGAATTGTAATCAAGAACTGCGATACCACTCTATTTTGACTACCATTATATTTTGAGGGGGGCGGGTGAACTCATGGCTCGTACGAATACCGTTATTTCTCCAGGAAAGCTACTAGTATCTTTTTATAGAAAAAGAAATCTTTATTAAATGCGCAAAATTTTGTCCTCTTTTAAGAAGAGATTTCCTATAAGAAAATACTGGGGCCGAAAAATTTTCTGGTCTGCAAAATTCAAGGAGGTGTACAAGGCATGGAACTGCGATAAAAGAAGCCATTAAACCAACCAATTAAGTGTAGTTTTATTATATTTTATAGGTAATTTTGATTTCATTCTCGAAGAGTTTTTTCGAACGAAATTGTGTTTGAGAACCGTGATACCAGTGTACTATCATTATATTGCGAGCTTTTCAGCGAATCACCATAAGAGTAGCCATTAAACGAACCATTTAAGAGCAGTTTTATTATATCTCATAGGAAATTTGATTTTTTCCCCAACGAGTTGTGTTCGAGAATAGGGATACTACTGTATTATCATTATATTGCGAGTTTTTTTTTATGTGAACCAGTATAACAGTAGCCATTAAACGAATCAATTAAGAGTAGTTTCATTATATCTTATAGAAAATTTAAATTTAGTCTCAGACAAATTTTGCGAGGCTGGCACTGGTGACTATTTTTACATTCTATTCGCACCAGTATTTTTTAAAAATAAATTTTATAGTATGTTTTTCTTGCACGTGTTGACAATAAGTATGTGAAAGATTTCTGTTTTGAGAAAGTGCTATGAGACAGAATTAAAAAAAAAAAATAGCCGCCAGTCGTAGCCCTGCATTAATCAAATTAGGTATCATAAGGAAAATAAAGATACAATCCCGCACAATAATCTTATCGTTTATTTATAAAAATTAATTTATAGCCTACATAACAGTAAAAGCTTTAAATTTATTCGTTTAAAATAAACAGCAACTACTTTTTATGAAATTGTAAAAAAATCAAAAGGTTTAGCAAACATTTACCGTCGGTCAAACTGGAAATCTTGCTACAAACACCACTCCAAACTATAATTATTTTCCTGGAGAACAAAATATTAGTCTATGGATTTATTATTAGAAAATCATTAATTAACTACATTTTTCTGTTTTTAATACGTAAAATTTCTATCCAAAGGTAATAATACCATAAATTACGCTGAGAGTAAATCGATGAAAAATCTCTCGGCAACTTAAAAACCGATATTGCCCTTGCTCCTTTTTTAAATAAACTGATTTTTGCTGTTGAACTTGTCTATGCCGCATGAAACATAGAGCAATACAGCAATCAAACTGAACATTTTGAAATATATATATATAGAGAGAGAGAATGAGTTTTCTTATAATTTAATTGAAAAAAATCTATTTATGACAAATTAGTTTTAAAAGCTATTTAGACTATTACTTAACCCTAGAACTACCGGAAATTTTACTCAAGTTTTATAAAAACATTCTACACCAGAATTTTTACTTAAAACTATTTAATTTGTTTATTTAACTTATTATTGTCTGATTTATACATTTCATTTGTTTTGAAGAAATTTCTGGTTTGAATAAATATTTTGAATGTACATGTCGGGTCCATTGGACCCTTCTGGTAGACAGAGGGTTAAAAATATACGACGATTTGCTTTAATTAGGAAGAGTGAGAAAATAAAAAATATGATAAACATTTCCAGATCTGGCAAACTTAATAAATGATCCAGGAGTAATTAATTTACTTAGAAGACAGCATTGGCATATTGATTGTTATCAGAAAATCATTCAAACATAATTTTTTTTTACTCTACAAAATATCGAATTTTTTTTCATCCAGAAGCAATGTTACAGGTCCGTTACTTTTTAACAATTACCAACGTAGTTGAAAAGTGTTTATGCATTCTGTTCGTCTGTCTCATGGAACTATGGATCTGCTGTCATTAACACTTTATGTACTGCATTATGAATTAATGAAAAATCTTCTGCATTTTTGGTGAATTTTTGAAACTACATTAGCCGATTTACATAATCATTTAACAAATTTTAGAAGGATTTTAGAAGAATTGAAGGATTTAGAAGAATTCATTAAATTTGAATTTATAGGGATTTTGTATAATATTTATAACCCCACTCAAATCTTTTATTTTAAATATTTTTCTCAGTATTTTGTAGAATTAAGAAATGTACAGTCGTGAAAAAAAAAAAGTAAACACCCCCTACTAACTCCTCAACAAATTATCATGGACGAAAATTACTGGTACCGAACGATTGGAAATAAAGTGTACTTTTAAATGACGTATATAAAATTTTCTTAGGGGTCATCTACATATTAAAACGAATCCAAACTTCATTTTTTTTCAATGGCAATACCCAATTTTAACGAGATATTTCAAATCTTCGAGTCAAACTATGCCTAGACTCCAAATTTAAAGTCATTTGAATGATAAGTTTTTGAATTATAAGTATTCGAAATTTAGTGCTTCTAATGTTAAATTACATTTTCATATTTTTATCTCCTGAAATTATGCTCCTAATGCGCAAATTTATTTTGTAGCAGTAATACTAATATACCCAAACACATGACTTATGGATTATGAAATTAATATTCGAAAAAAATATGAATTGCAACCTACAATTTTTTGGACGGATTTAGATTTATTAAGTCCTGCTTTATGGAAATCCAAAATTTCACATTTTTCTACCAAGTAGTTTTCAAATTATGCTTAAAAAACAGCAAAATGATGTTTTAAGGGGCCGTCTATGATAGAAGTGACTAATTATTTTGAAATTTCTTCGGCTATCCTGTAATCTAATATGCTTAATTGACTGCTTAAGGTGCCTTGATCATGCAGGGAGCTCTCTCGATCAACAATCGAATACGAACTTCACTTTGGATACAACCCTTAAAATACGCTCGTTTTAAAATAATTAATTTCTCGGAAACTTATGGTACGAATTGCGTAAAAATTTGTTTTTAGACTAATTGAAGGGTGTAGAGTTCATTTATGCTGTCAGAATTGTGTACTGCTATTGAAAAAACAAAGTTATGGTTCGTTTTAATATGTAGATCTCCCCCTAAGCAAATTTTATATACATCACTTAAAAGTAGACTTTATTTCCAATCGTTCGGCACTAGTAGTTTTCTTCTACGATAATTTGTGGAGGAGTTAGTAGGGGGTGTTTACTTTTTTTTTCCACGACTGTACAAATATAATGTTCTTACAATAGAAATACAGAAATATTTCCGAATTGAAAAATTCCCCGTCTACCGCTTTTTTATTTTGTTATTGATCGTTCGCGCAACTATTCCGCATAAATAGACTCTTTCCTATCACCCTATTCTTAACCCCTTCGCGACGAGAGCCCTTTGCTTAATTTTTCATCTTTTACCACCGGTTTTTCAAAACAGAAAAATTTCTGTAATTGAATCACAAAAATGCTCTGATAAGGTAAAATACAACAATAAGCTAAACTTTACAACAAAAAATAACTGTTGGGAATAATGAAGAATTCTGAGCACTTTAACCCAAAGCGATATAAGTAAGCGTCCTATCTTAAATGGGAGAAATAACCGCAAGATTAAAAGCGAGGTCACATCAATCAAGGTCATGCGCCACGTAGTGGATGGAGTTTGAACTACAGGTAGATACCTAACTGTTTTCTTACTCACACCATTAAAATTGTAAAGTTTTTTTCATCTTGATTAATAACTGAAATGCCTTTGATACGGGGAAGAAAACTTCGTGGTGTTAAGTGCATCTGGATGCTCCTCTCGCTGCGCCATTGTTTTACAATAAATGTGGCAAACTAAATTCATTTCCATGAGTGACTAAAGGTTTAGAAAATACGCGCCACACTATAAGCCCGCGTATGCGAATTATCACTCCGTCCACAAGGTGGCGCAACTGTGTTATTTTACGCCTGATTCCAGCATTAAGTTTGTTCGCTTACTTATAACGCTTTGACTTTAACCCTTTAGCGGGCGTTGTCCACAAAAAAGACACCTAATTTTAATTCCAAAACTGACAAACGGCACCAATAATATTTAATTAAAATTTTCCTTTTATAAATAACGGAAATATAAGCAAGTTTTTCTTTTCTAATAAATTCGTTTGTAAATTCTGGTGTCAGTTCATCATTTTACAAACAGACTTACTCCGCGCCTGAAAGGGTTAAGTGGCACAAATACCGGTCGCTCTTCCCCAATGGGATTAACGTTGCCACTGCTCCACGCTGCACATACCAAAATTTTAATGACCAGGCGCTGGCTATTATAAATTACATTGATACATCAAAGACTTCACTATCAGTTAACAACCGACATTGTGTATGTTCTTAAAATACTATATATATTTCTTTTTCTTCTAAGTATACTCTGTTATACCTTATATAACAAATCTAAACACATTAATCACATTAAACATTATAGGGAAAATCTACATAGAATCCTTTTTTTCGGTAACATGTTAATAAAACTCAATTTATAACAAAGTTAATTTTAAAAGTTTCAAATTTTATTTTTTAATATATATAATAATCCCCATTTTTTTAAATGTTATTTATATACTCCTTTTTTATTTTATAATATTTGTTTTAAAATGGTTAATTTAATCAATGCCCTTTTATTTATTTATTTTAATATATTTATTTATTTTATATTTACTCAGTACTTATTAAGTTTATTCCTATTTTTTCATTCTACTTTAAGTAAATATTAATTTAAGTCATTTTTTGATTTCTTCAATTAATTTCATTCTTTTCTATGTTTATAGATGGCAGCACTAAACATTTTTGTTAAAAATATAGTTACAATATAGTTTTTCTTTTTCACACCAGATAGCAGCAATGTTTTGGTGCCAATGACTAACTGCTGGCCACTTGTTTTAATAGTCTTGTGTTGCCAGTGGGCTACTTTTTTTTAAATTAAGATTTCTTGATTGCCACCAGTTTTTTGAAACGGTGAAATTACCTTTGCTTTTGCCTCAATTAATATGTAATTAAATAAGGTGCATTTTACTTTTTCAAAAAAGTGGTGCCATTCAAGAATCTGAATTTAAAGAAAGTAGCCCATCTGACAACACTAGTCTGAACCCCTTAACCTACGATTTACGTCTCAACAGCTCCACGGTTTGGCAAATCCATAGCTACCACTAAAATTTATTAGAGATTTTCGCCTTATTTAATCATGGAATTTCGACGATTAAATTAAACTATATTTACTGTGAAATTTTAGTGGTAAGAAGAATTTACATTTGGCTCGATCATCGTACGCGGGCTATGCCCGTCATTGTAAGTTAACGGGTTAAATCTGAATGCATCCTCATATGTTATAATATAGTGGGTCAATTTTCTGAAGTTTTGTATTCTAGTCTATAATTGAAGTATTGTGCTCTAATCATTTTTCAATATTTAATAGTAATAATAACCTATTGCGTATTGCAATATTTTTTAAATGATAAATGTAAATATGAGGGGTACGTATTGTGAGCGGCGAAAATGGTGTTAGGTTTAGATTTCACGCGAAAAATAATTCTGCGATTGACTCAAAGTGAAATGATTTTTACTGATTTTCAATCGGTAATTTAAAACATAAAATTGCCTCAATTGGTAACTTCATCATAATTACTTATCTTGTTTAGGTATACTAAATAGAGTTTAAATTTTCAATATTCTGATCAGTCGAAGTTTATAGAATTAATATTTTGGTAACTTTTAAGTTAAAAATTAAATTTGTTTTAAGAGTTAAACTAATCAATTTAAGAGTTTTAAACAATTTAAATCCTTCTATATATAAAAAAAATAACGATTTGGAAATGGACCAATAAAAATCTGCGTAGATCTTCCCGGTATTCCGATCCTAGATCGGTATCCATATTTTTTGTGACCAGGGGTCTTTCTTAGTAATATTAAGAAAACTGTTTCATACAAAAATATGAAAATTGCAGGTATTATAGAGAAATGTTTGAGAAACACGCTTATGCAGGCAGTTCTCAGATCAAACAATTATTTTAAGAGATATTTAATGTTAAAGTTGGTCAAAATCGTTCCATTAAAAAAGTTTTACAGGAGAAAAAACTATACATAGAAATTTAATCATTTTCAAATTATTTTATACATTAGAAGTTCTCGGTGTGCAGACTGCATTTATTTTTTTAATTCATTTTTTGAAGATTCATTTCCAATTTAAATTCAAAATTTCAGCATTTCGATAGCTATTTTTTACATATTTTAGAAAAGGGTATTATTTTAAACTGTTGCCAATTTTAAAAATAGCACAAAGTATAATATTTCCTTCAAATTAAATTTATTTACACGTGCCTATTATAAACAGAAAACAAACTTTCAAATTAGAATTAAGTGTTTACGTGTTAAAAATCAGGACAATATTGAAAATTACGTCATAAAAACTATAGTTACACATGAATTTTAAAAGAAAAAGAAAATTTTTAAATAATAAGTTCATTCTTATGCATCAAAAGTCATAAATGGAGGAAATTAAGTCATATTTAAAAAGGCCAACTGTTTTGCCAACAGTTGGCAAAGCAGTTTCAATTTAAAAATATATTTGCGCGAGACATTTATTTCCTATTTTGAGATAACCTTTTCAACTATTATCGTGAATTCTATAAGACAGCGGAAACAATATTTCCTTTCTAACAACAAAAGTATTTTCATGTGAATATTAAAAAGAGAAAGAAAACTTTGGTGAAAATTAAGTCAGATTTAAAACAATACACTTCAAATGTCTTATTTAAAAGAACTTTATAGCGTTTTTAAAAAATACCGAGAGACAAAGACTCTGTTTACTTAATTCATTTTACATTAGCTTATTTTCAAATTTTTAACTAATGTTTTTTAATCAAAGACGAAAACAGCCATTGTATCTCTTAAGAGCAGCTGATTACGCCTTAGAAATCTCCAATCAAAGGAACTTGAATGAAAACCCGATTACAGGGAGAACGCCGCTGTTTTTTTTTAAATTATAATTCAATCCTTTTAAAGCCGATGAAATTAGGGTGCTTTTAGGATCTGGGGTGTCTGAACGGGAGTTGGCGAGCGTGGCTCGTAGGGGGCAGAGCCCCCTAGTTTTTTAAACAATTCCTTTCCTCGAAATTCGACGGTTTTATCTCGTTATTAATTAAAACATTAGCTCCATTGTTGTAAATTATGCATCGGGATCGCTATGGCGTTGTCAACATTTGTGGCTTAAAATGTAGATTGACTTTCAGAAATTTTACTTCCTAAGTACGAAACTACCACGTGTTTTTACCCGACTGAAAAGAAGGGTTATGTGTTTCACGCGTATCTGTGTATGTGGATTTCTTTATACCCTCGAAACATCCCAACGGCTGCATGGATTTTAATGAATAAGGTCTCTATCGATTCGTCTTAACGGCCCGATGGTTATAGGCTAGGTTTTGTTTTTATAAATTCAAAATGGCAGCCGCAAAATACAAAATGGCGGCAGAGATGAAAAAAAATTTACGCCCCCTGTTGAGTGGCATAAGTAATATAAACAAGTAATATAAAAAAATATTTTAAGTCAATTCCTACTTAGGTCAATAAGAGATTTTTTTTCTCCCATTCTTCTTTCCTCCTGAGTGGCGCTTAAAATTCCTTGATCAAGAAGAGGGCTCCCTCTGTCTTAAAATTTCTTGATCAAGAAGAGGGCTATCTCGATTATTGAAAATTAAATAATTTAATTTAATTAATGAATTAATCAAATTTAAATAACTGAAATGTAAATAAACTACAAATCAATTGCTAAAATGGCGTATACACATTTAATATATATTAAAACCACTAAAATAACTATTCTACGGTTTCAGCGCACCTCCGTGGCCTTCTTCAGGAATCTAAATGAACCAAGATGTCAGCTATGTCAAAACTCCGCTCGACAGAAAATCGTACACGTGGGGGGGGGGGGGGATCAACCAATGAACGGGAAATACAAATTTACTGACGCCATCTGTTGAGATACTATAAATGCTTTGTCACTATCTGTTGAGATATGATGATAATATAAATATTCTGTCGCCATCTGTTGAGATATGATGGTAATATAAATACTCTGTCGCTATCAATGTGTGAAAAACGTTGTTAAACTGCACAATACAAAATCAGACGTTTCTAAGAATATGTAACCAAAGTTTTGGAATATTATATGATATATTGCCATTACATATTTCATCTTTTCTTAACGAAATTTCTATTGATTCTCTAATTAAATTTATATGTGAGTCATTTCCTGGAACAATGATGTTAGCATTCTCAAAATCAATATAGCAATGATAATTATTGAGATAAAATCTCGATAAGGCTGTTAAAACATTAAAATCACTAAAATAACTATTCTACGGTTTTTGCGCACCTCCGTGGCCTTCTTCAGGAATCTAAATGAACCAAGACGTCAGCTATGTCAAAACTCCGCTCGACAGAAAATCGTACACATGGGGGATTAACCAATGAACAGGAAATACAAATTTACTGGCGCCATCTGTTGAGATAATATAAATGCTCTGTCGCCATCTGTTGAGATATGATGATAATATAAATATTCTGTCGCCATCTGTTGAGATATGATGGTAATATAAATACTCTGTCGCTATCAATGTGTGAAAAACGTTGTTAAACTGCACAACACAAAATCAGACGTTTCTAAGAATATGTAACCAAAGTTTTGGAATATTATATGATATATTGTTATTACATACTTCATTTTTTTTCTTAACGAAATTTCTATTGATTCTCTAATTAAATTTTTATGTGAGTGATTTCCTGGAACAATAATGTTAGCATTCTCAAAATCGATATAGCAATGATAATTATTGAGATAAAATCTCGATAAGGCTACTGAAGAAGCCCTTATTCCTCATTAAGGGAAGAAGATTCCTGAAAAAGGCCACGGAGGTGCGCTGAAACCGTAGAATAGTTATTTTAGTGATTTTAATGTTTTAATATATATTAAATGTGTATACGCCATTTTAGCAATTGATTTGTAGTTTATTTACATTTCAATTATTTAAATTTGAATAACCTATGGTGTAATAGTCCAAAATTGCTTATAATTAATTAATATTTGAAAAAACTGGATTAACATCAAATGTCATCCACTACAAGTTAAAAAAATATATTTGAGCATGATTGGATGAATAATAAGTATTTTATTAACGATTGAATATTTGAACAAGATATACATAGCGAGAGTATGAGCTAATAGTAGGAATTGAAAAAAAAATAGTTTCACATCGATGAGAAATAATTAATTAGTTCGTTTTTTACGCAGTCGGGTTTTTTGATTTTTAAAATTTAATTGTCTATTGTTCTTCTTTCTTTTAGTACGAACCTTTCATTCTCCGTAACTTTCCAAATTGATGCAATTCAGTTTTAATTTTAAATTAAGAGAAATGAAACAAAATCGAAAACGGAGATTACGATTTTGGGTATTAGCTGCATGGCAACGAATTACGTATTAGCTGAATAGCTACGAATGCGATAATTCGGTTATAGTCTAGGCAATAGAGGCCGTATAGGGGCTCTACCTAGCAAAATTCATGGTGGTTCTGGAAAAAGGCTTACTATATGTTTTTTGGGTCGCTGAATCCGAATTTTTAACTTCCCACCAAAATTTCCCCCAGCAACCCCCCTAAATTTTGGTAAAATCCCCCCCCCCCCCAAAAAAAGGGTTTTTATTAAAAAAATCAGTTTTTTTTATTTTTTTAGGGAAAAAGTATCTAGAAATTCAGAAAGTAGACAAGATTTGCAACAAATCAGATACATGACATTATGACTTAGAATGAAGGGGAAGGGGGATCTGCCTCGGAATATGCGCTGCGGTGCTGCGTGGACTAAGTTGCGCAATTCCACTTAACCCCTCACACGTTTACATTCGCCCTCCCATCTCCCCTCCGAACTTTCTCTATAAGGTTTACTTTAAGTTTTTTGGGTTGCTGAATCCGAATTTCTAACTTACCCCAAAATCCCCCCCCCCCAAAAAAAATATAGTTGTTTTTAAATTAATTTTTTTATTGTTTTAGGGGAAAACCATGTAGAAATTCAGAAAGTAGACAAAATTTGCAACAAATAGGATAGATGACATTACGACGTAGGATGAATGGGGAGGGAGAGGGCTGCCTCAGAAATACACTGCGGCGCTATGTGCACTAAGTTATGCAAGTCCACGTAATAGGGGATTTTACCTGACAAAATTAATGCTAGAGCTGAATTTCAGCTCACTTTATGTTTTGTGGTCGCTGAATCCGAATTTGTAACTTCCCACCAAAATTTTCCCCGGCAAACCTCCAAAAAATTGGTTTTTGAAAAAATTTGTTTTTTGAGAACAGCGTGCGGGGATGTTCTGAGGCAGCCCCCTCTCTCCCCGTTTATCCTACGTCATAATGTCATGTATCCTACTTGTCGCAAATTTTGTCTACTTTCTGAATTTCTACACAGTTTTCCCCTAAAACGATAAAAAAATTAATTTAAAAACAACTATTTGGGGAGGGGGGCTCGGGGAAGGGGGGATTTTGGGGGTAAGTTAAAAATTCGGATTCAGCGACCCAAAAAACTTAAAGTAAACCTTATAGAGAAAGTTCGGAGGGGAGATGGGAGGGCGAATGTAAACGTGTGAGTGGTTAAGTGGAATTGCGGAACTTAGTCCACGCAGCACTGCGACGCATGTTCCGAGGCAGATCCCCCCTTCCCCTTCATTCTAAGTCATAATGTCATATATCTAATTTGTTGCAAATTTTGTCTACTTTCTGAATTTCTAGATACATTTTCCCTAAAACAATAAAAAAACTGATTTTTTTTATAAAAACCTCTTTTGGGGCATTTTACTAAAATTTGGGGGTGTTGCCGGGGAAATTTTAATGGGAAGTTACAAATGCGGATTCAACGACCCAAAAAACATAAAGTAAGCCAATTTCCAGAACTACCATTAATTTTGCCAGGTAAAATCCCCTATTGCCTGGACTAATTAGCTAACTAACATTCATAAATCAATCCCTGATTATTTTTTTTAATCTTTTGCCTAGATTTAGTGCACATTTTAAAAATGTACATATTTTTATATATGTAACGTTAAATACAGAAGTCGCGAAAATGCCAGGGAAAGAGAGCAATTGAGATTAAATGATTTATTCAGCGTAATTCTATGTGGAAATGTCGCAGCGCCTGATTACCAACGGGGCACATTCCCACCAGAAAAATGAAACAGATAATTTTGCCTCATTCATGGCAGAAATTTTCCAGGAATACGGCGTTTAGTTAAGTAGAACATTTCTTTTAAAATTTATTGGTGTAAGTGTGCCCCGTTGGTAATCAGGCCCTGCCTATGAGTGTGTGTTACATACGTGTTACAATCCTTTCCCCTAATACCATGTTAAATAATTCTGGGCTCTGCCAGACTTGCAAGTCTTTGAAAGGGCTTTGAAGTTTTCTGCCGTAAACTCGATGAATTCACTCCAGTTCCAATTTTTGATTGTTCAAAGATCGGAGCTACATTGAACAAATCGTAATCGCTCAAGTACATCCGGAGGTTATTCCTTATCGTAGACTCTCTTATTTAGTGGTTTCTCTTTAACTTTACGATTTCTGAATTAATCTAAAGAACAACAAATTACGCTGCATAAAAAATATGATAATTTTATCATCAGATTTACAGATGAGCAGGAGAAGATACTTCAGTTATACTCAGAACAGCTTTCGTCTTTGCAAACAAAAGTTAAAATTTCTCCTAGGTCAAATTTTATTATTGGAAAAACAAGAGCTGGAAAAGTACGATAATATAATCAAAGAAATTAGTAAAACAGTCATTGAGCAGTTAGATTTAGAAACTGTCAGGCTTTTGGCACTAACAGTTACTCCTGCATTTAATGTCGAAGGCAAGGCACTTCACTCTGCGCTGAAAGTACCAACGTGTTTTAAATGGTTTGCTGATTTAAAAAGTCAGGCAGCAAGAAATCTACAGCTCAACATGGATCCAGTGTCATTTCTCATTATTGACAAATTTTCAATAATCGGATGTCATCTTATGGCTGACCTTGAACAAAAATGTCGGGAAGGTAAAACAGATAGGTTTCAGTCTTTTAGAGAATAATTTGTTTAAATCCTTGGAAATATTGGGCAGTTACATCCCGTAAAAGTCATGCCTCAATATAAGAGACATTCTATAAAGCACATTTTGGCTCTTCGCGGACAAACAATTGTTAGGAGTTTTGAAAAATGTTACACATTAACAAACTTAATGAGACAAAATGACGATCATCAAAGACAGTTTCGAAAGACTTAATTCGCTTTCCGTGTGTCAAGTTTCAGACGACCACCCATCCCTTATGCAACGACGAAACGACTTCCGGCTGATTTTGAATGATTTCAAGATGCTATGTCTTTTACTCCAAAAGAAGAAAGCTAAAGAACATAACCAAGAAGTACTAATTAAATCAAAGTGGCTGCAGTGATCTATCTTTGATCAGTATAAAGCGAGTTACTGGCTTAGAGTAACTTTCTTGAACTTTTGCTCGACGCTAACGTTCTCGCCTCCTGATCATGAGATCCGTGGTTCGTATCCCATCGGCGCCATTCTCTCTAACGTGGTGACCCGGACGCACGAAAATCGCGACCTTCAACAACAGTCATCTCCTCTGATAACCAACAGATGGCAGCACCAAATAAAATCATCTCCAGCAATGAGCCTGTGAAACGCTCACAGCACATAAGCCTGGTATACTGCGCATCACTCACGAGTGCATATCGCTCGTCAGACGTCAACAAGATGTCTATCTCACTGGGGAAGGAGTGCGTAGCGATCTCTCTTTGATCAGTATAAAGCGAGTTACTGGCTTAGAGTAACTGGCTTGGCCTTTTGCTCGACGCTAACGTTCTCGCCTCCTGATCATGAAATCCGTGGTTCGTATCCCATCGGCGCGCTAAATGGCCAATGACAATAATATTAGCAGACCACAATAATTAAATAGCAAGATGCAGTGAAGATGATCACGCGTCTGGACATCAGGCTGGAATTTTCTTAGCAGTTAGATGCAGACTTATGTTACATACCGAACGTACATACGATCTGGACGGAGTGAGAATTGGTAAACGGTGCACTTCGTACAGTAAAAGATATTGTCTATGACACAAGATTTCAACCTCCAGGCTTGACACAGGCTGTAATAGCTCGTTTTGATGATTATCATGGGCCATTTCTAAAAGAAAAAATTTTCCTTATCAAAACTATTTGTAAATATTGGGGAAAAGAAAAGGCCTCATGCTTACGAACTCATTTACCTTTACCAGTTGCATACCCGCCACCATACACAAATCCCAGAGTTAAATTTTGTCAAAAACTACTGTGTACATTGGTGTGAAGGATTTCCCAGATAGCATGAACATTAGCAGCAAGTTTGATTTTTTTTTTACATTATCTTGCCGGGACAAATTTGAATTGAAAAATTCGCAGCAAATTTTCCACAAGGTATACCATCCCCTACTTGCATGAGTAGTTTGTTGTAAAAATTGATCGCAAGACTGTCTTTAATTTACGAAAGTGACGAAAGCAAAAAATCCCTCTGTTGAGAGAATACATAATTAGCACATATGCAGAAATTTCCGCTTTTTCTAAACGCTGTACTTTTCAAATACCAAAAAATGCTGCTATTGAACAGTACAAATATCACCTTAACTTGTTTATGGGGTTGTATGTATGTTCGTATCAATAGACCTGATCAGGTCTATGGTCTCCTCCGAAGGGGTTAAATTTACAGTGTAAAAATTGTAAACAGACAGTGGGGCGTGGAAAGATTACTACTCTGCAGTATTTTTGATTACTTGTTTGCCGTTAATTTGCAATAAATTTGATACAGCATGAATTTAACTTGCACGATAAGTTAGCTGCAAGTTCAAAGTGTGGTGACTTTGGCGTTTGCGTTATCTTGCTGCTGTCTTATTATGAACTTTCAGTCTTGTCATGCTGAGCTTAATGCGACTTTGCAGGTTTTCAAAGCAAGATGGCTGCAAATTTTCTAAAAATTAAAAATGCTATCTGGGTTTTCACATAAAGTAACTTATGTCACTTTTAGTATAGTTTGTCGTTTAGATTCTCATTGAAGCGCTTTTCGCTAAGGATAGGCTTGACCAAATTAGAAGGATAGGAGCACTTGATGACAGATTAGCATTTGAGCATTACCTGAGGCAACTGACGACTGAATTAAACACTTTAAAATGAAGATTCGACGGCTGTTATTTCAAACCTACTTTTATACTAATAAACAGTAATCATGAAAACAAAACTTTATTTTTATTTTAAAATGTTATGTTTTAAATTTATGCGATTTCATGGTCCGACATTTGGCCTGACGGATGCTAGTTTTTTTCTTCTAAGTATACAACTCTGTTATCAGTGTTGCCACATCCAGCAGTTTCTTAATCAGAAATTCTAAATGCTCCCTACGCAGTTTCAATAGTTATTTTAACTTAATTCAGAGAAAGATATTTCTTAAATTAAAAAAAAAAAATTAATACTATTAACATGTTTCTGGTGTGAATTTGAAGTTTTTGAATAAAAAAATTGCTAGAATTGGCAACACTGTCTATTATATCTTGTCATAGCTGCCAACTCTTACGCTTTTTCGTATCACAAAAATTTAATAGAAATTTTTGCCTTATTTAATCGACAGATTACGGGGATTAAAACAAGTAAAATTTATTGTTAAGTTTTTGTGGTACAAAAAAGCGTAAGTGTTGGCAGCTATTCCTTTTTTACAGCATATTGAAAAACATTAATCACGTTAAACGTTATACAGAAAATCAACATGGAATCCATTTTCGGTAACATGTTAATAAAACTCAATTTATAACAAAGTTAATTTTAAAAGTTTCAAGTTTTATTCTTTAAAACATATACATTTTTTTTTCTTTATTTAGTTTCAAAGTAAAATGAAAAATGGAACAATTTGAGAAACATTTCCAATCTGCCAAACTGTTTACTTCGAAAATCACTCAAGACTAATTAGTTAGTTTAGAAGAAAACATTGAGAGTTATCGAAACAAATTATGAAAGCTATGCAATCCAAAAATATTATTTTTGTAAATCTTCGGCATAAAAAAGCGCACGTTTTCCTTAATTAAAATTTTGTTGCAGATAACCATTAAAAGTTCTTCAGAAAATAATTAATTTAAGGAAAATCTATAAACAGTCGAGCATAAAATACAAAATACATTAAAAATCTGTCATGGAAGTACGGTTTCGATAAATTAGATTTTGCTATCAAAAATTTCTTTGCCTTGCTTATAATTAATTGAGCATGTTCAATGCTTTTTTCTACATTTTATTTTACTATTCGTTTAAAGATATCTAGTATATTAATAATGCAGATTTTTTTTTTAGACAGCAAAAGTTGGCTTTTTCTTTAAATACATTTTTATACTTAAATAACATAAAATTAAAAATATGCAATTTACGAAAATGGATGATTAAAATTTTGAGTTCTTCTGAAATTTATTCTATGTAAAAACGTATCGATTGTGCTCAGTTTATCCAATTAAATGTTCATTAAGATATCTGAAAACAAGATGCCGAACTGTGAACCAAATACCAGGTGTTCGAAAAGTCTGGAAACAGTCGAATAACTCAAGAAATACACATTGGTCTGAAAAGGGGGGAAATAGGTGTTTAATATTTTTTTTAAATCTGTTTAGTGATAACAAAGTTGACCCCTCCATCCCCACCCACCAGGGAGGTGAGAGGGATGCAACTTTGAATTCTTAAATGAGAACCTCCTTTTTTACTGCAGAATTGGATTCTATATAAATAACATAAAATTAAAGATATGCAATTTACGCAAATGGATGATTAAAATTTTGAGTTCCTCTGAAATGTATTCTATGTAGAAATATATTGATTGTGCTCAGTTTATCCAATTATATGTTCATTAAGATGTCTGAAAACAAGGTGCCGAACTATGAACCAAATACCAGGCGCTCGAAAAGTCTGGAAACGGTCGTATAACTCAAGAAATACACATCGCACTGGAAAACGGAAAAATACGTGTTTAATATTTTTTTTATCTATTCAGTGATAACAAAGTTGAGAACAGATGTCATAAGTTCCCTCCCCCCCCCGGCCGCCATCTTGGAATTCTTCTTGGCGTGAAAACCCCTTCTCCGCCAAGTAGTAAATGTCGCCAAGCACCGGTTTATACGCATGTTTGGCTTAACGAAAATAAAATGTAAATAATAAACAAAATTCGCTAAACTGGCAATCAGTAATCCTTGTAGGAGCGCTTCGTGCACATTAAAAAAACACCGCCGAATTCAGCATTTCTCGCGGTATAGCATTCTCAAAATTCAGCAGTTCTCGTTTTGTAGCAATCTCAAAACGTAAAAAACTCTTAAAGCAGCAAAATATACATAAAAAACGAAACTCCCTAAAGTGGCAATCAGCAATAGTTGTATGAGCGCTTCGCGCACATTTATTGAAAAAAAAACATCGCCGAATTCAGCATTTTTCGCGGTATAGCATTCTCAAAATTCAGCAGTTCTCGTTTTGTAGCAATCTCAAAATGTAAAAAACTGTTCAAGCAACAAAATATACATAAAATTATCAACATACCTTAACAGACATCTGCTTTCTTGAAACCTCCAGCACAAAATATCTCTCATAACACCGCCGTCATTTTCTAAAATAGGCTTAATACGCATTGACACGCTATAAACAAACCTCCCTTTCTTGTCAAAATTTCCTCATATTTCTTAATTGCTTCAGCAAGAGCGTTTAAACGGACTACAGAAACTATAGTCAATGAAATACATCCAATAAATTTAACATAAAAATAAAAAGACAACGATAGAACACGATAGAACACGATACACGATATCAAAATACATCCACAAAATTCTAAGCTTCTCAGGGGTTGCCAGAATACGACACGTCACAACACACACGTCACACGGGGTTTCCATATCGAGTTTGTCATATCCGTAAACACCGCCAACACGCCAACAAAAAATCGCCAAACAACATTTCACCATTCAAAACAACAACGGCTGAGGGAAGATACGGCATCTATGCCCAAAGTTGTCCCTCCCATCCCCAACCCCTAGGGACGTGAGAGGGGTGCAACTTTGAAATCTTAAATGAGAACCCCCATTTTTTATTGCGGAATCGGATTCTACATAAATAACATGAAATTAAAAATATGCAATTTACGAAAATGGATGATTAAAATTTTGAGTTCTTCTGAAATTTTTTGTATGTAAAAACATATAGATTGTGCTCAGTTTATCCAGTTATATGTTCATTAAGATGTCTGAAAACAAAGTGCTGAACTATGAACCAAATACCAGGTGTTCGAAAAATCTGGGAACGGTCGAATTACTCGGTAAATACGCATTGGCAAATTCACTGAAAAACGGAAAAATACGTGTTCAATATTTTTTTTTATCTATTTAGTGATAACAAAATTGAACCCTCCACTCCCAACCACTGGGGAGGTGAGAGGAGTGAAACTTGGAAATCTTAAATGAGAATTCTCATTTTTTATTAAAAATTCGGATTGTACGGGAAAAATACGTAACTTTTGTATTTAACATCATCGGAGATGGATCTACGTTGATAGCGATGTAATATGGCAAAATGCGGCGTTAAACAGCAACCGAATCGTGAGAGACAATGAGGCTCACGTTAATGAAACACCCCGAAGGGAACAGGGAGCAACTACGACGCATTCATGTGGAATTTAAGTAATAGCCCACTTCCTAACCACGATGTAGGGAGGGAAGCAGCATTTTCCCATGAAACTATCAATAAAGAGGAATTGACATATCCTCAAAATGAACCCTCAACTGTAAACGTTTTTGCAGTGGCTTATTACAGACGAAGAAAACTTCCACCAGTAAATTTGAACACAAATGTCTTCCTTATTTAAATGCCTTGCTCATGCAAGATTTCAGTACAGCGTCTAGAATACCTAGAGTGGAAATATGCTATCCAAACAGTGCTGAAAAATTTTATCCCTTAAATGTGCGACGATACTGCTAAAATGCCAAGTGTCGATCGCAGCGACATCTGTGGGATTTTCGTATTACTTGTATTACATTGTATAGACTAGCAATACCTTGCAGTTGTAGAAAATATCCTGCAGATGTCGCTGCAATCTGTATATTGCAGCAGCATCAGCATTCTTGCATATTTAAGAGACACAATATTTTAGTGTTTTTCTAAGTATTACAGAGATAGTCGATTTCCTGTATTCTAGGCGATATAATTTCAGTCATAATTATAGCCAAAAACAGGTATTTATTTTTACTGGTGCTAGTTTACTTCGGTGGTAGTCGGGCCCTATGTTTCCGCCATTTTGTAACAACTTAACCCCTTGAGGGGCACCGGTATATATTATATACCACCTACGATTAATGAAGTTTTACACCAGAAAAATTTTATTAAATTTTACTTTTCTAACTTTGGTGAAAAAAAAGCCGCAAAATTGCTTTTACTTATTTTGAAATAGAATTTTTCAAAGATTCCGGTGGGAATTCAACATTTCACAAACGTAATTGCTTGCACCTCAAGGGGTTAAACTACTTTCCTGTAGTGATAGTAAAACAGATTTATCCGGCCAACTTCTTTCTACCAGTAACAACGAAAAGAAATTTTTACTACATTTTCGAGAGAATTTTGCATGAATGTGGGAATGAATTCAGTCAGGAGACGGCAAAAGGATATTAATAATATTCACACTCTTAGATATTTAATTAAAAAAAGCTTCTGGACTATTACTAAAAATACAAATATTCATCTTGGCTATATGAGATATACAGGGACACGACATTTAAACATTACTTGATAAAGATTCAATCACGGGTCTACTGAGATCCCGTTAAATAAAATAAAAGCGGGCAACGCCCTATCAAATGATCATCCAGGAAAGAGCACCTCTCTCTCTCCAACGCAGAAGCGCATCTGTTCAAATTCCAGTGCCCAGCCTTTCGTTTTCGCTGAGCTCACCAACTTCTCATGCGAACTGGACTTTGAGTTTTCCCAACATCTGGTCTGGGGTATTGTTTCGCCTCTACAACTCGTCCGTCCTGACCATCCTGTGTCCACACAGGTCACCCACCATATAGGCTGGACTGGTACCGTCCGACTTTCATAGATCCTGAAAAATACTGGAAAAACACACAAAAAACAAACAACATGACAAATAACTGCAATATCAAACTACGTATACAGACGAACACAGTCTTTCCATCAAGAAAAAAAAAAAAAAAAAAAAAAAAACACCGTTTCAGTTCTTTTTGCTAAATATAGTCCAAAAAAACAATGTGCAGGTGAGTCCATCACGTGGATACAGTCCTGTGAACAGTTTCTAAACGGAGAGTTTTTTTTGTTCTTGTATAAAATAGTCATAAAAAATGTTCGGATGACAGCACAGTCACGCTTGATAAACACAGTAAAAAAAAGATGAGACGATGCAAAAAAACAAACAAAAATATCAACTTGAACTAGCACTATATTTTTTCTCTTTAGGTTGAAGAAACCCATGGCTTCATGTGACCAGCTGCAGTAGAGGTCACTCTTGGACCCTCTTGAAATCACACTTTTTCGACATCGTATCGATCATTGTGCTTAACTTTGATCACTTTGTATGGACCAAGGAATTTCGGTCGTACCTTCATACCGACCACGAATTGGGTTCGTTGGATTGCAACTAAATCACCAATTCTATAACATTTCGCTTTTTTGCGTTTACGGGCGAAAGTCTTGCGATTTTCCTCCTGAATTTTTAATATATGTTGTTTCGCGATATTTTTGCTATTCTGTCTTTCCTCGACAAATGCGTTTTCATGTACCTCATCAAGAATTTGTTTTATTCTTAAATCTTCCCTATTTCTAATTTTTACTCCCGTTAAAAGCTCAAAGGGTGTGTATTGAGTACTTCGGGAAATCGTACTATTCATTATTACATATTTATGCCACTTCGACGGATCGTCGATACTTAATTTAGCAAGGATTGATATCAGAGTTTCCTGTTGTCGTTCTACCTGTCCGTTTCCTCTGGGTATTCCCGTTGTAATTAGAACATGCTCAATATTTTCATCTTCGAGATACTTTTTAAACTCACTATAAGTGAAGGCGGCACCTCGGTCGCTGATTATTCGCTCTGGGTTCCCGAATGTAACTTGTTGAATTTTTAACTTAGAGATTACTTCCTTTGCAGATGTCGTCTTAACTGGATAAAACCACACAAATTTTGTAAAAGCATCCACTACAGAGAATATAAAATTGTAGTTCTTGTTGGTCGAGGGCATTGGGCCTAAGTGGTCGACGTGATAAGTTTGGAGAGGGGAATCGTGTTTAGGAATGGGATTTAGCAATCCTTCACCTTTCCCTCGCTTCCGGTTGTATAGGATGCATTCTACACAATTTCCTATAACACTTTCAATTTGTTTTCGAAGATTAGGGATATAATAATCCTGCTTTATTATCGCTTCGGTCTTGGCTACAGCGTAATGTCCTTTATTATGAATTTCGCGAATAATTTCTTTCTGCATAATTTTCGGTACCATAATTAATTCTCTACCATCCTCATATTTATACACAATATTTTTCCTAACAAAATAATCTTTACTTTCATTTTTCTCAACTAGTGTTTTGATAGTTTTAATGTAATCGTCTTCGTTCTGTGCTTTGGTTAATTTTGTTGTAATTTCAACATGCGAACGTGTTGTGACTAATACGGTGTTACGACTCAACGCATCAACGTGTTTCATTTGACTTCCGGGCCTGTGGAGAATTTGATTTTTCGAATTCTTGTAAGAATAATGCCCACCTTGCTATTTTTGGCGTAAGATCTTTCTTCTCTAATGTTTTTTGAAAGGCGGAACAGTCAGTTACTATTTTCAATTTATTCCCTAACAGGTATGCCCGGAATTTCTTTAATGCTTCAATAACAGCAAGCGCTTCAAGCTCGTAACTGCTATATTTGGCTTGGGCGGGTGTTGTTTTCTTACTCATGAAATGAACGGGGTGTAAGTTTCCATAATCGCCTTTTTGTAACAATACTGCTCCAAAACCTAAGCTGCTAGCATCCGTGTGTAATTCTGTCTCTGCCCCTTGTCTAAATATGTGTAACACCGGTTTATCAGACAATTTATTTTTCAATGTTTGGAAAGCTTCTTTTTGACTCGCTCCAAAATTAAATTCCTTCTCCGTTTTCAGGAGATCACTTAAGAGTTTAGCGATTCTAGCATAATTCGCTATATATTTTCTAAAATATTCAGTTAACCCTAGGAAACTCTGGAGTTGTTTCTTATTTTGTGGCTCAGGGAATTTCTTAACAGCTAATGTTTGTGTTTCTGAAGGGCAAATTGTTCCGTTTTCCACTATGTATTCTAAAAATTCGATCCTTCTTTTCAAAAACTGGCATTTAGAAAAATTGAATTCAAGACCATACTCTGATGCTACCTGAAACACACGTTTCAGTTTAGAAAGCGCCTCTTCTTCAGTCTGCGCAGGGACGATTATATCGTCTAAGTACACGGAAATCGTTTTATCTCTTATTAACTCTCTGAGGCATGCATATATGTAGCGTTGGAAAAACTGAGGAGCTGAGATTAAGCCGAAAGGCATTACATTATACTCGAACTGGGAATTATTTGTAACAAACGAAGTAAATTGTTTACTGTCCTCATCGACTTCTACGTAGAAAAAACCGTTCTTTAAGTCTAATGTGCTAAAAACTTTATTTTGCCCGATATCGTCTAAAATATCATCTATTACCGGAAGGGGGTAATTATCCCTAATTATCTTTCGGTTAAGCTTTCTGTAATCAACGCATAACCTGTAATTGCCATTTTTCTTTTTGGCTAAAACAATAGGCGCGGCGTAACTCGAACAACTTTCTCGTATAATGCCTTTATCAAGCCATCCCTGGATTTGTTTATCAACAAACGCTTCTTCTGCAAATGCTAATCGCCTGGGTCTGTGCGTAATCGGTATTTCATCGCTCAATATTATTTTAACTTTCAAGTTAGCACTTTTTATTTTCTCAGGCTTGTAATTCTCAGCTAAGTTAATTAATTCTTTTTTTAAACCGTAGCCAGTTATGTGAGTAAGATCAGTTTCGTTTATATTAACCGAATTTACCATTTCTGCTAAGTAAACAGATTCATACTTAGGAGTGTCAGTTAAACATTCTTCAATCATGGGAGTGTCGATGGAATTTGGGATGGTCATGGGAATGTTTACAACATCCAACTGCAAGACTGATTTGGCCATGGGAATGTTTACAACATCTGGAGGAGTGTCTAACTTCGGAATTTTTAAGGAAACCGCAGTTATCATATTAACAATATGATTTTTTTCCTTATTTCGCTTACTCATAACTTTAAGGCCATTACCAGATATTTCAAAATTTAATTTACTTAAACAATTATTTCCGAGGATCATTTCGTATTGTAAATCATTTAAAATGTAAATATCACAATTTATACTAACATTATCAATTGAAATGTCGGTATTTAAAAAACCCTTCGGACTCACTCCTTTTCCGCTAATTCCTGTCGGTTTTACATAATTTTCATTTAATTTAAGGCATCCTTAACTCTTATAGATGTTATCATTAACCATTGTTACATCAGATCGAGAATCTACCACACAGCTGACCTTTTTCCCCATAATTTCAATAATTTTGAGGATTTTATCCGATGGGCAGGAATTGTTATTTGTAGTGTTCACTGATTTATTATAATTGAAGTTACTTTGCTCAGCCCTGTGCTCGGTTTCTTTGCATCTAAAATAAGTTGGCCCTTCTTTTCTTCGGGGACATTGATTTGATTTATGGGAGGCGTATTCATTACAATAAAAGCATCTAATTTTGAAAGGGTTAACGTTATTCCTCGTGTTAAGATAATTTTTTTCATATTTGCTACTCTGCGGAATGTTATTTCTGTTAAAACTTTTGTTTTCAACATTTTGAGTAAAACGCTTTTTAACATCGTTATTCGGACTTCTCGGTTCGGAGTTCTTCCTGATAACATTGCGAGCCGCTTCATAATCATCAAGATTACTTATAAAATCTGAGACCTTAGTAAACTTAGGCAAGTCATCAATGAAATGCTCCCTTATTTCAGATGGTAATCTTTTCCTTATTTGGTCAATAACCAAAATGTTTTTTAAATCGTCAAAGAACGAAATGTGAAGACCTGTCAGCCATTGTTCCAAAAAATTAGTAATTTCAAATGAAAAATCTCGCCACGAGGCCGAATTTTCCTTTCTATGGGAAAAGAATTTCTGTCGAAATTGTTCTGCACTCAGTTTGAATCCTTTCAGTAATAACTGTTTAACGTAATCGTAATCATTGGAGAGTTCCTCCTTTTCGCGACCTATTATATTAACTATTTCCAATGGTAACAGACCTAGCAAATAAGTAACCCAATTTTCTTTTTCTACACCCAGACGTTTGATTTAGCGTTCAGACAGTGTAAGGTAAATACTAATTTCCTCGTGATATTCATACTTTGTAATTAATTTCAAAACATCGGGTTTTTAATCCCGTTACTTAATGTCGGTTCTGCTTTAGTTTTCGCAGCGATTTCTAATTCAAGTTTTTTTAACTCAAATTCGCGTTTACTCTCTTCCTCTAATTGTATTTTTTGTCAGATTCCTCCCTTTCAGCAACAATTCCGGCTAGAAGATTTTTATAACATCTTCATTATAATCACTCGATTTAATGATAATTTCTGAGAGTTGGGGCTTAGTAGAGCTTTCGGGTGCTTCTAACCCTAGTTCCCGTACTACCGCTAGCAGATCAATTTTTTTGGCACGTACTAAATGCGCCATTATCTTTATTTCAATCTAATATCAATTATTTCTTACAACATAAACATATAAAATAAAACTTCACTTACTTTTACGGGAAAAATCCTTTCTTCAAAATATAAAACACAATGATAAAAAAAATGGCTCGTGCGATCTTGTACCACCACCGGTACATTCGCTGCATGTAAAATTAATATATTTTTATTTTATTTTTTTGCACACGAGTAAGGAAAAAAAACGAATCAAGGCTAACGGGAAAAAAAGCACAGTGAGCCAGAAAACAGCAAAACAGCCCACAAAAAATAAATCACTAGGCTGAAAAAATGATTCGATCAGACTAAAAACAAAAAAAAACAACCCACAAGAAATAAATCACTAGGCTGGAAAAATGATTCGATCACACTAAAAACAAAAAAACAGCCCGCAAAAAATAAATCACTAGGCTGAAAAAATAAATCACACACGCGAAGAAACCAAGACTCACACAAAAAAACACAGTGAGCCGTTCACACGCGATCCTTCGGCCCGTAAAATCAAAAAAACTACGGGCATTCCTTGCACACACTGTTTCACAAATTGCGAGAGCTTTTTTCCCTCCAATGAAAATGAAAAAGTTCTTGTTCTTTCCAAGGTCGCAGCAGTATTCCGTTCTTTGCAGCTCAAAAAACAATCAGTCCAGGCAATAGATTTCAAGTCCATTTAGTCCTGTAATTCAAATCCAGTTCAAATCCAGGCACTAGATTTCATAATGTGTAACGGTCTAGCTCGGATTCCGGCAGGGCCCCCAAAAATTGTGGGAATGAGTTCAGTCAGGAGACGGCAAAAGGAAACTAATAATATTAACATTCTTAGATATTTAATTTAAAAAAACTTCTGGACTATTACTAAAAATACAAATATTCATCTTGGCTATATGATATATACAGGGACACGACATTTAAACATTAATTGATAAAGATTCAATCACGGGTCTACTGAGATCCCGTTAAATAAAATAAAAGCGGGCAACGCCCTATCAAATGATCATCCAGGAAAGAGCACCTCTCTCTCTCCAACGCAGAAGCGCATCTGTTCAAATTCCAGTGCCCAGCCTTTCGTTTACGCTGAGCTCACCAACTTCTCATGCGAACTGGACTTTGAGTTTTCCCAACATCTGGTCTGGGGTATTGTTTCGCCTCTACATGAATAAGCTGCTAAAATAAGGCGGAATTTTCTATTCAAAATTTACTGGTTGAAGTTTGCTCCGGCGATAATCAGAAATTGTTCATCCGATGTAAAAATTAACCGCCATCTTCTGAGGACCTCCTCAGTTAGTTCACTCGCAACCTGTTGACTCACGCTGTATGTCCCCTCCTCTTTATTCATAATTCCATTCTTTTTAGGTGCGTTCGTAATTACATAAACACATAGCACCTATAGTCGTCGTTCAGTCCGTCCGTCTGTCTGTCCGCATATAACAGAGCAAAAGCTACCCAACCGAATGGTCTGAAATTTTAAATATATGATTGTTGCAAAATTTTGTTGAGCCATTTTAAATTTTATGAAAATCGGATGTATAGTTTAATTACAGGGATAGTCAAAAGTTTTTCTTTACATTACGGCCAATGGGAAAAATTATTGCAAGTGTATTTTAATGATGTTACAGCCTTTTGAATGGTCTGAAATTTTAAATATTTAATTGTTGCAAAATTCTGTCGAGCCATTTCCTATTTTATGAAAATCGGATGTATAGTTTAATTACAGGGACAGTCAAAAGTTTTCCATTACATTATGGGGAATGGAAAAAAAAATCGCAAGTGCATTTTAATGATGTTACAGACTGTGCACTTATGAAATGCAAAAAAATATACATTCAGTACAATATGGGGTGCAAAAAATAATTATAAAACTAGCTATAGTACGAACGTACCTCATTTGCCACGTTTCACGAGCAATTTTCAACTTGTTTCTGTTTTGTTTCAAACTTTTCAAATTTTAAAATCAGAATTTGCAGGAAAATAGGACGTTCTACTCACAAAACGAATCTGGTCGCATTTTTCTCGATTACAGCCCATCTGCGATGATCTGTATAAAGCATTAAATACAAAAATAACGTATTTTTTCTCGTAGAACCTGAATCTGCAATAAAAAATAGTCGTCCTTATTTAAGATTTCAAAGTTTGACGTCTCCTTAACCCAGGGGATCGAGTTGGGGTGTCAACTTCAGAATCACTGAATAGCTTTTTTATTATTATTATTTAACCCTTAACGGCGCGGTGTCCTTAAAAAAGAACACCTAATTTTAATTCCAAAACTGACAAACGGCACCAAGAATATTTAACTAAAATTTCCCTATTATAATATACAGGAAAATATGAAAGTTCATATTTTCTAATAAATTCGTTTATAAATTGCGGTGTCAGTCCATTATTTCATCAGTTTATAAACAGAATTACTCCGCGCCGGTAAGGGTTAACACGTATATTTTATTTTTTCAATCAGTGTATTTCTCGAGTTATTCGACCGTTTCCAGACTTTTCGCACACCCTGTATAAATGTCCTGCTGAGACGGACGGCCGTCGGTGCATGTGGATCAATAGGCAGAGCGTTGGCCATTTAATCCAAATCTTCTATCTTCGATTCCCTGGCTGGACACTTTTTAACTTAGTTCGGAAAATATCATTTCGTGTGATATTTTTATCAATCAGTAGGATTGCTTTAAAAGTAATAAAGTGTGTCTACATATTCATCGTTTAATAGTGTTGCATTACCGGCAATATATTCTGTCGAGCTTTTTCAGACCAGATTTTATTACCCATGTTTGTCTGAGTGATTTGTGTCGGCCGGTTGTCAGTACAGGAAGCTCAATAAACAAAGAATCGGCAATTTAGGTCAAAGGTCTTTGGTTCGATTCCTGGGCTGGACGCTTTTCTCACTGTGTTGGGGGAATGTCAATTCGTACTTGTTTAAATTATCTGGTTTCTGCAAACTAATTTTTTTAGTGTAAAGCTAATGATTTTTTAATATTTGAAAATGCATACTTGCAAACTTTCGACTTAACTTCTGTAAAATATGAGTTAATTTAAACCAGGTTAAACATGTTTCGAACCATAATTTTTTTAAAGAAATTATAACAAACAAGTTCCGCGTAAATACAGGAAATTAAATAGCTAATGATACATTGATTTAAATTAACTCAAATTGTACGGGAGTTATGTTGGACTTTGGCAAGTATGAAAATGCGAAAACATATTTTATAGTTTTCCAAAAGTCTTGGGTTCGACTCCCATCCTGGACCAAAACTGCATACATATTAAGCGTCCTATCTTAAATGGGAGATGTAACATTAAAGCGGAGTTCACATCAATCAAGGTCACGCGCCACGTAGCGGATGGGGTTGAACAATAGGAAGATGCCTAACTGATTTCTTACTTACACCACTAAAACTGTAAAGTTTTTTTCAACTTGATTAATAGCTGAAAAGTCAAGTCTATGACTAGATAAGGCGAAGAAAATTCCGTGGTGTCAAGTGCATCTGGACTCCCTCCCCCCCCCCCACTTTCTCGCTACGCCATTATTTTCCAATAAATCTTGTAAACAAGATCCATATTCCATGGGTGACTAAAAATTTAGAAGATATGCGCAGATGGTAGATATTCTCTCATATATGACGTCACACTAAAAGCCCGTGTATGTGGATTATCAACCCCGTACACAAGATGGCGCAGCTGTGTTAATTTACGGCCGATTTCAACATTAAGTTTGCACGCTTAATATGTATGCAGATTTGGTCTGGACATTTTTAGGGTTTCGTTCATCTCACGAAACCCTATTCGTCTCGCTCCTCTGTCTGCCTGTCCGTCACAGAGCCCGTTCTCAGAAACTATACATGTTAGAGACTTGAAATTTTGAGTACTTATAGCTGAACACCTCACATCAAACAACAAATCATAAAATTTTGAAAAAGTTGGTAATTAACCGAATTACGGGCTAATTAACTTCTAAAATTAACCAATCCAACTTTTTAATTTATCAAAAGCACCTCTCTGACTACAATTGGACCCTTTTTGCGAGGCTAGCTTCGGAGCACTACCATTGGAGGATTCACGAAAGCTGAACCCCGATTTTATCTGGCGAGGCTAGCAAACTGCAGACTTGATTTTTTAACTCAGACATTACGGCGCGCTCGCGGTTTTTATTTTAATACGAAATTTAAACTTTTTAAATATTAAATTTTTGATTAAATTTTTTGCCATCCTGATTTGAAATTCTTCGGTGATTTCATACATACCCAGTTCAAACTCCTAGCTTAATTACCAGTGGAGCTATTAATTATTATTTAATTAATTAGGTTTCATTTCCATGAAATGCGGGTGGCACGTGCTTTTTAAACCACGAAATAATTTAAATTAGGAAATATATCAATTTGCATGAAGTTCAGCGCTATCAGATAAGTATATTCGAGGTGAGAAAAAGCGTTTTTCGCCCGCTATCGCATAATTTTTGTTAGGTTTGTGTCGATGGGAAGGGGGGGGGGGGGGTAATACTTTTGATTAAATATCCCAATTAAATCGAATTACAGATATTATTATGACAAAGACCAGCGTGCTTCGCCCGTTATCGGATAATTTCTATCTTTCTGTGCGTGATAGCTTATTTGTAAGTTGCGATATTAATTTTTATTTAATGAATCTGCATGTGTAGTGGACAATGGGGTGCGTTTTGGATTCTTTATATGCAAACGGGGAGAGGTGCTGGTTTTCTTTTTTAAAAATTAGCTTTTATGACCTTTTTAGATACCGTTTTTGAGGGAGTCCTCAGATATATGCTACTTATTAAATATAAAAATGTCAAATATTTAGTTACCACTATTTCCGAATAGTAATTTTAGCAAGTTTCTTAATTTCTAGCTTAAGACCGCCACCAACTCGAGTAACATATCCACTGATAGGTTTTTTAACACAGTTTCGTTCAGATACACTTTTGTTATGAATAGTGTGCGCTCCCTGGCGGTGGAATGCGGAACTAACAGAATTCTTGGTTAATAACGCCACCATTACGACTCCTGTATCTACGGAAAGGTTGCGTGAAGGAGTTTCCTTCAGATACGCTTTTGGTACGAATAGAGTGCGCTCCCTGGCGGCGGAAGGCGGAACTAACGTAACGCAATTTTGTTAAAATTAGAAAAAATAACAAGTAGATGTGTCTTGAAACTTTAAGATAGTTCATAACACATTGAGATATATGCTACTTATTAAATATAAAAATGTCAAAAGTTTAGTTACCACTATTTCCGAATAGTAATTTGTGCAAATATCTTAAATTCTTGCTTAAGACCGCCACCACCTCGAGTAACATATCTACTGGTAGGTTGTTTAACGGACTTTCCTTTCGACACAGTTTTGTTATGAATAGAGAGCGCTCCCTGGTGGTGGAATGTGGAACTAATAGAATTCTTGGTTAAGACCGCCACCATCCCGACCCATGTATCTACGGAAAGGTTGCGTGAAGGCGTTTCGTTGAGATATGTTTTTGTTAAGAATACAGTGCGCTCCCTGGTGGTGGAATACGGAACTAACATAACGCGATTTTGTTAAAATTAGGCAATCTAACAAGGCGATCTGTTTAACATATCTACTGATAGGTTGTTTAATGGACTTTCCTTCTGATACAGTTTTGTTATGAATAGAGTGCGCTCCCTGGTGGTGGAATGTGGAACTAACAGAATTCTTGGTTAAGACCGCCACCTTCCCGACCCATGTATCTACGGAAAGGTTGCGTGAAGGGGTTTGTTCAGACATGTTTTTGTTAAGAATAGAGTGCGCTCCCTGGTGGTAGAATGTGGAACTAACATAACGCGATTTTGTTAAATTTAGGAAATATAACAAGGCGATCTGCTTGCGACTTTAAGATAGTTCATAACACATTGAGATATATGCTACTTATTAAATATAAGAATGTCAAAAGTTTAGTTACCACTATTTCCTTATAGTAATTTGTGCAAATATCTTAAATTCTTGCTTAAGACCGCCACCACCTCGAGAAACATATCTACTGATAGGTTATTTAACGGACTTTCCTTCCGACACAGTTTTGTTATGAATAGAGTGCGCTCCCTGGTGGTGGAATGTGGAACTAACAGAATTCTTGGTTAAGACCGCCACCTTCCCGACCCATGTATCTACGGAAAGGTTGCGTGAAGGGGTTTCGTTGACACATGTTTTTGTTAAGAATACAGTGCGCTCCCTGGTGGTGGAATGTGGAACTAACATAACGCGATTTTGTTAAAATTAGGAACTCTAACAAGTCGATCTGTTTGAAACTTTAAGATATTTTATAACACATAAGATAAACTGTAAGAAAGAATGACGCACGAAATTCCGGGGAGGGGAAGGGCGCTAGATTTCTATTTAAAAAATTAGCGTTTCTGACCGCTTTAGGTGACTTTTTGAGGGAGTCCTGAGATATATGCTACTTATTTAATATGAAATTGCCTAAAGTTTAGTTATCACTATTTCCTAATAGTAATTTCAGCAAATATCTTAATTTCTTATTAAGACCGCCACCACCTCGAGTAACATATCTAGTTATAGGTTGTTTAACGGAGTTTCCTTCCGATACAGTTTTGTTAAGAACAGAGTGCGCTCCCTGGTGGTGGAATGTGGAACTAACATTTTTTGTTAAAATTAGGAAATATAACAAGGCGATCTGTTTGAAATTTTACGATAGTTTATAACACATTAGAAAAAGTTTATAAAAAATGGCGCGTGAAATTTCGGGAAGGTGGGGAGAGGGGGAGGGGCAAAATATTTCTGTTTCATACCGTTTCAGGTGCGTTTTTTGATGGAGCCCTCAGATACATGCTACTTATACTTATTAAATATAAATATGTCAAAAGTTAAATTACCACTATTTCCGAATAGTAATTTCAACAATTATCTTAAATTCTTGCTGAAGACCGCCACCCCCTCGAGTAACATATCTACTAATGGGTTGTGTAAAGGAGTTTCGTTCAGATACGCTTTTGTAAAGAATACAGTGCGCTCCCTGATGGTGGAATGTGGAATTAACAGACCGCGATTTCATTTAAAGTAGGAAATCTAACAATTCAATCTGTTTTAAACTTTAAGATACTTTATAACACACGACAATAAATTATAAAGAAGAAGGGCGCGTGGCATTTCGAGGAGGTGGGGGGTTGAGGGAGGTGCGCGAACAAAATTAGGAACGATCTGTTTGAACGATCTGGACGATCTGTTTGAAACTTTAATATGGCTTATAAAACATAACATAAATTTTTAAAATCAGGCCGTGTCAAAAATCATGGTGACCATCTGCCCACTCCCCCCCCCCCCCCCCCCCAACGGGGGCACTTTTCTAAATTTGGCAGATACCCGTCATGTGATATATCGTAGCATTTTTTTTTGGGGGGGGGGGCGAACAAAATTAGGAAATATAAAAAGGCGAATTTGTTTGAAACTTTAACATAGTTTAGGATGTGTTTGCCAAAATTTAGAAGGTATTCCATGGCGATAAATGTACTGGACGTTTTGAAAGAAAGTGGAAAGGAATATTAAACGAAACCCTTTGTGCTATGTATGGTCACACTTACCCACTTGTTTTTATTCAATTGGGAAAATGTTAATTCACCTGTACAAAGTTTGTTTTTTTTAAATGTAAATCTATTGATTTTTTAATATTAGGAAATGCGATAACACATTTTATAGTTGGCAATATTTCAGGGTGTTTTTTTAAAGTCAAATGAACATACTTTGATTCAGAAAACTTATTTAATAAAATGTTTCTTGTAATTGCTATTGTAAACATTATTATAATTGTGAATATTTTCAAGTACGTCATGCATTCAGAACAGCTACGAAACAAAATTATCTAAAATTTAAACGATTAAATTTGAATAATATTAATTTTCTAATAAGTTATTTATAAATTGAATTTATAACAAAATTATTTTTAAAGCTTCACTTTTATTTCGTTAAAATATACAGCAATTGTTCCCTCTTTTTTGTTCCTTTTACCATAAAAAGATTACAGAATAATAATAATAAAAAAAAATCTGACGAACATTTCCAGTCTGTCAAACTGTTTACTTCAAAAGTCACTCAAAACGAATAAATTTATTTAAAAGAAAATATTGGCATATACCAAACCAATCTGTGAAAAATATATTATCGAAAAAGTTTTTCGATAAGCAATAATGTCAAAAAAGTGTACTTTTATCGTAATTAAAATGTTGTGAGAGAAAACCGTTAAAGTTTCTTCAGAAAATAATTGATTTATGAAAACTCCATAGATATACGAGTAGAAATGTATTAAAAATATGCCGTAGAAATATGATTTCGATAATGAAGTTATGAATAAAGAACAGGAAACATTTAGTGTACTGTCTACCAGTTGCGAGTGAAATAACTGAGGAGGTTGTCACAAGATGTCGGCTGTTATTTTTTAAATCGGATCAACAGTTTCTGATTACCACCAGGAGAAACTTCCCACCAATAAATTTGAATAGCGAATTTCGTCTTATTTAAGCACGTTATTCATGGAACAATGGAACAATAGAGCTGGTGTATGGATTACCTAGTTGCGTGGCAACTTTACATCCAGGCTAAAAATAGATCGTTTTACAATGCAATGGGAGCCTTAGAAAAAAGAGCGTTTAAACGCGGCTAGTAGCCACGAAAAAGTAGAGAGTAAACTAAAAAGATAGACAATTTTTAAAAGAAAAAATTGTTAGTGTAACTAGTAGGAGAAAAAAAAAAAGTTCCATATGATCCAAAAATGTCCAGGACAGGCAAAAAAGCTACCAAAGGAAGCCCCGTAAAAAAAAAAGACTCAATTCAGAGACCATACATTAGTTTAACACAATTATAACAAATTAAGATACAAAAGTTTATAAAAAATGAAGTATTTACATATTTACAGAAAAAAAAGAAAAAAGAGAGATTAAAGTTTAAAAGAAAATGCACAAAAGATAGGAAAATACAATAATAAAAAACAACATTGAGGAGAGTTCAGACTAACAGGACAAAATGCATAGGGGAACAAGGGGAAAAAAGGACGGCGCCCGCCCAGTCTGGTAACTCGATGAGAAAAGGTTATTCATGGAGATGTTTTCTCACAAATATGGTAAAAATTTACATTTGTTTTTTCTGGTGTCAGTTTTTCCAGATATTATAATCTTTTTCACTGACATTGACAGGAGTTTGTCTTGATTGTCACAATACGGCTGAAACGCAGGACTTTACTACCATCAAATTAAACTTCCACCAGTAAAAATAAATATCTGTTTCTTCCATTATTTATGGCTGAAATTTTGCATTAATAAAGCGTTTAAATAAGCAGAAAATTTCTATTTAAATTTACTGGTGGAAGTCCGCCACCCCCCGCCCCGGTGGTAATCAACCCATGCAAAAGCGGTTACAGTTGAAGATTCGCTATTTTAAAGATAAGTCCGTTCCTCTTTGTTAATAGTCCCATGGTTTCGATAAATTAAATTTTTACAATAAAAACTTTCTTGCCTTGCTTACATTAAATGAGTATGTTTAAGATCTTTTTTCAATTCCTACTATTAGTTCACACTCTCCCTATATTTATTTATATATATATTTATTTATTTATATATTTATATATCTTGTTCAAATTTTCAATCGTTAATAAAATACTCATTATTCATCCTATCAAGTTGAAATAAATTTTTTAAAACTTGTACTGGATGACAATTGATGTTAATATAGTTTTTTCAAATATTAATTAATTAATTAAATTTTAATTAATTAATTTTAGTTTTGCATGGGAAACAAAATGGCGGCCATTGGTTATTAAAGATCCATGAAAGTATTTTCAACAAGGGGTTACCATAAGGGGGACCCTGTCGGTCGCCAAATACCGCCAAGTTTGTCGCCAACTTGGCAATATATCGCCAAATTTGGCGGCTAAAATGAGTCGCCAACTTGGCGATATTTCTAATATTTCGCCAAATTCCCATAGAGTTCCATTGTAAACCTACTTGCTTATAGAAAATCAACAAATTGAGATATTTTAATGCAACAAAAACTAATATTAGCTTAAGAGATTATATTAAATTTTTCTTTGATGACCTAAGTAGGAATTGACTTTAAAAACAAAATTTTTATATTACTTGTTTCTTTTGACTTTGCAATTCGTTTAAAGCTAACTTTAATAATAATGAATATTTCTTGTAAGGCTAACTGAAGTTAGATTTTTATTAAATTAACATTTCACATTTACATGACTTAAAATTAGAAATATACAGTTTTTAGGTGCGTTCGTAATTATATAAATGCGTAGCACCTATAGTCGTCGTCTGGTCCGTCCGTCTGTCCGCATATAACAGCGCAAAAACTACTCAGCCGAATGGTTTGAAATTTAATATATATATAATCGTTGCACAATTTGATTGAGTCTTTTCAAATTTTATGAAAATCGAATCAAAACTTAAAAAGATATTAATAAAAGTTTTTTCATTCTATTAAGGGTGTATCCCAATCCAAACTGCTTATTTTCTGACTAGCCGCCCTTGGCGACCAGTTTGGTCTCCGTTAGATGTGTGCTAAGCATTGTACCATGTTACTTTTATCCAAAATTTAATTTACTTTCTCAATACTTCGCCAAATCACAAGTTTCGAGTAGAGAAATCAAGAACTCTGAATTTTTATGGGTACTACTTGGTTATCACGTCGACCAAAAATATATCGTCAAACTATAAGATTAAATATCAATAATGGTTGATCATAAATGTCATATTCGCTTGTTTTTAAGCAAGTTACACGTGTTTACGTCATCCTGTTACTTTCATTTCGACGTTTTATTTGTATTTTTATTAATGTTATACTAATTTATTTGTTCTTTCGCTATTTAAAATAAAAATTATGTCAATTTGTAAAATTTGGCGAGTGGTTTGGCGATTTATATAATTTGGCGAAATGGGTCGACGGTATAACTAAGTAGTACTTTTTTCTGCTAGCCAGGCGCAAGTGATAAATCATCAAACATTGTCTTTCCAATCGCATTTTTTCATATTTCATTAAATTCATCTAAAATATAATAATTTCACTCATTTTATTTAAAATACATAATTTTAATTTGAAATTCATGACTTTCACTTTTTCTTTCCCTTTTTTAAGAAAAAGAAAAGAAAAATAATAAATAATACCAAAAACCATGACTTTTAATTTCAATATCAAAGCATTGTTTTAATTTACCACGCGAAAAATAAAAAATGTAAAAAATGGTCACCTGGCATATAAAAAGCGAAGCGGTCAGCCCGGAACTATTGATGACAGTCACATGACTTAGGCTATTATTATAGAGATTCATTTTTAAATTCAATTTTGCTCTCAAACGCATCAAACTGGCAAATTGTTTTATTTAGAAACTATATAATGTGCCGTGCTTGTCGATTTTTTGATAGATGCAGAAAATATTGTAAAAAGTGCTGTTAAAGTTGCCGTTTTGAACCGAATTTTCCGAAGCGGGAGGGTTGGGAATGAAATAAATGGTCATACTGAGAAAACAATTGTTTAAAAATCAAATTCCAATTGATTGGGCGAAAAATGAAATCACACGGCATCTTATATACATCTCTTCAAAAATCACCTTAGCAAGTTTCGTGTTTTTACTTTTAAAAATGAGTCTGAAAATGTCTCAGAAAATTTCGCGCTGTTGAGGGTGGAAAAACATTTTTTCAAATACACCCTTAACCCCTTAATTCTCGCTCCCGTCAATATCACGGGCTGAGGTGTCGTTCGTTATTTCTCGCTCCCGTCATATTTCCGGACTGGAGATTTAATTGCTGGAAAAAACTTCTGAAACCAGAAAAATTTAACTGGAATTTCGGTGTGAAGTCTTTGAATACAATCGCTTTGGTTTGGCGCAAGGTTGTTTGGCGTTTGCGCTGACTGTAATGTTTGGCCTTTGTATTGCATGTTTCGAAATATGTAACACTCAAAAAATTATTAACCCTTAATTGCATAGTGATGTAAATTTCCATCACCTTTTTATTTAATTTTTAATACATAAATTAAGTTCTTCAACCACTATATTTATATAGAAATATTGATCTTCTAAAAAGTACAGTGCTGAACAGTGAAGCAGCGGTTAAAGGGGTTGCCTAGTTGAAGTCAACTTTACACCCAGTCTGATTAATTGTGATGTCTTACATAAAGTAGAGCCATTGGGAAAGTAAGAAATGTGTAGTTGTTTGCAACTACTTAAAAAAGGAAAAACTTAAGATATAACTAGCATAGATGCTTTAAAAGTTAAGAGAAAAAAGATTAAGAACTTGGATTTACATGGTGAAATTATATTAAGATATAGGTTTAGCTGCAGTACAGACTGCTGTAATGAAGAGAAAAGTAAGTTAAATAGAAGTTAGCACTAGTTCAAAAATTACTCACACCAAGCAAGGGCAGGGTCGGCGGTTAAGGAAGGCAGCAAGGCTGCCTACATAAACAAAAAGGCACTAATCAGGGCAATATATCTTTTTTTCTATATAATAAAGTATATATAGAGGTTTTTTTTTTGAAAAAAATAGGAAAGAAAAAAATCCCTGCCGGCCCGGCCTACAGGCAGAAGTAGATTTCGAAGTTAAGTATACTAATTTCACCAACAAAAACTAAATCATGATTAGATATAAATCCACTATAACAGTTTTATCTGTCTGCTTTTGACGAGTTTTTAATTTATTTTTATAAAATAGCTGGTTTTATGAGAATCATGTTAAGGCGATATTAAAAAAAAAATTTTCCATACTCAACAACTCGAAATTTTCTGGCACATTTTCAGATTAATTTTTAATTAAAAAAAAATATGAAACATGCTGACGTGATTTTTTAAAAGATTTATAAGCGACCTGTGTTTTTATTTTTCTTTCAATTAATTAAAACTTGATTAATAAACAATTATTTTCTCAGTAGGGCAATATTTTTCGTTTCTAACACAATCGCTTCGGGAAATTCTGTTCAAAATGCCCACTTTGACATCATTTTTTGAAATATATTCTGCCTCTATCAAAAAATCGATCATTACTGTACATTATATAGTTTCTGAATAAGAGAATCTAGCAATTGGATGCGTTTGAGAGCAAAAATGAATTTAAAAATGAGTAAATTGAAAATAGACAGTTTGGATTTGAATGCACCCTTAATAAGATGATTTTTTTTCGTCAACCGCGATGTATTTTTAATTTGGTTTTGCTTTAAGAATTGGCCCTATCAAAAACTTGAGAATATAAAAGTTGTAGATATTATTAAGGAGATGTATAATAAAATTAATTGGATTTGATATATTGAGAACTGACGAAGTTAGGAATTTTTTTCTCAACAAAAACCCTATTTTTTGCGCCCCTTGAGTCCATTTTTAATTTTATCAAAAATCTGTGATACATAAATTTTTGGTCCTATTTTTAGAAGTAATAAAAACTTTAAACTGATTTGATATGTACAAAAATTAAGAAGTTATGGGGTTTTTTCGGTTTTCACAAAACCCCTCCCTATTTCCATCCCCTTTGTCCGCTTTTGCCCATTAACGAACTTGACCGAGATTTTATGTCGCTTGATTTTATGTATCAGTTTGGAAGAGATTTGTGCAGAATTGCGGAAGTTATCGTGTCCAGAAGAAAGTGATAACACAATTGCTTCGGGAAATTCCGTTCAAAATGCCCACTTTGACATAATTTTTTGAAATATATTCTGCCTCTATCAAAAAATCGATCATTGCGGTACATTATATAGTTTCTGAATAAGCGAATATACCAATTAAATGCGTTTGAGAGCAAAAATGAATTTAAAAATGAGTCAGAAAATAAGCAGTTTGGATTTGAGTGCATCCTTAATGCAAGGATTTTTCCAACACAATCCGCTTCCGGAAATTCGGTTCAAAATGCCCACTTTAACAGCATTTTTTTAAGTATATTCTGCCTCTATCAAAAAATCGACCATTACGGTACATTATATAGTTTCTGAGTAAGAAAACGTACCAATTGGAAGCCTTTGAGAGCAAAAATGAATTGTAATATGAGTCAGAAAATACGCAGTTTAGATTTGAATACACCCTTACTTAGATGATTTTTTTCTTCAACCGCTATGTATTTTTAATTTGTTTTTGCTGTAAGAATTGGTCCTATCCAAAACTTGTCTATATAGATGTTGTAGACAATATTAAGAAGATATATGATAAATTCATGGGGATTTTATATCTTTTGAATTGACGGAGTTATGGATTTTTTACTTCTTCAAACCCCCTTTTAGTTTTCGTTTTTATTTTTTTTTTTTGCGGTATGAATTTGTCCTATCAAAAACTTGTGAATATGAAAGTTGTAGATAATATTAAGGAGATTTATAATAAAATTAATTGGAATTGATATCTTGAGAATTGACGAAGTTATGAATTTTTTTCTCCCAAAAACCCTATTTTTTGCGCCCTATTTTTATATTTAAAATATAAAAGCTATACTATTTAGTCGGACCAAAAACTGTGCCAGACGCGTTTCAAGTGGTATTTTATAACTACCGAAAAAAAGTATTTGAGGCACACTGAGATTGAGACAGAATAATATTTATGCTTAGAAAAAAATATTTTGAAAATGACAGACATTTTTTTGGAACTTTCTACTTCCCAGACAAATGGAAGTGTTAAACGCGCGTGCCAGTACAGCTTAGCTTGCGGTGCCGCGCGGAAGATCCATTTGCTGACTTACGCATAGTTGCCAACGTGTACGGATTTTTGCTACCACTAAAATGTAACAAAAATTTCGGCCTTACTTAAATATCAACATTCGCTGCAATTCGGCGATTGAATTAGACAACATTTTCTATTAAGTTTAAGTGGTAGCAAAAATCCGTACAAGTTGGCAGCTATGCTTACGATACAAACAAAGCGTAAACCGCCTTGCAGTACCTCGCGAAAGCTATCTTAAGATGAATTTCAACTCGATGCGTGTGCAATCATAACAAATCTAACTACGATAGGCTCTCGCAAGACCACGTGACTCATAACAAGCGTGCAGTTGTCCGGAAAATCTTAGAGTAGTTAAAAAGTTCTTGTTCGTAGTGAAACATGTGCAGCTTTAAAAGTGCTATTTTGTTTGTATATGGCTAGTTCCACCAAAACATGTCATGTCTGTCACATACTACAATTTTTGGCTACCAGTATTTTAGAACAGAAACTGTGACTTTTTCTATCGCAGATATCTAATCAATTGAATAAAGCGAAGCAAACTTTTCGAAAATAACGGCGGTTAAAAGCATAGCGATTTTCAACTATGTGACAGACATGACAAGTTTGCATGGAATTAGCCATACTAAAATAATTTTCTTTTGATATAACACGCGTTACTTATATATATTAATCATGGAAAGTTAAAAAAAAAAAAAAAAAAAAAAAAAAAAATCCATGACAACAATACTTTTCTCATATTGTCTCCGACACTAACACTATCGAAGTCAAATTGACCGTGCTCAGAATCGGACCTTAATTTTGAGTTTGAAGCAATTTTATGCAGTTTAAATTTTGTACTAACCATCATTAAACGATCATTAAATTTCATTATATGTACATATAAATGTATGTGACAAAATCATAGTTATAAAAGTATATTTATTTAAGTTAAACTTTCTTGAACTAGCTCCGTATAAAGAGTAGACAAAGTTTATTTTATTAACCCCTTAATTCTCGCTCCCGTCATATTCTCGGGCTGTATCTTTTACTCAAATTGATTGATTCCCACCAGTTTTATAAAATAGGCTATATTTTTAACCGTTTTTCCTGTCATTAAATAAGGTGAATATTTCTTTTTCATAAAAGTGGTGGCAATAAGTAATTTGAATTATTCAACAGTAATTTAATTCGAGCGTTAAGGGGTTAAAGAGTATTTTTCATAAAAGTTTCCAAAGTTTTCTAAATATGCACTTATGCAAACCTTCCTAGTTAATAGTTTCTAAAATTATATGATAGTAAAAAAATAATCATTCTCGATGTAATTATGAACTTTTAATAAAATGGGGAAATAGCAAAAGAGAATACGGAGGCCACAGTTTGCGGATAAACGCTGCTAAAATAAATTCTTAGCAATCAATTTTTCTCGCTATTTAAAAAAAAAAAAAAAAAAAAAAGCAATTTAACAAATTACAACGACTATTTGGAAAACGATTTTTCCAAAGACTAAAATTTAAGACATAAAAAATCGCACGGAGTTGATCATACATTACGTACGCCATGAATTATACTTTAATAGTGTTATTACACGTAAAAATTGCAAGCGATAAAAATCACCTGCGACCCCTCAGATTTCCTGAAACTTACGTATTATCCAAGCATTTCATTGGCTGTTCAGGAAAAGGCTTTTCCATCGTCCAAGAAATCTGACGACCAATTTTAAATGAAATTCCATTCTTAAACTTCTAAACATCCCACAATATTACTTTTTACACCTTCGTATAGAGAAAAAAAAATGTACTTTTAAATGCAATTTGTTTGAAAGCTGTATTTCAATTTGTTTCTGAGTTATTATTATTATTATTATTATCTTTTTTTTTTTTTTTTTTTTGCTTTTATTACTTTTTTGTCATAGTGGCAACAGAAGTATCCATCTCTGTTGAAAATAAAGGGTAATACCGATTACTGTATAGACCAGTCAAAAAACGAATAAAATACGGATTCAACTAATAGAAAGCTTCAGATCTGTTTTTGATTTAATACCCTGACGACAGGGATGCAAGCTCTGCGCCACAAATTGCTGATTGTTACCACTAAATGTTTCAGTATTATTCACCTTATTTAATGACAGAATTCCTGAGATTTAATAAGGCGAAGAATATTATCAAATTTTAGTGGTGAAAATCATCCATTTGTGGCGCAGCGCTTGCATCCATGCCTGACGAGGACAATAACCATTTTTCCAAATGGTTAAAAACTAATTCGCTATAAAAAATGATTCTGTCTCGATAATTTAAAATTTTTGTATACCTTAATTCTCTATGTAGTAATGTAATATTTGAATGCGTTAATTGCGGTTTCTGGTCCTCTATATAGGATACAAATAGTTTCGCAGTTTTAAAATGTTATCTTTGAAAACAAAGGTACACGAAGAGGAAAACATTCGGCAAAATTGACCATTTTCCAAAAGTCTAAAAAACCGACTTTTAGACCTTTGTAGAGCAAAAAATTTTGATAGGAGAAATTCAAGAAGGATTCGTCAACTTTCAAAGGACAGAAAACCACTAGAAAAGGCGATTAAATAATTAAAAAAAAAAAAAACACTTTGTGGTATTTTCGCCGTCTCTGCCCCACTGTGTGTCGGAACCGCAAAGACTGACTTCCGCCGCATAGTGGAGTATTTGAGGCAAAATCCTGGTCAAAATTATTTTTCGTGCGTTTTAAAAGTTGCTAAATACCAGTTGATATTATTGAATGACACCAGGATTTCCGAAAAAAATTATTTGAAAACAAGTAAAACCTTTTTTTTTTTTTCCCACGTAATTCAGAAAAGCAAAATTTTATTCCAAAAATTCTGGTAGCATTGCGGTATTTGGAAATTGAAATTAAGTGACCTGCGCAATATCCCACCGCCCATCAAGGGGTTAAATGTGGTTAATTTGGCTATATTTATCCTTTTAAATATTCATATAAACCAATGTATATTATATGTATTATTTGCAATTAGTATTTAGTAATGTCAAGACTCTATAGTATAAAGATGCTGGTTTTTGATTGTCTTTAAAAAATTACCAAAACAACTTATATATAAAAATGGAAACAATATACGGAACATTTTTTTAAATTAACCTTCAAAACTGTAACAAATACAATTATACTTCAAAAATGGTCCGACAAACCCTGACACATCTTTAAAAAGCTTTCAGTATGTCTAAGTTAAAAGGCGTAAAAAGAACCCATTTTTATATAGAATCTATATATATATATATTACGCTAACGTATGTAGCACAGAAATCGCGATTATTTGTTATTGTTTAATGGCAACGCCCGAGAAACGCATCTCATTGGTTATTGTGTAAGAGTCCTTTGGCAGGATTTAGGGCGATCGGGTTTGTTTACGTTTTGCTTCGCTGCAATTATGTAGCTTCAAAATATCATTTGAAATGCCCGTAAAAAATCTCGACGAATGCTTGAAAGTAAAGAAGAAGCATAATTCAAATCGAATCGAAATTGATTCGAAATCCAAATAGAATTGATGGAGAACGCCGTTAAGCGATCGGCAAAATAGGCTTAATAACTGTATCATGCCCGCGTTGCTTCTGAAATCCAAATTACTGATTTAAACTTTCCGGGGCATGCATAACTGTGAGTGAAACGTGCAATTTCTGCAAAGCACTGTATTGGAAATGCAAATTAAACAGCAGCAAGAAGTTTACAAAATGTTGTCATGACGTAAAAAGTAATTTTGTACGGACAGGTAGTTTTGACTGTACGGACCTGCTATACGAATTTCAGGTTCATTTAAGAATATTATTGCGGGCCCCCCAGAAGTAAGATACAATAAAACTTGCTTAGATGGAAACGAAAACGACCAGTGATAAATTCCGTTTTATGCAGGTTATTTAAATTAAACAAAGCATAATAGCATTTTGGGGGGGGGGGGAGGGGGGAAAGCTGGAACTTTTTTCTTTCGTTTATTGCAGGATTCCGTTATAAACAGGCTTTACTCTATTAGAAAATAAATTTGCTGGATGGTACTTTTTTTTTAAATCTATATAGTAATATTTCCTTACAATTTTATTATTTCTTTTTCAGTATTACACTTTATGTTGCATTTGTAATTGCTTTTTCATATAAAGATTTTAAATAAAAATTTAAATTATTAAAAATATAATTACATTTTAATTAAATTCATCAGTTAATTTGGAATAAAAAAGTTTAAAGTATGAGACATATAAAAATTAAAAAACTTAACCTTTGACTTTACACAACTTTGGAACTGAACAAGAGTCGGGCCCTTGTAATTTGCACCATCTCCACCCGCCCCCTTCTGTACGGACCTGCGATAAAAATTTTAGATTCATTTAAGAATATTATTACGGGCCCGGGCAACGCCGAGCGGGTCAGCTAGTTTCTTTTATTATATTAAAAATAAAACTATTGAGTTCAACAATTTACGAAGCCACAAAAATATACGTTTAAACATATTAGAAAATGTGAAGCGTAACAAAAGAACACGTCTTCTCACAAAAAAAATATTTTCAACTGAGCTAAGATCCGTCGGATATGACTCATGCTCCTGCATTAGACATAGTTCTACTCATGAGTTATTCGGCTATTATAAAATATCCTTTTTACAATTTTTGAGTAAATTCTAAATTTTGCCTCAAATAATTTTCTGTGCGTTATTCTCTCTCATTCATTTAACCTTATACTCTACGAGTTTCATTCTCAGGATACATAAATAACGACATTCACTCAAATTTTATACTTAACCCTTTAGTGCGCAGCTTTGCATATATGCAAACAACAGTACTTTGAATTTAATAGATTTTTTTATTTGTATTTACCTAATTCACACCAGAATATCAAAATAGCAATATTTGCTCTAAATAATTGCAGACTTTTTATATTTAAATATAGTGAAATTAACCATTGAAACTTTCTGGTGTAAAGTCAGATTCTCTGGACTACGTAATTTCTAGAATTACGTTACGATTCTATCATGGGTTAAATGTTAAGCTTTATAAAATAAATAGTTATATAAAATAAGATATTTGGAGACATACTTCTTAAAATATTTACTAATTTGCACTATTTTAGCGTAAAACAGCCACACGACAGTAGTTTTTACTTATGTTGCAGATGTGCAATAGAAGAGAAGATTGACGTATTATATGAAAAATGTATCTCTGATTTTTTTCATTATTTTTCCTGTGTAATACACCTTTTAGAGAATCATATATAATTTTTTCGAAACAAAATAAAAAATCGCGCATTTAAGGGTTAAATTTATTCCTAGATTTTTGTCAAACGTATTTCTTTACACAGAGCCAGATGTCAGAAAACAAAAATCGGAACACAAAGTGCAAATATTGAAACTACACGGTTACTGGTGTAGATTTCTGCCACCCCAAACCCCTAAACCTTCCCTGAAAAAAAATTATTCTGACAGTTTTCGAATACTGACACAAATTTGGAATTGACATTAATGATAGTAAAAAACATTTTCTTTAAAATTTTTGTTTATTTATTCTCAAGATATATAGATAAATACATTCAGTCAAAATTTCACACTTTAATTTATTCGAATTTTTGTCAAAGGTATTTCTTTACACAAGATCAAATATCAAAGAACAAAAATCGGAAGGGCAAATGTTGATAACTCACGATCACTAATGTAGAATTTTTTTCTACCACTTCCCCCCCTCACCCTCTCCCCACGATCCCTGAAAGGAAAAACAAAGAAAAATTATTCTGGAAGTTTTCAAATATGAAAAAATTTTGAAAATTACATTGATGATATTCAAAAACATTTTCGCTAAATGTGTGCCTTATTCATTCCTAAGATACGTACATAAATGAAGGCATTCAGTCAAAATGTACTCCTTTACACACATTAATGCTTTTCATCAATTTTTTTTTCTTTTTTAGATAAGTGCAATTCATTTCTTCCATTCAAAGAATTATAGCTTATTCAATTTTTTAGTTGAATTTGTGGAAACCGATTTAGTTTAGGAATTCCGTAAAAAAAAAACAGGGTATTTAAGAAGTGTCGAGATCCGAGAACGTCAGATTTAAATTTACGACTGTCCCGAATAAACTGAGATCTCTGGGTTTTTTTAATTTTTAAGGGGTCTCAGGATTCTTAAAGCTCTAAAATTTTCGAAATTTTAATTTTTTTAGATGTTAAACTTCTGTGTTTTCTGAACATTTTGATGTAATTGTTATCTTGAAATTCCCATTAGAACAGAAGTTATGGCATTTAGAATTATACTCACTCAATAGCAGAAGCGGTGTTTCCAAAACTTTGAAGTCATTTTTCTCCAAATGACGTTTTTGGGCATAACGCGCACGATATCTCAAGAACTTCTGAATATTTTTTCATGAAATTTTCAAAACATATGTTTCATGTTAGTCTGTATAAACTGAACCTAAAATTTCCTTTTTATTGTAAAAAGAAAATACTTTTTAGGGGTTTATATTGTTGAAATTTTCTAAATTTTGCATTAGCTAAATACAACTTTGTATTAAAAATATAAAAATGCTTTGAATACAAATTTATTTATGTTCAGTGTAATTATCATAATCTGAGGTATAAGTAGGCACCTAAATTTTCATTCTAGTTGCAAAGTTTATTTTGTAATCGTGCGCAAAAGCTGTTATGCTGATTTTCTGCTAGTCAGATGTCTGACAGTTTTTAGCCCCCTGTAAATGCTAATTCTGCATCTTGCATTTTTTCAAATATTTGAAATGAAAGATCATACTTGTATCTTTCATTCCCATTTAAAATTGTGTCTTAATATCAAATACTTTTTAAGATATTAAATGTTGAAAATGATCCTTTTTTTTTTTCATTTTTTCCAATTTTAAGAGTCCTGAGACCCCTTAATTTTGTTCAGGTTAAAATTTGCAGGAAATCCACCATATCACAATATATATTCCAAACGGAAAATTCAAAACATATATTAAAATACTTATTTACTTAAAAGACGTGTAGTAACGTCCTTTAAGTAAATAAATATTTTAATATATGTTTTGACTTTTCCGTTTGGAATATATATTGTGATATGGTTATTAGTGGACGTAATTAAGGCTTATTACTCGTACTTACTTACATTTGGAAATCCACCAATCGACATTTCTAATTGCTTAATAATGAATCTTTTCAGAGAGGAAGAAGAACCTGAAGAAGAAGAAGAAGAAATGTTTTTACCCGGGGCTGTTTCTGAACCTTCTCCTGGTACGTGATCTAATATTTATTAAAATAATAATAATAATAATTTATAGAAATTCAAAAGAAGCACTAGAAAGACCAACAATAGTTATAAAATATAAAAACAAAGAAAAATGCCATGGTATTGAATATAAGATATTATATAACGTTACATTTCACAACAACAACTTCAACGTTCCGTTTTCGGGTATAAATGCATGTCAGCAAAATGTACGTGTATCAAAAATCCAACTTTCTATTCCAATATACCGTATATACTCGCGTATAAGTCGAGGAATTTCTGACAATTTTCGGTAAGCAAGTTTGGGGGGTCGACTTATACCCGAGTCAGTTAAAAAAGCAAAAACAAAAGCTTCGAATATTGCAAATTTTTGGATTTTTATGTGTATGAATAAAAAAATAATATATAAAATATACAAATAATAATGATTTATCATTTAAAAATATTTAAATGGTTTATTTTTGTTTACTTACTACCTTTTCGCATTGGCAAGTGAAATCTTTGGTTTGATTTTGTGAAAAATTGAAGTAAAAAGTTAGGGAGTCGACTTATACGCGGGTTTTTGATTTTTTCCAGAATTTGCATTCGAAAGTTAGGGAGTCGACTTATACACGAGTATATACGGTATTTCATTTTCTTTATAGTATAAGAGATTTCATAATGTTATTGAACTACAGATTTTTACTGAAACTAATGATTATTACAGTACTTATAAGTGTACAGTGCCAGCTTTTTTCCCCCAACATTTCTGGATTAAACTATAGAGTACGCGGTATACGCGGAATATTGCCAATAGTTATATATGAAAACATGTATGATTTAACTATACTCAGTGTAATTTCAATTAGCTTCTCAAAGACATCTGTCCTGCCCAATTCATCCCTTCGTTGTCATAGCCACATTTAGAAAACGCGAGTCCCTGTCTGGTTTTTCTGACAGACGAAGTCTGTGTTTTATCCCGCGTCGCTAGAATTGAGCAAAGGACAAAGCTTTCTACTGATCTCCTCAAGTTGGCTGGGGGAAAAAAGAACGCTCAGTCAGCGAAATGCAGTGTTATCGTAGCTACTGACCTAAGATAAGGACTGAGAAACTAACTTTGGGAAGTATAATTTGAAATTGCACATAGTATAAGTCCCTGCAAAGAACAGGTAGATTTTGTTATAAAAATAGTACGAATATACAAGTAGTTGGTAAAATAAGTTAAGCTAGCAAAAGCCGTGTATCACAACAATATTAGGGAACTATTAAAATGTGGATTACGTAGCATGAATAGTATAGTGATTCTATAAGTACTAGTAAAATAAAACACGTGCACGGCATTAGCCCTAAAAGTCCACGTGCCTTGCGTTAGGGACTGGCATATCCCAGGTAGATCGCCAACTGTCTATACTTCTTTCAAAACAGATTCGTCATCGAACAATGAATAAATTGAAGCAGAAAATAGAAACCTTACCAGGTGAAGCAATGTTGTAGATACCTCAGGAAGACCTCCTTCAGGACGCGAGCATGCTGCTGTGAATTTGCTGAGACAAAATGAATACAAGTTTTTCAGTTTAAACTAAAAGCTGCTCTTTTATTTTACGTGCATAAGGTTGGTGACTGCTGTTGGACGAGCTTACATTAGCAAATCTTCTGAAGTTGAAGATATTAAAGAATGTCTTTCTTTCCAAAGCGGTTTTGAACACGGCACACGGCGGGAAGCCATGTGGCATCCCCCCTTGCCGGGGGGAACTTTTACTAAAAGGTGATGCTATCTGCTCGATGTCTTATGCAATACTCACTGAAAATCTGCCTGGTGAATCCCATAAGCTCAAACGCACACCAGATTGGCGAGTCGACCAGCGACCGTGGCCAATCAGCGCGAGCGAAGCAGAAAACAGCGCACGCACAACGCCAAAGAGCAAGTCAGCGCAGAACGCCAAAAGAGCGATAAGCGAGAAAAAAAAGCGGAACGCTCCGGACGGCACACGAGAGAGGAAGGAACGTTTCTATTCCGTGGCAGCCGGTAAAATGGCGCCCGATATGAATTGCAAGTAGAAGCGACTTGAAAATAAAATCGGCGATCTAACGAACGGTAGATCGAAAATTGAAGGAATCGCCGTAGGATTAAAAGGGATGTGTCAAATTACAGGGAATAATAAATGCCGAATAATGGGAACGTTGAAACAATAAAATATTAAAGGGAAATTACGAAAAAGTCAAAAATTAAGTTTAAAAATGGGAGATATTGCCACGAGCAAATGCCGATTCGCGGATGCGACAAAATAGCGCGTTCACAACGTGACACCGTGCTTTGTTTGGATTCACGAAGCACTATTTAATAAGACAAATATTTGAAAGTAAGAATATTTTTTATATTATTTTTGAAACTTTATTATGCAAAAGTGTTATTTTATGTTTTGACGCATTTTAATTTTAGAAATGTAAATTCAGCCAAATAACTAAGAATTTCCTCGGAATCTTTTATTTATGATATAACGAATTTAAGAATTAATTTTATTTGTTTACAATTCTTTTGTTGCCACTTTACAAAAAAGAAAAAAATCATAATATAATTCTTTTAAAATGCGTAAGTATCGTCTGCGTAAATGATTTCACATAATAAATAAATTGTGTATTGGAATTTTTAACACTGAAAAATACTTTTATAATTGAATTTTCACAAATTTTAATTCATTAAAAATATGCTATAATTTTCATAAAAAAGGGTATTTTTAAAATTTCATAAAAGAAATCGTGAAACTATTGAATTAATCATGATTCTATCTATAATGACTAACTCCATGATTTATTTTTTCTTCTGAAAATATACGTGTTTCATTTTTTATTTGTAAAAATGCGTCCGTAATGGAAAAACATGTAAAATAAATTAATTAAAAATAATAATTTTTTAAAGGCTATTCTGTAAAAGAATAATATTGTGCAAATCTACAGGTCATAATATATTTTTATGTTTAATTTCAAATCAAAATACTGAATAGATTTTTTGTAAAGTGTACGACAAAATGTAATTTGTGTAGCCTAGTAGAGGATGAGCGAAGCGAATCCTCTACTAGGCTACTAATGTGCTCTAATGTGCTGTTATTAGTAACTAAAGTACTAATAACAGCACATTTTACGTGCATAGTTTTTATATTATGGGCAAATACACAGTATGTACTTATCTTTGTCTCTTCTATCAAAACGACTGGGACAAACGCTATTTATCTTTTTTTTTTTTTAAATTAGCGTAACTGAATGGGGGTGGAAAAACAGTAATTTTCCATTTATATGTTCTATCATTCCGCCAATAGCTTGGTAATAGGTTCCAAACCTATTAATTGTGTGTAACATATTACCAGGGATGTCATAGTCTTTGACATTTGCATTTTTTGTTCCTGTTAACGTTTTAAATGTTTTTTTAGTTTATATAAGAGACGCTAAAATTTTATAAAATTCGGAAACTTTTTTAATTTTTAAAAAAAATTATATAATATTTTGCATTTTTTAATCTAAATTTAAAGTATTGCAAGAGTTCTAATCTAAAATTGAAATTTCAAAATGGGTTTTACGGCAAACAGAAAAAAAAATTCAAGAATAGTTAATTTTCCTTTTCATTCCCTGCTTTCTTTACAGTATTTTAATGGGCAGAGTTGATAATGCACCGTTTAACTTCATTATATCCTTATAAAAATAGATGATGATTCCAAAATCCTGGTTTAACATCTCGTACTCTTTTGTCCCTACATACCACCCTTTTTACTCGCAACAGAAATAGAGAATATTCCCACTATAATTCTATCTGAAACAGGCATGTGATTTTCGCGTTTTTGCACACCAGTATATTCTTAGAGAAAATGTTGTTCTCTTAAATCGCAAAAATGTTTCGATTGAATGAAATATCATTTTCTCTAAGAATATACTGGTGTGCAAAAACGCGGAAATCACATGCCTGTGAAAATTTGACAAAAAAGCTTCCTTTCTTCACTGTTCTGGCCAGCGATATCGCATCTGACAGGTTTTTTTATTTAGAAATATTAAATGCACACCAGAAAGTTTTCAATAGTAGCAATTTTGCTTTACTTTATTCATGAAATATCCATAGTCTTGAAAATAAAAAATAACTATTAAAACTTACTGGTGATAATTCGGAATGCCTTAAATAAAAATATCAGCTAGATGCGGGGCAACACTCGTTCTGGCATTCAAAACTCCATACGACTCAAAATATCACAAGTTCAAATTTTACTTCAACTTTAGAACATATCTTAATTATTTTGTATAAAATGCATACATCCAAATACATTTATCACTCGCTAACATGAATTCATATCCGTAATAAATTTACCACTTGCTAAATGTGCAGTTAGGTTTATATTCAAATCGAAAGAGCGCTTGAAATAATGCTTTCAATAGCATTGTGAATTTGAGAAACAACTTTTATTAAAAATGAGTCAATGTTTAAAAATAAAATATTTACTGTGCTCATTGTTTAATTTTTATCAAAACTGAATTTTAAAACAGTAGAAGCTCCTCCCTGTTCTGAAAGTCTTTTGTAAATTGGCGTTCTAGATAGGTTTCCCAGGTGTATGCAACTGTAAAATGTAGGAATTTATTATAAAATGTCTGACAATCTAAAAAAATAAGGACAACATGATATAAATTAAGGGTTCACAATCTTTTAAATACAAGATCGACGAACCGCACCAGATCGACGAAATTTGCGACTTTTCTGCGCGTGATAGACAAACTTTGCGGTATTTTTCTGCCCGACCAACGACATTCGCGACTTTTCGGAGCCCGATCGACAAAACTCGCGATTTTCCCGTGCCCGATCTATGAAATTTGCGTTTTTTCTTCTCTTGATTGACGAAATTCGTGATTTTTCTGCTCCCGATTAACAAAATTTGCGACTCTTAAGTGACTGACAAAATTTGCAATTTTTCCCGCGCAAATTGACGAGATTTGCGATTTTTTTCTCGCGATAAACTGACAAAACTCATGATTGTTCCGCAGTCGATCAACGAAATTTTCAATTTTTCCGTGTATCATCGACAAAATATGCGATTTTTCCGTGCCCGATCAGTGAAATGTGCGAATTTTCCGCGCCCGATCGACAAAATTTGCCAATTTTTTTCATGCCCGACCAATGAAATTCGCGATTGTTCGGATCCCAATTTACAAAACTCGCGTTTTTACCTTCCCCAATCGCCGAAAAATACCGTTTTCCGTTCCTTAACGACGTAATTTGCGATTTTTCCGCGCCCGATCAAAGAAATTCGTAATTTGTTTCTGTTGATAAACAGACGATTTTTCCTCAGCCTATCAACAAAATTTGATATTTTTCCGCGCCCGATCGACAAAATTTGCGATTTTTCTGCGCCCGATCAACGAAATTCGTGATAATTTTTCATGCGATAAACAGACAAACAGGCGATTTTTCCGCAGCCTATCGACAAAATTTGTAATTTTTCTGCGCATAATCAACAAAACTGACGATTTTTGAGTGTCCTATCAACAGAATTCGCGATTTTTCCGCGCCTGATACCCAAAAGTGGCGATTTTTCCTAGTCCGACTAATGAGATTCGTGATTTTTCCGATCCCGATCTACAAAACTAGAGATTTTCCGCGCCCGATGGGTGAAATTTGCGATTTTTTCCACGCCTCATTGGCAAAATTCGCGATTTTTCCGTGCCCGATCAAAAATTTGTGATTTTAGCGCGCCTGATCGACAAAATTCGTGATTTTTCCGTGTCTGATAAACGAAATTTGCGATTTTTTCGACCCTCATCGAAAAAATTAGCTATTCTTTGTCACTCGATCAACGAAATTCGCGATTTCTCCGTGCCCGATCAATGAAACTTGCGATTCTTAACTGACTGACGAAATTGTCAATTTTCCAGCGGTAATTTGACGAAATTCGTTATTTTTTCCCTGCGACCTATGGAAAAAACTTCCATTTTTCCTGTTATAAATTGATGAAATTCGTGGGCCACACTTTAACCAATCGCGGTGACCCGCAGGCCACAGGTTGTGCATGTGCATCCCTAATAAATGCATTTTCTGTAAGGTAGAAGCCAGGTTCTTAGTCAGTGATGATTTTTGGATGAAAACGAGCATTTTCGTTTCCCGTCGTGAATGTGTTAAGACGATAACGAAATTTATTAGTGTCGGTGAGGACGCCCATAAAGGTACCACTTCGATTTAGGGAAAAAAACAGTGTTCCCTTAGTTATGATATTTAACTATTAAGTTCAGTGTGGTTTAGTTGTTGTAGAAGTAACTTCAGAAGTAGCAATAATAAATTGAACGTTGTTCTAACTAGAAGTTCTTCTTGTTCTTCTTAACCCTTTCAGGAGCAAGTAATTGCGTTCATCTAATGTTGAACTCACACCGGAAATTTCGAAAAATTTTGTTTCGAAATAAGGAGAAGCAATTTTTCAATTTCTTTTCCAGCAAAGTTCGGGTTCTTCATTACCACCAAACCAGTAACCACCAAAAAGGGAAAGTAAAAGCTTTCCCTTTTTGGTGGCTACTAGCCGCGTTTAAACGCTTTTTTTTCTAAGGCTCCCATTGCATTGTAACACGATATATTCTTAGCCTGGATGTAAAGTTGCTAAGCAACTAGGGAATCCATACACCTGCTTTATTGTTCCATTGTTCCAAAAGTAAAATTTTATAAAAAGTTGCAAATCTTGATTAACATTTGGTGGGATATAATATATCCCACTGCCCCTCAAGAGGTTAAATGTCCTGACTTAACTTTTTTATTTGGACTATTGCGAGTTTCGAGAGACACTCGTCAAGTCAGTTCTCTCAAGTCAGTTTCAGAATTATGATGGCTTGAATAAGCCACTTTTATACATTGGGTCCTGCGGCCAAAATAATACATTTCTTTTAGCAAATATTATTTTGGAACCTTTTTCGTATTAATGAAGAGCCCGAATTACTAAAAGGTTAACATACTTTATGTCCATATAATCGGGATTGGTGTTGACAATGATCGCCAACCTCTATAGATGGTTACTGAGGTTTCTGACACCCCCCCCCCCTCACCGTGCGCATGGACGCACTTCAGGTACAAGATTACTTTATCTTTTCTGTTTGTGAAAATATTTCCATGTTTGTTTGTTTTTATGGCAAGAATAAAGCGGGAGACTTAATACCTGTTGTTAATTAACTGTATTTTATAGTAGTTATTAACGAAAAAATATTATGTTAGTTAAACGTAATATTCCCTAGATGAAGATATTTATAAATCAAAGTAGCTGTTGGTTATATAATTCTAATATTAATTATCTGAAATAAGGATCAAACACTTTAAGAATATACATAGATCTAAAGATCGAATTAATAAACTGTTTTGCAAAAAAAAATTGCTAATTTCTTTCCTTTATTCTCTTAAAACTTTTTTTTGTGACTGTCGTATAGATATGTAAATAAATCTTTGTTATTTGTTAATTTTTGATGAATTTTCTTTAGGTTAACTTAGATAGTATTTTAATGATTTCTGATGTTATTTTAATCAATTACTAAAGGAATTTTACGCTTAGGGCTATATGTTAGCAGTGATTGAACAGTGGCGCAGCAATTGAGCGATTGTCACCACTAAATTTTTATAGTATTCTTCGCTTTCAAAAATCTCAGAAACTCTGTCCTGAAGTTAAATAAAGAATACTAATAAAAGTTTCTGGTGGCAATTGATTCTCTGCTGCTACACTGTTCCATCACTGTGTTAGAAAACATCGATCAAGTGTTGTTAGAAAACAACACGGTACTATTAACATTATTTTTATAGGGTCTGAATCCTTAACACTTTAAGCTCTGGTAGGTGAATTTCTTCAAAATTCCCAAATGTCACGTTGCACCAGTATTTTTCAAACAAAAAATTCCGTTTATTATATACACGAAAAAAATGCTTTAACACGTTCCCGCCGGCGCGGTGGGTCACACTCGACTGTCTCAGAGTCGACAAGTCTCCGGCTCTTTGCACACCACTGTTATTTTAGAGAAAATTTTGTTCTTTTAAATCGCCCAATTGTTCTAATTAAATAAAACAACATTTTCTGTATTAACACGTTCACGCCGGCGCGGTGGGTCACACTTGGCTGTCTCAGAGTTGTGAAGCCTCCGGCTTTTTGCACACTACTATTATTTTAGAGAAAATGTTGTTCCTTTAAATCGCCCAATTGTTCTAATTAAATAAAACAACCTTTTCTGTATTAAAATACAGGTATCCAAACAGCCGGAGACTTGGCAGCTCCGAGACAGTCGAGTGTGACCCACCGCGCCGGCGTGAACGTGTTAAAATACTGGTATCCAAAAAGCTGGAGACTTTGCAGCTCTGAGACAGTCGAGTGTGACCCACAGCGCCGTCGCGAACGTGTTAATTTATTTTCAAATAAATTTTGTCGAATATTCCGGTGCCATTGTGACATTTCGGAATTTTAAAATTGTGGGAAGAAATTCGCCCACCAGAGCTTAAAGGGTTAATTCTCTTTATTTTTAGCTAAGCACCTTCGGATCATTCTTTTTTATTATGATAGCAACCTATAGGAACCCGCCAAGTAATTAAGTTGGACACACCCCGTCCTACCTCTATGTTTGGTGGATCTACTAAGTTTGGGGAATAAGAAAGCAACATTTTTGTATTCGCCCAGAGCTTACCAGCAATGAGACAAAATATTCATGTTTGAAAATGGGAAAAATAGATGACAATAATAATTGTTAAAAAGCAGAAAAACCAGCTAGCCTTAGCTCAGCCTTGCTTTTTCTAGCACGCTGTTCCTTTTGCACTGAAGAAGAATCTCGCTAGTAGATTCGAAACAGCTGTTTGCTGCTTTTCATATATTATTTGTGCATTTTAAACATTGGTTTTTCTGCTTTTTAATATCGTTGCACAAAGGCTTTATTTGCTATTTTTATGTATTTGGCGTTAACGGGCCTTTATTCATCTGTAATTTTTTTTTTCCGCAATGTCTCAAATCAATAGGTTTTGTAATTTACGATTAAAAAAAGTACAGGTTTTTGGAACACTTACATTTCCTACTTGATTGTAGGCGTAAGAAGGTTATTCCTAAATTCATTTCCATTCGTTGTAATTTATTTTCTTCAAATAGGATTGAGAAGGTCTTATTTCGTTCTAAATTAGCTCTTTTAAGAGCTTTGATTCAAGAGACTCGCCACAAAATTGCTCATATAGAGCGCGAGTTATATTCTTTACATATCAGCCTCGCTAATTCAACTCCAGATTTTCAGTCCATTGACAGAAGGTCATGGAGCAGAGTTCTCACAGCTTCTTCTGTTCATTGTTCGGTTTTAAAGAAGAAATTTAATGCGCTTTGTGGAAGTTCTGTCGCTAATAACTGCACTAATTTGCCTCTTGTTAACCAAAATGCTGTTGTCAATCTTTCTAGTGTTCCATTAAGTAACAATCAGCTCGATGCTCTCAAATTGAATAACAATTTTTCTGTCTCTGCTATTCCTTCTTTACCTAATCTTATTGCTCCTATTGAAAGAGCCTTTAAGCATAGCGCTCTATCTTCTTCTCAAAAAGAGTCTATTAGGCATCTCATTGCCAATACTGTTGATTTCAATTCTAATGTTTATAAACCCAATCTTAAACATCCTGTTAAACAATGTCTGAAAAATTTGCGTTCTGATCCAAACTTAATTATTACTAAGGCCGACAAAGGTGGTCAGATTGTTCTTCTCGACAAATCTACGTATTTGGAAAAAACCCATAAATTAATTAATGATGGTCCGTATGTGGATATCCGCAAAGACCCTTCCACTAGTGAAATTAACTCTATTAAGTCTGCCATTAAGTCTTCTTCCATTATTCCTGCTAACTTTAAGAAGTCCCTTATTCCGTCTATTGCGCATTGTGCCAGGTTTTATGCTTTACCTAAGGTCCATAAACCTGACATTCCTTTTAGACCTATTGTCTCTAGTATCGGTACAGCTTCTTATAAGCTTGCCAAATATTTAGTTTCTGTTTTTTCCCCACTTTTGAGCAGTAACTGTTTCACTGTTAAGAATTCTTTTGATTTTGTTAAAAAACTTTATAATTTTAAGCCGCAGGGTCACATGATGGTTTCTTTTGATGTTAAATCATTATTTACAAACGTTCCGGTTGAGGGGGCTTTAGATTGCCTCAAGAAAAGGCTTTGTGAATTCCATTTCTCTTATTTTGACATCGAGGAACTTATACTTCTCACTCGCGCTTGCTTGTCGCAAAATACTTTTGTTTTCAATGGTAATTTCTTCCGTATGATTGACGGTTTGGCTATGGGTAATCCTCTTAGTCCAATTTTATGCGATATTTATATGCACTATTTTGAGGTCAAGCTTTTTGAAATCTTAAAATTTCCGTTCTATGTTCGTTATGTTGAAGATGTTTATGCCCTGATTGAAATGAATTCGGATATTAATCATATTCTCTCCATTATGAATTCCATTGATCCCTGCATTCAATTTACCTCTGAAATTGAGACCAATAACTGTCTTTCTTTCCTGGATGTCCTTGTTATTCGTTGTGAAAATGGCTTTCAGACTACCGTCTTTCGTAAACCTTTTGCTGTCAGTCTCCCACCTCACAGGTATTCTTCTCATCCCCCTAACCAGAAATTCGCTGCTTTCAATACTTTTGTTTTTCGGGCTACTAATATTTTTTCCACTCCTCAGTTACTTAGTGCTGAACTTAATTACCTCAAAGCTATTGCTGTCGATCGTGGTTATTCCTCTAATATTATCGATTCTATTTATAAGAAATTGACGAAATCCGACCATTCTGAAAAGCATTCTAATTCCAACTCTAATACTTCAGTTGTATTACCATTTTTTCCTAAAATCAGTCAGCAAGTTGCTAAAATCCTAAGAAGGTTTGATTTTAAAGTTATTTTTTCTCCTGTTAATAAAATCCCTTTTTCAAATCTCAAACACCCCGTTGATCGCCTAGATAATTGGGGCATTTACCAGATATCTTGTCAGTGTGGTCTTTCTTATATTGGTCAGACTAAACGTGCTCTTAGATTTCGTTTAAAAGAGCATGAGGGTTATGTTAAAAATCAGGAGCTCAAACGTTCTTCTATTGCTCAACATTCTTGGTCTTCTCAACATAGGTTCGATTTTTCCTCAGCCATCATTATCCAAAAATGTTCTTCTAACCTTGATCTTGATTTTTGGGAAGCTTACCATATCATTAAAAATTCTCACTCTTTAGTCAATGACTTATCTAGTACTCCAGATTTTCCAAGTATTTGGAAAGCGTTAATTTAATTCCCCTTTTTTTGGTTTCTTTTCTCTACTTCTCCGGTAGATGTCGCTACTTGTCCACCCAGTCGTTTCCACTGCTTCTCTCTCATTGGTTGTTTCGGCGCCTTCGCCACCCGCATAGGGTATAAAAGCCAGCGCGTCTCTGTCTATGATTTTGCTCAGCCTTGCTTTTTCTAGCACGCTGTTCGTTTTGCACTGAAGAAGAATCTCGCTAGTAGATTCGAAACAGCTGTTTGCTGCTTTTCATATATTATTTGTGCATTTTAAACGTTGGTTTTTCTGCTTTTTAATATTGTTGCACAAAGGCTTTATTTGCTATTTTTAAATAATAATTGTATCTACATACCGCGTTTAATACAGTAGTTGTCGCCGTTCTGAAGTTCCACTGGGGGGGGGCTGACTTTAGTGGCATCCCTAGGCCTCGGAGCAATCTTTGTTTTGGCCACCACTAATTTTCTTAAATTATTTTCGTTGAAAATTACTACAACAATTACAGAAAAAAAGAAAGAAAGAAAACTCGTCAAGAAGGGGGCTTCCCCGATATTTGCAAGATAAATCTAAAACTAATATTTTCGTAAGGAGTTAGGGGTGGGAAAAAAAAGACTGCTCACAGACCATGCATCCTGTATACGAGATATACATATTTTTTCTTTACTTTGTCATCCCCACACCTGCTTAACAGTGTTGTCACTTTGAGGGGCTTCCGAGTAGTCTTCATCTTTACACCCAGTCTATTGATGAATGTCTAAAATGAGTTACCCATTGGGATATAAAGTCTAACTGTAGTATAAATACTGCTATATAATTTTATTAAAAATAAAAATTTAAAAATGAAAAATTACTTTTAAAGAAAAGTGGTATTATAAATGTAAACTGAATACCGAATCTGGTGTTAGTAAAAATAACTATTAAAACTTTCTGTTGGGAATTAAAAATTTTAAAAAATCTGCATGTGGTAACACTGCGTATTATACATGTAAATACAGCAACTGAAAAACACACTGTATAAATCCAAAGCATTCATGTAAGGTTGATTCTAATTTAAAAAAAAAAGAAAAACAACAGCTTTCTTAATAATGTTTTTGCTTAAATAATAAATTATTTCTCTTTTTTATTCATTTACCTTTAGCCATTTATGCCTTTCAAATAAGAAATACGAAATCATTTTTAATAATTAAATTCTTAATATTTCATTTTATTTTATTCTTTAATTAATATCATTTTTTTGTTGTTGTTGTTATTTTAAGATGAATTGCAATGCAATTTATGTATCACTTTAATATTTCTCTTGTAATTACAATCGTTTCAACAATTACTATAAATTTTTAATTAAAACTTTCCCAACCAATCATGGTAATTGGTTTCATGCTATTTCTAATTAATGTTAGGATTTTAGAGCTTATAATCAATGCATTAACTTAAAAATAATAATTATGTATTTATGAGGTACATTGTTTTGATTCAATATTTTATTTACTGATTACAAAATACTGTGCAAAAATTTATGGAAAACATCACTATAATTAATTTCGTTTGATAAAAGCACGTTTGAATTGTAATGTTCATTTCTTTTTAATAAAAACCATATGTATAGGTTAACCGAGATAGAATTTCTCATTAATTTTTCTCTTCATTAGTTTCATCTTTACGTTGTTTGAAAAAAAGTATAATGAACATATTTACTTTTCCAAATATAAAAGTTGTGTGTTGAAATTATTAAAAACATGATTAAAATTTTGAAAAAAGTTGCGCCTAAAGTAATTATGGCAAGAAAAATTTCACTACGTCAGGGGTCGTGAGTAATTTTGCTAGGTGTACCGCATAAATCAGGATTCCAAATGCTGTCCACACCAGTATTTTAACCCCTTGAGGGGTGGTGGGATAAAATATATCCCACCTAATTTAAACAAGATTCTCACCATAAAATTTTAACTAAATTTTATATTTTTAAATTTGGGGTGAAAAGCATAGAAATATTGCTTTTCTCTATTTAAAAATAAAATGTTTCGATTTTTCCGGTGATAATTCAATATTTAGAGCCAGTTTTGCTTGCCCCTTAAGGAGTTAAAATAATTTTCTTCGTTTTATCTAATGGCAGATTTATCTGCAGTTAAGATGGCGATATAAACTGCAAGAACTGTGTCCAGAGCATTTAGTGCCCCGATTTACGCGGGATACCTGTAAACGATAGCCGTGAGGCTTTTTACAGTGCGTGTAGGTGCACATACTCTCTTGTATATAAGACACTTCCAGTATATGTGTATGTGTGGCGTGCATATATATGCATACATATAGTGATATAGACATAATGTTATGAACAATATCGTACATTTCTGAAAGTAAATCGGTACATAAATCATAAAATGAATAATAAAAGCATCTTTCTTACACATATATGAATAGATTTATTATTTTCTGAATGACTCTCACAAATCTAAGCTCATACATAGACAGTTCATAATTTGGGTACAATGGCGTAGCACAGGTGAGGATCCAAATCCTCTGGATAGCACTAATTTTGTAAAATTCTCTTCGCCTTATCCAATCGCAGAATTTTCTGTTATTAATCAAGGAGAATAAAACTTTAAAATATTATTGGTATTCAGAGCATTTGGAGCTCCTGCCTGGCTACGCTATTGTTTGGATGTAATCTTATAGAACAGGGTATCGAACAGGATATTTAAAAAAAAGAGCGCAGATTAGCCAAGAATTTATTTCATACAAACGCTATAAGATATAAACACATTTTCCACGCCACTGAAAACATGAAAGTTCAAAATTTGGTCTGCGGTCGATTAGGTTACATTAACAGGGCTCCCAAATGGTCCGCCAACTGAATACCAATATTATTTTAGAAAAATTTTCTTTTTAGAATTTTCTTTCAAACCGCACCGGAAACACCTTTGAAAGTTAATTCTAGCGCAAACCTACCATAAAATTTTCTGTTAAAATTTATTGGTATTCAGTTGGCGGACCATTTGGGAGCTCTGCATTAACTACAGATGAGCAACAATTATAGCGCGGAAAACATGAATATTATAGTTAATTTCTTACTACGCATGAGTTAAATAATTCCTAGTTACTGAATTCACGTCATTTGCAATTTCATTTCTGAATTCTGGAGCATTAAAAGGCCTAGGTGACGCATATACTGTTTCTTATTGCACCCTTATAGAATAAAGTCAGATAGGTAGTGCTCATTGTCGTAGCAATTTAACAATAAAAGTGCAAACAAACCAACTACTACGACGTGGATTTCTTTCTTGTGGTTGATCAGCAACTTTGATGATTTCTCAGTCGGCAGGTTTACGATGCCGAAGGGAAAAGCTCCTTGATATGTTTATCACAATCCCTGGAGAGAATTTCTTTTGTTAATTTTCTTCACTTTGTTTCGAAACCTTTGAAAAGCAATAAAGGTTGTATTTATGGTTGTATTTATGACGGTCAATTATCTGCACGAGGGATATAGGCCCAGGGTGGAGTGCCCTTCGTGGGGATCTTTCAAAGGGAACCTAACCCGTATTAACGCTTGGAAATCCAAGGTTCGAAGAAAACCACGAAAACTCCGAACGATTAGGTCGACGGGCACGATTGGATTCGAACCCAGCACCTCCCGTCTACCAGTTTCGAGAGCAGAACCTCTCAGCCACTGGTGGGGCTGAAAAGCAATAAAAATGTCAGTTTTAGGGTGCGTATAGACGCAAATTTTGCAGCAAGTGTCATAAATTACTTCTTTCGGATTTCTTTTCCAAAGACTGTGTGATCAGGTATTGCCATTTTTATTGCTGTTCAAAGGCTTCTAAGCACGGCGCACAAAAATAACTAAAGAAATTATCTTTATGGGTATGATAAAGATTTCCCCGAACAATGGTGGTTAGTTTGTCGCGCAACAACAAGGGCCACATCAAACAAGCCCAAAACAAATACCAAAACCCATCACGTTGGTCTGATCCGAGCTTAAGTGTCAATTCAAATCACATTTTCAAATTCTGTGACGAAAAGTCATAAATTATTTTGTCTTATCATTCTTTTTCAAAGGGGTCAGCGCACAACGTCAACAAAAGAAATTCTCTTTAGAACAGGTAATAAACAAGTCAGGGACGCTGCTCCCTCGACTTCCCCTCCGTCACATCGTGACAGATGACGGGACACATCAAAGAAGGCGAAAATAGGGCCGTATCTCAGAATGTGATCTGATCGCACCTTAAACCTAGGAAATTCCCTGATCCTTAGTGTCAACTATGGCAAATAATGAGTCAATTAACCCTTTCAGGGGCAAAGCAATTCCATTGCTAAAATGTTGAAATAAATTAATGACACCGGAATTTGCAAACAAATTTCTTTATAAATAGGAAAAAGCGATATTTCACATATATAGTAAACCGAAAATTTTTTTACCAAAATTCTGGTGCTATTGTGGCATTTGGAAATTAAAATTAAGTGGTTTCATAGATACCGCCCTTCAAGGGGTTAAAAGCAAAAGGTTTACGTTATTGCATCTCAGTACAATGACAAAATAATAGCTGAATTTCAACATATATTCAATAGCAGATTTTCGGCGAATCTCGTCTTAACCCTCTCGCTGCGTAAGTAATTCTTCGCGATGAGCGTCTTTTACAGAATTTTTAATCTTTTAACGCCGGTTCTTTAAAGCAGAAATTTTTGACTATCGTAATCGGGGAAAATGTCCTGATTAAATCAGACAAAGTTTTCACTAAAAAATAACTCGTGTTAATAGCCAAATACCATTAATTAGACGGAAAATGCATTCCCGAGTATATCTCTGGCTGTCCAGCGAGAGAGTTAACTCTAGAACAACCATTGCGGTTATTTTGACCCCTACCAAATCAAACTATTTCGATTCGAAGCAGAAATTTCTTTATAAAATAAGTTAAATATGTTCCACGGAGAAATAAGTTAAACATTTTTAAATAAAAATTCTGGTGCAAAATGTTTTTATAACACTTGAGTAAAATTTCCGGTCGTTGTAGTGTTAAACTTGTTGTAATGAAGTAATATTTCGTAAGATCATTGTTATTTCTTTCTTACAGATTTACCTCCAGAAGAACGCTTCTATGTGTATCTTTTGACAAATATCGACGGCTCTCGGGAACTTGTCGGCCAAATCTATCTAAAAGTAGACAGCTTTCTTAGTGAAACTAGGCGAGCAATCGATCACGATAAAGATCTGTCTGAAGTCATCGAAGGCAGGGAGTATCGTTTTCTGGACGAAAATCTTGATGCAATACTCAATTACCAGGAGAGTTCGCTGGACCTTGAAAGAGTGTTCCCATCTCAAGGCATTAATATACAATATTTACGTAAGTTTGTTCAGTTCATAAGTAAGCTATCGAATCATAGTCGCCGACTTAGGCGACGGGGACAATCAGACAAATTTCCATTACTAATTTTAAAATGTTATTTTTGTCTGAAATAGTAACTGTTATTAAATAAGACTTTTTTAATTAGTGATAAGGAATGCCTTGTTGCGTATTGTATGTTAGGTTGCACCCCCGTGAAGTCGGCGACTATGTCTGTAATATTTTACTGGTATAACTTAAAATCACACTCGCTGTTAAGATGAGGGGTAGGAGGAAGACCTACACGTTAAAGTTGATAAATTTCTTTAAACTTGGCAAAAACAAAAATTCAAATGACAAACGTGTAAACTTTTGTTCTTCAAAATATATATAGTAGATTCTTTGAAAACTGAATCACTAGGGAAAACATATCCAGTTCTAGGAAGTTTTCCGTCTTAGGAAGTAAACTTTTTTAGTATTACTTCCGATAAGACTGTCAAATTTTTTCCCTTAAAATAGGTTTCTGTTTTTCTTAAATTCTATTATAATCATACTTGCCAACTTCCGACTTAAGTTCCGTAAAATGTGAGTTAATTTAAACCAGGTTAAATAGGTTTTAACCGGAAAATATTTTAGATGTATCATTAGCTATTTAATTTTCTGTTTCTACCTGGAACTTGTTTGAAATCATTTCTTTAAAAAAATTCTGGTTCGAAAGGCGTGTAACCTGGTTTAAATTAACTCGCATTATACGAAAGTTAAGTCGGAAGTTGGCAAGTATGCTATAATGTATTTTCTGATTAAACAGACACAGTTGGCAAACACCGATAATTGACTTGGAATTCTAAGACCTCTCTCCATAGCTCCCATCCCCCTTCCAATAACAGTCTACAGCAGTGGTTCCCAACCTTTTTTTGGCCGCGCCCCACCTAAGCATCTCTAAAATCATGATGTCCCCCCCCCCCCCCTCCCTTCTACATCATATAAATCTTATTCCATAAAAAAAACTTCTATTTTCCAGGAAGGATCCGAAAATAGTATGAACTCTGATAAGTGGTTTCACATTCTTTAATTTATCAAAATCATACATTTTTTTTAATAATAAGTATGTTTTTAACATAACTCTCTGTATGAATGCAATGAGACCATGGATGTTTGCATTGTTATTGTTTTGTTTTTAGGCATATTTGTTTTCTTTTGGCATCTGATCTTACCTCAAATTTTTTAGTGATAAATACCACATTTTTATCTTCGTAAAATGTCTTGAAATCTGTCACATTTTGTATTACATCTGATAGAATTGATACATTTTATAATAGATTTTAGTGCTTCACTAAGAACGAGTGATATTTGTTTATCGTCGAGACTGTATAGATAACATAATTCACAAGTAACGTTTCCGAATTCGCGCTTTTATCCATTATAAGTAACTATTTTTCTTTCCCCTTTCTTTCCCTTAACTTCTTTGATAGCGGGTGGCATCTTTTCGCATTATTATTATTTGGCCGCCATGTTTTCTCCGATTTTAAATTTTAAAATGCATATGTCATGAAGTATTTTTATATATTTTGTATGTGGCCTGCAGATTAGCCCTAAGAAGTTTACTTTCTACCCATTTCCTACCGTGATACACACAGGGATTTATATTAATTTCATAAAAGAAGTACCTCATTTAGATAATTCAAAACATTTTTAGATTAAACATGTCCACGTAGCCAATTTTAGATATACCCTACGAAATTTCACATGTAAAAGTTCCTTCTGGTGGCATATTGCACTATAAGTAGACATACAATTTTTTTAAAAAATAATAAAAAAAGAGGTGTGTTTAACTAAAATAACATTAAAACCAGAAAAATTAAAGATATTTTTAATATATAAAAGGCGCCAAAAAATCTAATAATAAATTTACATAATTATTCTGGCTTCAGTGTATTTTGAACTTTTAAATAAGATGGTTTCAAAAATTAATTTTTATTCAGTTATTTTTAAATTTTCTTACTATTATTTCTATTTTTAGACTACGACACTACTTTCGTTAGAAGAAAAAATGATAGAAAATTTCTTTATAAGAAATCTGAAATTGCCCCCCTGTGGGGCGTACGCCCCACGTCGGGAACCACTGGTCTACAGTCTCTGGTTTCTCAAACTCGACCTAATATGCACTGAGCCGCCGATCTTCATAAGATCGGCCTTTGGATTGACGGGGTGATGACTTATCAAAAATGTCAAGTTTCACGGAATAAGAGGAGTGTGGGAGGTTATTCACAACTCATAATGTTTAACAACATAGTACTCTAATGAAAGTTCTAGCACAATACAGGACACAGAAAATACAACCAAATTATAAATATCTGAGTCTAAAATAGTTTTAAAAATTCAAAACTTATAGTTTAAAGCAAAAATTAAGAACTATCTCTTTGCCACATGTCTTTCGCTTTGAGACGATTTCTTTTTCAACATTTGCTTTAACGTTATGGAAATACCACATACAGATATATTAACCCTTTGCACTCGAGAGGTGACTCTCACTCACCATTAGTGTTGCGAAGTGTTCCGGGTAAATCTGGTCTCCAAATGGTCTGGAATCACTTATTTTTTACAGTTTATTTCGCCATCTTTAATCGTAGATAATTGTGCGACTAGATAAGGGAACAAAATTCCTTTAACCATTTCCGGCGCGGAGTAAATCTGTTTATAAACTGATGAAATAATGGACTGACACCAAAATTTATAAACGAATTTATTAGAAAATACGAACTTGCTTATTTTGACGTACATTATAAAAGGAAAATTTTGATTAAATATTCTTGGTGCCGCTTGTCAGTTTTGAAAATAAAATTAGGTGTCCTTTTTTAAGGACACCGCCCTCGAAAGGGTTAAAATACTGGTGTCCAGATCATTTGGAGCTACGAATTACGCGAGACACCTGGTAACACTAGTGGTGTGTAAGAATCACCTCTCGAGTGCAATGGGTTAACCCCTTGAGGGGCAAGCAAAAATGACTCTAAATATTGAATTCGCACCGGAATAATCGAAAAATTTTATTTTTAAATAAGGAAAAGCAATTTTTTAACGATCTTCCTCCAAAGTTAAAAACATAAAATTTAGTTAAAATTTTCTGGTGAGAATCTTGTTTAAATTAGGTGGGATATATTTTATCCCACCGCCCCTCAAGGGTTTAATAGATGAATACATAGATAAATAGATATAAACATGTATGATGTTTACGTATATATATATAATAAAATTTCTATTTTCTTCTTCTTACAGCTCAAAATCCTCCAACTCCACGTAAGTATCTTTAATAAATTTATTTTTAACTTTATTATAACCCTTCCACATCTATACCTTAACTTTAATCTAAGTTTTTTAAATGTTTTAAAATTCATTCGATTGTTTATTCATTCATTAAAAAAGTCATTATTTAATCCTTTCCGGCGCAGTGTGTCAAAGTCGGGACCACCTAATTTAAATTCCAAACTTACAAACGACACCAAGAATATTTTAATAAAATTTTGCTATTACAATGAAAGTTTAAAGTAACAAGTTTTTTATTTCTGAAAAAGTCGTTTGTAAATTCCGATGTCAGTCAAACATTTTGTCGTTTTACAACAGAATTTTTCTGTGTCGGAAAGAGTTAACCCTCTCGCTGCGCAACCCGAGATTTCATCGGGCAACGTAAAAGTAGCAAAATTTGCGCAACCCGAGATTTTCTCGGGCATGCATTTTTTCGTCTAATTAACAATCTTTGATTATTCTTGCCAGTTATTTTTTTATTTTAAATTTTGCCTTATTTAATCGGAGCATTTTTCCGATTAAATCAGACAAAAATTTTTGCTTTGAAAAATCGGTGACAAAAGAATAAAAATCTTAAAAGACGCTCGGCGCGAAGGCGTTATATATGCAATTTTTTAAGCTATTTTGATAAAACACTTATACATCGAGAGGGTTAAGTGAAGGTTCTACATCTGTAAATCAAAAAGTTCGGTTTTTTTTTTTTTTTTAATCCCTTATTATTTACTTTTTTGAAGTGTGTATATTGTCGCCCTAAAGAGCCATTCCATATGTCACGTGTGGAAGAGCATTTCTACATATTATTGCTGTTTTAACAATGCTATTATATCCTCAAATCAAAACAACTTTGCTAATATGAAAATCTATGTGGGTTGTTATTTTTAAGGTATTGTTTATATTTTAACAACTTATAAATTAATAGATATAAGTATTCATGTGTCACGTACCGGACATTTTTTCTGTTTTCCATGGAATGGCCCTGAAACTGGCAGATTTTTAACTCTAAGAATTAAAATGTGAAGATTTTTAAACCTACTAAAAACAGGCAACTTACTTAGGTCTAGGGTTTAAAATGTGAAGATTTTTAAACCTGTTAATGGGCCATTCCGTATCACGTATGGGACAGCTTTCCCACATATCGTCGGTACCATATCAAACTATCCAATGTGAAAACAGTGGGCTACTTTTTTTTTAATTCAGATTTCTTGATTGGCACCACTTTTCTGAAATGGTAAAATTCCCCTTCTTTTCGCCTTAATTAATATATCATTAAATAAGGTTAAATAAGGCGAATTTTACTATTTCAAAAAAGTGGTGCCAATCAAGAAATCTCAATTAAAAAAAAAGTAACCCACTCTTTTCACATTGGATAGTTTAACATGGTACTGATGATATTCTGTCGAGCTTTTTCAGACAAGTTATCTGATTGATTTGTGTCGACCACCCTCGGCACAAATCTGTGTTGACCACCCTTGTGTCAGTCCAGGTAGCTCAATAAACAGAGCATTGGCAATTTAGACCAAAGGTCTTTGGTTCGACACCTGTGGGCGGTGCTATTTTTATGAAACCACTTAATTTTAATACCCAAATGCCGCAATGGCACCAGAATTTTAGTACGAAAATTTTCGGTTTATTATACATGTGAAATATAGCTTTTTCTTATTTATAAATAAATTTGTTTTCAAATTCCGGTATCATTTATTAATTTCAACACTTTAGCAATGGAGTTGCTTTGCTCTTGAAAGGGTTAACAATGCTTTTGTATCCTTAAATTCAAACTACTATGCTAATATGAAAATATAGTGGGTTGTTTGTTGTTATTTTTACAGTACAGTTTATATTTTAACAACTTAAATGTTAATAGATATAAGTGTCAGCACATTTTGCCCGTTTTTCATGAGATGGCCCTGAAACAGGAAGATTACTTAAGTCTAGGATTTAAAATGTGGAGATTTTTAAACCTATTAAAGGGGCATTGCATATCACGTGTGGGACACGTGTTTTAACAATGCTATTGTATCCTCAAATTCAAACAACTATGCTAATTTAAAAATCTAGTGGGTTTTGTTATTTTTAATGTATAGTTTAAATTCTAACAACTTATAAGTTAATAGATACAGGTATTTATGTAAGTGTCAGGACATTTTGTCCGTTTTTCATGAGCTGACCTTATAGCGTATTTCGTGATATTCCAATTGCTTACAATTTTTCTTTGTTCGTTGAACGTAACACCGTACCGCAATAGTCAGTAAACTGCTTTCTAGGTGCATCTTCACCCTCGAAGCTTATCGCGTCTCAAAACCCTGTAGAAAAAAGATCCCACCCCTGAACCATGTTGAAAATGCGTTCCTCCTGCAAAAACCTGTTTATGAAGAAACATCTGGCATTGTCTATGACAGGATAATACGTGTGATCGCATCTTTAAAGTGGGTTTTTACTCTGCAAATAGTATTATTTTCAAGATTGTACAAAATCCGTAAATGTAAGCAAAACCGGGAACATTTGGCGAGTAATCGCTGCTACGTATTTTAAAATGTCGTGTAAAGTCCGAAAACTCAAAACAGATATAGCTTTAGAGCACTCTAATGGACCTTACGCACGTGACGTCAGACGCCAGAGCTGGCGTGTATGCTGATCTATTATTCTAGCTACAGTACTGCCAGAATGTCAGTATGCGCAGGCGAAAACACCGCTAGCAGACGACTTTACCCTCGACCCAGGTTGTGTGCATAAATTTTAACCGAAATTTTACAAATTTGGGAATTTTCTCGCATACAGAACAACAATGAATTTATAAAATAATATATTACGTATATACTACTACAACAAAGAATTTTTTTTCTGTACTTTTAACAAACAAGCATTAAGAACTCACGCTCCATAGACTGCTACGCTGATGTTCAACAGTAAATACCGCCAGTTAAAGAATTTTAGCATCGATCTGAGGTCGCGTGCATAAGATCCATTGGTGAAATTCGAGCTGATATATATCGTAGGAGAAACACTTGACGATACGTTCTTCATTGACGGAATTACTAAAAGTAAACCATCACGTGGTGTCTTTTCGGCCATTTCCACTTTGAAAACACGTTTAAGAAGAAATATTTGACAATATCTATGATAGGATAATACATGTGATCGCAGTTTTAGAAAGATATAAATGATGGCAAGAGTTTCCTCTATCCAAAGGCTTATATTATCCATACAAAAGTTGAAAATAAGTTATTTATTTATTTATTTGTCGTAGATATCTTAATTATATTTAAAAATCTTACTCAATAATGCAAAAATCCCAAGCATTCTATTCATGCATTGCCATATGTATAAAATAAATCTTACCGTATATCTATTATTCAGAAACTGATAAATGCTAAATAAAACTAAAACACTTTCTTTATAAAAACTTACAAACTTTGTACCTTATTAATGTAAAAAGTAGACTTTAATAAAGAAAGGATTTTTCGAAACGTAATTAACAAAATTATAAAAGAAAGAAAAGAAAACAAGGCAAAAATTAAAAATTACCTTTTTATATGTTAGTTTTACCAAATACAAAACGCAAATTGTAGTTGATATTTTCTGTATGAATAATGACAAAAGATGTTCAACTTTCATATATTATATATTATTATTATCATTTTATTAAAATAAAAATAATTTTTTGCAGAGCCTGTTGCTCCACCAAGGCCAAAATTACCTGCTTATGGTAAGTGTGCAGCAGAAATTTCTTTCAAGAACGATAACAACATCGTTTTATGTTTTATATTCGAAAAATTCTAAATTAAGCTTACTAATTGCCGAAACGTCAGTGAAGGCTTACTGTGGAGACACGAAAAGTTTTGATTTCCGTTTGTCTGTCTGTCCGTCTGTCTGTCTGTCTGTCTGTCTGTTCCGCGATAACTGCCGCAAAAAGCACCCGATCAGCTTGAAATTAATTGGGCATATTCGTGAGATACCCGGACGTAGCTGTATAGTTTTTGGTTAAATTTGGTTCATTCGTTTGGAAAATATGGAAGATTTTATTTTTCTTTATAATGCTTTTCTACGGCAAGTCAGACGATTTTCAAATTTCCATTTGTTGAAAGAAAATGGCACGTTTGATTAATGGATTTAAATGTCAAATTATGGATACTAACATTCCAAATAAGGGTTTTAAATTATTCCTATTATATTGAAGTTTTATCAATGTATCTATCAGATTTTTTTATTTACGTGTATAATGTTTTGAGGACATTTATACATGTATTCCAATAATATAAAGTATTTTTAAATTAATTTTCTTGTTTTACATGATACATATTTCTTTTTTTTTTCCTTTTCTTCGTTGCCTAGCGACTGTTATTCGTAGCCTATCATTGCTTCAAATATGAATGAAGTTAGTAAATTACGTTAATTTGTTGCATGTACTATTAAAAGGCTATCACAAAAAATATTTTATCGCGCCAAATCGATACAATTTATGCAATTAACAGTGGGCACGATAATGAATTATTTTCCAGTAGATTTATAGATCTCCAGATATGCATATTTTGGGGGGCTTTTAATATGCTATTGCTATCGCATGGATTAGGATGTTTAAACTAATGTTTAACCATGCTATTAGTGAAAAAAAAGTACAGTTAAAGGCATGTAAATCCTTTTTAACACTTTCCAACATAGATGAAAAGTATTTATGACTTCAGTTTTTCTATCTGTCGCCTGCCGTGTTTCTCTACGTGCTCTAACTCGCGTAAATATAGTCGGGATTGCATGTAATTGATATACGTTATTGAGGTTTGCCAAAGTATGTTTGATATTAAAAATGAAGAGTGTAGCATTCATAGCTTAATTACAGGGGCCCTCAAAACTATTCCGTTACATTATAGTCTTTGGGAAAAATCGTCTGCGGTGTATTTTAATAATGTTACACAATTTTAAACGTGATGAAATTTATATACTTTATTAAGGTGCACTAGAACCTGGTTACTATAAAATATGTTATGTGTAGCACTTACAGCATGCGTACAGGGAACTCAAAAGTATTCATAATATTACAATCTTTGAGGAAAATCCTTTTGTGGCGTTTTTTAATGATGTTACTCTGTTACAAAATAATAAAATTGATATGTATTTTCGAAACATTTTTGTAGTATATGGGGTGCAAAGCATATTTTTTTTTCAGGGTCACACAAAAGTGGTCGATTAAAATGTGGTCTACGGGGGAAAAAAAACTCTTCACAGCTTATTTTAACACATTAGCGACGGGAAACGAGAATTCTCATTTTTATTCAGAAAACGTCATTGGCTAAGGGAGTGACTTCTACCTTACAGAAAAGACATTTATATTGTGTTGTCCATATTTTTTATAGATTGTAAGACATTATATATTACATCCGTACATTGAAAGATATTTACTGCTGCATAAACATGAAAAACATATTTCAGAAACGAATTTCCGAGACACTTTCAGAAGAGGGAGGAGCTTCTACTGTTTTTAAACCCAGATTTAATTAAATTGCCTGTCGTCAGTGTATTAATTGTGTTGCACTAATTCAAACATTATGAAATTAAATTACATTACTGTGGTTGACTACAAGAAGCTTGAATATGATTTGTATCGTATTTATCGTTCATTTATAGGGTCACATAAAAAATTTCGGATACAGTTCTGGTCTATTAGGGATGATTGCTGATACGTTTTAACGTTAAGTAAATTTGTGCTTAATAAATAGTGCTTAAATATTGTATAGACCATGTACAGGGATACACAAATGAATTCGTAAGTATAAATGAAAATGAGCGCGCGCGAATTGCTTCAGTGTTTTTTTTTTTTTTTTTTTTTTTTTTTTTTTTTTTTTGAGTTATGTATTTCCCAGCCCAATTACATTTAGTATACTAACAAATGTTTGCAGAATTTAAACCATATACAGGACTCCACAGAAACTGGATATATAGTGCACACTATGCATACTAATCCCCGGAAATGTGATATGAGCTGTTTTAAGAGGGTTTTTTGTCTGCATTAAATTTAAATGTTATAGACGACGCGTAAAAATCTTCACGTAATATACAGGGCTGTAGAAAATAATTCATGTACGTTTCCGTCTATTGGTAGAATTTACTAAAGGACATTAACACAATTAATTGATAATTACAAATGTAAATTAAATTACACTGCGAAGGGGTTCAGGGGGCAGAGCCCCCCTGAAGAAATCTACTTTATTATCTAAAAATTACCAGAATAAGTAGCTCATGAGATTTTCAGAATACCATTACATAACAAGGGGTTTAATTTAACGCTTCTAAAGTCAGAAACCTTCGAAATATTTTTTCGTTTTATAAATGTTTATGTAATTTCAAAACTTTAAATTTCATTTTTTGTAGAAAGATTAATATTACTGAAAGGGCGCTAAACACAATGAATTGTAGAGCTGACGTTGAGGCTCCTGATCTGCAGATTTACTAGTTATAAAATGACTTTTTCATTGATTTACTCGCTTGTAAGCTTTTGAGTATCTTTACCACTGTGAAAATAATATTCATACAAGTATATAACCCCCGTCAAAAATGACGGGTTCATTTTTGCGGGGTTCCTGCGATTCATTTCCATAAGACATCATACAAACAAACAGAATGAAGATTATATTATTGAAGGGTTTGTATTGCAGAAAAGCACATTTTAAAAATGACAAATAATTTCTACAAATACAAATGATGAGGATTTTTTTTTTTTTTTTTTTTTTTTTTTTTGGCTCAATATTCAATTTCTGAAATAGTTCAACAATTGGGCAAAAAAAAAAAAAAAAAAAAAAAAAAAAAAAACAGCAGTATTTATTGCAACAATAATAATAATTGGCAAAGTGAAACACTTTTCTGAAGATTTCACAAAGCATTAAAATTAAATATTCAAGTTTTTTTTAATTTTAAAATATATTATTTTTATAAAAATTAATGAATCTCAATAATGAATGGCTCAACAAATCGCTTTCTATTTAAAGTGAATCAAGGCAAAAGTTTTACTCATCGATTACCACGTTAAGCGCCACGTCAGTCACCGGTGACTGACATTGAACTTTCCGTTTAGAACGCGTCATTCACCGATGACTAACGGTCTTAAATATTATATAAAACTAAAAATATATATTGTTTTAAGTAATTACGGAAAATGTATTTAAAATTTACTTACCTTTTATTTATTACAGGATTATACTTTCTTAAAAATTACTTAAAACATTATACATTTTTCAGCTTCAGTGTCAGTCACCGTGGCACTCAATGTGTTAATGAAGCTCATGTTTCGTTTCTAAATATGGTTTGGTGCCATCTATCGGCAGTTAATATAAACGAAGGAACTTTTTGTTAAAATAGTAGTTTTTTATAGTAAATATGCAATACACATTGATTTAATTCAAAATCAATTTTTTAAACTTCAGCTATGTAACTTTAAAAATTCATTCCGTATAAATAAAAACCAGAATTATAATTATTATTTCTTTTGTAAAATTTTAATTTAATTTTATCAATTTTTAAGAGCTTAGCTTATATCCTCTTGAAATTTGCTTCCATTGTAAATAAAATTTACATTTCTTATCAAATGTAATTAATACGTTAGGAATATACAATACCATGTACGACATATATTAATTACATCAATGCAAATAAAATTTCGATTTTTAACAAAGTAATATTTGAACATAACTTTGGAGCGAAAACAAAATTGTAATTTAATAAGAGAATGTGAAAACATAATTTTCAGTCTATTAATGCAGTCATGATAACATCTTATATTTCAATTACATGGGCAAATAAGGCTTATTTTATTTATAATTCAAACACAATTTTAAAAATCAAGCGGATAAATGTTAACCTCTTAAAAAATTAATAAAACTAAATTTAAATTCAGTCAAAAAATCATAATAATAAAAATATCCATTTCATTTATATTGAATGAAATTTTAAAATTGTATAACGGAAACGTTTAAAAAATGATCTCGAATTACATTATTTCGTCCTGCATTTTTTATAAAAAAAAACTATAATTTCAATCAAAAATTCCTTCATTTATGTAACTGCCGATAGATGGCGCCAAAGCAATGTTGAAATAAAGCCTAGTCGATGCATGGAACCGTTGCCTTTTTTATAATTTTTTAATAAAGCAATCCAAGAGTCGTTCATTTGTTACTAGATTTGGAATTTGTGTGCAACAGTCTTCGTTGGATTTTTAATTTAGAACTTAAAACATGTCGTAAACTTGCTGCTTCTAAATGTAAATAAAAGTGGAAAACGCATTTCGCTTTAATATGCTTTTCCAAATTAAAAAATGATCTCGAATTACATTATTTCGTCCTGCATTTTTTTATAAAAAAAACTATAATTTCAATCAAAAATTCCTTCATTTATATAACTGCCGATAGATGGCGCCAAAGCAATGTTGAAATAAAGCCTAGTCGATGCATGGAACCGTTGCCTTTTTTATAATTTTTTAATAAAACAATCCAAGAATCGTTCATTTGTTACTAGATTTGGAATTTGTGTGCAACAGTCTTCGTTGGATATTTAATTTAGAACTTAAAACATGTCGTGAACTTGCTGCTTCTAAATGTAAATAAAAGTGAAAAACGCATTTCGCTTTAATATGCTTTTCCAAATGTTTTAAAAGCAGACTCGGATGTTAGCCGTATTTTTTTTAATGAATGGCTCAAAGAGTCGTTCATTTGCTTCTATAATTGAAATGTGTGCTTCTGAATGGCAGCGGTGTTCGTTTGTTTATGTCAGTAATCTGTTGTTCGTAGCTGGTTATTTTTAAAACATTATAATTGTATAGTTTTTGAAGATTTTGGAGAAAATGAAGAAGAGTAGATGTGATACAACTTGGATTATTATAAATCGAAAATTTGCGTTATTTACGGCATCGGCATGCTTAAGCCTAACATGGCCGCGATATGTTTTTTCCCCGAGGATGAGCGCGACCCGATATAGTCACCTTAGCGTATTATATAAATAGATGACTTATATATATATAATTATTATAATCTAGATTTTTTTTCTTTTGGGGAGGGGAGGAGGAAAATGTCTCAAAAGTATTGGAACATGTATTAGTTAGTTGTCAACTTACCAATAATTTCGGTAAAATAGTGATTCCATTCCATAAAACTCTGCCAATACCTTTTCTAGTAAATAAAAACTTTTCAAACCATAAATCATGCATAATTTAATGTGTGTTGTTTATTTATTGCTCTTTTTAAGTTTGCGTAAGCTCTTGAGTATTTTTACCACTGTAAGAGTAATACTCATATAACCAATGTAATTTTTATAATCTAGAATTTTATTTCTTTGTTTTTAGAGTAGGGTGATAAATATCTTTAAAATATACGAACGTGTTATGCTTAGTTGTCAACTTACCGATAATTTTCGTAAAATAATGCCAATTCATGCCATAAAACTTCATCAATACCTTTTCTAGTAAAAAAACCGTCTCAAACCATAAAAATTATGTACTTTAATGTGTGCTGTTTATTTGTTGCTTAATATTTGTCGTATGAGGAAAAATATCTAGCCAGAAGTGAAACATGCTTGTACCCCACAAGCCATCATTCCTCGTTCTGATCTTCAACAAACGCGTTATTGCAAAAACTTCAGCAGATTGTCAAAGAACTTCATCAAAAAAACTAAATTTTAACTAATCAGTTCATTAAATCATTATGTTTAACTGGCAGAAAAAAGCCTCTTAGGTTAATCATGACCTAAGCCTAAACAAACACCCTCCGCTTAAAAAAAAAAAAAAAAAAAAAAAAAAATTCGCCTGACTTAAGCACAACATTCAGCGATTAAATATAGTAAAAATTACATTTGAAATAAAAGCGGTGGAAGAAGTCCTACCCTTCAATTAGGCTCTGAAGTTAGCCGATGACATCGCTTTTCTGTGATGTAAATCGTTAGCGACTGACAGAGACAACCTCCTCTATCTTCTAATGTGAAATTTCCAAAAACACCATGTATATTTTATTGTAAATTTTATTTTTTCTTTAAAGTTCATAAATCCTTGTTATCCTTCATTTTTTACGATGCTTCAAACTCAAGTTCCTAAAAACGTATTCACGTAAAAATTTCATTCAAAAAATTTCATTCCTTTGTAGTAAAGCTATCTTAGATAAAATGTAATTTATCTAACAAGGGAACCACTTTTGGTGCTGCTTGCACCTAGCATCAAGACCTGGTGCATTTTGTAGCCCTATACATAAAAGTTACAGAACCGATAAAATTTCTCTCTTAAAATCATATTTTATATACTTTTATATACTTTAAATTTATTGCACAGGAAAAATATTGAAAAAAATTAGAGATACATTTTTCGTACAATACATCAATCGTTTCTTAATTTGCACATCTGCAATACAAGTAAAAACTGAAATATTGCAAATTACTAAATATTTTAATAAGTACGAATCTAAATACCTTATTTTACGTATTTTTTTATTTTGTAAAACTTAAACCCTTAAATGCATGGATTATTCTTTTAAAATTGTGTTTTTTATGTTCATATTAAATTATTAAACACCAGGAATTTTAAAATAGATTTTTAATTTTATTTAGTAGAATATTTTTCATTTTTGTAATTTTTACAGGATTAATATTTCTATATAAATATATAATAGTGGTTATTATATTTATATATTTAACTATTATATAAATATATTATTAAAAATATATATAATATATTATTATATATTTAATATATTATATATTTATTATATATTTAATATAGTTGCTATGAGTTAAATAAAAAGTGATGCAGATATGCATCATTATGCATTTAAGGGTTAAAGCTCATAAGTCATTGTTATCCCTCACTCTTTCGGTCCTTCAAACTCAACTTCATAAAAATGTATTCATGTAAAAATTTCATTCAAAAAGTTCCATTTCTTTGTAACAAAACTATCTTAGATAAAATGTAATTTATTTTCACATCCGATCGACTGTTCTTCTTCTGAAAATCCATCTTTTCCGCTAAGCTTTCTTGAATCACATTTAGTTGTATTCATCTCGTTGATAAATTTTGTTTCAGAGTCCTATTTCAATATAACTCTTAAAACTATTTTGAGTTGTTGAATGCAAAACGTTTCCGCAAAAATAAGTTTTGTATTAACTGAGATAATAGAAACAGTTAAATATGATAGAACTATCGTTTAAAATAATGTCACTCTTATTTGATTTACTTCTTTTCATTTTATAATATCTTTTAGAAATTGGGTTTGGGGATAGTAGATAACAAGATGCAATAAAATTTTGCAAATTCGATTTTATTTCATTTTATTAAAGCATCTATAAGGAACATGCATAAATCAATACCTTCATGCCGTAGACCAAAAATGCATTAAACTGTTACTCTATAGGGTATTAGAAAAAATATTTAAATTTCAAATTTTTAGTATATCTTGAATTGTCAGTTTTTGATATTTATTTCCCTCATTGCTTTATTATCTACTCCCGACTACAAAATCGCTTTGCTTTATTTGTTTTTTATTTAAGGGGACTCTAAACCCAAAACATTTTTTTTTATGATTAACTTTAACCCCTTAATTCTCGCTCCCGAGATATTCTCGGGCTGTGTCTTTTACTCAAATTGTTTGATTCCCACCAGTTTTATAAAACAGTGAAATTGGCTATATTTTAGTATCTTTTTTACTGTCATTAAATAAGGTGAATATTTCTTTATCATAAAAGTGGTGCCAATAAGCAATTTGAATTATTCAACCGTAATTTAATTCGAGCGTTAAGGGGTTAAAAAAGACGTTTTTCGATATTATTACGTAAATATTAATTACAAATAATTTAATCCAAAAAAGAAATGTTACAAATTCTAAAAAACTAACTAACGCTGTCACCGCCGCCGCCGATTTTGAATTTTTTGTGACCGGAGGTCTTTCTTCGTTAATATAAAAAAAAATATTGCTTACAAAAATATGAAAATCGGTGGTATTATAGAGAAATGGTTGATAAACACGCTGATGCAGACAGTTTTCAAATCGAAGAATTATTTTAAGAGATATTTAATTCTAAAGTTGAACAAAATCGTTCCATTAAAAAAGTTTTATAGGAGCAAAAACTATACATCGGAATTTAATCATTTTTAGATCATTTTATACGTTATAATTTCCCGGTAACAAACTGCATTTATTTGTTTTAATTTGACTCATTTTTTGAGGTTTTATTTCTATTTTAAATTCAAATTTTCAGCCTTTTGAGAGACATATTTTACATATTTTAGAAAATGGTATTAATTTAAACTGTTGCCAACTGTATAAACAGCGCAAACAATAATGTTTGCTTCAAATAAAAAATTTATTTACACGTGATTATAAACAGAAAAAAAACTTTCAAATTAGAAATAGATAATTCCGTATAAAAAGCGGTAACTTATTGAAAATTACGTGATAAAAACTATATTTATACGTGAATTTTAAAAGAGAAAGGATATCGTAAAATAATAATTTCATTAACATGCGTTAGAAGTCTTAAATAGGAGAAATTGCGTCACATTTACTTCACATCACACTTATTACGTAAAATGAACAAAAAATAATATTGAAAAATAGTTTAAATTTAAAAATTACGCGAGATATTTATTTGATATTTTGAGATGATCTTTTCAACTATTTTTGTTAGCACAGCGCAAATAATACTTCATTTCTAACAAAAGTATTTTCACTTGAATATTAAAAAGCTTGGTGAAAATTACGTCAAATTAAAAACGACACATTTAAAATGTCTTATTTAAAAGAACTTTCTTTTCGCTTTGTTAAAACCTATAGACAAAGACTCTGTCTACTTAATTTATTTTATATAAGATTATTTTGAAATGTTTAACTGATTTTATTTAATCAAAGACGAAAACGGCCATTGTATCTTTTAACAGCAACTGATTTGGCCTTAAAATTCCCCAATCAAAGAGAAATGAATAGAAACCCGTTTATAGGGAGATCGCCACTGTTTTTTAAATTATAATTCAATCTTCCGAAATCTTTTTAAAGCCGATCAAATTAGCGTGATTTTAGAGTGTGCGGTGTCTGAACGGGGGTTGGCAAGCGTAGCTCGTAGGGGAAAGAGCCCCCTAGTGTTACAAATTAAAATTATTTATTCACAAAATTTTTAAAAGTTCAATTTTAAACATCAAATTTAATCGCTACTAGTATTTTATTTTAATTTTTAATTTTTTACCTGATTTTTTCGCTTGTCGGTAATCATATTTTGAACCCATCTGAGGATCGCATTTTTTTTTTTTTTAATACCAATAGTTTTAGATATAAAATTGAAATTGTTTTCACATCTGACTGACTGTGCATTTTCTAAAAATTTATCTTTCCCGCTAAGTTTTATTGAAAGAGGTCTAGTTTATAAATTTTGTTCCACTTTTTAAACTATTTAACAAGTTGAATCTAAAACGTTCCCACATAAATGTTTTTAATTAACTGGGATAAGGAAACGAAATAGGTTAAAACTAACCTTTTATAAAGCCACTGTTATTTAATTTATTTTGTTCTATTTCATAATGTCTTTTATAAATTTGTTTTGGGATCAAAAAATGGATAATAAATCTTGGGCCGGAAAGTCCTCTTCATTTGGAAAAATCAATTTGCACCGGAAAATTTAGCCCGTTAGTTATTAGACATTACATATCGGAAATTATGTATAATAAATAAACGATAGAATTTTCCGGTACAAATTAATTTTCCCAAACGAAAAGAACTTTCCGAACGATCCAATAATAAGATGCCTTAACAATATATATACTTTTTTTTTTAATTTAGAATTGAAGCACTAAAGCACTGGGTTGCGGGTTTGACACACCCCATAAATACATTGGAAGATATAACTTAGATAATATGATTCACTAAAATTAAACGAAGAAATTTACAGTTAGTGTTACCTAAAATATCAAGAGATGTACAATATTTGCTGAATTCAATTTCATGAATAAATATTTCGCTTCCATTTATAGTGTAAACAGGGTTGCCACGCTTCAGGGAATTTCCTAGCCCCACCAATGGCCGAGAGGTTGGTAGCTCTCGAAGCTGGTAGACGGGAGGTGCTGGGTTCGAACCCAATCGGGCCTAATCGTTCGGAGTTTTCGTGGTTTTCATCGAACCTCGGATTTCCAAACGTAAATACGGGTTAGGTTCCCTTAGAAAGACCCCCCACAAAGGGCACCCCCCCACACACACACACACACACTTAGGACCTATAACCGTCGTGTTGATAATTGTCCGTCATAAACAAAACCAATCAGGGAATTTCCAGACCAGGAAATTCTTCGGTACCAGTATTTTCTTTAAAAACAATACTTAAATAAGACGAAATTTCGTGCGTTTAAACTAGATTTATTTTTCTATAAAGAAATACTGATATTTCACCTGGAAAATTCCCTGAAGCGTGGCAACCCTGGTAAATATCTGAGAAAAAACAATTTATTTATTTATTTATTTATTTATTTTATTTTATTTTATTTATTTATTTTTTTTTTTTACATCTGATTGACTATTTTCTGAAAATTCAACTTTTCCGTTAAGCATTCTTCAAAGAAGTAATTTTATAACAAATTCACGATGGGAAACGAGAATTCTCGTTTTCATTCATAAAATATCATTGACTAAGGGCGTGAATTCTAGCTTGCGGAAAATGAATTTATAATCATGTTGTCCATGTTTTTTTAGATTGTAAGACATTTTATATTAAATTCGTACATCGAAAGATATTTACCGATGCATGAACTCTTGAAAACTATCTAGAACACCAATTTGCAAAAGACTTTCAGAACAGGGAGTAGCTTCTACTGTTTTAAAATTCAGATATTTGATAAAAACTGTCCGTCCATCGTTTTATTAAATACAGAGTACTCTCGATTATCCGTGAGCGGATTATCCGGTTTGCGGATTATGTATGCTCATTCTGGACTCACACACACACACACACACACACCAAAAAATAAATAAATAAATAAAGACAAACATTTTCACGCTTATCATGCATGTAAAATCGATGTTGATGTGAATTAGAATCTTTTTCGGTTTAGCTGATAGTATTGTGAAGTACGTAGAGGAAAAATGGAACGCTCTGGAACCCATTTGACGGGTAGGATTAAAGGGGATAGGAAGGCATGTGAGTCTGGCTTCCACTATTTGACAGATGAAGACATCGTTTCTAACTGTGTTGTTAAATCTAATAGTGATGATAGTACTGATGCAGAAGATGTATGAAATGAGGGAAATACAATTTTCTCATTCTACTGCTCTACAATCTGTAGAAACTTTGTCAGGCTATATGGGAGAAAGGGGATTTGATTATGTTGACATTACTGCGGTTCGTAAAGTATGTGTTGATAATATAAGACAAGAGATGAACAAACAGCAGAAGCAAAGATGCATTACAGATTTTTTTAAGCAGTAAATATTAAAATGAAAATTTCTAGTTTCATGTTATACAGCATGCAAATGTAAGTAATTTTTATATGTTTGTACTGATGTTGATTATTTCTTTAATAAAAAGGTGTTTTCGGATTATACGTGTTTTTCGATTGTCCGTGCGACCTCTCCCGGTGATTAACCCGGATAATCGGGAGTGCACTGTATCTGAATTTTAAAACAGTAGAAGCTCCTCCCTGTTCTGAAAGTCTTTTGTAAATTGGTGTTCTAGATAGTTTTCCCAAGTTTATGCATCGGCAAATATCTTTCAATGTACGAATTTAATATAAAATGTCTTACAATCTTAAAAAATATGGACAACATGATATAAATGCATTTTCTGTAAGGTAAAAGTCACGCCCATAGTCAATGATGTTTTTTGAATGAAAACGAGAATTCTCGATTCCCGTCGTAAAAGTGTTAAAAATAGTTCATCTTAGATAAAATCATAAGACGAAATGCAATATTTCACCTTGATCCAATCACAAACTACACAATATGAATTTTAAACGTTCTCTATTTGCTTAAAAGGTGACAAATAATAAAACAGATGTTAAAAGTTTAAAATATACATTTTATTTAAATTTCCGAGTACTTTCGGTCTTCATCCGAAGCCTTCTTCGCGGAATGTTTTCGTTTACTGCCGTTTCATTCATTTAAGTACGTCTCTTTGTTTGAAATGGGACAGTCTATAATTATTGTGGGTAGCTGGAAGTACAAGTAGTAGTACTTCGGATTAAACATGTGTAGATAAAAATATTTTCTTTATCTGCCGTTTCATACATTCAAATACGTCAAGCAAGAATTATGTACACAACATCTGATTACTACACATCCATCAGAGAAAACATAACAATTCTGTGTAAAGTCAATCAAGTATGTAACAACGCAATGCACTATCATACAATATCCCCAATATATGGTTAAATATTTTGAAAACTTAAAACTTAAACACCCAGTAAATTTTCTATATATAAGTTTAACTCGAAGCACTACTACTTCTACTACTTCCCAGCGACCCATTTAACCCTTTGATGGGGCAGGTAATTACGTTTCTGTAATGTCGAATTCACACCGGAATCTGCAAAAAGATTTATTGCAAAATAAGGAAAATCAGTTTTACGACAGTTTCCCATCAAAGTTAGAAAAGCAAAATTTAATAACATTTTTCCGGTGCAAATCTTCATTATTCATAGGTGGGATAAAATATATCCCACCTCCCCTCAAGGGTTTAAAACGAAGTGACGTATTTGAATGTATGGAGCGTCAGTTAAAGAAAATATTTTACTCTACACAAGTTTAATTCGAGGCACTACTACTTCTACTTTCAGCTACCCCTAAGAATTATAGACTCTATCATTTCAAATGAAGTGACGTATTTGAATGATTGGAACTGCAGTTAATAAAAGTATTCCCTGACGAAGACTCTGGATGCAGACCGAAAGTACTCGGAAATTTAAATAAAATATATATTTTAAACTTTTAACATCTATTTTATTATTTATCACCTTTTAAGTAAACAGAGAACTTTTAAAGGTCATATTGTGTAGTTTGTGACATCTATCTTTTTTTATAGTTTATAAATTTTGTTTTATAATTCTAGCTGAATATAAAACTTAACCTGTAGTTGTACGATCCATGAAGGATCTGGGCCTACAGTACCCAACTATGTTTACTTGACCCTGGTCCCCGAGGTGCTATGCAGCATGTGTCCCGGCCGGGTGGTCAGCCCAACGCAGGACCCTCGGTGTTTAGTTCTCAAGCAAGCTTGATTCTCATTTTATCGACCCCGAAGGGATGAAAGGTTGAATAAACCTTGCCCAGCCGGGAGCCGAACTCATGACCTGTAGCGGGGCAGACAGGCGTGCTGACCACTACGCTACTGGGCTTCTAGCTGAATATAACTCGTAAAAATATTTAACTTGCTGAACAGAAAATGTTTCCACATAAATATTTTTAATTAACTGGGATAAGCAAACGAAATAGTAAAGTACACTTTTATAATGATACTTTTATTCCATTTATTTAGTTCTATTTCATAATATCGTGTATAAATTTGGTTTTTTTTTGTTTTGTTTTTTTGTTCAAAAAATTAAATCTACCAAATAGTCAGTACTTCAACACACAAAAACAAAAATTGGTCTCCGATTGCTATAGTCCAGGGGAAATGTACATTTTATCTTGCAAAAGGTCGGGTAGAAGATTTTTTTTTCTGAATGATTTGTAATGATGCCAACATGGAAAAACCAAGTTTTCTAACAAAATTTCTTAAGGCTAAATTTTCTGTGGCCAAAAAACAACAAAATTTTGTGACCTTTTTTATTTTTTTTTACAATATCTCGAGACCCGTTTCCGTAGCATATTATTTGCCAATTACAATATTAAAGAAAACAAAATTCTCTACAACTTTCATATTTACAACTTTTTTATACACTCAATAGCAAGCGCAGTACGCCATTTCAAAAATAAGACAATTTTTTCAATTTTCTTAAAAATCGTGAAAAACACTTTTGCCCCGATTATTCGAATGTTCCCCACGGATTTAACCTTGTATGTTGACTTCTAAAAATTGATAGCAGTAAATTATCTGTTATTTGCACACTCACATCTTTATTTTAATCTCAACAGACATTTTATATTCAATAAATTTACAGAATTTAAAAAGTAGGGCAGAGTGTAGATGAATGAGACAATTTTCATATTTAGACAGTAACTTTAAGTGCATAGAACGTTAACTTTACAGCATCGTTTAACCCTTTCAGGGGCAAGGTACTTGTATTCGTAAAATGTTGAAATAATTTAATGACACCAGTATTTACAAGAGAATTTATTTGTAAACAAGTAAAAGTATATTTTCGCGTACTTAATAAAAGTGAAGTTTTAATTATGAAATTCCGGTGCCAATGTGGCAATTAGGGATTAAAATTATGTGATGCCATCACGGCATCGCCGTCCTTTAAGGGTTAAAAGAATACTTCAATATTTTGTAACTTACTGGGACGATAGTTTCAATTAACAAAGAATTCTTGTTGAATTTTAATAATTTTAATAACTTAATAATTTTTATAATGCATGCATATTTTTCGAGGTATTAATGGGATAGGTATGAAAATTTGCGAAAAACATATTTTATTTCTAACTACAATGGTATATTTTATTTATATTTACCAATTATTAATAACATATGTTTTAATGTTTTACTGCTTTAAAGATATTAAACATTGGATTGTAGTTCCATATAACCCCTTGAGGGGCGGCGGTATATATTATATACCACCTACGATTAATAAAGTTTTACAATTACAATTAAAGTTTTACACCGGAAAAATTTTATTAAATTTTACTTTTCTAACTTTGGTGGAAAAAAGCCGTAAAATTGCTTTTCCTTATTTTGAAATAAAATTTTTCCAATTTTCCGGTGGGAATTCAGCATTTCACAAACGTAATTGCCTGCCCCTCAAGGGGTTAAAAGGGGGGGGGGGGAGGAGGGTTCAAAAAATAAATATATTTTATGTTAGAAATAATTTTACCTTATAAAATAGCTACAATAAAAATGACAACAGATTATTTCCCTAACTAATGTTATGCATTTATCTCTTGTAAAATTTAAAAATTCTGTCAATAAAATATTTAAGATCACTAGTTTCATAAAAATATTTAAAATATTAGTTTAAAACATAATGTCAATTTTTTTTCCACTTATATCAATAAATATAACAAGAGATTTTAAAGATCAAACAGAATACTTTAAATTTCGGAACGGCTTCCAAACAGTTTTCCAAAAATGAGTGTCCGCATATTTAAAAAAAAATTCAACCAAACCCGAAAAAGTACAAAAGCACAACATTAGATATTGATCTTAGGTATCCCATGAGAAAGAAATGTGTTTAAAAATAATAAAATGCAAGCGAGATATTTGTCAAGAACGCTCCCATGGGTTTAATATCACCTTGCGTATGTCTTCGTGTGACTAATTTAGTCTCATAATTCATATAACTCTGACTTTAACCCCGTGAAGGGCTGTAATGCCGTTACGGCATCAAATAATTTTAATCCCCAATTGCCACATTGGCACCGGAATTTTATAATAAAAATTTCACCTTTATTAAGTACGTGAAAATACGCTTTTACTTGTTTACAAATGAATTCTCCTGTAAATATTGGTGTGAATAAATTATTTCAACATTTTATGAATACAAGTACCTTGCCCCTGAAAGGGTTAAATGCCTCAATTCTACCACTACCGTAAAATCTTTGAAAATGAAATCTGTATATACGGAATCCGGTCTCTAAAGAAAAAATTATATATTTTCAAGAGAAAGAATAGGAACAATTATACCTGCTAGGATGGAAACCTGTTTAAAGCGAAATTTATTTCGGTTCCTTTTGGTTCGGTTTTCAAGGTTTTAATGAATCAATATTTAACAAAGCTGGGTACGTAGGCATTACGTATTTAATGATTACGCACAATTTTCAAAACCCGGCTATTAGAGATTTATTAAAATTCACGTGGTAAATTTTCTCTTTAACAGGGGGGGGGGGGGGGAATCCACATCCAAAAGCCACGGGTACAAAAAAGGCTAGGTTTGGCCCTGAAACACATAATTTACTGCTACCAATATATAGAGGCTGGAATACACGATTAAATCCGTGGGAAACATTTGAATAATCGGGGCAGAACAATGTTTTTCACGGTTTTTAAGAAAATTGAAAAAATTATCCTGTTTTTGAATTGGCGTACTGCGCTTGCTATTGAGTGTATAAAAAAGTTGTAAATATGAAAGTTGTAGAGAATTTTATCTTCTTTAATATTGTAACTGACAAATAATATGTTACGGCAACGGGTCTCAAGATATTTTTAAAAAATCAAAAAAGGGTCCAAAATTTTGTTGTTTTTTGGCCACAGAAAATTTAGTCTTATGAAATTTTCTAAGAAAACTTGGCTTTTCCATGTTGGCATCATTATAAACCAATCAGAAAAAAAAATCTGCTACCCAACCTTTTGCAAGGTAACCCCTTTTTGTTGGTACATTCCCCCTGGACTATTAGAGAAACATGCTAATTATCATTACCAATGACCTGTCTGCTTAATTCACTGGAAAATGAAACGGCATTTGAGAACTGAAACTTTGAGTGATCTATGCTTGATTAACAGCATATATTCAGCCACTTACAATTACAACGGGTACCTTCAACAAGATATACCTATATTAGTGCGCAACCTTGCATATATGCAAACAACAGTGTTTTGAATGTAATACATTTTTTATTCGTATATACCTAACGTACCATTACAAATGTTTTGCATATCTAAATTGGGTCAATAGAATAGTATGCGGATAATCATAAATTTCTAACTGGTGTACTCAGTAATTTTAACCCTTTATGCTCCGACGGTACTTTTAAGTACCATTAAAGAAAATTTCATATATAATTTATTTAAATCGTCTATCTATAAAAGTAGATTTTATTTTTCATACAAAATACTTTGCTCGATCACATTTAACTTTCCTACTCTGAATGTGTCTAATCCAGGGATTCTCAAACAATGGTACGCGTAATTGTACTGGTACGTGAAGCACTGTTTAATGGTACGCGAAAGTCTGATACTGGTACGTGAAATGAAATAAAAAATACAGCATGTGAAATCAAAAAATATCTCAACCATCCCTCTCCTTCTCCTCTTTCTGGATTTAACAGTTTCACCCGCTCAGTGGTGTCTGCTCTCTGTTATTACAGTTATTACTGCTTTGACTGCGTTTTGCTTTCTCTTATTTTAATGTAATTTTGATTAGTATTTTTAGATAAATGGAAATAATGCTACGGTAGATGTTTAGTTGACCTTTCATGTCCCTGAAAAAAAGGGAAAAGTTTTCTTCTTATATTTTATGTGTGTTACTTTTGTTATTTTATGTGTGTTATATTACTTATTTCAATGAACTCCGATCTCGCATTAATAAGCAGTTTATTTTTAAAAATCACATGAATTTATAATGTAGGTTATTTACTTATTAAGTTTTCTTAAGTATATTTTACTATTGATATAAACATAGTATTCATGTAAATCCTGGTCACGGCACCATTAATAAGAGGGGGCTATGCTGGGAAGTTCTAGGCAAGTATAAGATTTTTACCCGGTTACGGCCCTAAAGAGCAACCCAAAACAAATTGACACCGATACGTCATTAACCCTTTCCGGCATGGGCAAATTTTGTTGTAAAATGATGAAACGATCGACTGACACCGGAATTTTAAAACGAATTTTTCAGAAATTAAAAACATGTTACTTTAACTATTCATTGTAAAAGTAAAATTTTTCTAAAATATTCTTGGTGCCGCCCGTAAGTTTGGAATTAAAATTAGGTATCCCGACCCGGGCACAGTGTGCCGGAAAGAGTTAAGTATTGTAGCTAGCTTTTTTTGCTACCAAGGATGTTAATATAAAACAATCAATCTAAGTATCAATTTAATAACGTAATCATGCAATTAAATACAGTAAAATCTGCTCAGACGGAAACACTAAAGACTTGAAAAATGTTCCGTTTTAGACATATTCCGTTTACACAGGTTTTTCTTTATTAGCTTTGATTTTGTCACCTGGTAGTACGTGGAAGTATGAGCTTCTATTTAAAGGTCCCTTGTTTAAAAGTTTGGGAACTCAGGGTCTAATCGACTCATTTCTATAATTTATTTATTTCGATTCAACCCCGAAATTTTTTCATATAGTTGGAAACGAGTAAAATAAATATGTTAAATAGCTTTACTTAAAAATTCTGGTGAGAAATATTTTTATTGAGGTTCAGTAAAATGTTAACATGTTAGAAAGGTCAAAAAACCACTACGAAACAGTCGAAACTAAATACAGGGTTTTTCACTACCAGACTGACAAACTTGCAGGAGGTGTAAAGGGCACAGAGACGACTCTGAATAACATAGCACTGCCACAGCGTCGGAAATGCCATCCTAACGAGATAAAGGGGTTTAGTGTTGCTTTAGCGGATAGAGGGGTTCCGTGGATACTTTTTTAAAATTCAGATTTATTGATTGGCACCACTTTTCTGAAATGGTAAAATTCCCCTTGTTTTCGCTTTAATTAATATGTCATTAATAAAAGCGAATTTTACTATTTTAAAAAAAAGTGGTGCCAATCAATAAATCTGAATTTTAAAAAAGTAGCCAACAGGCAACACTGGAGGGGTTATTAGGGTCTGAACAATAGTGATAGAAAATTGACATTTAAAAACAATAAGCTTAACCCCTTCGGGACGGGAGCCTTTTACGAAATTTTTAATCTTTTGTCACCGTTTTTTAAAAACAGAAATTTGTGTGTTCTTGAATCGAGAAAATGCGCTGATTAAATAAGGCAAATTTTACAGTAAAATTTTACTGGTGAGGAAAAACAAGGATTCTGAGCGCTTCATGCGGCACGTATACGTGTCGCTCGTCCCCAAGGGGTTAAAATAAATCATGGCTTTCCTGATAGTGAAGTTGTCCGATGTTTCGTAATGTGTGAATGAAACATTCGCAACCTGGAATCTCGGATGTTTTGAAATCCGGGCGTGTTTTGGACGTTTGCGGTAGCAACGAAGACACGCCATTTCAAAACGCAGCTACTACCTGAAGCGTGCAAAGTTGTAAATGGTAAGAACAAGGCACGTAGACAGAAAACTTCAGGGAACTTCATTATCAGAAAGTCAAGACTTATTTTAAGTTTGTGGTCTTTAAATGTCAGTTTGCTATTACTATGATTTAGACCCTAACAACCCCTCCAGTGTTGCCAGTTGGATACTTTTTTTTAATTTAGATTTATTGATTAGCACCACTTTTCTGAAATAGTAAAATTCACCTTTATTAATGGCATATTAATAAAAGTGAAACCAAGGGGAATTTTACCATTTCAGAAAAGTGATGCCAATCAAGAAATCTGAATTTTAAAAAAGTAGGCCACTGGCAACTGTGAACCCCTCTATCTCGTCAGGACTGCATTTCCGATCCTGCATTGCTATGTGATTCCGAGTCGTCTCCGTGCCCCCTACACCTCCTGCAAGCTTGTCGGTTTAGTAGTGAAACACCCTGTATATTTTTTTAGTTGCTATTTTCTCAACCCTTTACATAGGTACAGTTTTTCTCTTATTAAAAAGAAAAGCTATGTGAAAAATGTACAACTACAAAAACCTTCCCATTGACATGTAGGATCACAATACATTTAATTACACTGCTTTTAAAAGAATTGCGAAAGTTCCATAACAGTATTTTCTGTTAAATAATCTAATTATATTTGCAAATATTTTACAAAAAAAGCTGTAACTACTGGCTTATTAACCCTCCTAGTACCAGCGTTTAACATTTTTTAAGGATTCTTAGTTTTACATGATTTGAAGTTTTACATCTTCCAAAGAGGTGTCTATTTAATTTTATATTTTAAGCATAATTTTTTCATTTTTTTCTGCTTTGAAACATTAAAAAATTCAAAATAGAAAATTATTGGGGTCACATAAGACTCCCCAATGGTACTAGGAGGGTTAAATCAATATTAATGGAAAAACTTCTCTAACTTTCAATATTATAATTACATAAGTTTTTTAATGTATCTTCAGACATTAAGGAAAATAATTGTGGACCAGTGGATAAGTGGATATATAGTGGAAATATAAGTGGAATAATTTCTTGATTCATAATTTGGGACAAAAAGGATTAAAAGAATTTCTAAAAGAAAAGAATTAAATAGTATTTTCTTCGACGTTTTAGCATTTCATCGCGTTAGATCCAGTCTGACTCAAAAGTTCAGGCACAACAAGAAAATTTCGTTTATTAAATAACAATACAAAATTAAACGAAAACAAATTATTTAGTTATTAGATTCTGTAAAATTATTTCAATAAATTATATCAAAATTAATAAATCGGTACATTATAATAACTTTAAAATAAAATAATAAAAGTATGTAACTATACAGCGTCTCAAAAGGTTAAACACGATGAAAAACAATACACCATTTAAGACTTTTGCTATTTATTAAGAGTACTTCCCGGATTTCGGATAGCTTCAAATAATCTTGTTTCCATTGATCCAATTAATGCTTGAAATATTATTAGTGGCAGAGAATACTATGCTTTTTTCAATGACCACATTTCTTTCCATTCTTGTATAAATCTTCGGTTTAAGATGAAGAAAAATGGTAGAACAATATTGGCATTTTCAAACTAAAATAGTAATATTTTTGTCTTTTTTCTATTATTTTTTAAATATTTCTATTCTGCAAGGACCGTACAAGGCCCAGAGAGAAATGATATCTGCAGCTCTACGTTCCCGTATCTCAATGATTCAGGAGACCCTGCGTGTGGTCCTGGGCTGAATTGTAAAAAAACTTACAAATTAATGACAATATTTTCACAATATTGCCATTATAGTAGAAATATAAATATTATAAATCTCTTAAATACAATACTGAAGCAGCATTGTATAAGAAAAACAGTTTGATTTTCAGGGATGAGAACGCTCCTACCCAAATGGTTGATTTTCTCACCACTAAATTTTAATTGTATTTCTCGCAACATTTAATGACAAAATTTTTGAGATTTAATAAAGCAAATAATACTATTCAAATTTAGAGGTGAAAATAAACCTTTCGGGTCGGAGCCAGTGCTGCCAGACAAGTGCTAAACTTTTATTTTGAATATCACTATTTTCACCGAGAGCGCCTTATTTCTTTACAAAAATTTTGCGATTAAAGCAAGCTAATAATACCGTACGAAAATAGTGATATTCAAAATAAAATTTTAGTATTCGTCTGGCAACACTGGTCGGAGCGCTCTCATCCCTGGATTTTAAAGATCTTTTCATGTTTTCATTACACACTATGTTCTGATTCTTTTATTACTATTTCCAGTGGGTCCTTTAGGTATATGCAATGCTTCTGACTGTACGAGGGCTGCAAAAATCAAGTGTCTAGATTGTAGAAATGTTGCATATTGCACCAAAAGATGCATGAAGGCTGATGCCAAAGATCACAGAAGAAATTGTTTTAGTAAGTGCTTATTTCATGTTGATATCTTTATAAATATACATTAAAACAATCTCTCTTATTCTTTGCTTTTCCGACACATAATCTTAAAATATTTGAGTAAATTAACCATTGTAACCATTGTTCTTCAATTATCAATTTCCAGTCACAGTTTTTGTCGACAAAGAATTTGTAAAGACTTACAATTCGTAGGATTTATGAATTATCCGGACCAGAAAAATGCATCACAAACAATTAAAAATATTTTTTTTAAATTAAATAAATACAAAGAAATGGTGTGCGGTATTGCAATGGCAACCCCCCCCCCCCCTTCCTCTCAGGTGATGCGCCATTTGATAAGCAGTATTGTTATTTTTACCATCTAATCATTTATACATACCAAAATCAACGACAATAAATTGGTTTGCAAATATATGACCCTGACTCAGGCTTGCCATATTTGGCTTTTATTTTTTTATTCTGAAATTTTACATTCACACCAGAAATTCTGTATAGTATTTTTTTCTTTATTTAATGACAGACGTTTCGTGATTACATGGTTCGTACGCCTATTTGAATTTTGCAGACCAGAAAATGTTTCGGCACCAGTATTATCTTATAGAAAATCTCTTCTTAAACGAAGGCGAAATTTTTTGCGTTTAAACTGGATTACCTAAAGTAAAAATTCTTCTTTCAGAATTTCTGATGTTAATTCGAAGTTTTTAAATTGAAAGTAAAGGCCAAACTGGTAACCCAGCACTGACTCCCAGGCTATAATCCCTTGGGTACACATTTTTTTCAGGTCTGCCATAGGCGTTTTATTTATTTATTTATTTTTTAATTGCATTTCGCTCCACTTTCTCAAAAATCTTTCATACGCACTCTGGCAACATGTGCAAGAGAAGTATACTACAATTTTTTTTTCGTTAAATAGCGGTATAAAAAGAATATAAAAATAAACACCAGTGACCAAATGCATGACGAGTCTCAGTCGTCAGATGTACCCAATTTTTTAAAATCAAAAAAGTTTTATATTTTGCATTATTAGTCTGAAAGATTTATTTTCAACTTGCTTTAAATTCATTTATCCCAATATTTTTACAGATAATTTTACGAAAAAAAATTTCTGAAATAAAAAAATATATATGCATGTGTTTGAAACAGACAGTACCACATTATTTTTCTTAAATAATGTTTAAAATCAAAATAGTTTTATAAAACCTAGCAATTTGGAACAATGTACACAAAAAATGATTTTACTTTTTTAATGACTTCCAAAGAGACATGTATCTAACGAAAATTGTTTCATAACAGAGTTGTATTTTTGCTTGTTATTTTTAAAAAGAACATAAGAATGAATTTTATACCATTAGATCTAGCAACAAAGAAAATATTTTTTTTTTTCCTTCGTGAAGCATTTTTTTTTTAATCACCGCGATAGAGTAACTGAAACATTTAAAAAAAAGAAGCGGAAGAGAAAATTTTTAACTTTCTTAGAGTACAGCTTGTTAACTTAAAATGATTACATTTATTGTTATTACCTACAAACTTTTTTAACTCTTTCCACCTTGTTAAAAAATGTTTATGAATCCTGTTTGTCTGTCTGTCTGTATGCCCGACCTCTAACTCGCTTAAATATACTTGGATTGTCATGCAATAGATATACAGGGTGATTCTAAATTCATGGTACAAACTTTAACGGTTGGTATAGGACACTGTAACAATCATTTGCTGTATAAGAATGTATGAGCGCAAGTGACTTGAGGTAAAAACAGCAGGGTGTCAATTTGAACCTTTTTTTATTTCAAAATTTCTCATTCATACCAGAAAATTCCTATACTATTCTTTTATTTATTTGTCCAATGTCCAATGCAGTTATTTTGAAGTCCCTACTACAGTCGTGATACGTGATGCTCTACTTTACCTTCCATAGATGGTGATCAATCGATTTGTCTTTTTTGCATAGATGTTTAGCAGTAAGTGGAATTTCTTACAAATTCCCGTGCACTAGAGTGGTCGGAAAGCAAGCCAGGGTTAGTGGAAAAGGAGGAAAAGTCCCCAGAACCATACATTTATATATACAGTGAAACCTCTCTGTAAGGGCCACCTGTAGTTCCATTGAAAATTGGCCCTTATGACGGGTGGCCCTTGAATAAGGGTGACCAAATTTTTCACTCCTCTTCCTTTTTATCTCGCGATTTTTTTTAACGATATTGTTTATTTGATTTTTTCTGCAATTAAACTGTGAAACCAATTTTTTTTTTTTTTTTTTTTTTTTTTTTTTTGTGCAGATGTTCCTTGATCATGACAATTAAGAATTTTGATTTTGTCATTCAAATGCAAATGTACTTTTTGGCTTGATTTAGGTGCCGTAATTTTAAATTTTACATAAGCCTGAGCATAAAATTTTTAGTGTAAAAATTATGCTTCAATATACATTCGCAGTTTTAGTAAATGTGGAATCCGTTTTCCTAGACAACCTGTTATCCTTTGTGTGCCCACAACAAAGGGTGCAGTTTCCCCTCCAACTCAACCCCTACAGATTGAAAGGCCAAACAAAGTGCGAAGAACACTTGTTTGCCTCACTTGTAGAAAAGTTTGTTGTCCTTCATTATGTTACTAAATCCTCCCAATCTCCTCTTGCCTTCTTTGTTGCAAGTGCAGTTTTTTGCTGAACTCTTATCTTTTGGCTCAGGAATTCAATACACCTGTTTAGAATTTAAGGCATATGTGAAAAAAATGGCCTTTATAAGGGGTAGGTGAAGCCGTTAATGGGAGTAAATTTAACATTGTGTCTATGGGAAAAATCTTCGTTCCTAAAAATATTGGCCTTTAATAGAGGTGGCCCTTGAATAGGGGTGGCCTTTAAAAGAAGTTTCACTGTATATATATATATATATATATATATATATATATATATATATAAAGTACAATAACAAAAAAATCTAATAGGATTAAGAACATTTACCAAAAATAGAAGTTTACTGATAAAATATCGAATTTTGAGTAGGAGCCGGCACGGATTTGACGGCTAACTTCAGCAGCCAATGAGGAGGCCAAGCGCAACGAACCAAACTGCCGGAAAAGATCGAGCAAAGATAGAGGATTGAGACGTCAGTGGAACTCGATGTCTCAGAGATCTGTAGCGGGGAAAGTCCCTTTCGGATTTGACGGCTAACTTCAACAACCAATGAGACTGCAGAGCGCATCGAATCAATTTTTTTCTTTATTTAAGGCAAACATTTCATGATTAAATAAAGAAAAAATTCTTTGTTGAAAATTTCCGGTGTGAAATCGAAAATTTTGAATTAAAGAAAACTCCATTTTTATTTATTTTCCTGTATTTCCCGTGTTTGACAGATTTGCCAGTTTTGCGGGGTTTTTTCAAAGAACCGGAAATTTTCAAAGAAGAATTTTTTCTTTAAGTAATCATGAAATCTCTGTCTTAAATAAAGAAAAGAATAGTATAGGAATTTTCTGGTATAAATGAGAAATTTTGAAATTAAAAGAGGGCCAAATTGCCCCCATGGTGTTTGTACCTCAACGCGTCACTTGCACCCATACATTCCTATACAATAAATGATTGTTAGCGTGTCCTATATCAACCCTTAAAGTTTGTACCATGAATTTAGAATCACCCTGTATGTTATTGTATACTACGGCATATTCCGTATTAAAAATGAAGTCTGTAGCATTTATATCTCGTGTTCTCAAAAGAACACGAGACCAGGAGTATACCAGGACATTCAAAAGAACTCCATTACATTACGGTCTATAAGGAAAATTCGCTTGCAACGTATTTTAGTGATGTTACTCTATTTCAAACATATTGAAATTGATATACATCAATGAGATACACTACAGAATTCTTATTATATTTGGGTATGCGTAGCATTTATCTTTCATTTGCCGAGACAAGCAAAAGAATTCGGTTACAATATCTGAAACAATCCAAATTTTATCTTTTTGTCCGATATAGTATATTTTTCTATATTTTTCTATTTCTATTATTCTTTTCTATTTTTCTATATTTTATTACATTTTCAATGAAGTTTATTCGGAATTCGCACAACGATTTTTGAATTTTTCGCGATTTCTTTTTTCGCTGGACCTATTTCGATAAAAATGAGTAGTTTTTTTTATCAGCCAATATCGATGTGATACCTTATCCATCCAATCTTATATTTTATGCACCTATATAAAGCTGACATAAGGGAATCATTTTTTTTAATCAGAAAATGTTAATATAAATTGATACAAATTTTTAAAAGATTTAAGAAGTGAGAAATTTCCGACGAGCAAATAAAGTTCCAAGACAGGAATTTTCCGAAGGACAGGTGTGTACATTTATCTTTTATCGCTAAAGAGCCTGTAATTACGGCTATGGCGTTGTTTTGTCATTGATAGATAACGTGGTTAACAAGGCTGCTGCAATACCTTTGGCGTTATACCGCTAGAGTCAAGTAATGGTCTTTTCATGCACCTGCATTCGAGCATCACGTGACTCCAGTGGTCTGAAAAAAAGAAACAAATGTAATACACTGCGGCAGCGTGTTAGTCAGGAAGTCGGTGACATCGAAAGCCCGTCATAGCGGAATTGTAAAACTTTTATGTAAATCGAAAGTAAAAAATCATACAAACAAAATGAGCTAGGTATGACTAGGTTCGACAAGCCGAAAATAAGTTTAATTAAATAATTTATTATTAGAAAGCTGCAGTGATTTACCGTTTTCATCGAAAGCCGACTCTTGGTCAGCGTCAAGACGCGAAATAAAGAAGTTACCGATAAAAATTGAAAGCAAAATAAATTTGAGATTTTGTCACCGGCCTTCTTCTTAAAATAGGTATGACAGACTTTTCCAGAGAATAAGGTTTGTCATACCAAGTTTTTCTGGAAGAACACAGAGTTTTCTGCAAGATGCTCTAAGAGTGGTCAAAATCCGCGATGACGGTAAAACGTTATATATTTTTAGTAATAATTAATTTAGTTAAATATATTTTCGACTAGCCAAACTTCGTCATACCTAGCTAATTTTGTTCGTATGAATATTTTCCATCGAGTTACGTAAAAACTTTTTAGTTCCGCGATGACTGGGTTTTCGATGACACCGAATTCCGGACTATGGCCAGGATCCAGATAGATTTTGGGCTGTTAGCGAAACGAGATTGACCAATCAGAAAATTTGCTTACTCTTTGGATATTCAGCATCGTTTGCCATTTAAGGGATTCAATATTTTAGTTCTTTTTAAAGTATTACTGAGATAGCCGATTTCCAGGTCCTAATTACCAACGGGGCACACTTACACCAATAAAGTTTAAAAAAAATGTTCGACTTATCTGAACACCGTATTCATGTAAAATTTCAGCCATGAATGAGGCGAAATTTTCTGTTTCTTTTTACTGGTGGGAATGTGCCCCGCTGGTAATCAGGCGCTGCCGATTTCCACACTATATATTCTAGACTAGGGGTGCACAACCTTTATAGGAGAAGGGCCATTTACAAAAATGTCTGGGTTGTCGAGGGCCACATAAGTAACATAGAAAGAGTTCTATTTCGGAGAGATGAACTGTGGCCTATAATTAGATACAAAGTATGGTTTCAGACGGGGGAGGGAGGAGTTTTACCCCTCTAAGTTCTCTACCCAGTCAACATCTACAATTCAGTTGGCAAGGATATATCAACAGTTTACGTTTGTATATATAACAGAGATATAGCAAGGATTATTTTGAAGGAGTAATAATATTCCTTGACTTCATTCGGGGGGGGGGGGGGGGGGGTAAATTTTGCTTCATTAAAAATGCTAAAAAACAAACATAGGCATGAAAGTGAGTAATACCGAAAAAAATGTGAACTTTATGAATGAAGGGAGAAAGGGGAGCCGATCAAAGAAATTTGAGGTTTTTCCACACCCGATCAACGAAATTTGCAATTTTCCCGCACCTGATAGACAAAATTCGCGTTTTTTCCGAGCCCGATCGACAAAATTCGAGATTTTTCCGCACCCTATCAGTGAAATTAACGATTCTTAACTGACTCTGATGAAATTTGCCATATTTTCCGCAGCCGATCAAACGAGATTTTCCCACGCCTGATCGACAAAATTCGCAATTTTTCCTGCACCCGATCAACGAAATTCGCGATTCTTAACTTACTGGCGAAATTTGAAAATTTTTTTCGCTGCAAAGTGACGAAATTCGCGATTTTTTCTCGCGAAAAACTGACGGAACTCAGGTTTTTTCCGCAGCCGGTCAACAAAATTTGCAATTTTTCCGCGTATAATCGGCATCCGTACCGGATCAACAAAATTCGCGATTTTCCCGTGCTCGATCTAAAAACTTGCGATTTTTACCGTGCCCGATAGACGAAATTTGCGATTTTTCTGCACCTCATCGACAAAATTCGAGATATTTTACGTGATCGATCAACGGAATTTACGATTTTTCCGTGCCTGATCAACGAAATTTGCCATTTTTCCAAGCCTGATTGGCAAAATTCGTAATTTTTCTGCGCCCGATCAACGAAATTCGCGATTTTTAACTGACTGACGAAACTTGCAATTTTTTCTCGCGGCAAATTGACGAAATTCGTGATATTTTCCCCGCGTAAACTGGCGAATCTCACGATTTTACCGTAGCCGATCAACAAAATTTGCAATTTTTTCGCGTATCATTGACAAAATTCGCGATTTTTCCGTGGCCCATCCAAGAAATTTGTGATTTTTCCGCCCTTGATCGATAAAATTTGCGATTTCTTCCTGCCTTATCAACGAAATTCGCGATTTTCCCGAACCCGATCAACAAAACTCACGATCTTTCCGTGAACGATCGACGGAATTTGCAATTTTTCTGCGATTCTTCGACAAAATTCGCGATTTTCCGTACCCGATCGACAAAACTCGCGATTTTTCCTTGGCCAATCGACGAAACTCGCGATTTCTCTTCGCCTGATCGACGAAACCCGCGGTTTTTTGTGCCGAAATTCGAGATATATTTCGACTAGGAACTGATAAAATTCCGAACTTGGGAATTTCCTATGTCGATATCTATGGTATCGGCCGGCCGATTAACGAAATTCGCGATTTTTAACTGACTGACGAAATCTGCAATTTTTTCCCGCGAAAAATTGACGAAATTCATGATTTCGACCTGCGACTTACACACTTTCAGGAAAAACTGTAAATTTATTATACGTTTTCTGTTCAATTTTCACGGGCAACAGCCTTATTTGATGAAAAACGGTCTGATCCACTAAAAAAATACGGTACGACCCCATACATTTTCCTTCGCTATCGCGTAACCCTTAACTTTAGTCGTGTTTCGAAAAATAATGTCACTTAACCGCGACCGTAACATATTATTTAACCCGCCAGAAAAGCGATTCTGTGATGATTAGCGTGCTACGCTACATAACAGTAAGTAAAGTGTTATTGTGTTTTGAAGTGAATTATATCTTTGTCCCGTAAAACGGGGGCAATTACCGGTTGCACAAAATTATGGGCGTGGATTTTTTTTACGGGGTATGGCTGGAATCTCTGCAGCCGGCCTCTGTCCGTAATTTTACAGGGATATTTTTAGATACTTACAAAATTAAGGGCAATCCACATATTCGTGCAGTTCTAGCCTCCATGCATTTTTCCTGCGCTAGGGTGTACACGTTGACACAAAATGATGGGCGTGGATTATTTTTTACGGGGTATGACTGGAATCTCTGCTGCCGAGTTCTGTCCGTAAAAAAAAAAAAAAAATTAACAGTGTATGGACAAAAATTTCGATTTTTTCCAGTTATACATTGACGAAATTCGCGGGCCACAGGTTGTGCATCCCTATTCTAGACGCTATACCTATGTCTTTTCGTTAACTCGTTCGAGACCCGTGCGCATATGCAATGCACCCCCAAAAAGTGATTAAAACGCTTGAGTTTGATACCAGTAAAAAATAAAAGTAAAATTTATTTCATTTAATTACGACATTTCTTGTAATGTATAAAGTTAAGTCAAATAATTAACAAAAAGTGGTGCTAAGCGAATAAAATTCGTGTAAAAGATGTGAGTTCATTTTTGACCTTGTCCCCTTACGGACACGTGTTTACTTTAGCTGATGACGAGCTGCTAATACGAGTATTTTCATCTCGAAACGCGTCCTATGTATTGTTTTTATTTTATGGTGATTTTTTACAAAGTTTTATTATTTTAAACGTAGAAGTTTGTTTAGAATACTAATTCTACAGGGCTTCAGAAAAATTTAGATTAAAACTTGCAAGTTAATTTTAAACCAATTCTAATAATCTGATTTAGCTGAACTTTGCCAGGGATATGTAATTCTGATGACAATGCAATATTATTATAATTTATGGAACGCAGCAGTTACGCTTTTTTTACATGGCCACTAAAAGATTAGTTCAAATCTTGCAAGACAATTTTAAACAACTTTCAATTATCTGATGGAGCTGAAACTTTGTCTACATGTGTTTTTCCGATGACAATTCTATTAAATTATTATTTGACAAACGTAGAAATTTTGCATTTTTTACAGGGCTACACAAAAATCGCGGAAAGGTTGCTGCTAAAAAGCAGAAATTTTAATTAAATTTCTACAAAATTACTATAGGTTATTGAGATACACAATAGCATTTTTAAAATTGAAAACAAAGTGCATAGCAGTTGTATTTCTTTTACAGGGACACATAAAAATTTCGAATACATTACCGGCTATACGCAGAAACTTTATTTCAAATTGAATAAAATTTATATAGGTTATTTGTTCACACAACAGCATTTTTTCAACCGAAAGTAATTTTGGTAGCATTTATATGTTTTACAGGGTACCACAAAACATTAAAGTTTTTTTAATATGATTTTATTTTTAAATTTTTATTTTTCAGGGTAACTACACAAATTTCTTGAGAAATTCTGAGCAGACAAAATTATAAAAAAATGAATGTTAACTTACATGTGTGCATTAAATTGTTTTTTCTTAATTGTAAAATAAGTATGCTTAACACAGCTATCACATTATTTGTAATGCATTATACAGGATGCCCACTAAAGTCCTTCCAATGCTCTTATTTGCCGAACAGTTGCATCTATATTCATAAAAATGGTACCTACCAGATGACACCGCTTCCTGCGTCACCTGGTGCAAAATAGTTGAGTTAGTAATCCTATCTCGAAAACGAGATTCATTTATCATTCATGCTCACAAGGTGTCCTTTCAAACTAAATCGATGATGCTCTACAATTTCTCATTCACTTTTATCCCAAATTTCGAACCGTTTTCGCGATAGGAACGTTAATGCCGCCATTGTGCACTAGGTGGCACTGTACGCGGTCCCATCTAGTAGCGCATAGCCTCTTTACTATACCTAGACACTACGTTTATCAATATAGATGCAGTCGTTCGGCAGGTAAGAGGGTGGGAACGGACTTTAGTGGGCAACATGTATTTTTATTTTAAGACATTGTTGTTAAATAACCGAACATTTATCACTGTTTGAGTATTTTATTAGTGATGCATAAAAAAACAGCAAAAACTAATTAAACTTCAACGAAATAATTTTGTCTATCTAGATCTTGAAAACGTCCCATTGTGGGGCGGTGGGAAATTGAAAATTTCAGGCTAGTTTTCTTTTTCGCAGAAACATTTTTTAGTGTTTATTTTTATAAATCTATTTTATAGATTTCGCGATGCGAGATATATTTAAAGTATTTCAGTTATGGAAACGGTTAAGTATTTTAGCGGGGACCGGGCCCGGGCAACGCCAAATGGTTCGGCTAGTGTAAAACAAGTAAGAAAAAATCATGCATCAAGCATAGATTATGAAACACTTTCCAACACATTCAGAATAATGTAACAAAACTGCACCGTTTAAAAAATTAAAATATTACATCTAATTCAGCCCTGTGGAAACGCATAATACATTTCAAAACCCAATTTCAGCTGTTCCCATCCACAATAGGAAAATTATGCGAATTATTTCAGCAGCCCTGTATATGATATATAGATTTGAATCTATTAACTACATGCATGCCAAAATTTAGTTCATATAAGAGGTACATATACTTCAGTTTAAAATTTACCTTCAGCAATTTCCTCTAATAAGGAGAACGGTATGTGAATACTTTTATGCAGCCCTGTATTTGAGGTATAGCATTTATAAATAACGAGTAAGATGAAAAAAATTAATTAAATTTAAAAGTGCATACCGAATTTTAAACCGTTCACTCCAGCAATTATTACTCAAAGACAGTACTGTACTTTAACCGACTTCTTTTGTGTGTCCCTGTAAATGAATAAAACATGCTATGAATGGCCTGTTCTAACGTGTTCGTAGTAAAATTCAGTGATTTATATCAGTTTTAATACATTTGAAATAGCGTAATGTCATTAAAATAATCTGCAAACGATTTTCCCCCATATACCATAATGTAATGGAACACTTTTGAGTGTTCCTGTAAATGGACGATTAATCCTACATACTTCATATACAATACCAAACATGCTTTGGTGACCCTAAATAACCTTTATCAACTTCATGAACATCCGAGTATATTTACGGGAAATTAATTGAAAACAACGTTTAAACACACAATAAATTTAAACGTTGTTTTCAATTAATTTATATTTTCACACAAGTTCTGTACTTATTATATTTACGGGAGTTAGAGAGTGGACAGACGGACAGACAGACAAACTGAATGCATAAACACTTTTCAATTTTGTTAGAAAGTGTTAATAAAAAAGAGAATGTGTATATGTTTGAAATAGACCACTACTTTCTTATAGAAATTTTCTTTTTATTTAATATAGTAATTCTGTTTACTTAATATAGTAAGACGAAGATTACTATTCAAATAAATAGTGGCTTCAAAAAACGGAAGAAGTTGATAGCTATGCAATACCGCCTTATTTTCCTTAAATGGTGTTTAAAATCAAAATACTTTTAAAGTACAAAATCTAGGAAATTGCAGCAACACAAAAAAAAAGAAAAAAGAAAGAAAAATTGAACTTCTCTAATGACGTCCAAACAGACTTCGAAAACAGAAAAATAAGAAAAACAAAATTTATAATTTTTTATGTCATTAGCAGTAAAGACAAAAAATGATCCTTTTCCTAAAACATTTCTTTAAAAATCATCCCAACAGAATAATTGAAATAATACAAAAGGTTAATATAAAAATAAATAGACGAAAACGGAATTCCTAAAATTTCGTGATGAATAGCTCGTTAATTTAAAATTATCACATTTTATTATTATTTCCTACAAACATTTATTAAATCTTTTAGTAAATTCAAGCAATTCTCTTATTTTCCTTTTCATTTCTTTGCCTTTTTCGGTGTTTTTTGCACCGTAGTTCTTTAAAAATAGATTTAGTAAGAAATCGTTAAAAGTAGGCACGTTTAAAAGAAATTTTTGATCTTGAGCCATTAACCCCTTGACACCAAGACCGCTTCTTTCAATTATAAGATGTGTATACCAGAGCTTAGTTTAAATTTGTATTTTCATCAGTGTTGCCGCATCTGCAGTGTTGCCAGTGGGCTACTTTTTTTTAATTCAGATTTCTTGATTTTTTGAAACGGTAAAATTCACTTTGTTTTTGGCCTTAATTAATAAGTCATTAAATAAGGCACATTTTACCATTTCAAAAAAAATGTGTCAATCAAGAATCTGATTTTAAAAAAAGTAGCCCATCTGGCAACACTGCGCATGTGTGCGCGATTTTTTATTTAACCCCTTGAGGGGCAAGCAAAAATGACTCTAAATATTGAATTCTCACCGGAATAATCGAACAATTTTATTTTTAAATAAAGATAAACAATTTTTCACCGATTTTCTTCCAAAGTTGAAAATAAAATATTTAGTAAAAAGTTTCTGGTGAAAATCTTGTTTAAATTAGGTGGGATATATTTTATCCTACCGCCACTCAAAGGGTTAAGCATTACGAATTTTACCAGTACGTTTTAACCCGTCAAGGGGCGGTGGGATAAAATGTATCCCACCTAATTTAAGCAAGATTCTCATCAGAAAATTTTTACTAAATTTTATATTTTTAATTTTGGAGGAAAATCGTTGAAAAATTGCTTTACCTTATTTAAAAAAAAAAATCGATTATTCCGGTGAGAATTCAATATTTTGAGTCATTTTTGCTTGTCCTTCAAGGGGTTAATAGTTATTTTTGTTTTAAACTTTCATGTAAATCACTTAAATAAAATAAAATGAAATTGCTATTGAAAATTTTCTGGTGTGAATTCCATATTTCTGTAGGAAAAATTCGCCAGATCCGTCAACACTATAGCTGCCAACATTTACGCTTTTTTTCTTACCACTAAAATTTTACAGCAAATATTGTGTTATTTAATCGTCGAAATCTCACGATTAAACAAAGCGAAAATCTCTATTAAATTTTAGTGGTAGGAAAAAAGCGTAAAAGTTGGCAGCTATGGTCAACACTGATTTTCATATTCCACATTGACGTACGCGCTGTACGTCTTGTAGTCGTCTTCGATAAAATCAGGACTTTTGTCATGGATGTCAAGGGGTTAATTACATGATTGTTGAACCTACTGAGAAAAATTAAATATTTTCGAAAGAAAAATTTTTTAATTGAAAACTGGTAAAAAAAATCACGCGATCTCATGCATAAGGAAATTAACTGCAATTTAAAAAATGGATATTTGTGAACGTGAATTATTTTATACTGTTGTTTCATTATTCTGCAAAGCATCTCTTTCCAAATTTTAGGTAGCTCCATGGGAGGCTGAATCATTGCATATATTCTCACTGCGTAAAAAGATCTGTATTGATTCTCGGATAATGAATGGCAAATAAAATTTTGATGGATAAATTATTCTACTATTTTACTCTTTTTACGCAGTGAGAATAAATGCAATGATTCAGTCTCCTATGGAGCTTCCTAAAATTTGTAAAGAGATGCTCTGCAGAATAATGAAACAATTGTATAAAACAGGGGTGACCAAAAGTGGCACGCCGCACACCGATAATTTTTTAGAGAAAAAACCAACATCTTGAATCGCACAGATTCGATGATTAGTTAAGGCAATGGTTGCTATAAAATTTGAGTGGTGTCCAGTGTGCCACAGTTGGCGGCCGCTGGTGTAAAATAATTCAAGTTCACAAGTATCCATTTTTACTTTCTTCTATCTTCAATAGAAGAAAGTATTGTAATCGAAATTTTTTTTCGACTTCCGGTTTTCGACGGATTTACAGGTTTTAGGGGTCAGAGATCACAAAAAACATGTTTATACAAAATGTCAGTCTGTGTGTCCGTATGTCCGTGTGTGGCCATTGTACCATAAAACATTGTATGAAGTTATGTATAGAATTGAACCAAATTTTTTTTCTAAGCTTTTGGCTATGGCAAGCAGGTCTTCCATTAATTTGGAAAAAATCCGCAGGTAGGGGGGGCTGTAATAGCGATTTTTGTGTATTTTGAATATTGTACCATCGAAAAGTGTATGAAGTTATGCATAGAATTGAACCAAATTCTTTGTGTATGTTTTTGACCATGGCAAGAAGGTCCTCCCAGAATTTGGAAAAAATTCGCCGGTAGGGGGCGCTGTAATAACGATTTTTGTGCATTTTGAATATTGTACTATCGAAACGTGTATGAAGTTATGCATAGAATTGAAACAAATTTTTTCTATATGTTTTTGGCCATGGCAAGAAGAATTTGGAAAAATTCAGCCGGAAGGGGGTGCTGTGATGGCGATTTTTGTGCGATTTTCAATATTGTACCATCGAAAAGTGTATGAAGCTATGCTTAATTCTAATAAAAATACTATAAAACTAATTATAATGAAATATTGACATGAGATAGAAGAAAGTTTTGGGATTGGCACATCCAACTAATTAATATTGCAGTTAACTTCATTATGCATGATATCACGTGAATTTTTTTTTTTACCAGTTTTCAATTAATTTTTTTTTTCGAAAATATTTGTATCATTGTAGATCTTGAGAACGTCGCCGTCAGAGCGATGAAACATGTCAATCTGAATAAATAACAGTATTTATTTGTCTTGTAAAAGTGTTTTTACAGGGTTGCCACGCTTCAGGGAATTTCCAGATTATGAAATTCTTCGGTACCAGCATTTTCTTATAGAAAATCTCTCCTTAAATAAGGCGAAATTCCGTGCGTTTAAGGTAGATTTATTTTTCTTTGAACAAATACTGATAATTCACCAGGAAAATTACATGAAGTGTGGCAACCCTGTTTTATCACTTTAGAAATCATTTAGTACAATTTAATTTAAGTCGGTTAAAATCAAAATAACTGGGAAACATAAATCTAACAATTTGCAACAACGCACAAAAAAATTAAAGCTACTCTTTACTTCTCTAATGACGTCCAAAGAGACTTGTTCCTAAAGAAGTTCTTTTTTTTTCCTATTTTTTACATAAACGAGTTGTACTTTTGCTTGTTATTTTGAAGAAAGAAAAATAAGAAACGTTGTTATAAGTTGTTATACCATTAGGTCGAGCAGCAATGGAAGAAAAAAAAAGATTTCTTTTTCATAAAATATTTCTTTAAAAATCATTCCGGTAGGATAATTGAAACAATAAAAATAAATTAAAATCAATAAAAATATGAAAACAGAACTTAATTTTTCATGGCTTGTTAATTTAAAGTGATCGTATTTGTATGTTATTTCATAAAAATATTTTTTTTAACCTTGTTTGAGGAAATACACATATAATTTTAATAATTTATTTTATCTTTCGTTATTAATTTCCCATTTTTCTTAGCCTTTTGTTCATATTACTTTTAATTGTATAAAGGAAAACAAGTTACAAAATTAAAACAAACGATGAGGATGAATCTACAGTCATCAAAATCAATTGTAGACATTACGAACATATTCATGTTATATTAAAATGAGAAAATTGAAATGGCTTGAAGTGATCATTAGTTTTAAACTTTTTTTAAAAAAAATTGATTTTTTGCTTCTAATTTTTATTTTAATGTATGTATAGGGTCATTCGGGGCTAATATGAGACATCTTTTCCAGTTATTTGTAAACTATTAAAACTTGACAGAAATAAAAAATACTGTAATTTGTATTTTTCTTTCATTAATCTGATTAAGAATAGAAATAATATTGCGTGTCATAAAAATAAAGGTAAAAAAATTAGATCTACTAAAAGTGTAAAAAAAAACGTACAAGTTTGTAGTTATATATATATATATATGTGTGTGTGTGTTATGTTTTATTACCGTCATCTGAATACAGTGCTGGAAAAAGTTAAGACTACAAGCAGAAACAGTAAAGCTCTTGTTTTAATGAAAAGTTGATATCATTACAAAATTATACACTTAAAGTTATGCAAGTGTTGTTATTTGTTTTAAATTACAATAATATGTTTTAAAAATTAAGCTAAAATTAATTTCTATATAACCCAGCATTGTGAGAAAAAGTTTAGGACCAGTATATTTAACATTTAAATTACACATTTAAAAGATTTGTGCATCAATTTTCAGTGTACTTAAATTGCTTCACTTTAACTCATTAACCAACAAAGTATAAAGCAGGAATTTTCAAATTTCTTGTTGAACGTCGTTTGCCACCACAAAGTCAGAAAGGTAATACTTGCTTTATTAAAATTGTAAATTTTCTGCCAATTAATAAGGCATTTTTTAATTCTGAAATAGTGATAGCAATATAATTAATTTAAGCATGAGCAATTATTTTTACGGTTGCGTCAACGCAACACCAGTGGGTAATGGGTTAACACGGATGACTTACAAAAGACTCTCTGGGAAAGATTTGGATAGGTTTTTGCATGTGGAAATGGGTTTTTGGTTCCATCTTTGCATAATGGCTGCTTTCAATTCAACAATTGAATCAAACTGCTTTCTTTTGGCAGGAACATGACGAACCACGATTCCCCAAAAGTTTTCTATGGGATATAAGTCAGGACTTTTAGCTGGAAAGTCCAAAGTTTTAATATTGCTTGCTGATATAATCAATCTGAAGTTGGCACAGACTTGTAAAGAGAAGCGTTATCTTGAGTAACACTAACTTTTGATCCATAAGTTCATCTTTAAGTGGAACAAAATTATTACCAAGAATATCTTGATAGTCAAAAGTTCATCTATGTCTTGGTGAAAACCAAACTTGTTTTTCCTTTTGCATTAAAGCCTGCCCAAATGACCACTGAGCCATCATCTTGTACCAGAGTTGAGCAAATTTGTAATTGCAATTATCTGCAATGGGATTACAATTTAATTTTATGTAATTAATTATATTTAAAATTACATGCCGAAAAAATTTCTTGTAGCACTGTAGCTGGAACCGCCTCCATCCCATTATTTCACGAAATTTCTGTGTTTGAATCTGTTTAACTATAATCAATTACATGCAATTAACTTGTAATTACACTGCAGATAATTGAGATTACAAATTTGTAATTGCAATTATCTGCAATAGGATTGCAATTTAATTGTATGTAATTAATTATAGTTAAAATTACATGCTGTAAAAAATTATTGCTGCACTGAAACTGGAACCGCCCCCATCCCATTATTTCACGAAATTTCTGTGTTTGAATGTGAACTATAATCAATTACATGCAATTAACTTGTAATTACACTGCGGATAACTGAGATTACAAATTTGCCCAACTCTATCTTGTACACGTATTGAACTTCAAGACATTGGACGATGCGAATTTTAGTCTTGCATCAACTGGATGCTTTTGTAGTTTTGGCTTGGGTTTGAATTTAGCAAATTTGAAGCATTCGGCACTTTTTAAAACAATTATAACAGTTCCGGACGTTAGTGAGTGTTCTAGAGCAGATTTTATGGGACGAAAATAGGCACAATCTTGAACCACTGTTCTAATAACGTTAGGTTTACACCGGGATGAGAGTCTTAATGGCCGTCCACTTCTTTTATTTCTTCCATACTACACTGGATCCTGAAGAAAATTGTGCACAACAGTTTTAAATCTTTTTTTATTTTTAGGACAATTTGCCTTTCACTCAGCTCCCAATCTGAAAAAGACCAGATTTTATAATTTTCTTCTTTATTCAGTGATTTTCCGCAACCCATGCTCAAAGCAGCAATTGCATATCCCAAAACTTCAAATCTAGCATCTACTTACCTACAAGCATTATCACAGATGAGTCGCGCATAAAATACTATAGTCATGACGTCATCACATTTTGATAAAATTGAAAGAAGCTACTGGTTCTAGACATACTTCCATTTGTTTATATTACAAGATTTTAACACTTGTAGACAAAAATACTTTTTTAGATTTACAATTGAATTAACATCCCATATTATATCAACTATATATATATATATATATATATATATATAAATTCAAGATATATAACTCTTTTTAGAATTTTATTCTAAATAACAAAATTATCATTATGTCTTAACCCTTGAATGCGTGATTTTTTTTATTTTGTTTCGAAAAAATTATATATGATTTTCTGAAAGGTTTATTACTCAGGAAAAATAATGAAAAAAATCAGAGATACATTTTTCATATAATACGTCAATCTTTCTTCTGTTGCACATCTGCAATACAAGTAAAAACTACAGTCTGTGGCTATTTTACGCTAAAATGTTACAAATTAGTAAATATTTTAATAAGTATGTCTCCAAATACCTTATTTTATATAATTATTTATTTTATAAAACTTAACCTTTAACCCTTTAACTGCCATGATTTAATACGTTCTAAAAATTACGTAGTTCAGAGAATCCGACTTTGCACCAGAAAGTTTCAATGGTTAATTTCTCTTTATTTAAATGCGTAATGTCTGTTATTAATTAAAACAAATATTGCTATTTTAATTTTCTGATGTGAAATTGGTATATACGAATACAAAAAATCTATTAAATTCAAACCACTGTTGTTTGAATATATGCAAAGCTGCGCACTAAAGGGTTAAACTTTTTTCCAGCACTGTACTAGTCGCTTTATTAATATATGGAAATGATTTCAGAGAGAAACATTCGCCTTGCATACAATATTTCAAATGAAAATCAAATTTCAAAGTAATTGTTTAAGAGGCGCAAAGGCCAACATAGTGAAAATATTCCATGCCTGGACTCGAACCCGGGCCATCAGTATAGCGCACTGACGTTCTACCGACTAAACCACATGGAACGATACCCAGCCTGGAAAATTTCTCACTATTATATATTGGCAAGGCTACAAACGCAGCACAAGATCGTGAGCCACCGACCTGGGGCGAACACGAAACATAATTAAATCCAGCATCGATAGAAACTAGTTTATATAGAAATAGTTTATATCGATGCGGGATTTAATTATGTTTCGTGTTCGCCCCAGGTTGGTGGCTCACGATAAATATTCCATCTTGTGCTGCGTTTGTAGCCTTGCCAACATATAATAGTGAGAAATTTTCCAGGCTGGGTATCGTTCCATGTGGTTTAGTAGGTAGAACGTCAGTGCGCTATACTAATGGCCCGGACTCGAGTCCCGGCATGGAATCTTTTTCACTATGTTGGCCTTTGCGCCTCTTAAGCAATTACTTTGAAATTTGATTTTCATTTGAAATACTGTACTAGTCTTAGGCACTTACATAAAATGACGGCTGTTGTAGGCGTTTGTACGGTACCTTGAGTACCAATAATTTATAAAAGCCTTATTTATTTACCATTAAATAAAGGCAAAGAATACTTTAAAAAAATACTGGTGCTCAAATTAAATTGACCGTACGAAAATACTGAAAAAAGAATTCGCCTACGACAGACACCATTTTTGCGTGGAACTATTAATAAAGAGGAACTGACATATCCTTAAAATAGTGAAGCTTCAACTGTAACCGCTTTCGAAGGAGCCTGTTACCGCTGAAGCAAACAAACAGCCATCAGTAAATTTAAATAGAAAATTTCACCTTATTTCAACGCCTTATTACTGAAATATTTCAGTCATAAATAATGGCAAATATAGATATTCTTTTTTACTGGTGGAAGTTTACTTCGGCGGTAGTCAGACCCTGCATTTCCTCTATATTTTGACAACCTAGACAAGCTCCGGTCAGTTTCGCTGAGAAAAAGTATTATACCTGAACAAACTGCCACCAGTAAAAAGAAATAGAAAATTTTTACCACATTTGTGAGAGAAATTTTTCATGAATAAGGCGCTTAAATAAATATAAATTTTATTTTCAGATTTACTGTTGGAAATTTGCGTGGCGATAATCAGAGACTTTTGATGCGATTTAAAAAATAGCCGCCATTTTGTGACAACCTCCTCATTTACTTCACTTGCAACAGGTAGACAATACACTATATGTCACTTCCTCTTCTTTCATAACTCCGTTCATTTTTGTGTCTGCGCGTCGGCCTAATATTCAGAGGGCGGTGTTGTAGTCTATTATTTCATCCATTCACCACATTCTGTACTTTCTCTTTTTTTTTTCTCTATATACTTAATGTAGTTTTCTATCTAACTTTCTTACTTTTTTTTCTTTTCCAGAACCTGCTTGGAGGCTATGAGCAGAAATCGATCTGCTATACATTGACGCATACATTAGAAATACCAATTTCATTCATGCAAACTTAAAATTTGAAAATTGAAATGTGTTTAAATTGAAAATCTAAATCGTCGTGACAAGCATATGACGCAATACCCAAGACAACTTGTATCTACTCGACATTCCAGTTTGCAAATCAAATATTAATAAAACATTCAGTCCGAATGTAACATGTTTCAGAGCATTCACTGAACATTATTCCATGGCAATTTCGTGTAACTTGGAATGGCATCTTCAAAAAAGTATGCTAATGATGATGATGATAATTATGAGAAATATGCATATGAAGCAATGGGCAGGACAAGTTGTATCTACTGGACATTCCAATTTATCGATCAAATATTAATAAGACATTCAGTATTCAGCCGGAATGTAATATGTTTTGCCACTCATTGAACATTATTTCATTAATTTTTCGGGCGATTTCACATAAATGGGAAAAGCATCTTCAAAAAATAAAAATCATGATCATGATCAGGTTGATGTAAAAAACACAAACCTGATTGAGCTCGTTGCAACAATGTTTTGGATGGATGGATGCTTCATAAGTTTTTCGGATTATTCTTTCATCTAATTTACAGGACAGACGAGTGGTGTTTGTAATATGTTTATCCTATATGGGATACTTGTCACAGGTCCAGAATTTCTAGGATTAGAAGATTTCAGCAGTTATCTGTAAAAGCATCTGACTTCGATATTTCAAAGAAAACTTGATTCGCAATAAGGATTTCAGTGTGCATTTTAAGCAAAATATCGTGTTTTTAAGAGAGATAAACATATATTGAATCTATTTGCACTGTAATATTGAATTATTACACTTATATAAAACTTGTTATTATATCATCGGTACCACGTCAAACTATCCATTGTGAAAATAGCAGGGTACTTTATTAAAATTCAGATCTCTTGATCGGCATCACTTTTTTGAAGTAGTCAAATTCGCCTTATTTAACCTTATTTAATAAAATATTAATTAAGGCGAAAACAAGGAGAATTTTACCATTTCAGAAAAGTGATGCCAATCAAGAAATCTGAATTTTAAAAAAGTAGCCCACTGTTTTCACATTGAATAGTTTGACATGGTACCGACGATATCTCATTTTGAAAGGGGTAGGTTGAATAGAGGTTTTTTGTGTATAAATAAATACATAAATGTCGAGATCTGTTTTTAATTCCCAAAAATTAGTTTTGAAATATATATTTTCAATAATAATACGTGTTTGAAAGAATTATAAACATATTTTAAATCACTCCGCACTGTATTTTTGGAATCACTGCATTTGTCTGAAGCACGCATGTCAAACCTACTATTTGAAAAAAAAAGGGAAGATGGTGTAGTTTTCTATGTGTGGATATCCGCAAATACTAATCCATACGTAACATTTGAAAGTAAATATTATTACTAATCGTTTGGTACCAGTCTCATTTTTATATGGTGATTTTCGGCAGAATAAGTCATAGAACGGAAGCCGGCAGCACAGTCAATCCTCATCGATCAATCAATCGATCCTCAATCAATCACCTCATTGAGTTCACGGCTGAAATTTCAGAATTAGTTAAAACTCGACACGCATATTAAAACGCAATCGGTCTTCCAAGTCATATCTCGGTGGAAAATACCTGAAAACCCGATTTTAGGGGTTGACTCGTACGTTTACTATTGCAGGTTTCGTACGCTTCAAGGACTTTCAAGCACCTTTTACTATAATTTTCGTAAAGTAATACTTGCCTTATTTAACGAAAAAAAAATCTATCTTTAGATATAACGACCGGTACTTTACGGAATTTCTGGTTCTAAAACAGCTAAAATTCCCCAAATCCCTTGTCGCGTACGAACCCTGTATTGCGTTTTCCTGCTCATAGTCCTCCATGTTTTCATACTTTTGGGTGCAGGAAAACACAATGGTAAACCTACGAGTCGACAGCTAAAATCAGGTTTTCAGGTATTTCCCACCAAGATATGACTTGGCAGATCGATTGCGTTTTAATATGCCTATCTAGTTTTAACTAATTCTGGAATTTCAGCCGTGAACTCGATGAGATGATTATCTGTGCTGCCGGCTCCTGGTCTATGAGCAGATAACCTTTTTTAACACTTTCCAACAAAGTTGAAAAGTGTTTATGACTTCGGTTTTTCTGGCCGGCTGTACGCGCTCTAACTCTCGTAAATATACTCGGATTGCTTTGAAATTTTTGGATGTTATTGACGTTTACCATAGTACTAACCCTATTTCAAATGAAGTTTGCAGCATGTTTAGTTCATCTACAGGGACAGTCAAAAGTATTCCGTTATATTACGGCCAATGGGGAAAAATCGTTTCAAATTACTTTTAATGATGTTACACGCATCCAAACATAACAAAATTTGTATGCATTTATGAACTGCACTAAAATATTCAATCTGTAGAATATGATGTGCAAAGAATAGTTATTATTCATTTACAGGGCCACACAAAAGAATTTCGTTACATATATGGGGGGGGGGGGGATTGTTTGCGGCGTATTTTAATTATGTTAAACTATTACATATATAATGAAATTGATATACGTCGCTGAGGTTTACTATAAGTTATTTCATGTATAATACGAAGTGCAGAGCATTTACAGGTACACACAAACGATTTCAGATACTATATTGTATCAGAAGTACTGTACATTAGCGGTGGTTGCTAAAAATGCATTTTCAATTATGATATGCGCTTTTATGTTTCACTATATTTATGCATACTATATGGTATATATAAATTCTATAATTTATATACAGGGCTACACAAAAGAATTCGTAAGGGTTACTGGGTATAAGCGCACATTGCTTAAAGGTAGTTTTTAAATGAGCTATGACTTTTTACGCTGAACTGCATTTAGTTTATTAAGAAATATTTGTAGAATATAGATAAAATGATATACAGGGTCACGCAAAGAATTGGATACATGCCGTCTATGGATGATAATTTCTGGAAATATGATTTCAGTAGTTTTAAGAGTGTTTTAGTTTGAATTAAATTTTAGCTAAATAGTGGCGTGTAATAAAGGTACTAGGTAAACTACAGAGCTGTACAAAAGTATTCAAGTAGGTTTCCATCTATTAGTAAAAATTGCTGAAAGAGAAATTTCAACCTGTTATGTGTTTTCTTGCTAAACTAAATTTTCCCATTATTAGTATATATATCAACATACAGATCAAATACAGGGCTGTTCAAAAGAATTGGGATACATATTTGGCTATGGACGGTAACTGCTGAAATCAATTTTTTAAACGTTTACTTAGTTATCTTATTTACCACATATTCCTAAATAACGAAGTTTTGTTAAAGCTTTCAGGGAGTGTTGGAAAGTGTTTCTTAATCTATGCCGTACGCATGATTTTTCTTTCTTGTTTTTGTTTTTTTTTATCTACGATTGTATATTTATTTTTGTGTAAATGCTAAAACCATTTTTATTTCGCAGGAACAAGTTTTTCATTGTGTATTTTAAATGAAAATGGCCATTTGAGAGAGTTATTAATTATCGTAAATCATTATGCACTGCATTGAACCACTGCATTTGTCTAAAGCTTGTGAATAATTTTCATCGTGAATCCGATACAACTAATAAAGTGTTTTTTATTGTAAATAAATAGTGTATATTCCAATTGCAGTTTTAATTCCCAAGAACATATTTTTCAATGAATATTCAAAGTAAATATCGTATTTGAGATAGCGATAAAACTGTTTTGAATCATTTTAGGCAATAACATTCAATCACTATTACATATGTCTATAGCTTTTGATTATACCTAATGTGTATGGGATATAACTAATAAAGATTTTTGGCTGCAAATAAATATGTATATGTCAAGAAAAGAAATTTCAGTGAGTATTTTAAGCGAAATGGCGTGTTTGAAAAAGTGATAAAAATTATCTAGTCTAATTTTGTGCACTAACATTAAGGCTCCTGTCCCTGCCGGCGAAGACACTCAGGAGCTAACGCTAATCCTATGGGAAGAGATTTCTGTAATATCTCGTTTGCATTTCGACACTTTTAAATATATATATATATATTTTTTTTTTTTTTTTTTGCATTGGATAGCTGAGATCCTTCTCTACATCGCACCTTTTTTACTTTTTTGATTTTGGTCGCAGATATTTTTTATAAAGTTACTTTCACTTTCAAAACCTGTATGAAAGTGTCATTCTAAAAAATATCTGTAACCAAAATCTAAAAAGTAAAAAAGGTGCGATGTAGAGATGGATCTCGCCTATCCAATGCAAAAAAAAAATATTTAAAAATGTCGAAATGCAAACGAGATGTTAGAAAAATCCCTCCACATAGGATTAGCATTAGCTCGTGAGTGCCTTCGCCGGCAGGTACAGGAGCCTTAAATCACTACATATGTATAAAGCTTTTGATTATATCTAATTTGAATGGAATATAACTAATAAAAAAATTCTGTAAATAAATATGTTTAGTAAATGTTTAGTAAACTTTTCAATTAATATTTTAAACGAAATAGCGGGTTTGAAAGAGTGATAAAATTATTTTGAAGCATTTTAGGCAATAACATTGAGTCACTACATATGTCTAAAGCTTTTGATTATATCTAATTTGTATGGGATATGACTAATAAAGATATTGTTTGCTGTAAATAAATATGTATATCCCAAGAAAAGAATTTTCGTGTAATATTTTAAACGAAATGACGTGTTTTAAAAGATATAAAAATTAACTTGACTCATCTTGTGCGCTAATATTAAGTCACTACATATGTCTAAAGCTTTTGATTATATCTAATTTGAATGGAATATAACTAATAAAGATTTTTTTTTCTGTAAATAAGTATGTGTAGTATATACCAACAAAAAGTTTTCAATGAATATTTTGAACGAAATAGCGGGTTTGAAAAAGTGATAGAAATTATCTTGACTCATTTTGTGTAATAGTATTTAATCACTACATATGTCTACAGCTTTTGATTATATCTAATTTGAATGGGTTATAATTAATAAAGTTTTGTTTTCTTTGAATAAATATGTATATTCTAAGGAGAAAAAATCAGTTAATATTTTAAATGAAATGGCTTGTTGGAAAAAGTGATAAACATATCTTGAATCATTTTCCATGACAACATTGAGTCACTACAGAATAAGTTATCTAGAAGATATTTCAGCGATTATCTCTAAAAATTCCATCTTCTTTTATTTTTCAGAAAATTGTACATTTATTGCATGTATAAATGCTAAGACTAATTTTTTAGTCCAAAGAACAGATTTTTTTAACGTACATTTTAAACGAAACAGCATATTTGAAAGAGTTATAAATATATCTTAAATCGTTTTGCATTATATTATTGAATCGCTGTATTTGTCTATAGCTTGTAAATATTTCTCCTTTTGAACTGTGATTATACTTAATTGGGCGTGTAAATATGAAATTTTGTAGACTTCAGAGCCTGTCTTTTATTTAGCTCTTAAGAGGCCACACTAGTCACTCAAAAAGACCCGGATGATAATGTTAATCCTATGGGGAAGTTATTTTCGAATATCTTGCTTAAATTTTGATATTTTCGAATGATTTTTTTTTTTGCACAGGATAGCTGAAGACGATCTACATCTGGGCTAGTTTTTACTTTTTTGATTGTGGTTTAACACTAGAACCGCCGGAAATTTTACTGAAGTGTTATAAAAATAGTTTACACCGGAAATTTTAATTGAAACTACTTAACATATTTATTTAACTTATTTCTCCGAGGTACATTTTAAACTTATTTTAGAAAGAAATTTCTACTGATAATCAAAATATTTTTATTTGGTAGCGGTCAAAATGACCGCTATGGTGGTTCTAGTGTTAATATATTTTTTAAAAAATTTACTTTTACTTTCGGAACCGGTTTGAACCAGTTCTGAAATTGAAACTATCCTAATATTTAAAAAAAACAATAACCAAAATCAAAGAAGTAAAAACTAGCCCGGTTGTAGATCGTCCTCAGCTATCCTATGCAAAAAAATTCACCCAAAAATATTAAAATCAAAGCGAGAAATTTGAAAATAACGCCTCCATAGACTTTACATTAGCGTTTTCCTTCCTTGCCGTGACTGAAGTGCGCTCTTAAGGCCCTTGTCCCCGAAACTCGTATCTCGAAATCGATAATAATGAATTTTAGTTCAAATTCTGACCTGTAGGGAAGGGCGGTACTTACTTGACATTTTGCACCCAATCACAGTGAAAAAAAAATTGCTCCACTGTCAATTTATAGTGATGTATTAAATTTAAGGCGTGTTTTTTCAACACATAGTTCACGCGATATCATTAGGGGGTGTCCCCTTCGATGAACGTAAAACATGCCCTTCGAACAAATTCCCCACTCCGTCCCTTTATCGTCGGAGAACACAAGACAGATGTCCTATCACCCTTCGACCCATGAAGGAAAACTTTTTTCTGGGTTACTAGAAATGTACATTTTACCTTGCAAAAGGTCGGGTAGAAGATATCAAAATTTGGGGGGGTTGCCGGGAGAAATTTTGGTGGGAAGTTACAAATTCGAATTCAGCGATCCAAAAAACATAAAATAAAGTAAGCCGATTTCCAGAACTACCATTAATTTTGCTAGGTAAAATTCTCTATTGCCTGGACTATAATGAAGCTGTATATAACTGAATATCTAAATTAGACAGTTTATCTTTTAGTGTCTGTTCTGAATTAATTATGTGCCACATAATCTACAGTTAAAAGTAAAAAAATTAAACATAAAGCTTGAAAAAGATATTTGTTTTCCTTTTTGGCTAAAAAAAATCACTACCAGAGACAAAAGTTCTTTATCTACAGAACAACACAGTCAATAACAGTTAGAACTTTCATTTACACTGTTTTGACTGAAAATATCAAAAATACCTTGCATAGTGATATTTTGAAAATAAATATCAAATGACATGAAAATATCATATATCTTGATTATTTTGAAAATAAATATCGGATACATATCATGATATATATCAAAATATATATCCATTGATATATCAACGAACCCTGCTGCAACAGTATTCCTTTATGTCATAAAATCATTGCAAAATGCGAAAATACTCTAAAAATCGCAGAAAAATATCGTGAAAAATTAAAATATTTATATACGAATTCCGAATAAATTTTATTGAAATGGGGAATGCAATGAAATCCTTCACTATATTGAACTAAAATATTAAAATCGGATTCATTTTATTAATGAGGAAAAATCGGCGTAAAGAGTTTAAAAAAAAAGAGAAAAAGGTTAAAATCGTCAAATCCGTAGTTCTAGCAATTTTTTTCAACGCCAAAAATATAATTTCATCAATATTAGGATTGCAACACAATATATTTGCATATAATAAAAATTAAGATATAGGCACTAAATTTGCAAAATTTAGACCCGAGCAAATATATTTTTTTAATTTAAATCGTTTGGCAATATTATTGTTTGGCCATTTTAAATAGGACGTAATTTCCTCCATTTGCGACTTTGAACGCATGTAAATGAATTTATTTTTTTTTAATTTTCTTTCTCTTTTAAAATTCATGTGTAAATATAGTTTTTATAACGTAATTTTCAATATTTTCCTGCTTTTAATACGTAATCATTTAATTCTAATTTGATTTTTTTTTCTTTTTATAAGTCACGTGTAAATAAATTTTTAATTTGAAGGAAATATTCTTTGCGCTGTTTCTGAAATTGGTAACAATGTAAAATAATACCCTTTTATAAAAAATGTAAAAAATATCTCTCGAAATGCTGAAAATTTGAATTTAAAATGGAAATAAATCCTCAAAAAATGAGTCAAATTAAAAAAAATGAATGCAGTCTGCACACTGGGAATTTCTAATGTACATCACCAGAAAAAACTATTACATTCCTATGTATAGTTTTTGTCCCGATAAAACTTTTTTAATGGAACGATATTGACCAACTTTAACAACAAATATCTCTTAAAATAAACATTCGATTTAAAAACTGTCTGCATCAGCGTGTTTTTCGAAGTACCGTCGATTTTCATCCCGGTCACAAAAAAAATTCGTAAACAGTGGCGGTGACAGCATTAGTTACTTTTTGAATAAAGAAATTCAGCTTCTTTTGATTTCAGTATTTTCTTCTTTTACAACTAAGTAGCAGTAGTCGTTGAGTTTTGTGACAATTAAACTTTCGGTTTGGCTTTTAATTTTCTTCCACAAAACAAATGTAATGCAAAATTAAAATAGTTTTATTAAACGAACTCGTAAATGAAAAGAACGTTTTAAAAATCTTCTTCTTTTTTTCATTTGAATTTGATTACATAATTTTATCTAGAAAATATGGATCGCAATACATTTGCTTGGACTATAGATGAAACCATCAGTAGAAACAGTTGATTTTTCGGTAAAATTGTTTAAACGTAAAGATTCAAAAAAGAAAAGAAAAAGAAACCTTCTGAGATAACGCTACAATGTTGTCCAGTATTAAAAACAGATGTGCAAGTTGAACCATACTCTCCCCCTTTACAAACAGACCTGCGGAGCGCATCGGTTTCTCTCATCAATCAAAGTGAAATAGGCGGAACCTATCTGGGGTGGACATTCTGGAGAATTTGCTTAAATTTTCATTAAAATTCCCAATCGGTTTCGCTGATTTTACATTACCTAATTGGTATAAAATTGTGAAATAAAATTATCTGATAAGTTCAAAGTTTAAGCTAGGGGGCGTTGCTTTTTAATTTTCAGAATCTTTCATAGATAACATTTTACAAAGCTTTGAATGAAAAAACACCTCCGTTTTTCACGTTCCAAAATTATAAATCATATCATAATCAAACAGCAACGAAAATCGAAAATTTAATCAACGGGTACCCTTCATTATGATCTCAAATATCATGTGCAAAAAGAAAAATTCAAAAATATGCAAATGCGCATGAGAAATCAGCGAAACGGTCTCTCATAGGATTAGCATTAGCTCGCGAGTGTCTTTGCTTCCAGGGACAGGAGCCTTAAGACTGCCACACTAGTCACACGAAGGCTAGTGTGGAGGTCACACGAAGATACTCAAACGCTAGTGTTCAACCTATAGGAGCTTTTTCTTTCCTTCAAATTTCTCGTTTGCATTTCAATATTTTTCAATGTAGGAGGATGTGAGTTACAAAACTCGCCTTATCCAAAATTTAAAAAATCCTGTTTTCTCTATCAACGTATTCTATTGGTTAACATGCACCGAAAAACACAATAATCTGCGAAAAATCTAGACTTATCCTGCATTTCTGCCATTGTAAAATCTTGGTTTACAATGAAAACCAATGGACACAGATATTTTTCCCGATTTCTTAATTTTTTTTTTTTTTTTTTTTTTTTTTTTTTTTTTTTGATATGGTGAGTTTTGAAACTCACGTCCTCCTACATTGAAAAATATTGAAATACAAACGAGAAATTTGAAGGGGAAAAACGCTCCTATATGGTGAACCTTAGCTTTTGGGTGTCTTCCTGTGACTTACAAGGGAATCACTTTTAGTGCTGCTCGCACCTAGCATTGCAACCTGGTGCATTTCAAAGCCCTATATTATGAAGTTTGAGAATCGATAAAATTTTTCTGCTAAAATAATATTTCTTTTTTTTCTTCTTCTTCTTTTTTTTTTTTTTTTCCAGAACTGGTTTCGAAAAGGGAAATATCCTCATAAAAAATACTGCAAGCAAAATCGAAAACGTAAAAAGGGCGCGTTTAGATATTGACCTCAGCTATCGTATGCAAAAAAAAAAAAAAAAAAAAAAAATTAACCCATAAAAGCCGGAATTATTTTTCTCTTTAAAATGGAAATACAGTCGACTCTGTGAAATCCGCACACTTAGAGACCGAGGGTTTTGTGGATTATACATTTTAGCGGATTATAGATCATCCCTTTGTTTACATTTTATTTTTTAAAGACTGACTATAAATTAGGAACAACTGTACAAAAATTACTATTACAATGGACAAGAAAAACATACTGTAACATTGATTTAATAAATTTAATAATTAAGATTAAAGAAAATTTAAATATATAATTTTTACTCATTATTCATTATTTTAAACATTGACACAACACAATGGTAGTTTTGGTTTGTTGTCAGTAATGTTTTTCTGTAGTCTATGAACAGAGCATTCATTACTGTTTGATCCAAGGTAAAATTTTGTTACTCAAGACAGTTTAAATATTTATATTTAAATACTTATTCATTATAAAATTGATAACAAAAAAAAAGTACTGAATTTAGCTTTTGAGTTGAACTTTTGATGACAATTTTCATTGTTTACATTCCTACATGTAGTGCGGATAACAGACATTTGCGGATTATACATCGGCGGATTTCACAGAGTTGACTGTATTTCATTTCACACCCCTTTATCAGAATAGAAATTTTTGTTTTATTTTCTTGCGGAGTTTCTGTCATCAAAGAGAGCTAATATTTCTCTTTACAATTACTGGTGTGCAAACAACAAACCTATTGGCAGATATGCTGTTACCCTCAGGCAACGCTAGGCTTCAATGGGTTAACCCTTTCCTGTCTGGTGACTCTTACACGAATTTCATTCGGTTCGCACCACTTTTTTAAAAGAACTTACCTTCAATCAGACAATTTAGAAAATTCTCTAATTAAATAAGGCAAATTTTATTTTCCTTTATTACTGGTGCCGAAAGCAAATTTTGCAAAAAAAGAAAAAAAAAGGGATTCAGAGTCAGATTCGAGGTGTTACTGAAAAGTGTTAAGCATACTGAACTGCAAACAAGAAATTTGAAAAGAACCTTCACGTGTGTTTAACATTAGCTTACGATGCCTTTGCGCGACTGGCTATGCTCTTAATAAATCAGCATACCAAAACGAATGCGCAGATTTCTTGTAGTATGTAGTACCAATACTCTTCCTTAGCCATATCGAAAATTTTGAACAAAATTGTAATATTAATCAAAGTTCGCATCAGATTTTTTTAATTACTTTTATAACTGGTGAGGAGAGGGGAAGGTGGGAGGCTGTAAAATTACATTCCCTAATTTTCAAATAACTTTTTCAAAAATTCTGGTATAAATCTAACGTTACATAGGAACACAATTACTTGCTCTGAAAGGGGCAAAGTACTATAGTAAACTCAAAACAAATTTGTTTGAAGAAAAATGCATTTTAAATACATTATATGTTGCTTATTTTAAAGAAGTATGAAAATATATTTTCTGCCAAGTAAAATAATTTATTTTCAAATTTTAACAACATACTAACACAAAAACAAAAATTGGTATTTAGGCTAATGTCAGACGAACGTCTTTTTGCATGCTTTTTTTCGCTCTTACACCATCCCTACACATGCTAGCAAAGGTGTGGGGATGGTGTAAGAGCGAAAAAAGCGTGCAAAAAGACGTTCGTCTGACATATTAGCATTATAGTCCATTTTCGTTAATTTTAAAGTCAGTTGTCCTCTTAAGAAACCATTGTTGGCTGTAAATAAATATGTAAATGCCGAGACTCATTTCTAATTCCCAAGAAAAAGTTTTTCAATGCATGTTTTAAACAAAATAGCATCTTTGAAAGAGTGATAAAAATGTCTTGAATCATTGTGCACTGCTTTTGATCTAAAGCTTGTTAATATTTATCGTTTCGAATTGTATATATACCTAATAAAGACTTTTTGCTGCTTTTACAATTGTGATTGAATGTATTCTTTTAATTATAGTATTTTTAACCTTTTAATTCTCACTCCCGTGATATTCACGGGCTGTGTCTTTTACTCAGATTGTTTGATTCCCACCAGTTTTATAAAATAGTGTAATTGGCTTTATTATGGTATCATTTTACCTGTCATTCAATAAAGTGAATATTTCTTTTTCAAAAAAGGGGTGAGTTTTTAAACCGTAATTTAATGCGACCGTTAAGGGGTTAAATGGAACTATGAATAAAGGGGATGAGACATGGTGCAGTGTCTACCGGCTGCGGATAAAGTAATTGAGGATGTATTATATGTAGTAATGGGCAGGAATCAAGGAACTATTAATAAGAAAGGAACTGACATATCCTTCAAATAGTGAAGCTTAAACTGTAACCACTTTCGCAAGGGCTGATTACCTCCAGTGAAAACTTCCACCAGTAAATTTATATAGAAATTGTCTCCCTGTTTAAAATCCTTATTAATGCAAAATTTCAGTCATAAATAATGGGAGAAACAGATTTTCATTTGTACTGGTGGAAGTTTACTTTTGCAGTAGTCAGGCCCATAGAGGAAAGAGATAGATGGAGATGCAGTATGCCGCAAAAACGGTTTGCAATATGAAGCGCGTTATCGCTCAAATTTAAATGCTCTCATTCGGCCCAAATAAAACAAGCACCTGGAACAGGGTCCGAATTCTATGACATCACCCGTACATTTTTTTTTTTTTTTTTTGTCTAAATGAAAATGATCTGCTTATTTTTAAGCATTCCATTGTATTATGAATTAAAAACTGTATTATTAAATATTTTCTTCTTTTTTCGTGAAAGAACGTGCTTGTGTTTGGGCCCATTGTAGCGTATTTTAGGGTTACTTTTTTTGCGTCACCCCCAGCCACCTTACTGCACCTCCATCTATCTCTTTCCTCCATGAGTCAGGGCCTGCGTTTCCGCCATATTGTGACAACCGGTGAAACACAAACTGACCGTTTTACCAGTCAAACTTACACCAGTAAAAACAAGTAGAAGTTTTTAACATATTTGTGAGAAAATATTTCCATGAATAAGATGCTTGAAAAAGGCAAAATTTTCTATTAAATTTTACTGGTGGGAAGTTTTCCCCTGCGGTATTTAGAAACTGTAGATCCGATTTTTAAAATGCAGCTGCCATCTTGTGACAACCTCCTCAGTTACTTCACTCACAACTGGTAGACTCTATACTAAATGTTCTGTTTATTCATAACTCCATTGGCAGAATGCATGATTTTACTATTCGAATGATTCATTCGGGCATGCGCAAAAGCAAAGTTGCCAGCTTTTGTTTTTTAAAATTAAATTTTTACCGGAAATTTTGTATCGAAAAAGAAGTTTCTAATTTTAATTAGAATTAATTTATGAATGACATAAAAATATGAAAATTCTTTTTATCTTCAAAATTTCTGAAGACAATTGATTAAAAAAATTACGAAGCTTGGTAACTATGATTTTGCTTCTTTTTTGTTTACAAAAATTCCGATGGAAATTGATTAAATATATTTATAAATGTTGGAAACTATGTCTTTGCGCATGTGCGAATGATTCATCCGAATAGTAAAATCATACATTCTGTCCATCACTAATCATAAGATGGCGGCTGTTATTTGTTTACATCGGATTACAGATTTTTAACGTCGGGGCAAACTTCCACCAGTAAAAGCGAATAGAAATTTTTGCCTTATTATGGCAGAAAATTTCTATTCCAATTTACTGATGGAAGTTTGCCCCGGTAGCAATAACATTTTCTGTCATTGACAGAGGGATTGTTTTTGTTGTCACAATATGGCAAAACTTCCAGGGCCTAACTACCGCCGGATGAAACGTTCATCAATAAAGAATAGATATTTTTGCCTTAATTATGACTTGTGTTGCCAGGTTATCCATATAAATCAGGGCTCGAAATGCTCTACACTAATTTCTTACATTTTATTTTTTCCTCTTTAATCGCTGATAATTCTGCCATTAGATAAAGCGATGAAAATTATTTTAACCCTCTAATGCCCATGGTAGCATTTATGCTACCGTCAGTGTTCCTGATTTAGTGGATTTTTTTATTCAGATATTCCGTATTCGCAGCAGAAATTTAAAATAACAATTTTTGCTTTATTTAATAAGAGCTACACAGGTGAAGTAATCAAGGGGCTACCCATTTGTGAAGCAAATCCACGCCTTGTAATGACAATGGAATAATGGAACCATGTAGATGTGCTATGAATTCCTTAGTTGAGAAGCAACTTTACATCCAGTATACAGGTAAAAGTGATTTACAATGCAATGTGAGCCATAGAAGAATGTTTAGACGCGGCTGGTGGACTGTTTAATAGACAGTTTAAAGAAATAAATTTTAAAAAAAAGAGAAAATAGTAAAAAATAGCAAAAATTTGTTGTGTTAGTTTAACAATACAAAAAGAAGAATAAATAAAAAATGTCACAGTTAACGCAAAACAGACACCAAAAACTCAACAATAAGCCTTAACGTGAAATTTCGGCAATCTATATTTTCGAACGAATGAATCAAATTAAATCAAAACTTGCACAGTTAATTCTGGGTACCTCATCAACATATCTACGCAATTTCAAGATGACACAGTTATCTCAAAACAAACAAACAGACACCAAAAATTCTCGAGTCTCAACAACCAGCCCTAAAGTGAAATTTCAGCAATCTATGCAGTTAATTCCGGGTACCTCATCAACATATCTATCTAATTTCAAACTAATCGAATGCCTTTTGCCACAGTTATCGAAAAACAGACAAACAGACTCCAAAAATTATAGTGTCTCAACAGTTAACATCAACGTGAAGTTTCGGCGCAATTAGTCATTGTTGAACTATTCTTATATGGTCCTTGCGAACGCGTAGCTGGGTCATTTTCAAAATATGCATACATATGCTGTCCCACAGTAAAAAAAAAATTGAACTCATAATATATTATTTAAAACTGACTATAAATATTATATTTATTTAATTACACTACACAACATATTTCTAAAACATAAAAATAATCACTTTCATATTTTTTTCGTAAAGATGCAGATCTTTGCATCTAGTAGAAGAAAAAAATAGCTGTCCGTCTTCTGTATTTTATAATTCTGTAATATTTTTTCACTTCATTTTTCCCTTTAAAAGGAAAGTAATTGGGACATTTAATGAGATAAATCATCATTATTTTAAATTTCTGACATTATTCCAGCAAAAAAAAAAATTTTTTTAAGAAAATCTACAAAACATTTTGTCCCTCATATTTTGTCAAGTCTGTTACCAAGCTACAATTTCATGAAATAAAGGTTGATAATTTCACCAAGAGACGGCAGCACATTTGCAATAAAAACACTTATACTAGTTAAATATTTACTTGTAGCCATTTTCTTTTGCAGTTGAAAAACAACAGTGTAGTGGAGTAAAGAATTTTTTATAAAGGTGAGTAATTTTATTCAATGTCAAGTCTGTTACCTAATTTTTTATGTTTAAAATATAAGTTTAGTACTTTCTTTTGCTTGAATATTATTATCTAGTTAATATATTAAAGATTTTGTTTTGTTTCTTAGTGTTAATAATTAGCATGTAGGTTTTGGAAGATATTTTGCTGTTAATGTCAAGTCTGTTACCATGTTACTGGTAAATAGTGTATAAAATATAGTAAAATAGTGTATAAAAATTATACCATAAGCTAAAGTGCTTAATTAATTATATTTACAGACACATCTAACTTATACATTATCACTTATTTCATTTTTAATGTGAAATTTAAAAGTAATTTTTTTTAAATGTTTTTCTGAATTGTATGCATTTATTGAAAATGACCCAGCTATAATGGTGATATTAAAAAAAGAAAAGAAAAAAAAAGAAAAAAAAGAGTGCGTAACTGTTTTAAAATGTAGAAGAAATGTTTATCAAATTTTAACATAACGTAAAACTCTATAGCTACGTTACGATTCGAGAAACCTTGTTTCCCTATCTCCAGATTAATAATTCCTGACAATTAGTAGACGATCCAAACAAAACTCTGGGAAAGCAACAGGTTTCTGAAATTTTTTTTTTCAATTTTCTCAGTTTTAAACTGTAAATTGGCCTTTCGGCAAGAAATAAAAACAAGAAAGAAAAAAAATCATGCGTCAAGCATAGATTATGTAACACTTTCCAATACTTCCCGAATACTTTAACAAAACTTCGTCGTTTAGCAAGGTGAAAGAAGATGTCTAACAAGGAAGGTCTCCATACTGGGCATACTCAGAATATTTTGAAAAAAAATATCAATTAAACTACTTATGTATGTAATAAAGGATCAGTCAAATTTAGCGGCGGAATTACAGTAGAAAGTCTGTAAAAAAATAAAATACTTTCGAGTATTTGGCGCGAAAAGACAAAAGCGTCACGCGATTTGGCGAGCAGTACTTTTCCTCTCCAAAAGCAAACGATTTTAATGCATCTGAAAAAAATTTTAGAATGCGTGTAAAAAGTATTTAATAAATTTAAACATACATAATGAGAGAGTTTAATCAATACATTTTTTCGTATTACATATTTATGTTGCTTGTTATTTAATTTTATTACTTTAAAAACAATTTCATCTATAAAAAACACTTTCATATATTTAAGCGTATTCCAAAATAAAGGCAAGATTCATTTAGCAGTTATTCATTTCAAATCAAGGAATTCATCGTTTCCATAGCAACAAAATTGAACCGACAAAATTGGGCTTAATTTTGAGATATTGAAACAATTTTAATTTTGTTTTAATTCATAAAATTTGATATTTAACTTTCATTATAAATACATATATGACAAAACTATAGCTGAATCAAACTAAAACTGACAAAACTACAGTTATTTAAGTTAAATTTATTTAAACAAGTTCAATATGAAATATTTTTATCTTAAAGAGTATTCGACATGAAAAAGTATTTTTCAAAATTTCATTTCATCGCCAACCGATGATAAACTGCCAAATAAACGAAAATTTTATTATTTTTTTTACGAACGTTCTATCGGGGTTCCGCCCAAAATTTTTTTTATAAACATATATATCCACATGAGACGAACACTCTGTAAATTTTTCAGAATTTTCTGAATATGCCCGTATGGAGAACTTCCTTGTAAGTAAACAGTGTGGAAAACGCATAACACATTCGTCGCCTCAGAGCAATATAATAATAAACGGTCAAGTGCGAGCATTACCCGCGCACTGAGGGTTCCGTAGAATAAATATATGAATTTGTAATGGTATTATAAGAAAAAAAGTTGCTAAAAGAATACTAAGACTTTGTAAAAAACTATATAACGTAGGGTTGGGTATAACTGTATGTATTAGAAAAGTGTAATCGTGTATACCATGAAAGTTCAAAGAGATATATGGAACAATATCAAATATAGCTATTCGTATAACTCTTTTTTTTTTAATATTATCCTAATCTGTTTATGATTAACTTAATTCGGTACTGACAATAAAGGCAGTGCATAGTTAAACTTCATTTGGCATTTCATGAAACTAAATTCAGCGTAGTAATAACCTTTATTTCTTCAGTGTATCTAAAACAAAACCTTTTTTCAAAGTTTAAATTTGGCATTGTGCTAAGCGCGCTTCGAATTGAGGTCTCAAAGTTGCAACGCCGCCTTGGTCAGTGCCGCGTTTTTCCAGATAGGTGTTTAATTAACTTTTAAAGTCACTCGAGGCGTATTGAGAGATACAATAAATGCAAACTATCGCAAATCTCACAGTATTTATGCGATTCATTCCAATTAAATATTTCGCAGACGATGCCCTTAAAAAACGGACACATAATTTTAATTCCAAAACAGACAAATGGCACCAAGAATATTTAATTAAAATTTTCCTTTTATCATGTACGTGAAAATAAGCAAGTTCGCATTTTCTAATAAATTCGTTTATAAATTCTGGTGTCAGTTCATTATTTCATAAGTTTATAAATAGAATTACTCCGTGCCGGAAAGGATTAAGTGGTCGCAGGACTCTTAAAGCTTCAAAATTTAAGAAATTTTAATTTTTTTAGATGTTAAACTCCTATCTTTTCTGAATATTTTGATATAATTATTTCCTTGAAATTCCCATTAGAACAGAAGTTTTGGCTTTTAGAATTATACCCGCTCAATAGCTGAAGCGGCGTTTCCGAAATTTTAAAGTCATTATTTTCCAAATGGCGTTTTGGGGTATAACGCGCAGGATACCTCAAAAACTTCTGAATATTTTTTCAAGAAATTTTCAAAACATATATTCCATGTTATTCTGTACTGTATAAACTGAACCTAAAATTTCCTTTTTATTGTTCAAAAAAATATTTTTTTAGGTGATTTTACTGTTGAAATTTTCAAAATTTTGTACTAGCTAAATGCAGCATTGCATTAAAAATATAAAAATGCTTTAAATACAAATTTATTTAAGTTCAGGGAAATTATTACAATCTGAAGTATAAGTAAGCACCAAAATTTTCATTCTAGTAGCAATATTTATTTTGTAATCCTGCGCGTAAACTGTTATGCCAATTTTTTGTTCGACAAATGTCTAACAGTTTCGAGCCCCCTATAAATACTAATTCTGTATCTTGCAATTTTTTAAATACATGAAACGAAAGAACATACTTATATCTTTCATTCCAATTAAAATTGTGTTTTAAAATCATATACATTTTAAGACATTAAAAGTTGAAAATGATCTTTTTTTCATTTTTTCCACTTTTTAGAGTCCAGAGACCCCTTAAATTAGTATGTTTTTAACAATTTGACGTTTATTGCTTTTATACTGTTACTGGACATTACATTACACATATATATCATTAAAAGTCGTTAACTAGGCATAGAGTACGCCGCCCTGTCCTTGTGTATGTCCAAACTGACCGTACCTTTAAGGGTTCATATCTCAGCTAATTACCGATGATTTTTTTCGAAAATCATTATCAACAATGCTTTTATTCTTCTGCAACGATAGGTATATTCAGCGATGCTCAACAATTTTTCTGAATGCCCGTAAATCGAAATTTGTGTATAACAGAAAAATGCTAATTACTCAAAAACTATGTGACCTAGGGTAATCGCTATAATTTTCCGGCAAGGTTTATATTAACGTCTACTACCTCTAATTTTTTCATAATTTTAGTTTCAGTAGATTCGGAATTAGATGGGGGGAACATATTTTTGCGCTACATTTTCAACAATATCTTTGAAAATATAATACCTAAAATTAAAAGGAATGTATTTTTGAGTTCAGCGTTACAAAAGCTTTCACAGGATACGCCACATGATATACAAAGAAAAGATTTTTTTTTTTCAAGTAGCATAATTAGCTCCTCTACTTTTTTACTAAATATATTTATGAATGTTTGTTAATCTGAAAATATGTGGGTCAATGGTCTGTATTACTTCCCCGAATTTGAATTTTCCACGTTCCATAGATTAAAATTAAAATGGCTGTGACAGACAGACAGATGGACAGACACAGGAGTGATCTTATAAAGGTTCCGTTTTTACTTTTTAAGTACGGAACCCTAATAAATTAGTATGTTGTGCCCATCACAAAACTTTCTTCTACATAAATCACGTCAATTAAATCATTTAAACAGTACAAGAAATTACATCATTATAGCACCAATTCCTATCAAATTATATCTGAATTTGAAGTTTCATGGAAATTCGTGCATTAGTTCGTGAGATAGAACTATAGCGGAAATTCTGAAAATTGTAGCATAACAGCGCCACCTGTTGAGCGATTTACACCAAAACATATACAGCACTAATTTGTATCAAGGTATATCTGAATCTGAAGTTTATGAAAATTCGTGCATTAGTTATTGAGATAGTGCTATAGTGGAAATTCTTAAAAATGCAGCATATCAGCGTCACCTGTTGAGGGATTTGCACCAAAATATAAACAGCACTAATTCATATCAAGGTATACCTGAATCTGAAGCTTGTTGAAAATCCAAGTATTAGTTCTTGAGATAGAGCTATTGAGGAAATCGCAAAAAATGCAGCTTCGCAGCGCCACCTGTAGAGCGATTTACACCAAAATGTATAAAACGTCAATTCATGTCAAGGACTAACTGAATCTCAAGTTTGATGAAAATCCGTGCATTAGTTCTGGAGATTGAGCTATTGTAAAAATCGTGAAAATGCTGCATAGCAGCGCCACCTGTCGAGTGATTTACACCAAACACTAATCAGCATCAAGTTATATCAGGGACTCAGTGAATATAAATTTTTATTAAATTCTGTGCATTAGTTCTTGAGATAGAGCTCTCACAAAATTTGTGTCACATACATACACACAGACAGACGGACAGAAAGTCAAACAGAGTCACAGACATTTTGTGAAAACATGTTTTTTGGAATCTCTGACCCCTAAGACGTGTAAATCCGTCGAAAACCGGAATTCGGAAATTTTCATGAATCCAATACTTTCTTCTTGTAAAGATAGAAGAAAGTAAAAATGAGATGTCTGACTTACTGCAATGAATAACTGTGTTTGCATCTAGTGGAACACCTTCTGAAACGCAAAGTTATGTTTAATACTCTATCTCAGATGTATTTTATAAAAATGTCATACTATTCCACTAGATGCAGACGCAGTTATTCGTAGCAGTAAGTCAGACATCTCATTTTCGATTATTACTAGATATCCTGCTGTTGCTCTGCTGCACTTTTCATCAACAATTGAAGAAGTATCCGAATTCTTTTATACAGCCCTCTACATTTTTATATACTACCAGTATGCTAAAGTTTACTTAAGTTAGAAAACACAAAGCAAGTTGAAAATTCCCTTTCAGCAACTTCCGTCAATAAACGGAAATGTACCGGGACACTTATGCTCAGCCCTGTATATTACCTATAGAATTTATATAGATCAAGTAATCTGCAAAAAAATAGCTAAATTTGAAAAAAACGTACCACAACTGAAAACGCATTTCCAGCAATTATTGTTCATAGACAATACTGTAACCGAATTCTTTTGTATGCTCCTGTAAATGAACGATGAATGCTAATGCGCACCCCAATCTATACTAAACATATTCTAGTGCAATTCATTTTTATATACTACCAGTATGCTAAAGTTTACTTAAGTTAGAAAACACAAAGCACAGTTGAAAATTCCCTTTCAGCAACTTCCGTCAATAAACGGAAATGTATACCGGGACACTTTTGTTCAGCCCTGTATATTACCTAGAGAATTTATATAGACCAAGTAATCTGCAAAAAATTGAGCTAAATTTGAAAAAAAACGTACCACAACTGAAAACGCATTTCCAGCAATTATTGTTCATAGACAATACTGTAACCGAATTCTTTTGTATGCTCCTGTAAATGAACGATGAAAGCTAATGCGTACCCCAATCTATACTAAACATATTCTAGTGCAATTCATTGATGTATATGTTTAAAATAGTGTAACATCGTTAAAATACACTGCAGAGATTCCCCATAGATCGTAATGTAACGGAATTCTTTTGAATGTCCTGTAAACGAACTATAAATGCTGTATACTTCATTTTCGTGTCATAATATATCTCAATAACATATATCAATTGCATGGCAATCCGAGTATATTTACGCGAGTTAGAGCATGAACGGCTGGCAGATAAACTGAATTAGTAAAAACTTTTCAAATATGTTGGAAAGTGTTAATAAAACATTTAATAGTTACCCCATTTCGCAAACAAAAGATTCTAAGTTTTATTTTCAAACTAACGTTACTAAAAAGGAATTGATTTTTCAGAAAACTAAGCGACCGAAATATATCTAATTATAAAAATAAACATAAAAATAATTATTGAAATCACTTCAATAGTTAATGAGAAATAGTTACGTCAATATCAGCTGTTTTCCATAGGATTTCACAACTGCTGTTGCCATTTTTAATTTCCGTAAATGTTTCTATGAAATATTTCAGTATTTTTTATAGTGTAAGTTAGCGGCAATAAACTTTTACACTTCATTCGTAAGACTACAAATAATAGCACTATGCTCAGGGGCCTCGTTAAGGGGGGGCGAGCGAAACCTTCCACCCCCCCCCCCCACCCCCCCCCCAAAAAAATATAAAATAAAATAAAAACATTCGCGAATGTTATTACACTTGGCAAATTTACAAACTTAGTTGGCAGCAAAATTGTTTAACACTTTAATAAAAACTATAACGTATTTTCTATTCCTGATAGACTTGGCAAAAATAACAAAACTAATTGGGAATATTATTAAACTTTTAACAATAAGAACTATATTACATTTCCAACTGTGGTAAGTTGGCAAAATTATGAAACAGGTTGGCAAATACTGAAATTTGCCTTGGCAATTTAAGGTTCTCCCCCCCCCCCCCCACCCCCAACAATAAAAAATCTTAGCGATGGCGCTGACTATGCCATATTAACTGGGCTAAATATGTTTTCAAATTCTGTAATCCCGTGGTCTTTCTGTGCAGCAAAAGACAAGCAATGATCAAACGAAAAAATATTCAAAGGGTTTATGTTTCATTACTGCCCAAAAGATGGCAGCACTATATGTTTTTATTTTAAGATTCTTGTTTTATTTTCAATTACTAATACTTGATTATTATTATTATTATTAATCAACATAATAAGTCAATATAACAGTACAATATTATTAGTATTATTATTAAATATCATCCACATTAATAGTTAAATTTAAGTATAAATAATTATTGAAACTATTACGTTTTAAACTTAATAAATGTACTTTATTATTATTTTTAAGTGTTTGACATTAAAATAATGAATCAAATAAATTTATTTTTAATTAGAGAATAATTAATTTTAAAATTAAAATAAGTTTTGAACTTTATACGTTCATTTTTAGTCCCATGTTTAATATTGCAAAGCTTAAATTACATAATACAGCATAATTAGTGTAGATTTTCAATAAGGGACCGACTTCTTTAACATGTTATTCCTCGTGAGAGCATTTTTGACGGTATACAGTCATTTTCTGCGGAAAACAACGTCAATTCTCATAAAATTAGCTATAAGTAAAGCGTTGCTGTTAAAGAACTTGGTCAGTCCCAAATTTTAGTTTGTTTTTTATATCAGCAGGTAATTTTTAATCAATAAATAATATATAAGTAAAAATAGTTCGTTTTTTGAATACTCAAGCATTCAATGTAAGCTTGAAAATCAAGTTTAATTTCATGGCTGCAATTCGTGATTTTAAAAAATACCGTTACGATACGTTTATTTGGAGGGTTGATTTTTGACGGCCAATTATCTACACGAGGGATATAGGCCCGGGGGGGAGTGCCCTCCGTGGGGGTCTTTCTAAGAGAACCTAATCCGCATTAACGCAGGGAAGATCCACGGCTCGAAGAAAACCACGAAAACTCCGAACGATTAGGCCGACGGGCGCGATTGGGATCGAACCCAGCACCTCCCGTCTACCAGCTTCGAGAGCAGAACCTCTCGGCCACTGGTGGGGCGTTTATTTGGAGGGAGCACCGAACTCGATTATGGAAAATCCAAGGAGGTTATTTTTAAGCATGATAGAAAGAGTGAGTTAATGAATCTCATTTCATTGAATGAAAAAGTGAAATTTCTTAATAATATAATATTAGAGTTGGAAATTGTTTTATAATCTAGAACTGATGCATTATTTTTCGTTTTGTTTCTTTTTTTTCTTTGTTTGTTTACCTTTGGTCTGGACGGACCTTGTAAATATATTGGAAAACTTGTGCTAATTTGTTTGATGCTGCCATCTGTTGATTATATATTCAACTGTAGAAAGAGATGTCCTTTTATTCAGCTCATTGTCGATCTTTATCTAATGTTGACAGTTGGACAAAGTGTTTTTAATTTAGATGATTACTACTATATATTTACTATATATACTAAAATATTTATATTCGCATTATTTAATCTCTCATTAAATAAGGCAAATATTACAATTCACAAAACAGGGTAACATTTTGAATTTCAAAAATCCCGCCCGACTGCCAACACTGTTTCTATCCGTACACTAGAATTTTAAATTAACCCTCCGCTAACCGAAAAAAAAGACTATATAGAAGAGCATTCGAGCCCACTGAACTTATATTTATGTGTATAACATCACCAAAATACAAAAGAACCACTTATTTACAACGAGCATATTTATTAACATAATACAACATAATCCATTAAGAATGCACCGAAAGTTTACGCGCATCAAAAAATAACATTTTATCCATTTATATATTTAAATATTGACAATATATTAATATTATAAAATGATGTATGTCTTCAATTATGGGTTTCAAATGCTCAGTTTTTGGGTTTTTTTTTTTTTTTTTTTTTTTCTTTGGTAGTTGTTGTTGTTGGGTAAAAGCTAAGGGTCGAAAAACTAAAGGGGCAAAACTGTCACATTGTACATTAATTTTTTGTGAACAGATGAAACATTTTTATAGTTGAACAATCAGTAAACAAAGAAAAACAAATTTGTTACAGAGATGTATCACTTAAACATCAAAAATCCGAAAATAAATTTCTACCAGCTTTTTCCTTTTCATCTTCTTTTTCAAAATAAAGAATTGAAACAATGTATTGCTCCCCTGATGAATATAAAAACATGAAATTAAAATTTTCAATGAAATGTTACTATTTTATAACGCTGTTTATAAAACTGTTTTTATCTTTTCCACGGAACTAATGGTCTGAACTTTCCTTTCAGTTTTTCCGTTATTTAAATAAATAAAAAAAATATTTTACGCAATAATATTTTCAACGTATTGCTCTACCTTTAAAATAACTTATGAGCTCCTCTATTTTCGCATAAAATTAGAAATTCTAAGCGAAAATATTTATCATTACAGACCTTGCAAATTGCACCGATATTCCGTGTGTACGAAACTAGTGGGTTTGTTTATAAAACGGTTTCTTAAGCCTTTATAGTTACAGTAATCTTAGTACTATCTGTCTAAAAAAATAATGAATCAACTTTCTAATTTTTTTTACTACAAATAAATAGACTCTTCTGCAATTTGTCTCATTTCGTTTGTTAAAAGTACAAGGCAAGATTTTCTTCAACAGTTTTTAATTGTTGTAGGAGCGGAGCTGAAGTGGAGTATTTTTTAAAAAACCTCCGTATACGGTCAGTTTCCCAACTAAAGCTATCGCATACACTCTGAATTATAGAGAAGACTGAGGAGAGTTGACCCATTTTTTACAAAATTATTTTTAATTTTTTATATACTGAACCTAGAATAAACTTTAATATATCATTTTATTCGTAAACAATCAGTTATCAAAATAAAATTGCCTCATAAGTGTAATATATAAAAAATTTGAAAAATGATTGATTTTAATCATGAGAAAATAATGTGTCAAGGCTCCCCACATATGAGAGGCTTAACCCACTTTATTTTATATTGAAAAAAAAAAATTAAGGAAATAAAATCAATTTGAAAAAAAAGTAGAATAACTTTATACTACATAGTTTCATTATTATTAAAAATTATTTGGGAAAATGTGATGCATAAACAAACCTGCTTAGACGGATTTCAAGGCATAGGAGAAAAATTCCATTTTAAAGACTCACTTTTTGTGACACTCTATCTGGAAGCACTAGTTGCCACATACTTTGGCTTCATCTTGTTGAAATTTGTCTAAATACCTTACTAAAGCGTTTTGATCAATGTTATTTTGCAGAGGTATGAACACATAAGAATTCTTAAGGCCGCTACTTTCATCCTTTTTATTCTTTTCCATACTTTCTATTTACCTAGTATGGTTACTATTTAAATGAAATAAAAGTTCCTATCAACTTTCCCATTTGTATTTCATTAACTTTTTTCTTGCTTCTGTAGTACTATTTCACATCTTCCTTTAATCAATTTTTTACATTTTCTTCTTTATCACTCCATTCTACTGTAGCTTTACAGAATAAATTTACATTATTTTAGAAATGTAATCATTAACCCTTCATTATGTACAGTGTATAATAAAAAGATTTTCAAAAACACTTAATTAAAGAATCTTTGACCATGGTCAACACTCCCTCACATTGATTGGGTCAAGCCTCCCTGCATACCACTTTTTAAAGAATAGCACATGGTTATGTTTAGCCTAAGTTACTATACAATCTTTATGCCTGGAATGAAAGCTCAATGCTTCTGCAATACTTAAAACCTACTTTTTTAAATTTCGATTTCATATTTTATCTGAAAAAGCCTTACAAAATGTTTCTTTAAAAAAAAAAAAAAAAAAAAAAAAAAAAAAGCTGAAAATTCTTTATAATTGAATTTTCCACACCTGTTTCAATATCTGCATGAAACAAAGACTATTGCTTGAGCATTTATGTAGCTTTGATTTCCAACTATTGGCAAAACTCTGAAATTCTTTTAAATAGGAAAACTGAAGGGTGAGTTAAGCCTCCCCTATGGCCAACCACCCCCCCCCCTCCAGTCTCCCCTACGCCTTCTGCCTATAAGCGTATACACTCGCGACCAACGAGGTACACGAACTTTTAAAACGTCACACGGAGTGGATCATCTTTAAACGGCGATGACACAAAACGATGGCTTTGTACCAATCACCGTGTAAAGATGATCCACACCGTGTGACGTTTTAAACGTCATGAACTGACCTTGTATGTCCTTGGTCGCGATACACTCTGGTATTTTACGACTACAGCACTGAGTAGAAATATTTTGCTAAGCACCCCTTATCATGTTAATCGCTTTTCTCACCAGGGCCCGATTTTTAGCAGGCAAACTTGCACCAGTAAATAAAAATAGAAATTTTGAGCTTTTTTAAACGCCTTATTCATGCAGAATTTCTGCCAAAAGTAAGACAAACATATTCTATTTGTTTTTACTGGTGGAAGTTTGCCCTGCCTGTAATCAGGCCTGTTTCTTACATTTACCTATGCAGATACTTAAAAGTAGTTTTGTAAGTCTCCAAGAACTTTACTGCTTGTCGGAGCCGGAAATTGGCATTTTTTATTATACCTTGCAGGGGTGGCCAACAGTGGCATGCCGGATACCAGTAATTTTCTAAAGATCCGTATTTCTTTACATTTATGGAAAAAAAGTCTACAAATTTTATAGATATTATGTAAAAAAATTAACATATATGCAATGCACCCATTAATTAATATTCTGATATTTTTTAATTGAAAAATATTCAGGACTTCCTTTTGAAAAACCGGTTCATCTCGAACCCGACCCAAAAGAGACAAAGCAAAACCCGAAACGCTTAACCCTTTCCGGCGCGGAGTAATTCTGTTTATAAACTGATGAATTAATGGACTGACAACAGAATTTTTAAACGAATTTATTAGAAAATATGAACTTGCTTATTTTTACGTATATTATAAAATGAAAAATTTAATTACATATTCTTGGTGCCGTTTGTCAGTTTGGAATTAAAATTATGTGTCCTTTTTTTAAGGACACCGCCCTCAAAAGGGTTAAAGTTAACGTTCAGCGAAAAAAAAAAAAAAAAAAAAAAAAAGGCATAAACATGACCTAACCCGCGGTTTGAGTTCGCGTAAAATCGGGTTATCCGACACGATTCAAGACTGTAATTTCCAATCATCCCTAAAAACTGCCAAAAAAATTTCATTGATTCGCAACCTAATCCGTAATGAAAGAAAATTAATCCACGTACCACATATATAAAATGTAAATGGGAATTTCGTTCCGGCAGCTTTTAACTTGAGTTCTTCTGAAAGGATTTTCATGGAACCTCAACTGTTAGTTAGATAATTTTTCAGGGAAGGTTTTAGTATGATATATCGCTCTACATTGCTTATAGAATTAAAGTGGAAAGCTCTGTAATCAGATAAACCGAATTATGCATGATTGGCCTTTTAAGAAAGTTTCTGTTGAATAGATTTCAATGGAATTTGCACTGTTATCTACACAATATTTCAGAGAAGGTTTTAGTTCGTAACATAACTTCTACATTGCATAGTTATAGAATTAAGAGAGAAAGTTCTATAATGAGGTGAATTCGGTTTTGAACGATTAGCCTTTTTCAAAAGTTCTATGCTGGACAAATGTGGATGAGACTTGCAATGTCAGTTAGATACTTTTTCAGTAAACGTTTTAGTATATAGCATATTGTTCTACGTTGCTTAGTTATATAATTATAGAGGAAAGTTCAGTAATCAGGTGAACTTAATTATAAAATATTAACCTTTTTAACCCTTTCAAGGGCGGTGGCTAGAGGGTCTAGCCACCTAATTTTAATTCCAAAACTGACTACTGGCACCAAAAATATTTTAATAAAATGTTGCTTTTGTAATCAAAGTGCAAAATAGCGTTTTGTTATTTACTAAGAAATTCGTTTGAATATTCTGGTGTCAGACAATTATTTCATCATTTTACGAACAGAAATCCTCTACCCCTGAAAGGGTTTAAAATTTTTGCTTAACGCATTTTGATGAGACTTGCATTGTAAGATACATCTTTACATCTTCAGGGATGGTTTTAATATATTGCATATTGTTTCATATTTTTTACCAACTCTTACTATTAATGAATACTTGATGACTACTAAAAGACTTAATCCTTAAAAGTCCAAATTTTGTCTGACACATTAGGAAATATAATAACACAGTGGCATTCGTATCGTTTACAGAAATGCGGCAGGACATTACAGATAAAAGTCCATATTGCTTTAAAACACAATGTCAAATTCACCGACATATTTCGATATCACCGATATTCGATTCAAAATTCGTTTGGAGAAACTGACCAGCGTAGCGGGTGGAGAATTCTTGTGTTTTAATACAATTAAGGAAAAGTATTCTGCAATTATACTTCTAACATTAATTTCACTTTTATGTAGAGATATGAAGATATATATGTATACTAGGGGGCTCTGCCCCCTGCAAGCTGCGCTAGCCATCCCCCGTTCAGACACTGTAGAATCTAAAAGCACGCTAATCTGATCGGTTTTAAAAAGATTAGAGAAGATTGAATTATACTGAAAAAACCTGTAGCGATCTCCCTGTAAACGGGTTTCCATTCAATTCCCTTTGATTGGAAAAATTTAAGGTAGAATCAGTTGCTGTTAAGACATCCAATGGTTGTTTTCGTGTTTGGTTAAAGAATATCAGTTAAACATTTGAAAAGAAGCTAAAATAAAATGAATTAACACTAAAACGCCCGGAAGGAGTCGATTCGATTCCGACCATATGATTAAATGTCAATTGGAACCAGAAATTCTTTCACAAAATAAGTTAAATTTTAAATTCGCAGATTTACGTTAAATAGATCAGTCAAATAAATTTAAATAAAAATTCTGGTGAAAAATATTTTTATGAAACTTGGGTTAAATTTCCGGGCGTTCTAGTGTTAAGTAAACAGAGTCTTTGTCTCTCGGTATTTTTTAACAGCGTTATAAAACGATTGACATAATACAATTACTAAAATTTGCTACTTTAACCCCTTCAAGGCCGCTGGTTCATTTTTGGACCACTTAATTTTAATTCTTAAATGCCATATTAGCATCAGAATATTGGGATGAAAATTTCCCTTTTATTAAGTAAGTGAACAAAAGCATTTTTGTATTTCGAAATTTCTTTGTAAATTCTGGTGCCATTCACTGATTTCAAGATTTTACGAATAGAAGTGCCTTGTCCGTGAAAGGGTTAACCCCTTAACCTACGATTTAGTTTCAACAGCTCCACGGTCTGGCAAATCTATAGCTACCACTGAAATTTAATAGAGATTTTCGTCTTCTTTAATCATGGGATTTTGATGATTAAATTAAACTATATTTACTGTGAAATTTTAGTGGTAAAAAGAATTTACATTTGGCTCGAACATCGTGCGCGGTCTATGCCCGTCATTTTAGGTTAAGGGGTTAAACGCATATTAATGTATTTAATATTTTAAAGTTTCCTTTCCCTTTTAATATCACGTGTAAATACAATTTTCAGGACATAATTTTCAATATTTTCCTGCCTTTAACACGTACTCATTTAATAGTAATTTTAAAGTTTTTCTTTCTGTTTTTAATAGTCACGTGAAAATAAATTTTTAATCGTTAGGAAATATTATTCTTTGCGCTGTTTTTAAAATTGAAAACAATCTCTATAATAATAGCCTAAGTCATGTGACTATCATCAACAGCTCCATGCGGATCCCTTCGCTTTTTATATTCCAGGCGGCCATTTTGGTACTTTAATGTTAGAAAGCCACAGTTGTGATAAGTCGCCGAATATTATTCTATCCCCATTATTTCGTTTATATTATAATAGTCCAAGTCATGTAACTGCCATAAACAACGGGCTGATTCCTTCGCTTTTCATAAGAAAGGTTTCCATTTTGATTAAAGAATCAAAATTATTTTTTCGAATAAAACTACATAAAAGTTGCCATGACCACAAAGAATTCCTGGTACTTTTATGTTATTCGTTTGAAAATCTCACCAATAGCTTTTTTTTTAACTCGCCAGTTAGCATTTTTTTATTTTTCGAGTGGTAAATTAAAACGGTGCTATTTGGTTATCCCTTCGACCAAAAATCTGTCGCCAAACTATAAGATTAAATGCCAGTAATGGTTGATCGTAAATGTCACATTCACTTGACTTTAAGGAAGTTACACATGTTCACGCCATCAAGTGATTTTTATTTCGATGTTTTATTTGTATTTTTATTAATGTTATACTAATTTATTTGTTCTTTTGTTATTTAAAATTTAAAAAATGTCAATTTGTATAATTTGGCGAAATTGTTCGACGGGAGAAGTAATAACATTAAAACGTTGCTTTGAAGTGGAAATTAAATCTCATGATTTGTTGCATTGTCACATACGCACCGGGTTTGGCGTGATTTTTTTTTTTTTTTTACGACAATTTGGCGAAAACCTCGTTTTCAAATACGTGTTACATATGTATTTTTAAATTATTTTCTGTTATTTTTAAAATGAAATAACAATAAATAAAAAAAAGTAATTGATAACTATACAACAAAACAATTTATAACATTTTTTGTAAATAAAAAGAAAATAAATTCAAATAAACATTTATTAATAAATAAGCAACAATAGCCGGGTTACCATGTCAGGCAAAATAACGCCATTTTGGCGCTAATTAGGTACCCCGTTGCGTATATGACATTTGTGTCTAATATTTTTCTTTTCGTTTCGTTTAAAAAAAGAATGAAGTAAAAGCCATTTATTTTAAAGGTTTCAATTTTAAATGAAAGTTTTGTATTAAATAAAATGTTAATGAAATACAAATTGAATTCTGAATAAAAGTAACATGATGCATTTCTTAGCATACATTTAAGGGAGGCCAAATTCGTCGCCAAATTAATTTAAAATAACCTTTTCTAAAATATGAAAAAAAATATCTGTTATGATTAAAATTTGAGTTGCCATCATTAGAAAAAAAAGTATTTAAAATTAGAAAAAATTAATATTTCGAAAACTAATTCTAATTTTAAAATTCTAATACCAGTTTTGAGATCTGTGGATCAATACGGATTTTTGGTGTTAATTTCATCGCAAAGTATTCCATATTTTAGAAGAAATCGCCGTGAAACGTAATCAGTTGTTTAATCAGTCGTTTCATAGAATCGTTACATAAATTCGTTTCAATTCGATTCATTAGGATTTTATATATATAGGGTAGATAGATCTATATTCATACATGTTCAAGTATATAGTTTTTTTTTTTTTTCATCGGAAAATATTCAGAATTTCTTTGAAAAATCGTGTCAATCGAACCAGACTCAATGTAGTAAAAACCTAACCCAAGCTTGAAACAAATAATTCTTTGATTGCAAGACAGAATTTGCGACTACAGTGCGTGTCAAAAGTTTAAGCACAACATAAAATTTCAAAATAAAATTTTATTGACTGAAAGTTACTTTTCTTTTCACATGACCTATAAATTGTAGTTTTAAAAGATATTTAACAGACTTATGCTTTAAAATTTATCTCAAATAACAGAATTTATCAAAAGAACAAAAATGATTGCGTCAAATGTTTAAGCACAGTAGTTCTTTAGTCTTTAGTAGAACAAGAATTGAAAGATAATAATACTTAATTATCGCTACTTTCTGCTGAACTACTTTAAATATACGGTCTTCCGTCGATAAAATGAGGCTCTGTAGTGTTTCTGGTTCAATTTTAACACAAGAACTACAGAGACCGTCATTTTGACGGTTTTCAAATTTCATATAATTTATGTATTGTTCTAGAATTTTATGATGCGACTTTTAATGAAACGTAAGAATAGTTAAATATTCCTATTCAATTTCCACTCACCCACTTTCATTTCCATAATCAGTATGACCTATACCTGTTTATTCCCTTGAGGAGCAAGCAAAAATGACTCTAAATATATTGAATTCTCACCGGAATAATAGAAAAATTTTATTTTTAAATAAGGAAAAGCAATTTCCCAATGGTTTTCCTTTTTAAGTTAAAAACATAAAATTTGGTTAAAATTTTCTGGTGAGAATCTTGTTTAAATTAGGTGGGATATATTTTATCCCATCGCCCCTCAAGGGGTTAAACCAAGACCCGTCAAAATGACGACTTTGGCAGGGCTGAACCTGTGTGAAGTTGGCACCCCTCATTATGAATTTAAATATGAAAGCTACACAGAAGTTTTGCCCAAGTTTTGCCCAGTTTTGCCCACCCATTAATCAATTTTGCCCACCCTTCGTAACGCTGTAAAACAAAATTTATTTTTTGACCCACTTTAGAAAAGCTGGCACCCCTCAATTTGAAATTTAACAAAGCAATTGTACAGTTATTTTGCCCAAGTTTTGCCCAGTTTTGCCCACCCATTAATTAATTTTGCCCACCTTTTATAACGCCGTAAATCAAAAAAATCTTCGCTGACCACGTGTGAAGCTGGCACCCCCCCCATTACGAATTAAAATATGAAAATCACACTAAAGTTTTGCCCAAGTTTTGCCCAGTTTTGCCCACCCATTAATTAATTTTGCCCACCTTTTCTAACGCTGTAAATCAAATTTTATTTTTTGACCCATTTTTAAAGTAGCACCCCTCATTATGAAATTTACAAAAACAATTGTACTATTATTTTGCCCAAGTTTTGCCCAGTTTTGCCCACCCATTAATTAATTTTGCCCACCTTTTATAACGCCGTAAATCAAAAAAATCTTCGCTGAACACGTGTGAAGTTGGCACCCCCCATTACGAATTAATATATGAAAACCACTCAAAAGTTTTGCCCACCCATTAATTAATTTTGCCCACCTTTTATAACGCCGTAAATGAAAAAAATCTTCGTTGACCACGTGTGAAGCTGGCACCCCGCATTACGAATTAAAATATGAAAACCACACTAAAGTTTTGCCCAAGTTTTGCCCAGTTTTGCCCACCCATTAATTAATTTTGCCCACCTTTTATAACGCCGTAAATCAAAAAAATCTTCGTTGACCACGTATGAAGCTGGCACCCCCCATTACGAATTAAAATATGAAAACCACACTAAAGTTTTGCCCAAGTTTTGCCCAGTTTTGCCCACCCATTAATTAATTTTGCCCACCTTTTATAACGCCGTAAATAAAAAAAATCTTCGTTGACCACGTGTGAAGCTGGCACCCCCCCCCCCATTATGAATTAAAATATGAAAACCACACTTAAGTTTTGCCCAGTTTTGCCCACCCATTAATTAATTTTGCCCACCTTTTATAACGCCGTAAATCAAAAAAATCTTCGTAACCACGTGTGAAGCTGGCACCCTCCATTACGAATTAAAATATGAAAACCACTCAAAAGTTTTGCCCCAGTTTTGCCCACCCATTAATTAATTTTGCCCACCTTTTATAACGCCGTAAATCAAAAAAATCTTCGCTGACCACGTGTGAAGTTGGCACCCCCCCATTACGAATTAAAATATGAAAACCACACTAAAGTTTTGCCCAAGTTTTGCCCAGTTTTGCCCACCCATTAATTAATTTTGCCCACCTTTTATAACGCCGTAAATCAAAAAAATCTTCGTTGACCACGTGTGAAGCTGGCACCCCCCCCCCCCCCCATTACGAATTAAAATATGAAAACCACACTAAAGTTTGGCCCAAGTTTTGCCCAGTTTTGCACACCCATTAATTAATTTTGCCACCTTTTATAACGCCGTAAATCAAAACAATCTTCGTTGACCACATGTGAAGCTGGCACCCCCCCCCCTATTACGAATTAAAATATGAAAAGAGGATGTAGCAACCTCGTCCTGAAGCAATCTATCCTGAATATTCATAAAATTCGTTACAACCGATGTCACATAAACGAATGTATGAGCTATTCACACACATTAAAACACAAAACTAAAAAAAAAAAAAATAGTGAAATCGGTTGAGTCGATATTTTGGAATCTCTAAAAAATAAGAAGTGCCTTAAAGACCGCAAACGCTGCAACGAATATTTAAAAACATCACATTATGTAAAACGCTAATATTGTTTAAAATCATTTTATAAATTAAGTAACATTTTAAAAATAGAAATTTTCTATTTTTTCATTCAAATTCTTTTTTATAATTTAAATAAATATTAAAAAGTAAACTTTCCATTTTTTGAAACTTTCTCCCATTTCGATTCAAATTCGCACTTACATAACTGAAGCTGAAGAGAAACGACGCACCACTGAGCTACTGCGAACTCAGCTCGAAACACTTTAGAATAACATTTTAAACAGCTTGCTTTAGTTATAAAAATTCACCAGAAGTTAGCGAGTGGAAATTAAAAACGAAACACTAATTGAGCAAAGAGGCATTGCTGTGAAATCATCACAGTCAATCATGCTTCGGAGCCTGTTTGGGAAACATCCGCCCCATCAGTTTGACTGAACGCTCTATTTGCCTTTCGAGACTGTTTTTAAGAAATATATGAAGTAACGACAAAAAGCCCACCAAATGGATTTCTAGCATTTAGTAGGATACCGCGATACGAGAGTTGCAGCATATCGAATATAAAATTTGATTAGTTAGACGATTCTGGACAAAGACGAATGTCCAAGCTTGGCGAGTGTCACATTATAACCAAGCTTATGCTTGTTAACTTATCTCGAAACTCGTCCAGGTGAGCATCGCCATGTTGTGGAATACAAAATGCCTAGGTTTGCAATAGTTTGACAAACGCAAGCCGAGAAAATCAAGACAGAAAATGCTTAGGTTTGCCATAGTTTGGACAAACTCCTCTGTCAAAGCACAGTCTGAGCGCAACCAACGCCAACTATAGACAATGCCGACGAGCTCGATTTCGATCCCACGGCAGGTCGGTCATCAGCAGATGATTCGTTCGACCCTATTCTTGTGGCTTTTACGTCACAAGAATAGGGTTGAATGAATGATAAGCAAATGACTATCTGCCGTGATGTCGAAATCCAGCTCGTCAGCAATACTGCAGCCAAAGACTTTTAAGATACATAAACCGGCAAACTGTCAGTTTAACTGAGGATTTTTGATCACAGCTCTTGTACGGCAGCATATATGTTTTATATTTTGATTTACCTAAGAAAATGCTTTTATTAGCGTATTTTTTTTTTATTTCGTATCAAGTATTAGTCTACACATTTCATTTAGGCCTTTTAAAAAAAGAAAAAATAAAAAAAAACTTTATTTTTAATAATTTTTTTGTCTTTTTCGTATAGCAAGTAAGTATTTCAATAAATGTCCTCCAAGGATAAAAATATAGTGTTACTTTCGTTAATATGCATTTTTTTAATTGCCTTTTTACATAAAAATTAGTTTTAACGTAGATTTCTTCACAAGTAATTTAAAATTTTCTAAATTACTATATTATGTTACAGTTCTTACCTTTAATCTAATCTTACCTACCAGTTACTTTAGTAAGTCAAACATAACAAAAGGTGGAATTATAATCTTTAACAATCTGTTTCCAGATTAATTTCGCTTTATTTCTGTTTATAAGGCATAAAAATTAGATACTCTTTTTCAAACATACCAACCATAAAATTATTAATAAATCGCCTTATTTAACTTTATTTCTGAAAATTCAATATTTATAACGCATATTTAGATATAAAAAATAGCGTCATGTAAAACATTTGCCATAAAATTCATATATATTGATAAGAATTATTTTTAAAGCTCATTCTAGCCATAGCACTTAATGGTAAATAACTCACAGCTGACGTACAAACCTCGCGGTTGAGGTGTTTCAATTTACTTCAGATGGCTGCCATGATTTCGCATGCTTTTGAATGGGAATTGCCGGTCTATGTATCTTAAAGGTCTTTGGCCGCAACCAACGACATATAAGACCAATTAATGACGTTTAAAACGTCCCACGGAGTGAATCAACTTTACTCGGTGATTGGTACAAAGCGCTGCGCCCATCGTTTGGTGCCAATCGCCATGTAAAGATGTTCCACTCCATATAATGTCTTAAAAGTCATAATCTGCCCTTTTATGACATTGGTCATAGTCTGAGTAACATATGCCGCCAATTTCATATGGAGGCACGTTACGCGAAACTAGAATTTGATTTAGGAACACCAGCAAATCCTGCAAAACATTTGGAAGTATTTAAAAATTGTATGAACAGTGCAAAAAAAAAAACTCTAATTCCATAAAAATGTTGGACAAAGCTGAGACAATCTTTTGAAACGCATGGCAAAACTCTTGGAGCATTAGTAAAAATTGAACAAAATATGGCGAAAACCACTAAGCTCCATACATAACAAGAGTTCTCAGTTGGCGCTCAGAAGCTTGCAAGGCAAATGAAGCATACAAGGCAAAGGTAAAAACTAGTTCGCGTTACCAGTGTTAGATATTCGTGTTGACATTTACTATTATTCTAATGTACGTTTCTCTAATTAAGCAATACTTATCAAATTAATAAATGATTCTTCAATCATGCAAAGAAACGAAACAAGCAGTACCTTTCGCCTGGAATGCAAACCTGGACCGCTAGAAATAATCATGGGAAATAGGAAGACAGATTTCCTGTTTGTTATATATGGAGCTCAGTGGGAGAAAACTAGGTAAATCTGGACGAAAATCTAGACACAAACAAGGCGGCCGAAAGTAAAGGAAAATTGGGAAAACTAGGAAAAACTAGAGTAAAATGAAGGAATACTAAAACAAATGAAGTCGGTTAAAAACAGGCAATGCTATAAGAACGCTGGACAAAACAGGACACATTTTTTCAGTTGGAGAAAGCTCTAGAAAAGTCCCGTAACACTAGTAAGTTGGTCAGTTTATTTCGTATTTAGATGTTAAAATGTCCCAAGTGGTAAACAAAGCTATTTTTTAATTTACAACATTAAGAAATGAGGACAAAATTAAATAATACGTGGGCAAAATAACCTCTCAGTTGTGTTTTTTTTCCTATTGTGGGGTGCTAGTTTAAATAATGGGTCAAAAGAGTAAATTTTATTTACAACGTTATGAAATCTTGCCAAATTAAATAATAGTTGGGCAAGACTGGGAAAAATTTGGACAAAACTTTTGTGTGGCTTTCACATTTTAATTCGTACTGGGGGGTAGTAACTGCACACGTAATCAAGAAAGATATTTTCAATTTACAGCGTTGGAAAAGGTGGGCAAAATTAAATAATGACTGGGCAAAACTGGGCAAAACTTGGGCAAAACAATAGTGTGGTTTTCATATTTTAATTCGAAATGGGGGGTGACAGCTTCACACGTGGTCGACGAAGATTTTTTTTATTTAAAGCGTTATAAAAGGTGGGCAAAACTGGGCAAAACTTGGGTAAAACTTTAGTGTGATTTTCATATTTTAATTCGTAATGGGGGGTGCCAGCTTCACACGTGGTCAACGAAGATTTTTTTGATTTACGGCGTTATAAAAGGTGGGCAAAATTAATTAATGGGTGGGCAAAACTGGGCAAAACTTGGGCAAAACTTTAGTGTGGTTTTCATATTTTAATTCGTAATGGGGGGTGCCAACTTCACACGTGGTCAGCGAAGATTTTTCGATTTACGGCGTTATAAAAGGTGGGCAAAATTAATTAATGGGTGGGCAAAACTGGGCAAAACTTGGGCAAAACTTTAGTGTGGTTTTCATATTTTAATTCGTAATGGGGGGTGCCAGCTTCACACGTGGTCAACGAAGATTTTTTTGATTTACGGCGTTATAAAAGGTGGGCAAAATTAATTAATGGGTGGGCAAAACTGGGCAAAACTTTGGCAAAACTTTAGTGTGGTTTTCATATTTTAATTCGTAATGGGGGGTGCCAGCTTCACACGTGGTCAACGAAGATTTTTTTGATTTACGGCGTTTTAAAAGGAGGGCAAAATTAATTAATGGGTGGGCAAAACTGGGTAAAACTTCTGTGTGGTTTTCATATTTTAATTCGTATTCGGTGGTGCCAACTTCACACTTGGTCAGCGAAGATTTTTTAATTTACGGCGTTATAAAAGGTGGGCAAAATTAATTAATGGGTGGGCAAAACTTGGGCAAAATAACAGTACAATTGTTTTTGTAAATTTCCTAATGAGGGGTGCTACTTTAAAAAATGGGTCAAAAAATAAAATTTGATTTACAGCGTTAGAAAAGGTGGGCAGAATTAATTAATGGGCGGGCAAAACTGGGCAAAACTTGGGCAAAACTTTAGTGTGGTTTTCATATTTTAATTCGTAATGGGGGGTGCCAGCTTCACACGTGGTCAACGAACATTTTTTTGATTTACGGCGTTATAAAAGGTGGGCAAAATTAATTAATGGGTGGGCAAAACTTGGGCAAAACTTTAGTGTGGTTTTCATATTTTAATTCGTAATGGGGGGTGCCAACTTCACACGTGGTCAGGGAAGATTTTTTTGATTTACGGCGTTATAAAAGGTGGGCAAAATTAATTTAATGGGTGGGCAAAACTGGGCAAAACTTGGGTAAAACTTTAGTGTGGTTTGCATATTTTAATTCGTAATGGGGGTGCCAGCTTCACACGTGGTCAACGAAGATTTTTTTCATTTACGGCGTTATAAAAGGTGGGCAGAATTAATTAATGGGTGGGCAAAACTGGGCAAAACTTGGGCAAAACTTTAGTGTGGTTTTTTGATTTTAATTCGTAATGGGGGGTGCCAGCTTCACACGTGGTCAACGAAGATTTTTTTGATTTACGGCGTTATAAAAGGTGGGCAAAATTAATTAATGGGTGGGCAAAACTGGGCAAAACTTGGGCAAAACTTTTGAGTGGTTTTCATATTTTAATTCGTATTCGGTGGTGCCAACTTCACACGTGGTCAGCGAAGATTTTTTTGATTTACGGCGTTATAAAAGGTGGGCAAAATTAATTAATGGGTGGGCAAAACTGGGCAAAACTTGGGCAAAATAATAGTACAATTGTTTTAGTAAATTTCCTAATGAGGGGTGCTACTTTAAAAAATGGGTCAAAAAATAAAATTTGATTTACAGCGTTAGAAAAGGTGGGCAAAATTAATTAATGGTTGGGCAAAACTGGGCAAAACTTGGGCAAAACTTTAGTGTGATTTTCATATTTTAATTCGTAATGGGGGGTGCCAGCTTCACACGTGGTCAGCGAAGATTTTTTTGATTTACGGCGTTATAAAATGTGGGCAAAATTAATTAATGGGTGGGCAAAACTGGGCAAAACTTGGGCAAAATAACTGTACAATTGCTTTGTTAAATTTCAAATTGAGGGGTGCCAGCTTTTCTAAAGTGGGTCAAAAAATAAAGTTTGTTTTACAGCGTTACGAAGGGTGGGCAAAATTAATTAATGGGTGGGCAAAACTGGGCAAAACTTGGGCAAAACTTCTGTGTAGTTTTCATATTTAAATTCATAATGAGGGGTGCCAACTTCACACAGGTCAGGGCTGACCCTGGTTACTATTTTTTAATTCTTCTTCGCACCACCTTTTCAAAACAAAAATCTTTGATATACCGTTTGACAACATTTGCAAGAGAAATATATTACAAAATTAATTCTCTTAAAATAGTGGTGCGAATAGAATAGGAAAATAGTCGTCTGTGCAGCCTTGCTTTGGAAATTTCAAAGTTGGATGATCCAAAGTGTTCGGCAGCCGTTGTAATGGAATCTATTTTGCTCCGATTACGATTCAATTTAGAACTGAACGGTCTGACTGGTAAATGTAATCGGGACGCAATCATTATCAGTTTTACTTCTAACGTTGTAAGGTTCTTGGTGAAAAGAGCAATCTGTGCAAAGTATAATCTGTAAAAAGTCAAATCTCGGAAAATAGTATTGCAGGAAGGCTTATTACTTTCCATTAAGTCATGCACAGCTTGATTTCCGACAGCCGATGTCATTCACTAATAGAGGAACCCTACAATCCGTAGAAATACCATAAGGCGTAGCTTATCAAATGTGCTGTACTATAAATGCAAATAGAAACTGCTTTGTTTGCTTTTTATTAATAACTAATGAATTATTATATTAAATGCCGTTTTTGTTAAATTATATTCTTTTATTTACATTAACTAAGTCAAAAGTTACAATGAAAGCCCTGATCAAAAATCCGTCAATTTGACGGGTTCGGTAAAACTAGGTATATATTTAACATCGGTACTTCTAGTGTTAAACCACGCGTTCTCAATGTCATCTTTCAAATCTTTAACTGAAGAATACTGCTTTCCATTTGGATAACCTGCATGAGTGAGAATACCCCCACATATTTTCTCTAGGGTTTAAATCAGGGCTAATTCCCAGATAGCATGAACATTAGCAGCAAATTTGATTTTTTCTGATATTATCTTGCCGTGTCAAATTTGAATTGAAAAATTCGCAGCAAATCTCCCGCAAGGTGTACCATCACCCACTTGCATGAGTAGTTTGTTGTGAAACTGGTGGCAAGACTATCTTTAATTCACGAAAGCAAAAAATCCCTCAGTTGAGAGAATAGACAATCAGCAGATACGCAGAAATTACAGACATTTTATTAGGCTGGTACCGGTTTTTTTTAAACGCTATACTTATGAAATACCAAAAAAGGCTCGAATTGAAAAGTACAAATATTACCCTATCTTTTTTATGGTGGTAAAAGGAATGCATGCACATACTTGCCAAATTTCCCTTAAACTTCCGCAAAATGCGAGTTAAATTGACCCAGGTTAAACACGTTTCGAACCAGAAATTTACTAAAGAAATTAATTCAAATAGATTTCATAGAGAAACGTGATTTTAAATGTGTAGAGCAATACCTTTGGTGTAGAGATACATCAAATATGTTTTCTGGTTGGTACCGCGCATAACCTGGGTCAATTGAACTCACATTTTACGGAAGTTTAGTTGAATGTTGGCAAGTATGCATGCACCTTAACGGTGCATATGCATTAATAGACCTGCTCAGGTCCAGTGTTGCCAGTGGCTACTTTTTTTTAATTTAGATTTCTTGTTTGGCACCATTTTTTGGATACAGTAACATTCGCCTTATTTAATGACATATTAATTAAGGCAAAAACAAGAGGAATTTTACCATTTCAGAAAAGTGGTGCTAATCAAGAAATCGGAATTTTGAAAAAGCTGGCAACACTGCTCAGGTCAATGGACTCCTTCGAAGAGGTTAAACTTATAGTTTAACAGCTAATGTGGCATGGAAAGATTGCTACTTTGAAGTAAGTGTGCAGTATTTTTGATCACTTGTTTGCCATTAATTTGCAATAAATTTGATACAGCATGAATTTAACTTGCACGACAAGTTAGCTACAAGTTCAAAGTGTGGTGAGTTCGGCGTTTGCGTTATCTTGCTGCCGTCTTGTTATGAACTTTCAGCCTTGTCATGCTGAGCTTTCTGAAACTTTGCAAGTTTTCAAAGCAAGACGTCTGCAAATTTTCTGCAAACTAAAAATGCTATGTGGGTTGCCGGCCATTTCAAAATAGATACTTTTTCGACTTAAGCCACGTTGAAGTTGAGTTTGAGGTATGGATCGAAGTATTGTCATGTTGAAATAAACATTTTCCTACCTCAAAAACCTCGGCAACAGGGAGCTAATGATTGGCAAGTGCCTCTTGATAGTTTTCAGAGTTTTCACGACCACTGATGAATTCTAGAGACGTCTGACCATTGAAAACCACCATGTTGTCGGCTAAATATATTCCTAGATTCTTTTCGGAGATCATGCCAATGGTACTTAAACCCATCAGGGCCATCGAGGTTCTATTTTTTTCATCACTGAATATGGCATTCGGCCACTTATCACCAAATGACATATGCTCTCTGGCACACTGTACTGTAATCTAGCTTCTTTATGGTGTCGTTTCAGACATGGTAACCGAGCCATTTTACGGTTTTTGATGTATTCTCTTATTCTAGTTTTGATGTAAAACTCTTCTATGAACAGTTTTTTTTTCAATATTTATCTTCCAACTTTTCATGTTTTATTTACGAAAGAGAGTAATTACCAGTTAAAGCCAAGTTTCTGATGCGGTGGTCTTCGCGCAAAGTAGTCACTCATGGCCTTCCCGAAAGGAATTTTCGTTTGAAATTATTACCACGAGCCAAAACTTGATGAATGCCTCGTTTTGATCTTTTTAATGCACTTGCAATTTCAGAAACAGACATGTTTTGCTCTCATACTCCAGATATTTATCCCCTCTTCCTCTGAAAATTCTTCCGACTTAGGCATTTTGTACTAACACAAAAACAACAACTGACTGTTTCGTATACGCCCAGAAATCGTTTGCGTACACAACCGCTTACACCAGTTTGTAAAATTTGCATGAAAACGATTTTGTGCTTAAATTTTTCACACGGTTATTTTTGTTCTGTTCTTAAACTACATGGTTTGAAATAAAATTTAAAAGATAATTTTATTGAATATAGTGTTGAAACTGCTATTATTAACATATACAAGGCAGATATTGAAATAAAGTTAATATTTAAAGTTTTATTTTTAAATTGTTATTGTGCTTAAACTATTGACACGCACTGTACTTTTATATTAATCGTACCATAATTTCCAAAACAAAAAATCTTTGAGGTGGATTTCTCTTGAAAGTATAGTAATATAAATATATGGCAGAGATTAGTTTTCAAAAAGTGGCAGAATAAAAAAAAAGTTCACAGTGTCAGTTCCGTCCTGACCGTAATCAAACAGTCAAAGTCAACCTGACAAGAAACGAAAAAAAGGTACATCAACTTGCTTCGATAAGTGCCGCGGATCGGGTCATGTCGGTTTTGATAAAAATCGAGTTGCCCGATCCAATGCGGACTCTACCTGAGACAAAGGGTTTTGCAGCGTTCTGAATGGTGTGGAATTTAGATAATAATAGTCTGAAGAGGAAGGCAGAAAATGATTCAGGAATTTTTTTACTGACAGAAAATCATTGGTGGAAATTTCTTATCTCTATGGATCACAAGAGTTGCAAATTTCGTGACTTGTTGGTCATGTTTGTGTGCTGATTATCGTGCGATTGAATTTCATGATTTTTTTCACGACCCTTTGACGAAATCCGCAATTTTTTTCGGTGATTGCATAGCTGCCAACATCTTACGCTTTTTCAGACCACAAAAATTTTATAGTAAATTTTATCTTTTCAAATCGCCGTTATCTGCCGATTAAATAAGGCAAAAATTTCTATTAAATTTTTGTGGTCTGAAAAAGCGGAAGAGTTGGCAGCTATGTGATTGTTTTACGCAATTCACATTTTTTTCGTGACCATTTATCAAAATTCAAGATAATTTTTTGCGAACCAGTTGACGAATTTCGTTATTTGTTTCCAAGATATTTTGACGAAATTCGAGATTCTTTTCTACGATCGTTTGACGAAATTATTGAATTTTTGCGCGATTCTTTGACTAAATTCGTGTTTTTTTTCTGAAACCGTTTGACTTAATTCTTGTTTTTTCTTGGTTTTTTTTTTTTTTTTCGTTAACTTTTCTGTGGCCGAATGTTGAAATCTGCTATTTTCTTCCAGCAGCCAATTGACAGTAATCGCTGTTTGTTTCCATAATCTTTGAAACATTTTTTCTTTTAGGAAACTAGGAGGGCTCCACCCCCCTGCTCGCTAAGCTCAGCCCCCCTCCACACACACACACACACAAAATCGCTTCGTGATTCCATTCGGTATCGCGAAGCAATCACTATTTTCTAGCCAACCCCAGACGTAATTGTTTCGTGTTTCGATTCTGGATCGGTTTGTGATCCCTTATTTTCTATGCATTCAATATTTTGTAGTTACAGTAAATAATCTTATCATATAAATCTCCTCTCCTCTGAAATTTTCACTTGGCCGCCTTTTCTCAGCCAACATATATGTGTAAAATTATATATAGTGTTACAAATATTGTAAATAGTTAGTGTTTATGCTTAAAAATAAGGTAAATAGTTCAATTGAGCTCTATTCATAAGCTAATGTTAATTTTTGTTGCATTGAAATATCTCAATTTTTTGATGTTTTGCAAGCAAGTAAAACCTATTGAATTTCAATGAGAGTCTATGGGAAATTGGCGAAATACTGGAAATAGCGCCAAATGGGCGTCACTTTTGAAGACTAATTTTGGTCGCCAAATTTGGCGATCTATCGCCAAGTTGGAGATAAACTTGGCAACATTGGCGCCCCCCCCCCCCCCTTGGTAACCCACCTTATAGCTTCAGAAAGCTCTGACCAATCAGATGCTTTTCGCGGTATCTACGCAGATCTTCATTCGTCCATTTCCAAAACGTTACTATTTTTATACAACCTCTGGCCAGAAAGTTCGGTGAATGAATTTTTATTTCAAATACAACATAAGGAAAGGGCGAGGCTAACCAGAAAGACAGACTACCACTGTGCATTCCACGTATATTTTTTTACAGACCGCTGGAGTCACGTGATGCTCGAATTCACCAATGAAGGTGTGTGAAAAGAGCATCACGTCACTCTAGTGGTCTGTAAAAAAAGACACGTGGGATGCACCGCGGTTGCGGATCTTTTTCGTTAGCTTCGAGGGAAGGGCAGCTGACGTCACTGTTGGTCGAATTACTGTTGGTCAGTAAGGAAAGCCCGTTCATTCATTATTACTCCTACTATACACATGAACTCCGGGAATTTGATTGGTCTTTAACAGATTGATTTAACATATCTATGATATGATTGGCCTACTTCGCCAAGTGTGATTCCTGCAATGATCGCTAAGATAAAAATGTAATAGTAGATTGGTTGACGAAAGTGTTTGTTTGTAAACATTCCCTTTCCTTATTGTACAGCATCAAATACAATTTACTGTCCTTCAAAATAATCTCTATAGATGGTAATGCACTGTTGGAAACGAGTATATAAGTCCTGGAAACTCCTGTAAAACAGTTCTTTCGGAATGGCTTTCAGCTCGGCCGTCACGTTGCGTTGAATATCGGTGATGTCCGTAAATATCTTTCCCTTCAGGGCTGACTTCAATCTGGGGAAGAGGAAGAAGTTTGCAGGTGCCAAATCAGGTGAATAAAAGGGGGGGGGGTGATCAAGTGTCACAATTCCATTCGCGGCCAGGAACTGCCGTAGAACCAAGACGGCGTGTGGACGGGCATTATAGTAGAGAAGAGTCCAGGAGCCTTGCGTGGCGTACTCAGAGCGAACGCGACGGATCCGTTGCAGTAAACGCTTCAAAACATCGGCGTAGGAAACAGCATTCAATGTGGTACTCTCAGGGAGGAATTCTTTGTAAATGAGACCCTTAGAGTCGAAGAATGCGAGGAGCATTTTCTTTATGCACGATTTTTCCGACCGTACCTTGTTTTTTTAGGCGACGACGGACTCCGCCACTCCAAACTTTGTCGTTTGCTTTCGGGATCATAGTTGAGACACCAACTTTCATCGCCTGTGACGATGTTGTTCAGGAAATTTCTATCTCCATCTGCCATATCAATGAGGTTTCCGCAAGCAGCAAGCCGCATTTCCAATTGTTCAGGCGTTAAACGATGGGGTACGAGTCTGCAGCAGTAGCAGAGCTTTCGTTTTCCCAAATCCTCAGTGAGTATGAGGCGAACACTTTCTGTGCCGATTCCAAGTTCCTCCGCAATCATTCGCTTTGTCAGATGATCGTTTTTCACAAGTTGCTTAACTCTTTCAATGTTTTCCGGGATGCGTGTCGTTTTTGGCCTGCCGGCTAGGGGGTCGTCTTCCAGGCTGGTTCGCCCTTCCCGGAAACGCTTAAACCATTCATAAACACTCTTTGATGTGAGGGCTTCATCTTTATAAACTTCTTTGAGCATTTCGTGAGTTTCTTTTGACGATTTCCCAAGTCTGAAACAAAACAACATGTTTATTCTCTGATCCATTTTGTTTAACGCGACAATCCACAATAAACCTTTCACGCTCGCCGTTAAGGTGCGTTTTCACTGGTCGTTCTAACGACCTAAAAAACCTTAACCTAAGAGCGTTTTCACTGGTTACAGATAAACCCTTACGCCAACCAAACAAAGGCAAGTTTTGCGCAAGCGTCTACTTTACGGCTTTGCAGTCTACAGATCAATCAGCTGTCTCAGTTATAAACAACACGAGATAAAAAATAATTCTTCGTTGCTCTTGTCATGTTAGTAGCAAATATTTTATGTCAAGCACACATGTTGTATGTGTTCAATAAAAAAACAAAAGCAAACAGTCTGTATAGAGCATAATCGCAAATTTTGACGGGTTTTCGCCGCTAAAAGGTCTTAAAAATAATGCCTCACAAATCAATGTCTATACAAGCTCTTGTTATGCATAATAAAAAATCAACGAAATTTATTATTTCCTTGTGGATTCAAACAATATTTTTTTTAAATAATGACACTCGTGGATCTAAAGATTTAGAAATAATCCAGAAGGTCATTTTATCTGTCAGTAGTTTTGATACCATATAGCTCGCATCTAAAATTATTTTTTAGTTTTTCTCATGTCAAATTAAAAGCCTAAATATATGTTTCTGATGTTCATTTCAGTGCTGTGCTCATAATTTGTACAACACGCTGAAATAAATAAAATAGTGTTTTTATTTAAAAATTACTATGTTAATAAATCATAATGTTTTAATGATTAATTTTAAAACTCAGAAGTAATTTTTCACTTCAGAGATACAGTGATGAGTGAAATACTTTACCCAGGATTGTTATTGTGCATGAGGCTGCTTCAAAGTACATTTTAATTAAATATGTGTCGGTTGATTTGTATATTATGTTATAAGTACATTATCATATTATAAGAGTTCGCAAAATGTGTAGTGCCTGCCCTGGGTAAATATTTAATTTTATTATTTGAAGAGCTCGATTGATAAAGGTGTTAAGTGACACTTTCAGAAAATCAACTAATAAATCGGATAATTACAAAGTTTTTACTATCAAATGCCTCTTTTATCAATTAAAATCTCTGTGAGTATTTTTTTAATAGTAATTTAACAGATGGTAAAGGACCATTGATTATCTTCAATCACATGACCAACTCTTTTCTTTTTTTTCTTCTTGTTTTATGTCATACACCGCCTTTATCATCTGAGCTCTTCAGTTATTAGCACTTTATGTATTAATATTCTATATTAGAGACAAATAATTTGATTGGGGATGACACTGACATTTAGACATAATGGATATTTCTCTTCTATCATTACTACAATTAAAATTATCCAGTGTAGGTACACATCTACTTTTTGTGTGGAAAAAAAAAAAAAAAAAAAACTTCACAAAAAAGGTCAAAATAAATTATAGATAACCATAATAAATATTTAAAATTGTAAATTTTACTTTATAATTTTACATCAGGAGTCAATGGCAGTTTTTTTTCTTTTTTGTGTAGGTACCCCTTTTTAACACTTTCCAACAAAGTTGAAAAGTGTTTATGCATTTGGTTTGTCTGGCCGTCTGTCCGTCTGTACGCACTCTAACTCCCGTAAATATACTCGGATCGTTCTGAAATTTTTGGATGTTAGTGACCTCTACCATAGCACGAACCCTATTGCAAATGAAGTTTGTAGCATGTTTAATTCATTTACAGGGATAGTCAAAATTTTCCGTTTCATTACGGCCTATGGGAAAAAATCGTTTAAAATGATTTTTAATGAAGTTACATGCTTTCAAACATAATAAAATTGATATGCATTTATCAAGTGCACTAAAATATGCATTCCGTAGAATATGTGGTGCAAAGAATAAATATTATTCATTTACAGGGCCACACAAAAGAATACCGTTACATAATGATATAGGGGTGGAGGGAATTTTTTCCAGCGTATTTTAATTATGTTAAATTATTTCATGTATAATGGAATTGATATACGTCGCTAAGTTTACTATAACTTATTTCATGTGTAATACGAAGTGCATAGCATTTACAGGGACACACAAAAGATTTCAGATACTATATAGTATTCGAAGTACTGTACGGTAGCGATGATTTCTGGAAATACATTTTTAATTCTATTATGCGCTTTTATGTATCGCTATATTTTTGCATTGTATATGGTGTGTATAAATGCTGTAATTCATATACAGGGCCACAAAAGAATTCGTAATGGTTACTGGGTATGATTGTAAATTGCTTAACCTCTTGAGGGGCAAGCAATTACGTTTGTGTAATGCTGAATTCCCACCGGAAAATTAGAAAAAAATTATTTCAAAATAAGGAAAAGCAATTGTACACTTTTTTTCCACCAAAGTTAGAAATGCAAAATTTCAGAAAATTTTTCTGGTGTAAATCTTCATTAATCGTAGGTGGGATAAAATATATCCCACCGCCCCTCAAGGGGTTAAGGGTGGCTTTTAAATGAGTTATGCATTTTTACGCTGAACTGCATTTTGTTTACTATAAATGTTTGTATAACATAGATAAAATTATCTACAGGGTCACGCAAAGAATTGGATACATGGCCGTCTATAAATGATAATTTCTGGAAATGTAATTCCAGTAGTTTTAAGAGTGTTTTACTCTGAATTAAACTTTAGCTAAATCGTGGCGTGTCATAAAGGTACTAGGTTAACTACAGGTTTGTACAAAAGTATACAAGTATGTTTCCATCTATTAGAGAAATTGCTGAAAGAGAAATTTCAACCTGTTATTCGTTTTCTTGCTAAACTAAATTTCGCCATTATATAGCATATATATCAACCTACAGATTAAATACAGAGCCGTTCAAAAGAATTTGAATACATATTTGCTGTGGATGGTAACTGCTGAAATCAGTTTTTCAAATGTTTTATGCATTTTCTTAAAATGGTTACTTAGTTCTGTTATATGCCTTATTTCCCTAAATAACGAAGTTTTGTCAGAGCCCGTTTTGTTAAAGCATTCAGGAAGTGTTGGAAAGTGTTTCATAATCCATGCTTAACGCATGATTTTTCTTACTTGTTTTATTATAGATTTGAGAAAAATAAACTTTTGTCACAGAAAATCTAGCATTTAAAATTCCTTCGCCCTCTCCCCCCCCCCCCTCTTTCGGAAGTTTACTTTTCTTGTGAGTTTGTTTTGTTTACAAATTACCCACATTTTAAATCCTTACAATTTTTTCGTATAATGTGGAGTCGCTTTTATGGAAAATAATTTTGTGAAGAGTTTCTTTTTTTTATTTAGGAGAATTTTGTAAAGGAGTCTCAATGTTTGCCGTGAGCAATTCCCCGATTTTGTCAGCAGATCACAAAAAGGGTACTTAAATGTTACAGTCGTGGATAAAAGTTTAGGACCGCCGTGCAGAAACTAGCGTTTTTACAATTGAAACCACTGATAACGTCATAAATCAAATCGATTGCGTCTGATGGCATCATTCCGTCTGGCAGTGGAGTACTGTATTCACTTTTCGTCTGATCTCTGAGTAATAAACGTCGCAAACGCAATTGTTGCTGGTTTTAAAAGTTTTGAAAACCTATGAAAATGGGTCAAAAATCGTCAGTTTCTGAAGCTCAGCGTGCGCAAATTGTTATTCTTCATAATGAAGGATATTCTTAACGATTAATTAGTGAACTAGTAAGACGTAGTAAGAATGCAGTTTACAATTCGATCAAGAAATTTAAAGAAACAGGGACTTATGTTGATGCCAAAAGGCGTGGTCGACCTCGTAAAACCACAACTAGAAATGACCATGTCATTGGGAGAATAGCAGTTCGTTCTCCAATGAGTTCCGTAAGCAAGATGCGGTCAGCACTGCTTGTAAAAGGTGCGCATATCAGCCGTAGAACAGAAAGTCGGCGTTTGTTCGAGGACTTTCATTTAAAATCCCATAAACCAGCGAAAAAACCTAGGTTAACAGCGGCCATGAGAGCTAAGCGCTTGGACTTTGCCAAGAAACATGCCAAATGGACAATTCGTCAATGGCAATGGTGTTTTTTTTTTTTCGGAAGAATCTACCATACAGCAGTTCTCTACACGCAAATACTATGTCCGTAGACCTCCTGGAAAACGATTCGATGAATGTTACACTTTACAGACTGTTAAACACTCCCCAAGTGACATGATTAAGAGTGGAATGTCAGTGAATGGAACGGCTGCATTGTTCTTCCTACCACCAGGAACGACTATGAATGGCAAAAATAAGGGGATTTGTTGAAGGAAAATTTAGAATTACACATGGCCGTTCATAAATGCACAACTTTTATGCATGATGGTGCACCATGTCATTGCTCTACAATTATTACTCAGTTCTTGAAGACGAAGAAAATTCAAATCCTTGACTGACCTGGAAACAGTCCTGATTTGAATCCAATTGAACACTTATGGACTCTCTTAAAGCACAAGGTCTCTGAGAAACAACCAACAAGTGCTAAGGAACTGGAAAAAGCAATTAAGGAAGTTTGGGTGAAAGAATTATCAGCTGCATACTGCCGAAGTCTGGTAGAGAGCATGCCAAAACGTTTGCAGGCCATAATAAAAGCTAACGGCGGACCAACAAAATAGTGATTTTTCTGTAAAATTTGTGTTTAACGTATGTGATTTATATGCGTAGAAAGGTAATATTCATGTAGTAAACGGAGTTTATAATTTTACTAACGAGTAAGTATTAAATTTATTGTCTGGATCTTAATTTTCAGTGGTGGTCCTAAACTTATGGCCACGGACTGTAGTTGGGTGTAAATCTTGCAATTTATTTTTCCTTTCAACAATAGAAACTTTTATTTTTCATTTGTGTGACTTAGAAACAACGCCTTGGTGCTGAAATACATATTTTTGTTTGTTTTTGTTGTATTTAATTTATTATTTTTTTTTTTAATGAAATGAATGAAAATTTTATATTTCAAAAGAAATGAATAATTCCTGTAGGAACGATATTTAACGATTTATCTCATGTGCCCGGCTGACATAAAGTGCCCAAAAGTGTTGTGAATTTAAAAACAGGATCAAACGGCATAACAAGGATTACACTATGCAATATCTCTCCATCCATAACATGCAAATAAAACACATTCTGTTATATCTCAGCTAGTTTAAAAATTAAAATATCAAAAAAGTTATAGAGTTGTTACTGGACAAGTATAAAAGTAAAAATAGGGTATTTGCGTTTTATCCGGGCCAGGTAAAGAGATTGCCAAAAATGGTTGTCAATTGCCAGTTTTGTTTATCATTGTCAAAAATATTGTCCATGTTGCTCAAAAGGGTAATTTAATACAAAACATCGTTAAAAAGAATAAATAATATAAAAGCAAACTGGAATAATACAAAACAGCAATTTAGTATACATCTATTAAATATATAACATCAAAATGACGGCTTTTAGCAATAAATTATATTAACGATATACATAACATCAAAATGACGGCTTTTAGCAATAAATGATATTAACGATGGTAGTTTATTTCCAGTGATTTATTATGCTCAGCAGAACGATTATAATATATTATGTCTATATATATATATATATATATATATATGTATATACATATATATATATTTAAAACCACAAACAAAATATCAAAATCCATCACTCACCATAGCTGCATTGAAACTCACATCAAAAATATTATAAATAACCAATATAAACTTAACTCTTAAAATCAAACTGAATAACCAAACTAAAGAAAATATATATAATTGCAAGACATAACAGAACAGAACAGAACAGAACAGAAGGCGAGCGGTATGGCTAACGACATACACTGCAGGGTTAAGTCAGACTTTACGCATGCTACGTCCCCCTTCACTCGCCGAGACCAAAATTGAAAAAATGAAAAACTATGAAAAACTAAACAGAACTGCAACATCCACCAAAATATCTCTCTAACTCATTAGATCAATCAACTCATCAAAACCTCCATTCTCATCCATCACTGAGTTCAGTTCAGTTCCGTACCTGCTACTCTTAATAAAATCACAAGTTATTCTCCTGATGAAATTGCGAGGATAACCATGCTTGAATCCCAAGCGGCACCACTCTAAAATATCACTAAACATATCTTTAACTCTAGTACTCAGTCTTTCGATTCGTATTAATCCATTTCTAAGTATATTTCTTTTAATCGAAACATGCACATTGGAATCAAAATATATCAGCTTTAAGGTATTAAAGTTGAAATCATTTCGCTTGTCAAATATCTTAGATATCAAATTTTCACTTTCTATGCTCAGGTTCACATCTAGAAAATTAATATTTTTACAATTCTGGGATGAGGTTCCAGACTCAGAGACGTAGGATAATATGTAAAATCTACATTTTCAATATCATTGTTTAATTTAACTATCAAAACATCATCTATATATCTGTATGATAATGTGTTACTGTTTAAATTATTATTTCTTTCATATATATGTAAGTAAATGTTTGCCAAAATGGAACTGCAACTCCCCCCCATTGGAATACCCCGAATCTGTTTAAATATTGTATTTCCTTCGTAAAGGTAGTTTTCTTGTACTACTAACTGAAATAAATTTATGAAAAAATCATAATGAACATCCAAAGTACTATTTGTATTATAAAAATCTACTATTTTATCTTTTAAATCTGTCAAATCAATTGTATTATAGAGGTCTGCAAAATCGTAAGCGAATAAACCAGTAATATTTTTTAATTTTTTCAGATTATCTAATAGTGTATAGCTATTTTTGATAATAAAATTCGTCTCTTTCCCCATCACTCCGTCAAACACCCCCTCCAGCACCCCCAGCAAAGCCTTGCTAGCGGCACCAATATATGAACCAAATCCACAGGTCACACTCCTGAATTTGATAGGGGTTTTATGGAATTTAGGCACTAGTATGAGATAAGGGAAACTTTGACTCATTTGTTTCAGCTTAACTTTTTTATAGATCGCTTTAATCCTATTTTCTATTACTGCAGCTTTCGAATTCAATGGTAAATAGCTATTTTTATTATTGTAGCAATCATTCAAAAGTTTACCGTAAAGTACCTTACATATCAGTGCATAACTTGTATTTGCTTTATCCACATAGGTGATTATAAAATTTTCCTGAATCTCTTTAATTGAATGTGTAAGTTTGTTGTATTTCTCTCTATTAACTCCGTCAAAATCTCTGGAAAATTCTCGTTTAAAATCTCTTAATATATAATACTTCCACTCGTCAAAAACACTGGATGGCAAATTGTATCTATACATTAGTTTATTTATAAATATATCTATATTAATAGTAAAACGTTTAATTGCAACACTTTTAGTGAGAGTACGTTTCACACGATATTTAGTTCCGTACTCCATTAACCTCCTCAACTCCTCATCCTTTACTATCTTTAGATCTCCAGTAATAACATGTCCATAATACTTGTCTTTATAATTAACAAATTCAGAATCATTGCAATGGCAGATACTCCCTGCAATACTTTTCTTTAGATCTTTAGCAAATAAATTATAATTAAAAATAGTTCTCCCCAAAGGCTTATCATATTTAAAAGCCTTAACTATTTTTATTTTACCGACTGGTAGTAATTCATTGTATTTATTCAGCATTTTATTGTAATTTACACCCCTATGGCTATCACCCAAATAATCCATTATAAAATAGATTTTATTTATTGCACTAACATGGCCATAGTCAATGTTACAATACATTTGTAATTTTTGTGTCTTGATTCTATATCTCAACAAATCCAAACCTAGATCAGCATTCCCATTTTCTACCCTAGACTGTAAAGTTCTTAAAGTTACGGGAATTAATTTCTTCTTAATGTTGAAAATCAAATCTTTAATCACATTAACTCTTCGCTCACCTTTATAATTAATTATTTCATTTACTATGTCTGTACAAGTATTTAATTTTTTTAAATTATTCAACTTAGTATATTGATTACTATTTCTAATCAACTCGTTTCCAATGTCATGATTAATTTTGTCATAAATTGTATCATCTAAATTGTTAGTTTTAAAGTTTTTAATTATATTACTGTGGTTAAACATAACATTAAGTCCATATGGATAGACCGTACCAAACTTTATCATCATATCCTTTTCACGATTCTTTCTTTCCGTTTTATTAGGTATAATACACAATATAGAAATCCTAATGTTATCTATGCCATGTTCTGAAAAATGTGAAATTTCTATTTCTTGATCCTCTTTTTTATACTTAAGATTTCTGATGTCTGATTTGTGATTATTGAATCTCTTATTTAAAGGAGTAGAAGTCTCTCCTATGTACATTTGATTGCACACATTACATCTTAAACAATACACACAATTATATACCTTACAAAATTTTAAAGATTTATCTTCAATCACTTTGTCTCTATTATCCGTATCGGCACAAATACAAACTCTACATCTTTTGTCACTACATTTTATTAAGTTTATTCCATTGATATTTTTTCCAATATTTATACCCCTATTATAAAACAATCTTGTTTTATACCTTTTCACTATATCGATGCAATCTATGTTTTTCTTATGTTTATTCATTAAATTTGTATTATAAACATATCTTGTCCGATACCTAACAACTTCTGTATCTCTATAAACACCCTTGTCCTTATTTAACTTATAACACAATTCACAATTTTTCTTCATTACTAAACAATCATCTTTCGAACTCTCATCTATATAACTCTGCTTACTATAAAAATTGCATACATGACCTTTCCCTCTCTTCTCACATATCTCACCATAATCACTAGCTTTACTCTCCAATACATCCACATTTTTAAATACATTTGGTCCATATGGGGTATATTTGGTCCAAGGGGGTATATATATATATATATATATATATATATATATATATACCTATATATAGTATGCTATAACATATTATATAGTTATATGTATATAAATATTACTGCCATCGCCTTTAATATGGCAACTATATAATATACACTTAAAATGAAAAAAAGTATATAATAATAAGGGGTTACTGTAATATTTTTGGCACAGTGAGTATGACCTGAACCGAATAATACACAAGTAGTACCAAAAATAGTTTTTTTTCTCTTTAACCACCACCCATAAAGCATTCAATATTTATAAAAATTATGTCTAATTTCAGGACTGCAAATCATGTTGGTCAGAAAAACTTGTTACAATACATGAATTTGGCATGACTCTAATTATTGAAAATTCACTGGTTTGATTTACACTTGATAAGAAAGCATGAATTGCCGAATTTAATAAAAAAAATTACAATTGCACTAATTTTTTTTTTTTTTTTTTTTTTTTTTTTTTTTTTAGATATGGCAACAGGAAAGGGGAAAAAAGCATTTTTAAAACTATGTATTTGGAATCTTTAAATTAACTTTTAATTTGCTTAATATTAAGCTATTAATTGATAAAAGCAGATTTTAAAAAATACATATTACTCTTTATTTTTTATTAACATTTTATTTTCTACCATTAAGAGTTTAAAAATATTTTGTTGCTACTATTTCAAAGCCACTTGGCATGTTTTATTGGTGTGTTGTTTGGAACATAATTAACTCTGTTGTTGTTGTAACTTGTAACCATAAAGAATGTTTGGTGATTTATCACCTGTGGCTAACTCAAAAATGCCTTAAAATTCATTTATTATATAATAATAAAGTTCCTTAAAATATTATTATCGTCAGAAACACACTTGCGTACATATTTTTTATAATTCTGGACTATCAAGAAGTGAGTAAAAAATATATTATAAAATTCTAGCTTGACATATTTACAAGTTAAATAAAATCTCTCTATTCTAAAAAAAAGTAACTACCGCTGTCACCGCCGCCGCCGCCGCCGCCGCCGGTTTTGAATTTATTGTGACCGGAGGTCTTTCTTCGTTAATATTAAGAAAAATAATGCATACAAAAATATGAAAATCGGTGGTTTTATACAGAAATGTTTGATAAACACGCTGATGTAGACAGTTTTCAAATCGAAGAATTATTTTAAGAGATATTTAATGCTAAAGTTGGACAAAATCGTTTCACTAAAAAAGTTTTATAGCAGCAAAAACTATACATGACAGTGTAATCTTTTTTAGATCATTTTATGCGTTAGAATTTGCCGGAGTGCAGATTGCATTAATTTTTTTATTTCGACTCATTTTTTGAGGTTTTATTTCTATTTTAAATTCAAATTTTCAGCATTTCTTGAGATATTTTTTACAGATTTTAGAAAGTGATATTAATTTAAACTGTTGCCAACTGTATAAACAACGGAGACAATAATGTTTGCTTCAAAAAAAAATATTTATACGTGTAATAAATTAAAAATTTATTTACACGTGACTATTATAAACAGAAAAAAACATTGGAATTAGAATTAAATAATTATGTACAAAAAGCAGGAACTTATTAAAAATTACGTCATAAAACTATAATTACACGTGAATTTTAAGAGAGAAAGGAATTTGTAAAATAATAAATTTATTAACATGCATTAGAAGTCTTAAATAGGAGAAATTACGTCATATTTACGTCACATTACAGTTATTACATAAAACGAACACAAAATAATATTGCAAAACGGTTTAAATTTAGAAATTGCGCTAGACATTTATTTGATATTTTGAGCGGATACTTTTCAACTATTTTTCTTAGGAAAGCGCAAATAATATGTCATTTCTAACACAAGCATTTTCACGTGAATATTAAAAAGGGAAAGAATAATTTGGTCAAAATTACATCAGATTAAAAACGATTAATTTAAAATGTCTCATTTAAAAGAACTTTCTTTTCGCTTTGTTAAAAAATACTGGGAGACAAAGATTCTGATTACTTAATTCCTTTTATACTAGCTTATTTTGAAATGTTGTTACACGTGTCTACGTCATCAAGTTATTTTTATTTTGACGTTTTATTTGTATTTTTATTAATGTTGTACTAATTTATTTGTTTTTTCGTTATTTAAAATAAAAATTATGTCAATTTGTATAATTTGGCGAGTGGTTTGGCGATTTATATAATTTGGCGAAATTAGTCGACGGGATAATCAAGTAGTACCGCAGCAGATTTGTCGTTAAAATTTCCTCAATCAAAGAGAAATGAATAGAAATCTGTTTATAGGGAGATCGCCACTGTTTTTTAAATTATAATTCAATCTTTCGAAATCTTTTTAAAGCCGATCACATTAGCGTGCATTTAGAGTCTGCTGTGTCTGGACGGGGGTTGGCGAGCGTAGCTCGTAGGGGGCTGAGCCCCCTAGTAGTGTAAAAAGAAACACAAATTCACAGTTTAATGATAATACAGCTCACACTTCTTTAAAAAATATAAATGAATTCTACTAATGTAAACAGTGGATTTAACAAGAAAAAAATATATATTGAATTGGGTTCGGCAGTGACGCCGGAGCCGAACAATTTTTGATGCTCCAGCTCCGCTCCTAGATAAAATACTGTGGCTCCGGCAACTGCTCCAACTCGGCTCCGACAACTACTCCAACTTCGCGCTTTTGAGTTACAGATTTTAATTTACACATTTAATTTTTTGCTCACAAATTCTTTCTTCCTTCTTTACCTTCATTAAACCTTTATAGGAGTTTCTCAGTTTCGGCACGCGGTAAAGTAAGCCGATGTGGAGCCCCCTTCATTAGTTTCCGAGCACGGGATCTTCCTATGAAGTGTGCCGCGGTTAGGATTCGATGATGTGACGGTGGCTCTGCATCGGGTCGAACCTGTTCCGACCACTCTTTAGAGTTTTCTTGAGCCGGGTTTCTTCGTAGCGTTCGGACGTTGGTAGTCATAGCTCGGGGGGCCGTCATTGACTCACGTGAGTGTGTGTCCGTGGTTTCCCGTATAGTGAAATGCCCCATAGGAGACTAAAGCGGGACAATCCTGCTTGGGATGCTCTACTTCATAAGACTATATCGGTGCAAGTCCTGAGTGACCGGCCCGTGTCTGGTGGAGACCCCTTGCAGTGGGTGCCGTGGCGGTCCTTTTGGGGGGCACCGTGTTGTGGCCAGTAGTGGTCGGTGCACGTATATAGATAGCTTTACCTTCATTAAAGATCTGACAAAATGCATTTTTCTTCTCATCAAACTTGAAATGCTTGTTCAGAAAATATGACATCTTTTAGCATTTTAAACTAGAAAGTTTGGTGAATTTTAAATACAATTTCTGGAAGAATATAGTCTTGTTTTAAAAGAATTCATTTCTTATACTTAAAAGTATACAAAAAAGACTTTGCACTCCATCCATTTATTTTTAAATTATTAAGAGTTGCAAAATTTAATTTCATTCCTCTTAGTTTTTAAAAGTCATCAGTATGATCAATAGGTTAAGGCTCCCATCCTTCCATGCAAAGACACTCACAAGCTAATGTTCAACCTATGGGAAGATTCTTTTAAATATTATTTACATTTCAATATATATATATATATATATATATATATATATATATTGTCATCGATAGCTGTAAATTTCTACATTCGATTTTTATTTTTTCGATTTTGCTTGCAGTTTTTTTTTTTTTTAAGATGACATTTTTACTTTTAGAACAGGCTGCTAAAGGGAAAGAAAATTAATTAAAAAATCTGCAACCAAAAGTAAAAAATGCTGAATGCATGATATATTAATATATTGTACGGCCATTTATACATGTCTGCAAATTATGTGCCAACATTTGCATTCAGCGCAAAGTGGTGTTCATCTAAAGGAAAAGAGCAGAATATATCTGTCAATGCCACATGCTTTTATCATTTATTTTCACCTCCACAATATTTATAAATATTCTGTTCTATTCGAGTATTCTAATAAAAAGATGCTTTAATTTTTTTTTTATGCTTGCTTATATGAGCATGTTTCCTTAAACAATAATCTGTTCTTTTCGGTTTGCCGGGTGCCAGTGTTATATATGTGGGTATATATACAACACATGCATATGTGTATATAAGTATATATATATATATAACACGGGCGCCACGGCTAACCAAAAAGTAGCCAATAATCTAATTTTATATTAAACTCTTTATTTTAATCTAAGTGATTGTTCTAATTTAAATTTATGCAATTGATAATTACTAAATCCCTTAAAAATTAATGTCTTAACCCTTTCAAGGGCGGTGGCTAGAGGGTCTAGCCACCTAATTTTAATTCCAAAACTGACTACTGGCACCAAGAATATTTTAATAAAATGTTGTTTTTGTAATTAAAGTGCAAAATAGCATTTTATTATTTACTAAGAAATTCGTTTGAATATTCTGGTGTCAGTCAAATATTTCATCATTTTACTAACAGAATTCCTCTGCCCCTGAAAGGGTTAAATCAAATTTACTCGTACATCAGCAGTACATAATAGAACATAATTTTTTTTAAGTAATAAATTAAATGGCTTACTTTTCATAAAGATAGGCAATAAAGCAAAATAAAATCCTCATCAAAATATAAAAGAAGTGTAGCCTCCATGCTGCATACAAAAAGTGATTTAGCCTGCAAGTTAGCATCCAAAAGACTAAAGATTATTTCTAACCTATAGCTTCCCAGACGCATTCCAACGGTTCAACACAGAAGTAAGGAACCAACAAGCTGCAACTCTACTAGAAATTAGTTGACTTTGCTGCTTTCTGCACCGATCGTCAACATGATAGTGACAATAACTGATGCTGCTGATGAACAGATCATACTGCTTAACACCTATTCACACCATCCTTGTTGCATTTCTCTCATCAACTGTAGTAGCTAAAGCAACTAGCAAATTAAAAGAGAAAAAATAATGTAATACATGCATACATATAATATTTAAAAAATGAAAGACAAAATAAAATAAAACATAAATATTTGATTCAAATGGTAAATGTTGATTTTTTATTAAAGTACTACTCAAAATCAGATATGTGAAACTGAAAATAGCTGACTGTATATGTATTTGTTAAAATAGTATCATTTGTAACATTAACGAAAACCTCATAAAAGAATTTTATCGCTAAGCAATGATTTAGTATAAAATGACACATGCTTTCACTTAGATTAGGCCTAAATTCCGTCAACTGTCACGAGACTTTAATAAAACTACATTTAAATACAAAAACAGTTATCTTAATCCTTTAAAAGTTGGAGAAGATTGTCCTACCTGCACATACTTAAAATTGCTTCGGTGGACTTTAAAATCTTTCTGCAAAAGATTAAGTTTATTACTAAAAGGACTCATTACACTGTGTTACAATAAATAAAAATAAGAACGGCTAATCAGTGTATACAATATATTAAAAAATCTTCAGTTAAAATTCCACTGCGAGTAGCATGTTATTTTAAGTGAAGATTTTTTAATATATTGTATACACTGATTAGCCGTTCTTATTTTTATTGATTAAGTTTATTTTATACATATAAAACATACCTCTAATTATAAAAATGTTTGTCAACATAATTTTAATTTATGAAAGATAACCTTACTTCCATTAATTTTTTTTTTACATTATTTGAAACATACCAGTTTATTTAGATACCTATGTAATGTGACAGTTTGTTTATTTAGGTTTTTTTTCTTTTATCAAGTTACATGCTTTATATTGGGTTGGCAACTAAGTTCCCGCAGTTTGTTTAAATAGCTTTTTTCTACCGGAATCTATGTTGTGTGTTTTTGGTGGAGTTAATTTATGTTATGTTGCTGATCATTAAAAGGGAATCTCAATTATAGAATGCGAACTGGGTTGGAAGCGAAGTTCCCGCCGTGTTTTTAAATACATCTTTCCTACCGGGTCAATATATTTTTTATATTGTTAATTTACCGTAATTTCGTGCGTACCCGCCGCACCTCAGATAACTCGTTTTCCTACCAGAATTTATTTTAAATGAAGTGTGACTTCCTTCTGCTTAGCACTTATTTGACATCTTTTTCTCAATAAAATTTCCGGTTTGAAAAAGACTTAACTAAGCCGCGGCGGATACGCGGGAAATTACGATATGTTAAATTTCAGAACATTAACTCTTTGCACTCGTATGTCCAGTCTGACTGGGCATCATCTTTGTTTGCAAAATTTGTTTTCGACACCAGTAATAAAAGAAAAAAAATTTGGCTTATTTAATTAGACCATTTTTTAAATTGTGTACTTGAAAAAAAACGTCTTTTTAAAAAATGGTGTCAACTGAATAAAATGTCAACCGAATGGTATCAACCGAATTTGTGTAAGAGATGCAAGTTCCTGCCTTTTTCCAAAAATGTTTTAAAAGTTTATTTTTCAATAAAAAATAACAAATAATTAATCAACAATGTATTATCCCTTGTTGTTTCAAACTTCTCCCCAACGTTCAACAAGATTTTCAATACCTCGTTGGTAGAAAATCCCCCGGTTTCCCCGATCAAGCTCTCAATTCTGCATTAGTATTGAACGAAACTCCGCGCATAGCATTTGAAAAAGGTCGAAAGAATTGGAAATCCGTTGGTGCTAAATCGGAAGAGTACGGCAGGTGTGGCAGCACTTCCCAGCCATGCGTTTGAATGGCTTCCTTTCTCATAATGGCGATGTGAAGGAGAGCTTTGTCGTGCAGCGAAAGAACTCCATGCTGACGATTAGGTCTTTTCTCTTGAATAGCCGTGCTTAGTCGTTCCATTTGTTTAACATAGAGTTCCGCGTTGACCGTTTAATCCGTTCAAGCAATTCGTTATGGATAATCCCTTCTTATTCCCACCATAATACACAACATCTCTTTACGTGGATGAAGATCTTGTTTAACACGCGATATCGCTAATTTACCGGGTCTATGGCATTTCTTGCGCTGCTTCATATTATTGTATTGGCACCATTTTTCGTCGCCAGTAACAATTCGGTAAAGAAATCGTTGCTTGCGTCCATGAGTTGAACGGTGACGAGCAAGCAAACCAGCTGAGATTGTGACTCGTTGAATTTTGTTGTTGTCACTTAAAGCATGCGGAAGCCATGCTCTACACTTCTGAACCTTTCCAATGGATTTCCAATTTTTTTCTATAGCAGTGTGGGAGAATTTCATTTTCTCTGCCAGTTCCCTTGTCGTTTGACGCGAATTTTCGTGCAAAAGTTTGTTTAATCGCTCTACATTGAACTCAACTGGACGGCTAGAACGAGGTCCGTCTTTTACAAGAGGCCAAAATTTCCATTTTCGAACTTTGCATACTAATCATGAGCGGTTCTTTCAGCTATGGCAACCTCCCCATACACATGACAAATGACGCGAGCAGATCTTGCGGCCTTACAACCTACATTAAAAGCAAAGAGAAGGAAGTGTCGAAACGGCTCCTTTTTCTTAACTTGGCACTCCATTTTAGTATTCCGAAATTTAACACAAATTAACTCTATCGAAAAAACCAAATATAGATTCCGGTAGAAAACCCTTATTAAAAAAAACTGCGGGAACTTAGTTGCCAACCTAATAAATCACTGCTTTCAATCTAATTTTTAAAATTTTTCTAAAGATAAACAAAGTCTTCACATTTAATTTTTTCTTTTTTTCTGCATTTATAATTATTAACAAAACAATAACACGACAAAGCAATCGAAGAATCAAAATTTAACAACCCTTGGTTATAATTTTAAAACTACTAATTGACCAATCAAAGTGTTCAAAGTGTGTACCCTATCCGCGTATCCGCGTATTTTTTCAGATGTAAACAAAGAAATTTACTGTTAAGTTGCAGGAAAAAAATTCATGATGGCGCCGAAAACAGCGACTACCGCAATGTTTTTTTTACTAAATTTTTTATTAATCTTTCTCTTTTGGCTATTGCAGTTGACTGAACTAAGTAAATTTACATTACTTTTGATTTTGATATAAATTAGCATATCTATATAAAAAATTCCAGGGTTTTTGAAATGGAAAAATCCACGAACCGGGACGCTATTTTAAAATTATTGTTCTCGGATTTTTTTTAATTATAGACAAATTTATTTCTAAACATACAAAGCAGTATAAGAAAAACATTTAAGACTCTAAATGGCAATGGAAAAATTTACAGAGACACAATAAGCTATACATACTGATAATAGCATTAACACTGTTCTCCTTGCTTCTTCTTCTTTCCCTACTTCTTATGTCATCACTAGTTTGAAATACCGGTCTTTTGTTTACTTTATACATATTATATTTAACTACAGTTACATTAATAGTTTACTTTTATACATCTTTATTTATTTAAATATGTAACTTACTTGGCTTTTTCTCGGCAGTCTTTAACTTTAAATACTCTTTATTTAATTTATTCCTGTGATGTTTACTTAATAAACATCGTTAAGCCTTGCCGTTCTCCGTATGTAAAAACGTCCACGTAGTGCTAAGAACGAATAATGACGTATCGATCTTACGATCGTTTTACCACTAGATGGCAGCATAGGACTCTTGGAATTGAATCGATTTCATCGCTAATAATTTAATATTTTTCTAACTTTTTATTTTGCATAATTATTTACTTTTAAACTAATAAATTATTTTAATATTTTACTTATTTTAATGTTTCACTTTATTGTAAGCATTCGTTATAATTTCCTTTGCTTAACTACCAATCAAATTAATGTTTAAAAAATTTAAACAAATCAATGACCAGAAATCGGCAAAATTCTAAAATCCGCACAGCCTCTGGTCCCAAGCTGTGTGGATTTGAGGGAGCCTACTGTATTACAAATTCAATCGTATAACTTTCAGATTCATTAGTACACACTTAGAGAATACCAAACAATTTTAAAACAAAGTTAAGGGAGTATTAATTCTGATCAAAGTTACAGGATTTATGTACAAACTCTAGTGAAATAAAACTTAAATGCCTATCATACTATGCCTACATACGAAAACATTGTTCAATTAGCAACAAACCACGCATGATAATGCATACAAATTCTTAGAAATACCCAGACAAAAAAAAAAAAAAGCTATACATGATTTCAATTGATTTAAAATTTCATACAAAGTTATAATCTTTCATAGAATTTTCAGCATGAATCCAAGAACAAGAAGTAAGATGGCCCATCTGTGGGGGAAATGCATTAAAAATAAGATAAAAAGTAGAACAGCAGGGTTTTCTTTGTATGACAATGTTCACAAGTAAATCTCAGTAAATAGGTAAAGAGCAAACTCATTTGCTATTAAATCTTTCTTTCTCAAACGAGAATAGAAAAATACAAAATACTGTGGCTTATTTATTTTAAAGTTTATAAGTTTTTCGACATCCTTGCATAAATATGCATAATCAAGTACTATTAACAAAACTGAACTGAAGCTTGCCTTTAACTAATTTTCCATTTAAAAAACAATGAGCCATAGTAACAAATAATTCTTAACACAATTATTTTAACCCTTTCCGGCACGGGCAATTTTTGTTGTAAAATAATGAAATGACTAACTGACACCGGAATTTTAAAACGGCTTTTTTAAAAATTAAAAACATGCTATTTTAACTATTCATTGTAAAAGCAAAATTTTACTAAAATATTTTTGGTGCCATTCGTAAGTTTGGAATTAAAATTAGGTATCCCGACCCGGGCACAGTGTGCCGGAAAGGGTTAAGTGAGCAAAGAGATATTGAATTCAAAATTGATCAGAAATAGCCTACCAAATAACCAAATAGAAGCATGTAATTAATTTTAAGAAACAAATATTCATATAGAAAAAATACTTTTATTCTTTGTACTGTTAACTTTCAATAAAATTTTGAGAACAGCGTATTATATCTCCATTATTATCCGAAAGAAAATCCATAGACGAACTATATAATTAGTATTTTAATATTAATGAAATGCATCTGAATGATTACCAAAAACAAAACAGATAGATATCTATCCTTCTACAAAGGTGCAACATTTAAACAATCCTTACCGATTACTATTTGTTGAACGAAAACACATTAATAAAAGATGGTATATCCAACACAATTTAATAAAACTTACCATATTTCTTGTTTGATGCAAAAACAAGAGTAATTCTAAATAAAAACACCGATGTGAAATATAAATATTTTTAATACCATATGGACTTTACCCACGAATGGCAACAACCACGCCTCTGTGGGAATATACCCTCCGAAAAAGACTGTTTATTGGACGAAGGGGAAGCAGTGTTAAAATGTTCTTCACGCCTATTGGTGTTTTTCTTCTGTTTACCCGCGGCTGACGTCACATGGGTAAAGTCCATTAAGCGGCCGCCATATTTATCGAAAATCTCTTTCTAATTGGCTACGCTTGGGTTAGCCTCTAACGACCTAAAATCTTATGTTTAGGTAAAAAGTTAGGTAAGTTAGACCTTGGGTAGGCCAGTGAAAACGCGGCTGATGAGGTGATGATCTGTGCAGCCGAGCAACAACCAATCAGATTGCGAACTGCGATTCCGAACGACGAACATGCTTGGAAAAAAAAATTACGCAAAATAAATAATAAACATGGCGTGAAGAAGTAACGTTGTGTCTGTGTCGAGGGGTCTGTCAATGGGGTGTAATATCGTACAACTGTTCCTGTAATCAGTGAAATCATACTGTAATCAAGTCGTAATCATGCGTAATCATGTCATCACATGTAATCGGTGGTAATCAAAGAAATCTTAATGTAATCACATGTAATAGATATAATCATAGTATAATCATGTATAATCACGAATCAAAAATCTCGAGAAAAATCCATTTTGTCGGCATTCTGTCTTCCTCGCTGTCTTCAGTTTAGACGGAAGTTGGGGAAGGCGGGAAGGCACAAAAGCAGAAATGCCAAAAAGGCGAGCTCGTAGATAAGAAAAGAGAGATAAGCGAGTAGTCTGTGGGGGAGGGGGGCTTTCTCAAGAGTTTGTATTTGCTTTTATTCAAAGAACGTTTAGCGTAATGAAGGGAAACTTTCAAACTGGTCGGCAAAATATGAATTAGTGCATATTTTTAAGGGGCAAGCTGGGCCAGCAACAACAACAAAGAAAAAAATCCGCGGGCTGTCCAACCGATTTAAAAATTTAAACGAAACCGATAAAATATGAACAATTTTCAATGGATATGACCAGTGTTGGGCAGAATCTGATTACAAAGTAATGAAACTATAGATTAAAGTACATTATAATCACCTCACAATGTAATTGATTAACATGCAGAGCACTGAAAAGTAATTTCAATTTAAGCTTTTAAATTGTATAACCCGATAATCGTGTAACGGATTGCAAATCAATTCGTATTTAACATTTTAAAATTTAATTTGATTAATTTTAATCGATTACGTGGTGATTTCGATTGCTAATTGTTTTATATAATTTAATTAACCTGTAATGGATTGCAAGATGATTCCAATTATGTTTTTAATTGTATAATCCAGTTAACCTGTAATGGATTGTAGGTCAATTTCAATTATATATATTTTAAATATAACTTAGATTACATTCTAATATATTACAAGTTAATGTCGACTGAGTGTATATAAAATACACGCGAGATGAGAGGACCCCGCAAGCAATTTTTTAAAATCTGATCTATATTATTTATAACATATAAAAAAAATTAAAGAGGGGAGGGAGTGATAATTGTCACCCGGCGGCAATTTTCTAACTTTTTCGGGTAGTTGATTTCTAGGGTAGGGCAGAGGGGCCACTTGCCCATGCGCCAGAACGAAAGGCGAAGAGGTCGCCAAATGGAAATTCTGTTTTTCGTTTGATACAAAATGTAAAATCTGTCTAAGACGGAATCTGTCTAAGGCGGAAATTTTTCAGAGTCCCACATTTTTAAACATAGAGATATTCGACAAATCTGTCTAAGACGGATACAATCTGTGTAACGCGGAACCGGATATTCATTTTGGGGTCCCATGTACCAACGTTACTGTTTAAGACGGAAGAAAATTCCGCTGGGAAATATAAATGGAAAGAAACCTTATCTTTTCTTAATGATATGTATTGTCCAGTCTAACTACCAGAGGTCAGAAGGGTGCCTCACTGATTAATGACAGTGACAATTATAACAATATTCGATTTTTTTTCTAAATAAGCTTAAGATAATATATATATATTTTTTTTTTAGATGATATAGTTTTTTTTCACCAAAACATGTAATTTTAGTTTATACCAGTGTGTTTGTGTACTATCAATTTGTAGTGTAAATTAATATTACTATAAATGTATAAAAATATGTACAAAGATTCCATGTTTATTTACATAAAAAAAAATTTTAAAAGATACGTTAGTTTTAATTTTTAGCCAAAGAAATGTTTAATACTCCGTGAACTCTATCTCTATAAATAAAGTTTTTCTGTCTAAGCCGGAAATCTGTCTAAGACGGAAGTTTATTTCAGTCCCAAACGATTCCGCCTTAGACAGATTTCACTGCATATATGGAATTTAGATAAAATTGTCTTGCAATCAAAAAATCCAAACGTAAAAATAACCAAATGTAAAAATAACCAAACGTAAAATTAAAAAAATATGCAACGAAAATAGAAAAAGAAAAAAATCATTTAAAATTATTAAAGTGTAAGCGAGAAATTTTTAAAAGAACGCTCTCATAGGTTTAACATTAACATTGCAGTCAGGGGCAGCGCCGGAACTTGCCCGACGGGGGGGGGGGGGGGCATAGTATCCCCGACAGGGGGGCCGGATTAGAGTCCTGCGCGTGTCGGGCACCCGACCCGAACCCGCAAAAAAATTCCTCGATCCGCAACCCGACCCGAACCCGCGAACAAATAGTTTTCGGCGACCCGCCACCCGACCCGAATCCGCGAACAAATAGTTTTCGGCGACCCGCCACCCGACCCGACATATTTCAAACCGACCCGAACCCGAAATACCTTTACCCGCAACTCGACTCGAACCCGAAATGAAAGAAAAATAAATGAGGTTTTAATGCAATTATGAAAGGTAATCTACAATTATATCTCTAATACCAATCTTATGTATTATATAGAAAAATTGACAAATCTGTATTCTTTAATATTCGAATATAGTAAAACTTCTGAATAACAGACACATCGTTGAACAATGTCTTGCATCGGGTCGGGATGTCCTTAATTTTCTTTTTTCGGGTCGGGATGACACTAAATTTCTGTCTGCTAGTCGGGTTGACCCTAGAATATTTTTTAATGGTTATATTTAAGATTTTTGAGAGTCGGGTTGTTGGGCTTTTAAAAAAAAGTTTGAGAAGGACTGTATTTCAAATGAAAATAAGTATGTATTTGAATATGACTGAATATTCAATTTACTGCATGAGATTTAAAATGTAATGTAAGAAATGTTGTCGTAGATTGTTCTTTCCGAGGTTCTTTCTTTAAGAACAATTTTTTCGTGTCTCGGAATGTGAAAAATATTACCAACATTTTTTTTTTCGGATAAACAGAAATATACATGTATCGTATATGTGATAGTTCACGCACACATATACATATGTTACAGGTGTGTAGATTGGCAAGTGTCCACTATTGTAAGGTATGAGCGTACGTACATATAAGAGTTAGGAATTGAAAAAGTATTCGCTAAATAGACATGTCCGCTTTTCGGGAGTGTCCATTGTAGAAATCTTATTGTATATAGATTTTTAACCTGAAAAAATATCTTGGAGATTATTTTGAAAAATCGTTGTTGCAGCAAAGAGCGTATCAGCATGTTTTAGAACAGAATAATCACATTCGGGTTTTTACCTGTATTTTGAAATTCGCAACTTCGAACAAAAACATCGCAATAACTAATCCGAAAGCCCCAATAACTAACACGTTCAATAAAACTCCACAATAACTAGTCCAACAATGACATTACTTTTTTCTATTTCAAGTAGCAGATTTAAAGCTATTGGTGAAAATTCAAGATATAGAATTATAAAACAAATTAAGATTCACCAAATTATGTTAAGTGTGCCGCTTTTGTATTCATGTAAACTCATTTTTTTTTACCAGGGCCGAAACTAGCCTTTTTTGAGTACGGGACAAATATGGATTTTGCCCCCCCCCCCCTCTTCACGCACAATAAAAGTCATCAATCGCAGATACCCTATGCAAAAGAAAAAAAATTCTTTAAAAATAAAAATCATTTAATAATAATTAAAATGCTACAAGAAAATATGTAAACAATGCTCCCATAGGATTAATATTAGCTTGAGAGTTTATTCGCCGAAGAAACTGGATCGCTAATGTTAAACCTATGACAGCGTTCTTTTAAAAATTTCTCACTTGCATATTAATAGTTTCAAATGATTTTATTTTCTTCTGTAAATAACTCAGATTGAATTCTAACCGGGTTAGTGTTTAATGTTTCCATTTTGGTTGCAGATTTTTTTTTTTTTTTATGAAGTTACTTTCACTTTCGCAAATTCGAAAAGAATGCTCCCATAGGTTTAACATTAGCTTGCGAGTTTCTTTGTTTTTCATGTATATGTTACCGGCCAAACCCGATTTTAGGCCAAACTAGTTTATCCTCACGCCCATAGGATAAACTAGTTTTTCCTAGGCCAAACTAGTTTATCCTAACGCCCATAGGATAAACTATTTTTTCCTAGGCCAAACTAGTTTATCCTAACGCCCATAGGATAAACTAGTTTTTCCTAGGCCAAACTAGCTTATCCTAACGCCCATAGGACAAACTAGTTTTTCCTAGGCCGAACTAGTTTGGCCTAATGCTCATAGGATAAACTAGTTTAGCCTGCTATTCATTGGTCTGAACTAGTTTATCCTAGGCCGATCTAGTTTGTCCTAGGCCAATTCAGTTTGGCGAGCTTTTATTGATCCCAGAGACCTCCTCGGCGCCAACCTTTTAGTTTGTCCTAGGCCAATCTAGTTTATCCTAGGCCAATTCAATTTGACGTGCTTTTATTGATGCTAACCAGTGTTGGACACACAAAAAAATGAACTAATGCAAACTCAAATTAAATTTTTCAAAAATGAGTCGAGTTCAGGCTCAAATTCAAAATTTTTCTCACGAGTCCGCTCAACTCAAACTCATCTATGGAAGTGAGCAAAATTCCCTTCATACTCGTTTTTTTTTTTTTTTTTTTTTTTTTTTTTTCAAATATAAGAGAACTTTAGCGTCCTAATTTACAAAATTTTGTGAACTAGTCTTTTGGTTATTCGATGTACGGGTCTGTACGGGCCCACCCAATTTCCCTTCCTAGCACTCGGTCCGGTCTTGTTTTGAGAATTACTTTTTTCGAGAGGCTCGGACCGAGATGGACCGTGACTCAATTTTTTTTTCTGGCTTCTGTCGGGAGTTGACTGCATTCTTCTTGAGGTCTGATCAAGCAGGAATTTTCAGTCAGTAATAAAATAAAGTACGTTAAAACCTCAGAAAAATAACCTGCCTATGACAGAATCCCGTGTTTCAAAAAAAAAAATGTTGATCTATGTAAAATGAAGATACTAGTACTTGTGAAAAGAATATAATGCATTTACAACAGACAATAAACCTGCTACTAAAGGAATCTGCCTATAACGGTTTTTTCTCCTTTCCTATGCAATTCCGTCTTAGAAGATTTTATTGTATAGAATTTTAACAATTTTTAAATCAACAAGCAATAGAATGTAGATTGACGATATTAATGATTCTTTTGTAAACTATATTCATTTTTTAATGAATCTCTATTTGTATGTAAATATCCGAATTACTACTAATACCATTAATGCTTTTACACGGAGACTTGAAAATCTGAAAAATTTTATATAGAAAAACCATCTGAGCGGGAATCACAAAGGAGAGGAAAAAACTTCGATTTTGTTAAGTTCCTTTTTTAGCAGGCCCGTCGTCTTTAGCAAATGTATTATGTTTTTTTCAAACGGATTATTATATCTAATTTGCACCGGTAAAAAAAAAAAAAAAAAAAAAAAAAAAAAAAATCCGTTTAAAACAGGATTTCGTCATACGCAGTTTCTACTAACAGGTTTTAGAGTACCGTATCCCCATCCGTACAAATGTATATGTAATATTCTGTAAAGAGAATTTTATTTGTTGAATAATTTTTTCCAGTTTGGTAATAATCCTTAATTTTACTAATTGTTAAAGTTTGAAGAAATTTGATAACTTATTTCTAACACACACACACACACGCACACTCAGTCACACTCACAAAAAAAAAAAAAAAAAAAAAAGAAGTAAAAATTTTCTTATAATAAATATTATTCTATTAATTGAGTGATTTTATTTACAACACAAATGAGCTTCGACAAATATTATTATTACTACTACTAATGATTTAAGATTTTTTTATAAGCAGCATAATTGTGCAGTTATGAACATCAGTCAATTATATTTTTATTCAAATATTAAATTTGTTTTTAAAAAATATATGTGTATTTGATTTAATTAGCGATTAAAGATTAAAAGAAAGCAATCTGCAACTAATTAAAATTCAATTGAATTCAGTTGCAATTAGGCTCAATTGCAAATAATGTATTTTAGTTGTATATTACAATTAAATGAATCACAGTTAAAATACTTTCAATTAAATTAAGTGTGATTTGAAGCGCGCATTAAAATTTTTACTAAATAAAAATCTGCCCCCCCCCCCCCCCGCCCTCTCACAGCACACAAAATTAAAAATCTTTAAAATTTTGTAGTTTCATTTTTTTAATTCTGCCGATTTTATTTTATCCCTTTTTTACTTTTAAATACTAATACATTGTGATCTCGAAAATCTTTCATTCAGAAATAAGGCAACTTCAAAAATCTGGGAACGAAGGCCAGCTCTCCCAATTTTTTTTTCTTCCAACTCATGGGACAAAGAAAAATAGCAATTGTTTACGAATTAAAAATTTCGAGATCGAAAGAGATGGATTAGCGGACACTGAGATCGCTCAAGCTGTGCTAAATAGAACCGCCGATAACGTTATATTAGCAGCTCATAGGAAGGAGAACGAAAAACTTGCAGAAGAAAAGATGTCACTTGAAAAATGTATATGTTTCACTGGAAAATCACTAAATGGTTTAGAGGAACAATACTACATTTCCGAAATCGATATTGTTCACTTATAAAATCCAAGAAAAACTTGTTAAAGAACGGCAGAAACTATAGCAAATAAAATTTTATCGATCGACACAAGAATTGATTTCACTGTTTATTAGAATTTATGTACCATAGAAAAAATCAATGTTTTATTTTTATATTTATTTTTCCCACATAAATGTCCCTTGGTTTTGAAATAATTATGAATAAATGCACCATTAAGATATCAGAAGTACATTTGATATTCTTTCAGAAATCTGGAATTTTCAAAAATCCGGCGAAGTCCTGGTCCTGACGATGCCGGATTTTCGAGGTATAACTGCACATAATTAAACAATTCTCTAAATTATTCCTCTCCTAAATTTTATGATAGCATCGCACCCCATTCTTGGTCCTCCAGCACATAATTTGTCATATGGAACATATTTTGTAACTAGCGATGGCAGTGAAATGGGAAAGGTAGGGGAACTGTATTCCACTCTTCATCGAATAAAATATATTATACAGCGGTGACAGCAATACTACTTTGCACAAGGTTGATGCTGGAGCGGTAGTTGGGATCAGTAAAAAGACGTCAAATTGCATTGGCTTAAAATAAACTAGAATGGCCTAGGAGAAACTAGAAGGTTGGCGCCGAGGAAGTCTTTGGGATCAATAAAAGCTCGCCAAATTGAATTGGCCTAGGACAAACTAGATCGGCCTAGGATAAACTAGTTCAGACCAATGAATAGCAGGCTAAACTAGTTTACCCTATGAGCATTAGGCCAAACTAGTTTGGCCTAGGAAAAACTAGTTTGTCCTACGTGCGTCAGGATAAACTAGTTTGGCCTAGGAAAAACTAATTTATCCTATGGGCGTTAGGATAAACTAGTTTGGCCTAGGAAAAACTAGTTTATCCTATGGGCGTTAGGATAAACTAGTTTGGCCTAGGCCAATCTAGTTTGGCCTAAAATCGGGTTTGGCCGGTAACATATATATATAATATGCATACATTTTTGTATGAAATGAAAAACAAAATCTTAATTTGGCGCCCCCCCCCCCCTCACCTTTCGTTCTGACGCTTGGGGCATATGCCCCCTCTGCATCCCCCTAGTTTCGGCCCTGTTTTTACTGTACTTTTTAGCAACACTCAGTGGCGCACCCAGGATTTCGCTTTGGGGGGGGGGGGGAATATATTTGTATGACATTTGTGGACGGGTGTTGTGGACCAGCCGCGTTTGCGTACTGCAAATGTCGCTGAAAGTTACTGTAACCACTTCCAGGATTTCAAGTGCTGCGCATATCTGCGCAAAATGCTTCTTTCTTATATTTGCGTCAAGCCTGCGCCCAAAAGGTACACTGTAAAAAAAAAAAAAATAATAATAAAAAAAAAACGGACTAAAATACGGAAATACTACTGGCAATCGAGATGCCATAGTACTATTTTCGTATTTTAACGGAACTTTTTCCCGGTAAATTACAGAAAAAATTCCGTTATATTACAAAAAACGGGAAAATTTTCTGTAATTTACCGGTAAAAAGTTTCGTTAAAATATGGAAAAGTACTGGCGTCTAGATTGTCAGTAGTATTTCCTTATTTTAGTCCGGTTTTTTTTGTTTTTTTTTACAGTGACTTAGTTCAGGCATGAAATTCTTCCGCAATTTTCCGCTGTTTTGCCGTTTCTCGCTGGGGTGATCTGTTCCGATATTTAAAAAAATCAGTCATCAATTCAAAAATTCGTACGTAAAAAATATCACGAATTTCGACAAATGGTACCTGAAAAAACAATTTTATGAATCGTTCGCAAAAAAATAGCTAATTTCGCAAACGATCGCGGAAAAAAACCGATTTTCGTCAAACGATCGCAAAAAAAAAAAAAAAAAAAAAAAAAAACAATTTCGACATAGTACCGCTAAAAATACTCAAATTTCTTCTTTGGATCGCGGAAAAAACGAGGAATTCGTCAAAGGACTGCGGAAAAATAGCAACTTCTTCAAAAGATCGCGGAAAAACGCGAATTTCGTTAAAGGGGTCGCGGATAACGCGAATTTGTTTAATGATCGCAGAAAAAACGTGAATGTTTATCAAAAGATCGAGGAAAAAACACGAATTTCGTCAACGGATGGCGGAAAAATGAGAAATTTTTCAAAAGATCTCAGAAAAATTGCGAATTTCGTCAAAAGATTGCGAAAAAAACTCAAATTTCGTCAAAAAATTGCAAAATAAACACGAATTTTGTCAAAATATCGCTGAAAAAGCGCGAATTCTGTTAAAGGATCTCAGAAAAAATGCGCATTCCGTCGAAGAATCTCCGGAAAAAATGCGAATTTCGTCAAAGTATCACGAAAAAAAAGGAAATTTCGTAAAAGAATCGCAGAATAAACGTGAATTTCGTCAAAGGACAGCGGGAAAAAGTCTAGGAAAAACCGCGAAATTCGTGAAAAGATCGCGGAATAAACCTGAATTCTGTCAAAGGATCGCGGAAAAATGAGAATTTCGTTTAAGGGGTCGCGGATAACGCGAATTTGCTAAATGATCGCAGAAAAAACGCGAATTTTATCAAAAGATCGAAAAAACATGAATTTCGCCAACGGATGGCGGGAAAAGGAGAATTTTTTCCAAAGATCTCAGAAAAATTGCGAATTTCGTCAAAAGATTACAAAAAAAACTTAAATTTCGTCAAAAGATTGCAAAAAACGCGAATTTTGTAAAAATATCGCTGAAAAAACGCTAATTCTGTTAGAGGATCTCAGAAAAAATGCGCATTCTGTCGAAGGATCTCCGGAAAAAATGCGAATTTCGTCAAAGTATCGCGGAAAAAAAGGAAATTTCGTCAAAAAATCGCAGAATAAACGTGAATTTCGTCAAAGGACCGCGGGAAAAAGTCTAGGAAAAACCGCGAAATTCGTCAAAAGATCGCAGAATGAACGTGAATTCTGTCAAAGGATCGCGGACAAATGCGAATTTCGTCAAAGGATCACAAAAACGTGAATTCTTTCTAAAGGTCACGAATAAAATGTGAATTTCGTGAAAGGATCACGAAAAAAGCGAATTTCGTCTAAGGATCGCTCAAAAAACGCGCATTTCGTAAGGGATCGCAGAAAAAGTGCGAATTTTGTCAAAAGATATCGAAAAACTCGAATTTCGTCAAAGAATCGTAGAAAATTTGTTGCGACATTGTTTTCACCGGATTTTTTTGCAGCTGAGTGACAGGTTAAACATTAGCTTCCCATGTTTATTAACTGATATTTTGAGTGAAAGCATGTTAAAATTTGAATTCAAGAACTAGCTAAGATTGCTGTATAAAACATTGCATCAGATTATGAACATAAAATGGAAACTTTCATTTCGCAACTGTTTATACTATTTGCAAGAATTATTTATTTGATTGTCTCTCACCCCAAATAAAGTAAGATTTAAACAGAAATACAGTAGAACCTCTTTTATCCGAAACTCTTTTAACCGAAACTCTCGATAACCCGAAATCTAATTTTAAACCGTTATTTTTTTTTTCAACTATCACATTTTTTGTGTGCAAAATCTATTTTGAAAGCATTTTTTTTTTCAAACTATCTAACTATTTCATTGTGTGCAAGCGGTCCTTTGCGAACTAGGAGTGCATATAAATATTATTGATCCCCTTTCTTAGAATTCCTTTGAATTTAACTTGAGTTCCTGTAAGCTGCGGAGTGGAATGAACAAATTAGCAATTTTGAAGCTTTTGAATGTTTTGTAAAAGATTTGGCTTCGTTGGAGCAGCAGAAAGACTGTGATACTGGTAAGCTGATAATATTAAAACACTTCGTGATAGAGCTTCAAAGCAAAGGCAATCGAAACAGCGACAAACAAAACATTGTTTTAAATTCTTGTGAAATATGTAAAAGACACTTAATTGCAAAATTAAAATTCAGGTAATTTATTCTTGTTTCTATTTTGCTTTTGCTTTATTTTTATTAAGCACTTGTTATCATAATTAGAAATAGTGCGCACATTTCTCCTTAATCTTAAAATTGAAGCATTCTCGATTATCCGAAAATTTTGATTTTCCGAAAGAGGGTCGGTCCCAATTACTTCGGATAATCGAGGTTCTACTGTATTGACAATGTTATTGCGAATAAAATATCCTTCTTAACACTAGAACGCCCGGAAGGAGTCGATTCGACTCCAACCATATGATTACATGTCAATTGGTACCAGAAATTCTTTCACAAAATAAGTTAAATTTTAAAAACACGGATTTACGTTAAATAAATCAGTCAAATAGTTTCAAATAAAAATTCTGATGTAAAATATTTTTATGAAACTTGAGTAAAATTTCCGGGCGTTCTAGTGTTAATTATCTTATACATGCACTATTTTAAATAATATCTCATTCTTCCTATTTCAAATGCTTTTCTTCTTTTTCTTTTTTTTTCCCCCTATCTTTTTGCAATCTCATGACTCAAAATAAACAGATTTTTTTTTTTCTGCTGCTAATTTTTCATTATTATTGCAATCGGTACCCCCATTGTCGTTTAGAATGTTCAGAGTTAGCAAAAAGTGAGGAGAAATTTCATGTGTTATTCTTTCAAATGTTAAAATATTTTCAAGATAGTAATCATTTTAATTTTTAGGAGTTTATTAGCATTAGAATTTCAATCTGGTCCAAAAACAGCTTTTATTGCTAGAAAATTAGATTTTTACTGCTACGAAAAGGGATTTTACTGCTACAAAATTAGATTTTTGCTGCTCCAAAAATGGATTTTATTGCTCCAAAATCAGATTTTTGCTACTCCAAAAATGGATTTTATTGCTCTAAAATCAGATTTTTGCTGCTCCAAAATGTTTTTAATGCACTTTCATCCCTGCACTTCTAATATCAACCAAGGATACAAAATTTGTTAACTTTGTACAGATTTTTTACTTCTTTCTTTACAAACAAAGTACCGTATTTTAAGATTACTGAAAAATGTTACAAAATATATTATTTTACGATATCAAGCATACATTATTTCTGTAATGTGTTTTATGTGTATATAGTACTGTATTTGCTGCAGTGCAGTAACATAATGAAATTCAGATGACTTTTTTTTCTAATTTTTCGGTAGAGACACACGATTTTTCAGAAAATGCTGTCAAAGTGGGCATTTTGAGCCGAATGCGAATATATGTCTCGACGGCGCATAAAAGAAAAAAAAATTGCCGTCCTGAGACAACAATTCCGTAGAATTCTAGATGTAATCCATTTATTAGGAAATGTAAAATAAATGTTATATTACAAATCATTTTAATAATAATGACTGCAAGTATTATGCTTTTATGTTTAAAAATGAGTCAGAAAAATTTGCATTGTTGAACGGAGATTATTATTATTATTGAACCGCTTTAACACATTATAATAACTAAAGACAGCAGGTTAATTGGAAATACAGTAAATAATTATTCCTTAGGCGTAGAGTTGTATGCCCCCCACCCTCCAATAATTTTTTAAGATTGACTATATTTCTTTGCGTCAACTGATGTAGTGGAGGAAAAAACTGGAATTTCTAATAATAAAAAAAATGCCATATAATGTTTTCAGTAGATAAATTTACGGTTTTCGAATTAGCAGATCAGGTGTAATTGTACGGTATTCTTTTCAGTGAGACTTTTTTTGTTTAAGAGGCTACTTCAGTCAGGCGAAAAGACCCGTTCTCTAACGCTAATCCTATGGAAGAAATTTATAAAGATATCTCGGTTGCATTTCAATATTTTTAAATTATTTCTTTTGCATTAGACAGCTGAGATCGATCTGTATGCAGGCCGTTTTTTACCTTTTTCGATTTTCATTACAGATTTTTTTTACGAGGATGTTTACACTTTCGAAACCGGTTCCGAAAATAAAAGTGTCCCCTTAAAAAATATCTGCAAACAAAATCGAAAAAGTAAAAAACAACCTTTGTATAGATCGATCTCAGCTATCTAATGCAAAAAAATCATTTAAAAATATTGAAATGCAACCGAGATATCTTTATAAATTTCTTCCATAGGATTAGCATTAGCGAACGGGTCTTTTCGCCTGACTGAAGTAGCCTCTTAAGGGAGATTTCGTTTTCCCAGGTATTTACACATATACAGTTATTTATGTTATACAGTGAAACCCCGATTTTACGTCCCCCGAATCTACGTTTTTCCCGCATTATACGTTTTTTTCATCAGGTCCCAGTTTTTTCGTATAATTGTAATGTTAATTTAACCCGGATCGTAAGTTTGTTATTTATGGAATTTCCCGCATTTTACGTTTTCTCTGGAAAGTAAAAAAAGAAAAAAAATGTTCTAAAATAAGCAATAATTTTTCCTTTTGTGTTTTTTTAAAGTTAATCCACGTTGTTGAAGGTTATGCAATCTATGAAAGCAGAAACGCATTCTAAAGACTCCTGTCTTCTGAAACTGGTTTCCCTACCCCTCCTTTGTTGAACACCTGCTGTCGCGGACTGCTTCCTCCTCCCCCTCCCCGGATAGCTGGCAGGGGAGCAAAGTAAAGAAACAACACACTTTATTGGTGTAGGAATGAGATGGGCAGGGGGAGAGACACTCTTGTTACCAATCAGATGGGGTGGCTCATTTCTTTCGTCGGGTTAGGGAAAGGGGTCCTTACCTTTCTTCACATTTTCAAATTCAGTTGCTGATTAGCACGCGGTGGTTGCATTTCTAACCTTTTTGTGCCAAAAGTACGAGTAAAAAACGCAAAAACTTTTCTGTTGCTGAGAAAGCCGAAATTGTTGAGCAATTTGATGAATTCCACGAACCAAAGTAGCGTTCGTTCAATTGCGAGGAATTCCCGTGACAACTCTGCAATCCATGCTACAGGAAGAAGAATGCATTGAAGAAAACATCGAGAAAGTGGGAAAAAAATGCCAAGAAACGGAGAACATTGAAAAAAATCGCCGTACGACGAGCTGGAAGGTATCTTATTAAAGTGGTTTAAAGAAGCTCGTGCCGCCAATGTACCTGTAAATGGCACGATACTATTAGAAAATGCTCTAGAAATCGCCGATAGGCTTGGTGGTTTGAAAGATTTCTCAGCTTCAAATGGCTGGATTGACCGAATGAAAAAAAAGACATAATCTTCTGCATAGATCGCTTTCGGGAGAATCATCAAGTGTAAATGAAGCTACAATAGAAGATTGGAAGAAAAATCTACCAAATTTGACCAAAGGACATATTCAGTGCGGATGAAACACGACTTTTCTTTAACATCCTACCGGATAAAAGTTATGTTGCTAAAGGAGACTCCTGCCATGGAGGGAAGATGTCTAAATTGCGTCTTACGGTTTTACTGTGCTGTAATTCTGATGGAAGTGAGAAGCTGACGCCTCTTGTTGTTGGAAAGTCGCGCAACCCACGATGCTTCAAAAACGTGAGAAGTTATCCGACAAAGTACGAAGCAAACAAAAAGCAACCAAACTCCTTTTCGAAGACTTTTTGCGGAAATTAAACAAAAAAATGGAGTTGCAAAATCGTAAAATAATTTTGTTCATTGATCAATGCAGTGCACATCCGGTTTTGCAGCTGTCTAATGTGCATGTCGAGTTTTTTCCGGCAAATTGCACAAGCAAATTGCAGCCTTGTGATCTCGGCATTATTCGATCTTTCAAGGTTTTTTATAGAAAGCAACTTGTCCGGAAAGCTGTAGCTGAAATAGAAAATGGAAACCTAAATGACGCCTGCAAGTTAAAGTTAAGTGTTCTAGAGGCTATGCATTTTATTTCTGCGTCATGGAGAAACGTTACACAACTGTGCATTTTTAATTGTTTTGAAGAAAGCGGTTTCGTAGCATCTAATGAACCGAGAACAGATGAGGAATCAGCTGCGGTAGACTCGGAGAATGATAACGAAAGAGTTATCTATGATTTCGACGATTACATCTCGGAAAATTTAGCAACATGTGAAGCTGAAAGAGCTACTGCTCCATCCGTAGCCGACGTTATGGACGTTTCGTCCACCGATGAAGATGAAGAAAAAGAAACAGAAGCACAGCCTGTCCCTTCTTTCAATATTGCATTGAAGAGCTTACAAACAGTGAAAGACTATTTTCTTTCTCATATAGACCAGGAAAAAACTTGCAAAGTATTTCAATCCTGGAAGATGCTGCATTCACTTTGAACTCAATGACTAAAAAACAATCCACTATTACGGACTATTTTCAACCTAAACGTCAGGATTCACAATTAAATGTGTTAGTAAAATGATCTTAAAATGGTATCTATAATAATGTTTTTTTCGTAAAATATAGATTGTAATACCTTTTTAGAGAGTCATCTTTACTACCTTTGTTTTTTTCTACGATTTTTTGCCTTCTATGTATTTCCCGTATTTTACGTTTTTCCCGCATTTTACGTTTTTTTACTCAGTCCCTTGAGAAACGTAAAATCGGGGTTTCACTGTATGTACAAAAAAACCGTCAAAACAGAACCTGACTATACCAGAATCCTGTCTTAAATGGAAAATTTTCACACTCAAGATGGAAGGATTACCATACAATTATACCAGGCAGGAATCACCCCTTACAGTCTAAAACTTTTTTTGGTAGCTTGCGATTGATTTTTCACAGCTTTTACTATATAAATTACATCTGGTTCACCAGTGTAAATAAAACCTGTCTATAACGGAATCCTGTCTTAGTCGCAAACATTTCATAGTTCCAATGAAAGAAATACGTTGAAAATTTACCTACTAAGATGAAAACCTAAAACGGAATTCTTCACCGGTTCTTTGCAATTTTGTCTTAGCAGTTCTTACTGTTTTTGCATCCAAAAATATAAAATTTAAAACTATGGTTAATTTTTTTACGCGATGAGTTAAGCGTTTACGTTTAAACACGAATGATGATAAAAAAAAAAAAAAAAAAAAAAAAAAAAAAAAAAAAAGTGATCATTAAAAGTACTGATAAAAGAGAAAAGAAAAGGGGATGACTTAGAAGCGCACTTGCCTTATTAGAAATGTGACAATTTAGGATAAAAAGGAGACGACTATTCCGTGAACTTTTTTCTTTTTCTTTGACCTTGACTTGAAACGGTCGTGTCCATTACACAGAAGTAGTACCATCTTTCTTTGGATCCCCAGCCGCTTGACCGTGCCCTAAGGATATGAATGATTAACGTACTGAGAACTCGGACATTCAGAGAATCGGAGAGTAGCGCTATAATTATAATTTTTTTACACTTTACGTGTGTCGAAAATGGCAAAGAATTGAAATACAAAGGTTTTGAGTATATACTTATCCCAAAATATTGGAAGAAGTAATGTTGTATACAAATACATATCTTAAATATCTTACTAGCACTATTTCTACCAACAATATGGTATAAATGTATTTGTGCAGTCAGTGAAAATGTATCCAGACAGCTATTTTTTTTTAACTTACGTGCCTCCCTCTCCCCCCACCCCTTACCGTAAAATGTGATTTCAAAGGAGATAAAGTTAATAGTCTATTCTTTCTCTAATCGTAGTATATATAATTTTCTTATTTTTTTAATTATCAAAGATTAAACATGCTAATACATTAAATTTAATAAGAAATTTGAAAATAAGTAAGACTTTGAGACAAAATCAATATTTTCCAAAATTTCCATTTCCCTAAAGACCCATTAGAAATAATAAAATTACTTTTCATAAATTTAAGAAAATTTCAGGGGTAATTCTGTTCCGAATTTTCCAAAAAATTAAGGCAGTCATTTCCAAAAATTAAAAAAAAAACGGTCATAAATCCGAAAATTCGAACATAAAATATATCGCGAATTTCGATAAATGATCATCGAAAAAGATCAATTTCCTCAATCGTGCAAAGAAAAATTGCCAATTTCGTCAAAGTATCGCGAATTTCGTTCAGGGATCAGGAACAAAAAAAGCTAATTTCGTCAAAGAATCGCGGGAAAACGTAAATTTCATAAAGGATCGTGAAAAAAACCGCAATTCTTGTCAAAAATGCGCGAAAAAATGGCAAATTTTGTCAAAAAATCGCAAAATCTCGTCAGAAGATCGCGAAAAAACAGCAAATTTCATCAAAAGATCGCGAAAAAGCGGCAAATTTCGTCAAAAGATCGCGAAAAACAGCAAATTTTGTCAAAAGATCGCGAAAAACAGCAAATTTCGTCAAAAGATTGCGAAAAAACGCAAATTTTGTCAAAGGGGCACGAAAAATACACATAGTTAGTGCCGGGAGTGTATTCCCCACCCCCCTCTGTTGTAACCTTTCAGAAAATTTGCTGTGGATTTCAGAAATTTTTTTTTTACACAGAATCATCGCTAGAAAATTTATATCATTACTTCATTAGTCAAGTTTCGGGGTCTGGGGGGGGGGGGGGGCGTCAGACCCCATAGCCCCCCCCCCCCGTGGGTGCGCCAATGGCAACACTGGTCCCATCAAATTCTCCGTTGATGAAGTTTACACTTTACCTAGTTACAATATCATCTGTGAAAACGGAATTACTAGAGATAGGAAAAATACCGTTTTAAACAGGTATCCGCGGTAGCCAGAGTATTTCTGTGATTATCCATCCTTTCATCATCGGGATCATGAAATGTTTCTGTTTTTCATTTTCACAGGCTTTACTGCTACAAAGAAGGAATCGCAAAGGTCTGGATAAAAGTTCCATTTTATATAGATTTTTATATTAGCGGGTATTAAATTGTACAGTGTTAGTTTCGTCAAACTTTAGGCACGCTTCGTTACAGACAGGTTCTAATGTCGTAGATTTAACTATAGTACATTTATGCTCTCAAGCGGTTATCAGTGACGGATCCAAGGGGAAGGAGACGGGTGTCATGACCTACCCCTCCTAAACAACATAAAAATGCTAAAAGTTACTTAAAAAATGAAATGTATCTTAAATTCTTTCAATCCCCCTCCCCAAAAATTTGTTCAACAATGCGAATCTCTCGGACTCTTTAAACCTCTACTTTAATCAAAATTAGGTAATTTCTGATACATCCGTGAAAATATTTTTAATCTCAAGAAATTTGAAAGTGCACTTATTCGGAAACTATGTGATCGAAACTGTTTTCCATTTTTCAATAAAAGCGAAGAATCTTTCCAAAAATTCTATACAATTTGGCAGTTTAAACTAAATTTCCGGACGCGAATGCAAATTGCTCTCTCATGATGACATTTCTGTGGCTCTCAAGTCCTAAAAATTGGCTTAAAATGCTAACTTGACAACATTTCTGAATCATTCTTTGCATTTATAAGAAAATGGGAAATGCTACGATTTCTTGGTATCTGAATGAAATCTATATATATATATATTAACGAATACTAATGAAAATATTTGGTATTTAGGAATGAAAATGAATTCGCGAAAGTATCAGAAAAATCGTCAGTTTTAATTTGAGAATAGCATTCAATATAAAAATTGATCATGAAGTGAACCCCCCCCCCCCCCCCAAAAAGAAAAGAGTCATGACCCCCTCTAAATTGAGTGCTGGATCCACCCTTGGTTATTATAGAGTGGATAAATTTTAGAGAATACGTATGAAAACATAACGTCTATAATGGAATCCTGTATTAAACGGAAAAAAATAATGGTTCCAGCGAAAGGAACACTTTAAAATTATACCGGCTAAAACGAAAAATTTCGGAATTTTTGCCGTTTTAGCAGATGTTACTACTTTTTTTATTCCTGATTTAGCGTACGGACCCATCGTTAGGGGGGAGATTCCGACCCCCCCCCCCCCCTTGGCTACGCCACTATCGGCAGAACGGTGATAGGCAAATCACCGTCCTGCTTGATACTATTTTCTTATTTTGGACAAATCTAAAAAGTTAACAGGTAAAAAAAAAGAAAAAAGATTGCCGTTTTAGCAGAAGTTACTACCGTATTTTATGGGAGAAACGCCGCACCCGTCGTAAGCGCCGCACTCCTTAAATTGGCTTCAATAAAGCTAAAAAACATCGTAAACGCCGCACCCGTCGTAAACGCCGCAACCGTGGGAAAGCTACATTGACCCAACTTTAATCAAAATTTTCTGGACAATGTAAGGTGCCTCATTTTTAATAAGGTAAGAGGTCTAAAATTTTATTAAAAGTATTTAAATCAGATTTTAAATATTTTTATGTAATTTTTAAATTAAGCAGACGTCCAACAAACTATGTAATCGCAAGGCTTTTTCTATTTTTTGGTAAAGATAGAAGATCTTTCAGAAAATACTGTCTAGGTGGACGTTTTAAACCGAATTCCCACTCCGGCAGCACGAGAAAGGCAAAAAACTTGTCGCCAAGTGACCAGAATCGCTTATAATTCGTTAAGAAATGTATTTATCAAAAAAGGGAAAATGTGGTGCAATTTCAAATCGCTTCAATAGTCAGACATTCCAAATTTATGCCGTTACATTTGAAAATATCAAAAAATGTGCCAGAAAGTTCCGCGTTGTTGAGAGGAGGCTTGAAGAACTGCCTTAAGGAATTTTAATTTTATCCCAATTTTAAGCGCGCGAAAAAAAATAATCATAAACGCCGCACTTGAAAAACAATTAACTTTCAAACTCGTAAAAACCGATGTGCTTCTTCCATAAAATATGGTACTTTTATTATTCATGATTTAGTGTACGGACCCATCGTTAAAGGGGAGATTCCGACCCCACACCCTTGGCTACGCCACTGTCAGCAGAAAGGTGATAGGCAAATCACCGTCCTGCTTGATACTATTTTCTTATTTTGGACAAATCTAAAAAATTAACATACAAAAAAAGAGAAAAAAATTGCCGTTTTAACAGAAGTTACTACTTTTATTATTCATGATTTAGTGTACGAGCCCATTGTTTGGGGTGAGATTCAGACCCTACCCCCTTAGCTACGCCACTGTCGGCAGAACGGCGATAGGCAAATCACCGTCCTGCTTGATACTATTTTCTTATTTTGGACAAATCTAAAAAATTAATATGTAAAAAAAAACAAAAAAAAAAAAACCAGATGTTTGCAAGCCCGTAACCAGATGGGGGCGATGGGGGCTGAGCCCCCCCTAGCTTCTTCTAGAGCCCCCTCTAACGATTTCCCTACTTTTTATTTTTTCAACAAAATGTACTTTTTAACTTTCTTTAAAAAAAAAAAAAAAAAAAAAAAAAAAAAAAAAACTAGCAAGAAGCTTGAATGCAATGGAATATGCCAAACATTTTGCGTTCAGAACCCTATTAGATTAGTTGTTTTATATTATCTTGCTTGCGATACAATTCTCGAAACGCGTTCTAAGTAGGAACATTTCTTTCTCCGGAAAACATTAAGTCCAGATGCACTAACTAGCCACCACATGTTTTCGTACATCTTGACATTTTAAAAGAAATGATCGTATAAGGGATGAATGGAAATATACATAGCTGCTCAAGTTAATCGATAATTAGTTAAGCAATGGTTCTTCACTAAAACGTAGTCACAAAAAAGACGTGTTTGTAACTGTTAATGTTTTGCCTGTTGACATTATGTATTTGACAGCAGATTTAGTTAATGATGAAGTATCACTTGGAAACTAACTAGAATGTTTGTTAAAGGAAATTAGAAAGATCACAAAATCTCATTTTATACAAATGGAATAAGAAAAATAATTGCTTGAAAGCCAAAAATTGTTTCATGCTATGGGTGTAGGCAGTAGGAAAACAGGGTAGGGCATTTTTTTGTTTGCTTTTTGAACTTTCATCTAAATTTTTTTTTCTTGTGTTCCATGAATTTGCAAAAATATTTTTTTTCTATTTGTCATATAATAATAAAAAACATTAAGCGAGAAAGCATGATTAAGGTTAAGTTTATTATAAGATTATGACAAAAATATCTTCAACTATTTGGCGTATGTTTCATTTAAATCTATTTTCAAGCATAAATGCACTACTTTCTGACACATTTTCGAAATAATTTTAATGATAAAGGCATAAAATTTGCAGATATGATTATTCAAGCTCAAGGAATTACACTGTGTTCTGTGTTTTATAAGACTGTTTTCCAATCTAAACCAGCTACTTTCTGACATATTCGCGAATTTCTTTTATTTATAAAGGTATTTGCAAGTATTCAAACTATACAGAAAATTAAAAAAAAAATCTGTTAAAAAATGATGGCAAATTTGACCTTGTAGGTTGATTTTCTTGGCATTTAGCGAGGGAATGCTAGTCATCGAGTAGCAAATGACTATATATCATGTTATTTATAATCATGGCATTTATAAGAAAATGAGTAACGGTATTCAATTCTTAGGCGCATGAATGTGAGAAGCTGAAAATTTTAGGCAAAGGGAAAGAAAATTACTTCTTAACTGCATCAGGAAAATTTTCGTTATTGAGTGAAAGAAGAATATTTTTAAAGATCTTTAGAAATGGGGGAAACATATAATAATAAATAGTCGCCTACATTCAATGAAAACTGTTCGAAAAGGGCGTTCATGCCCTTGTGCTTATTTTTTTTCTAAATGAGATTGAAGGAACTTCATGAAACACATGTAAAACGTATGCAAAAAAAATCTATGTTATCGCTATTTAAATGAATTAAATCTAAGTTGTTTTCTTTGAAAAAAAAAAAAGGTATATTGAATATAATATTAAAATTACAATCTCTTTTTTTATTATTAAGTCCAGGTATGTTTAAAAAATATGTAATTAATATATATTTGTAATAATTGATTCATATTTAAAATGATACAATCATATGCAAGATTTTAAATTTAATTATTATTGCGAATTGTTAAATGGTTAATTTTATAAATCATATTATTAATAAAATAAGGTTAGGTAACGCTCGTTTTAAAGAGAAACAATATCATCACTAAATTAAATCGTATACAAACAATCGTGATTTTAAATTGATCTAATAATTCAGCAGAAACCAAAATATTAATAAAATTAAATAAATTACAAATAGCTATTAATTAAAAATATTAAACGTAGGGAATTAAAATATTAAAATACTTTTTAAATGGTAATAGTAAGTTTGTGAATTATTCAAATTAATAAATATAGGACACATAACCATAGATGCCAAAATCTCTTAATTATTCCGGAGTCTGATCCAAAACAAGCACGTTTTAAACCGGAAAAAATATATAAGGAATTGTGTGTTTTTTCGATAAGGTACATTTTTGGATTTCAGTTTGAAATTTTTGATTAAATGAAATTTCCTGTTGAAATTATTTTCGTCTTGTAACAGACTCCGGATAAGTGTTGTTGGCATCTATGCATAAAGCAAAAACATTTGCAAAATCTCAAATTTTCGTTCTTTTTTTCTATATATTAAAAAATTGAACAGAATATGATATTTAAATCTATCAATTTAATCAATCTATCAATTATCAATTTTAAGTCTTCAATTTAAAGAAAAAATATGTTAAAAGAACTGTATCCTATAGTACAGGTCTGCACGGGCCCGGGCTTGGCTAGAAGCCCGTGCTAGGCCGAGACGGCGCAATGAAGGCGAAGTCTCAAACGGGCCGGGCCGGCAAAATTTGAACGTGCCTGCTGGGCTGGACAGGGCCAATAAAAGAAATTAAGCGGGTCTGTCGGCCCGATATAAATATTAAAACGCAGACGAGAAAATATGAATAATTTTCAATGAATATGAGTTCCACGAGAATAAGTATAAATGTGCGTTACGAGCCGATACTAGTTTGCCAGCATCAATATCGAAATATAACATTTTCAGGCGTAGAGATCAGCATCGGACAGTTACATGGCGTTTGAGCCCGGGCTTAATTCTTTCAGCAGACTCGCGCCGGACCGAGATCAGGCTTGCATTTGTTTTCAACATAGCCAGAAATGGACTTAATTGTTCTCAGGATGTTTAGGGCAGGCAGTGTGTTTTGTAAAAATATTAATAGCAATAATAAACTTCTGTTAACGGAATATTTGGAAATATACTTGAAGGTGGTTCTCAAATTCACTGCTCAAAAACGAAAAACTTTCTGACACACTTTTAACTGTAAAGGCATAAAATTGACAAGCCTGTCTATTGAAGGGATTTGGAATTGAATAGCGTTTCCCATTTTTAATAAATAAATTATTTATAGAGATATAAGAGATTCTTGTCACATGACTGCAGGTTTTTCTCCTTTTCCATGTTATCGTCTCCGGAAATTCGATTCAAAACGCTGACTTGGACAGCATTTTCTCAAAAATATAATGACGTTTTCGAAGATAGATGAATTCAGAAATGTGTTAGAAAGTAGCTTCTTTGGATTTGAGAAATGCCTTAAGAAATAACAGAAATATTTTCGCAAATCTACTTTTTATAATACAGCCTCAAAAGTTATCATCATGTTTTTAACCTTCCCGTTTTTCTTTTATTCTAAACCATATGAATTTTTTAATGAATCCTTATTTGAATGTTGAAACGTCTAAGACTCTAAGTAAATCATTAATGTTGCTATTGTGTATTTTCTGTCTTGCGAACACATCGTAAATTTAAAATATGCTGTAAAATTATCCCATAAACATGTATGCAGTATTCTTTAAAAGAATCTTAATTGTATGTTAAGAAAAATCTGAATTTTTTGGAGAAATTGAGTCCGGTCGGATCGGGCCTGATTTAATTGATTTTTCCACTGGCCGGATCTGTTTTCACTAATTTTTGTATGGCCGTGAACTGTGAAAATATGAACGGGCCGGGTCAAGATAGCTTTCGTTCGGGCCGGGCTCGACCTGGAAATTCCGGCCCGTGAAGACCTCTATACCAACAGATTCCTTTTTCTCAATTTTTTTCAAAACGCATCTTTTAAAAAATGGTCATGCTGGGCGGTTGAAGATTTCTATGTTTGTTGTATGAATCAGTGTTTTTGTAAATAAAGATGTGCTTTTCTTTCAGAATGCTAGCATGATAAATTACACTAATTTATTCAACAGAAAGACTGATTTTATTAATCAGCAGTTCAAATATGCATACATATAATCAATGTTCAATAGAGTAGAGCGCTGATAATCCGGACCAATCGGAACCGATGCCGATCCGGTTAAAGAAAAATCCTGATAATTGAACAACTTTAAAAAATGGCTATGGCAGTGTTTTTCAGGTAACTTCCCTTCACACTTTTTCCAGGCTTAGGACTGGCAATTGTAGTGGTGCACATTTTAGCATATTACAAATCGCCTGTTTAGAAGTTATCTTTTTTACTTTTTAAAAATTTCATTTTCCACAAAATTGGTACAAAGTTATGCATAGAAATACACATAGAAATTATTGCGTGTATATATGCACACACTGTACAAACAAACGTGAGCGGAGAGAGGTGGGGGGGGGGTCCTTTTTTTTGAAGACACCAAGGGACAAAAGAAGCAATAAGCTTAATAATGCAAAAATTGCAATGGGAATAGAATACAGTGTACAATCCATTAGTTTTCCTTATTAAAATTTAAATAAAGTCATTTTTTATGAGGTGTCGGATGCTATTTATTTTTTCCCCATTAAATACAATAAGACCTAAGACTAAATCACACGGAATGGAGAAACGTCCTATTTTAGGTAGGTTTTCTTAAGAGGTACACCGTAGAGGTCTGCACGGGCCGGAATTTCCAGGCCCGGGCCCGGCCCGGCCCGAACGAAAGCTATCTTGGCCCGGCCCGGTATAAAATTGGAAGCTCGGCACGAGCCCGGCCCGGCACGGCCCGTACAAAAATCAGTGAAAACAGGCCCGGCCCGACACAATTTCTACAAAAAAAAAAAAAAAAAAAAATCCGTTTTTTCTCAACATACAATTAAGATTCTTTTAATGAATACTACATACATATTTATGGGAACATTTTACAGCATATTTTACATTACTATGATGTTCGCAAAACAGAAAACACACAATAGTAAACATTAACGATTACTTACAGTGTTTTAGTCAACGTGTCTACAGCCATTTCAAAATGGGAATAAGGATTCATTAAAAGATTAATGTAGTTCAGAATAAAGAATTAAAAACATAATAACTTTTGAAGCTGTATGATAAAAAGTAGATTTGTGAAAATATTTCTCTCATTTTTAAGGCTTTTCTCAAATCCAAAGGAGCTACATTTCGACACATTTATGAATTCTTTTCTTTTCGGAAACGCGTAAGATTGGCAGGTATTCTTATTCAGAAGCTATGTAAATGTCGTTTTTTTTATAGATAAAAGCAATATATCTTTCTGAAAATACTGTCAAAGTTAGCGTTTTGAATCGAATTTCCGGAAGCAATAGCACAGGAAAGGAGAAAAACGTACAGTCACGTGACAGGAATCTCCGTTATCTCTGTAAGAAATTTATCAAATATGGAAAAAGCTATTCGTTTCCAAATGCCTTCAATAGGCAGGCCTGTCAATTTTATGCCTTTATAGTTAAAAATTTTGTCAGAAAATGTGTCTGAAAGCTTCGCATTGTTGAGCAGTGAATATGAGAACCACCTTAAGGTATATTTCCAAAGATACTGTTAAGAGAAGTTCATTATCACTATTAATACTACAAAACACAATGACTGTTCTACACATCCTGAGATCGATTAAGACCAGTTCCGTCCCGGCACGAGTCTGCTGAAAAAAATTAAACTCGGAATCAGACATCTTTTAACTGTACGATGCCGATCTTTACGATGGACATGTTAAATTTCTGTTTTGATGTTGTTAAACTCGCATCGGCTCGTGACACACATTTATACTTCTCGAGAAAATCATATTCATTGAAAATGGCTCGTATTTTATCTGCTTCGCTTAAATTCTTATATCGGGCCGATAGGCCCGATTAATTTTTTTGCCGGCCCGTTTATTTTGTCTGTCCGCCCGGCCCGTTGAAAAAAAATTCCTAATTCTGCCGGCCCGGCCCGTTTGAAAATTCGCCTTCATTCCGCCGGCACGGCCCGGCCCGCGGGCCGGGCCGGGTACGGGCCTCGGGCCAAGCCCGGGCCCGTGCAGACCTCTAGTACACCGCCCCTAATTATTTTATATTCATTTTCCGATTACCATGAAGTATTTCCCGTTTAAGAATTTCATTATAGAAAGTTCCGTTATAGAAAGTTCCGTTATAGAGAGATTACGCTTTAGACGGGTTCCTTTATAGACAGGTCCATTTTGTCAGTTTTACTATATTTAGTTTGCTTAAGATTTGGATTGTTAAAAGATGTTAGCCCCATCAAAAAAATTCAGAGCCCCCTCTGACTGGACTTGCTGGTTACGGCCCTGGATGTTTGGAAGGCAGTAAAATCGAGCAAAACTCTTAAATCATAAATTTTAGCTATTTAATCACATGTAATCAAAGTGTAATCACGTATTTCCAAGTGAAATCAACTGTAATCAAGTGTAAACAGCTGTAATCTATGTGTAATCAGGTATAATCACATGTCATCATAGTAATCAGCTGAATCAGCTGTAATCAAGGTGATTCCGTAATCTCGTACACAATTTCTCCCATTGAGAGACCCCCTACGGTTTTTGCCTGCATGACCTCAAATGATCTCAAAATGGCGTTATTTCCTTGGAACAACTTTCTTCCACGAGGAAAAAAGGCAGAACCTCTTGAAGCGAGAACTTGAATGATTTTCAGGATTAACTTATTTGCTAACTCAATGGCTCAACTATCCTCAGCTACGATTTTGTTAACCCAATCAACCAACCAACCAACCAAGCCGCCGCCGTTTGCAGGGAAATTTTCGTTAAAGCGGCATCAAAATCAAATGTTTGTGTAGTATAAAATTCAAGAAATACATTGAAGGTTTGCCTATTTGTTGTGTTTTTGATATTTATTCTTGTTAGTTTCATGTAATTTCAATTTAGACCAGTATCATTTACAAATCATGTAAATGTTTCTACTGTTTTTTTTCAATTTAGGCTTAAACGTACGCGGCATCATTTGTCACTTTAGGATATAAATACTAATTCCTTCCAATTATCTTCTTCGCATATTTAGATAGAATTTTAATTTCAAAATAGCTATTCATTGAGGTGTTTCTTTCACGTGTCTGTCTGCATTAGACCGAAAAGCTCGTTGTTTTTTGTGTGCGTGATCTGCAAAGGAATGTTTTGTTATTTGTTAGAAATTATTTTAGAAAACTTAAGTATGTTTCTCTTTGAAGAAAAGGATATAACGATGATAATTATCTAAAATCAGAATTAGAATATAAAAACATTGTGATTTGTAAAAAGTTTTATTTATTTTTTTTTTCTGTGTTTTGAATGTGCTTATGGGATTGATTTTAAAATTTTGGTACAGATGTCATATTCGCCCCATATTGTCGCGATTTTTTAGTGTCGCCAATATCATATAGGCAACAGGTACTTAACTTGCGCCAAAGTGTTGTTATTTTGCTTGATGTGGTAACCCGGATTATGTTGTTTATGCTGTTGATGTTTTTGCCAAATTGGCAATCGAAAAAAATCGCGCCAATATGGGGCGAATATGACATCTGTACCAAAATTTTTTGATTATGTTGATAATTTATACTAATGATAAGTAGTTAGTCCTACTCTTCAATTATTAGGAGCCACTTAACGTGCTGGTACAAATTTTTTCTATAGATTTTCATATTAAGGCTCCGTTGCACTGAAACTCCCCGGTCTCGAAATCCCATGTTAGCCTATGGGAAAACTTGTGAGTGCGATGACTCATCAGGGGTCGATCCAGACAAAATTTGGGGCCTATTTAGGGCCCTTTCACATAAATAAATTTAATAAAATGGGCCCCTTCACAAAAATAAATTTAATAAAATGGGCCCTTTCACAAAAATAAATTTAATAAAATGGGCCCTTTCACAAAAATAAATTTAATAAAATCGGCCCCTTCACAAAAATGAACTTAATAAAACAGGCCTCTTCAACAAATTCCTTTTAATAAAATAGGCCTGCGTAACATTATTTTTCATAAAAATCATTTTAAAATGTATAATTTGTAAATAAAACCAGGTCACGAAAAACAAATACTTTAGCAAGGATATTTAAAGAATGTTTTTGTTCATAAATTCTTGGTTTGAATTTATTTAGTTTAAAAATATAAATGTTTCAGAGTTTGGCTTAGATGTGTTATTATCCCGGGGTCCGCCATCTTGGATTTTTTTCTTGCATGAAAACTTCTTTTTCGCCAAGTAGTAATGTCACCAATGGTTAAATATTGTTGCTAGGTTAATATAATATTGAAAAAAAAGGTAATGTAATGATTATAACTATTAATAAAAAAAAAATTTTTAATTCAAGCCATTAAATAAATCCAAGATGGCGGACCCCAGGATAATAACACATCTGTTCCCATTTTAATTTTATTTATTCCTAAGGACATACGCTTTAGATTCAGAAGGGTACTTTTTTGATTTTTAAGCCACTTATAATGTTTAAAATTCAGGAGGCTCTTTTGAAGACAAAAATGAGTAAAGGGCTAATTTTTTGGATGAGGAGCAAGAAGGATGCTAATTTATTTTTGGATGAGGGGCAAGGAGGGTGCTATTTTGTAAATCAAAGGGCAGGAAGGGTGCAGAACCCCCGTAAAACTGCCTAGAGGAAACTCTGGTTTGTATTAAAAACTACATCTGAAAGACTTGTATTCTGGGTGATCAAAAAGTTTGAAAATATTTACAAAATCAATAATTCGCTAAATAATGATGACAGAAAGTAGCCAATTTAAATATTCATCTGACTGATGAAATAAGTTACACATTAAACCATGCCCAGTAAGTAAATTATTCTTTTAAAATATGTAAATGACATAAACTTTTACAAAATGACTGCAGTTTGTTATCAGATAAAAGTTTTAAATTTATACATTTATATTGATTGTGTGATGAACATTTTATTTTTAATTGAAAACTTTTTAGTTTTATATTAATGCATTATTTTTTTTTTAAAAAAAGTGTTTTCAGATGTCTTTTTTGTTATTAAGAACAAAAATATAAAGGGTACAACTGTGCTTTAAGACTCCCCTGCACTGAAACTTCCCGATCGGGAAATCCCATGTTAGCCTATGGGAAAACTTTCAAGCATGATGGCTCATTATCTAATATAATTATTAAAATACCGTTTTCGCCATCAGAAAGTAGATGTCAGATGCCGATGATATGCGGTTTTAAAAATTATCTCCGTAAATTTCAAGTACATAAAAAATCCCTATAGACTTTGAAATTTCCATTTGATTAAATCTTATCTTCTTAAACATACTTAAAATTTACGTAGACAACTTTTAAAAACGCACATCATCAGCATCTGACGTCTACTTTCTGATGGTATAAACGGTATTTTAATAATTATATTAGGTAATGAGTAATCGCGCTTGAAAGTTTTCCCGTAGGTTAACATGGGATTTCGAGTTCTGGGAGTTTCAGTGCAGCGGCCCCTTAATTCTCATCTTGGCGCGTTTCCAGAAAATTAAATCAGGGGTCTGTCCAGGCTTTTCGTTTTCGCACAGGGTCCTGTTTTTGTGAAATTGTGAAGTTTTTCTTACATTTGTGAAAATTCTAATCACTTTTGTGAATTTGAAATTATCAATATATTCAGGTTCTATCCTTCATATATAAAAAAAGCTAAGCAATTTGCTCTTTGATAAGTTTAGCTGTTTTGTTACAGGTCAGATTTTATTTTAAGTGATTAAATTTGTGCAAAGTTCAATTTGAAGGTGGAAAAATTCTGTGAAAGGTCTATTTAAGAGACAAATAATTTTGTGAAGGGACCTGTTTTGGGATAAAAAGTGTTGTGAAGGGTCCTGTTTTAATTTTTTTGTGAATGGTCCTTTAAAGGACCTAAAATTTCCCTAAATATATCCCTCCAAATTGATGCACTGTTGTGTTTTGTCTCCCGGATATGCTATCTCCAGGACACACTACTCAAAAGTGCAAAAATTAAGATGGTGACAATCAAAATTAAGCAAGATTAAATATTTAAAAAATGGAATTTTAAAATATTATCAAAATTAAAATTTCACATATTGTAGGGGGGAAGGGGGGGTCTCACTTACCTAGAAAATTATTTTAACTAAAAATTTGTAAGTGAACATTCTTAGAAAAAAATTTGGTACAAAAATTTCTTTTTGAACACCCTGGTACCTGGCAATCATTTTGCTTAATCCCATGGGGGCAAGTGTCACGTACATGTGCTGTATAAGATGCTCCAAATAATTGATTATTTCCACCAGTTATTTTTTATTGTAAATTTTGCCAATTTAATCAGAGCATTTTCCCAATTAAATTAGGTAAAAATTTCTGTTTTGAAAGACCGGTAATAAAAGATTTTCTGTAAAAACTCTTGTAAAGGGGTTAAAATTAGGGATGCACCGGATATTGATTTTGCCGGATACCGGATATCCGAAGCTCCTTTGCCTGCCGGATTCGGATATCCGGCACTAGATATGTTTTTAGTTATATGGTGAATTATTTCCTTATGTAACGCCATCTCAGAACAATAAATTACAAGAAGGTTTCACACATCTTTAAAACATTTTAAATGTATTGAAATATAATTTACAAAAACTATATCTCTTTGAATATCAGGGCTTGAAATTCAAGTTTTCCCCAGGAGGGGAGTTTCCCACCCAACATTTAAAAATGCAGGGGAGTTGAACTGTTAGAAAGGAAAAAAAAAAAAAAAAATCTTTAAACCCCGTTATTTTTTATGTGCCACTTAAAGAATTACATTTATACAGGCATGACAAGATACCATTAAAATAATTTAAATTAACAACTCAAGATAATTATCCAAAATGTTTATTTTTATTAAAACAAAGGAACAGAATCAAGTTTTATATATATACCATGTCTAGGGTCAGGTGGGGGAAAGTGGTCATAAAAACAGGCTTTTAAAACTTTCAGAGGATATAAACATCAGAATTTCTGTGATGTTTTCTAAAATTTTGGGTGTTATTTTACATTACATTACTCTAGAGTACATCCATATCCATTTTAGAAATATTTTTGGGGAATAACACCTTTTTATAACATATTTTTCCAGACATGTTTTTATGACCACTTTACCCCAGGGGGTGGGGTAAAGTGAGTAGTGCATGAGGTAAAGTGGTCACATTGAAAAAGTGTAATAAAAAAATAAACTAATGAATAAAAAGTCACATTTTATTATTCACAAACATTTTAAACAACCTTTATAATAAGTTATCTGCCATTTTATTTCATTAAAGTGTAAATTTGTAATGTTAAAATTGTTTGTTGTTAAAATTTGGTTCTTCAAGGATTTTGATCACATCTGATTCTGGAAAAGTATAATGATTGCCAAATTTGGATTTTTTAAACATAATTTAAGAAAAATAATCAGGTTTTTTCCCAATAAATTGCTTTATTGATTTCTTCATTTCATATCTTAGCAACACTCAAGGTCCTATAGATATGGTTTGAGATGTCATCTTTAGCGATTATAAATGGATTCAAAAGATAATGTTGACTGGGATATATATATTTTTTTTTTCCTCTTGGAAATTTATGCAACTTTTAAGTATCTCATTCCTCTTGTTATTTTTGCAGATATAATGCAAGTGTTTTTTTCTGTCAATGTCACCCCGATAAAGGTTAAAATTCCCAGTCGCCACCGGCCACAGGGCGACTAAATGTAAAAAATTGGCGACTTTATGATGTGCATCTGATCGCCAAAGTGGCGATATTTATTTTTCATGTAATAGTACATGTCAGAAATGCCACTTATCCGCCTTTTTTATATTTTTTAATCGATCAGCGATTTCCGCGGAATCGTAAAAGAAAAAGAAAATCGCGTTGATGTTCACATTGAAGGAATTTAGTTCCGAAAATTTAACAAAATCGGTCATCAATCCGAAATTTTGGACATAAAAATATCGCGAATTTCGACAAATGGTCGCCGAAAGAAATGTATTTCGTCAATCGTCCGCAGAAAGATCGTCAAAGAATCGCGGGAGAAACGCGAATTTCATAAGAATCGCGAAAAAAAAACCGCAATTTCTGTCAAAGAATCGCAGGAAAAACGCAAATTTCGTGATAGGATCGCGTAAAAACAGCAAATTTCATCAAAGTATCGCAAAAAACCTGCAATTTTCGTCAAAAGATCGCGAAAACCCCGTAAATTTCGCCAAAGCATCGCGGAAAAAACACAAATTTCATGAAAGGATCGCGTAAAAACCGCAAATTTCATCAAAGTATCGCAAAAAACCTGCAATGTTCGTCAAAAGATCGCGAAAACCCAGTAAATTTCTTCAAAACCTGAAAAAAAAACCGCAAATTTCGTCAAAGTATCGCAAAAACCTGCAATTTTCGTCAAAAGATCGCGAAAACTCCGTAAATTTCGCCAAAAGATCGCGAAAAATCAGAAATTTCATGAAAAGATCGCGAAAAACTGCAAATTTTGCCAAAAGTTCGCGAAAAAACGGCAAATTTCGTCAAAAAATCGCAAAAAACCACAAATTTCGTCAAAAGATCGCAAAAAAACTGCAAATGTCACCTAAGGATCGCGAAAAAACGTAAATTTCGACTAAGGATATCGAAAAACCGCAAATTTTGTCAAAAGATAACGGAATAAAATGTAAATTTTGTCGGATGATCGATGAATAAAATCCCAAATTTCGTGAAACGATCGTGGAAAACAAATAGCGAATTTTGCACAGAGACTGCGAAATAAATCTCAAATTTCGTCAAGCAATTGCAGAAATTAATTGCGAATTTCATCAAACTATCACAGAATAAAATCGGGAATCCCGTCGAACGATCGCAAAATAAAATCACTAATTTCATCAAGAGGTCAAGTAAAAAATCGCAAATTTCATCAAACAAGTACAGAAATTATTCATGAATGCCATCGAACCATCGTAGAAAAAAATCGCAAATTCCGTCGAATCATCACAAGAAAAAAATCACATTCCATCGGACGATCGCAGAAGAAATCTTGAAAGTCATCAAGATATCACATAAAAAATTCGCAAATTTCGTCAAGCAATTGCAGAAATTAATCTCTAGTTTCGTCAAACTATCCGGATTAAAATCGGGAATTCCGTCGAACGATCGCGAAATAAGATCACGAATTTCATCAAGAGATCAAGTAAAAAGTCGCAAATTTTGTCAAACAAGTACAGAAATTATTAATGAATTCCGTCGAATCATCGTGGAAAAAATAGCGAATTCCATTGAAAGATCGCGAAAAAAAAATCTCGAAAGTCATCACGAGATTGCGGGAAAAATCGCAAATTTTGTCAGACAAGTGCTGAAATTAATCGTAAATTTTATTAATCAGTCGTGGAAAAAATTGTAAATTTCGTCAATCGGTCAGAGAAAAAAATCGCAAATTTCGTCAAACGATCACGGAATAAAATCACGAATTCCGTCGAACGATCGCTGAAAAAAATCGAAATTCGTGAAGGGGTTAGGTAAAAAATCGCAAATTTCCTCAAACAAGTGCAGTAATGAATCGCGAATTTTGTCAAACGATTGCATGATAAAATCGCGAATTTTGTCGAAAGATCATGGAAATAAAATCGCGAATTTCATCATAGCGATCACATAATAAAATCGTCACTTTCGTCTAACAATGGCGGAAAAAATCGTGAATTCTGTCGAACGATCGCCGAAAAAATTGTAAATTTTAGCAAAGGGGTTGCGTAAAATAATCACAAATTTCTTAAAACTATTTCAAAAATTAATTGCGAATTTCGTCAAACGGGAAATATTTTAGTCCTATTTTCAGAAAGAATTCTGGTCTTGGGCTACGTAGTGACATATTGGAGATGTGAACCAATCTTTGACCTCAGTCTTGTACGACATCGTTTGATAAATTCTCTCTTTTTTAAATGTAATAACTGTTAATTGTTTTTGTTGGGTTAAGTAAACTGACGCTGTGGATAGTTTTATTTTTATATATTTTAAAAGATGTCTTCGTAACATTAATATTTGTAAAATATTACTTGCAAAACTATTTAAATGTACAAACTACGATAAGTGGCCACTAACTTGACAGTAGTGGCTACTAAGCATACAGCTTCTGCCGGCCACTGGCTACTAAAGCAAATATTGAATTTTAACCTTTACACCCCGATCTTGGACTGGACACATTTCCTTTTCCTTTAAAACTAACAATTCTATTTACATCTGAAATGAGTGTAGATAATGTTGCCAATGTATCTTATTTTAATTTTTTTTTTACATATTTTGCAGTTGTTTTCTTGATACTGTTTCTTTAAAATTCCTTTCCAGGCTTTTTTCAATGGGAGGTAATACACCTAGATCCAATGGTTGTAGACTATGACTAGTATGATGTAGCATGCAGAGTATTATAATGTGATTGTCGATAGCTTTTTTTCACAGCGTCATAATTCATTTATGTCCATCACAATCATAAATAAAAGGGCAGGCTTTTGTAAGCTTTCGGTGTACTATCTTTTTAATAAAATGATCCATCCAAGATTCAAGTACAGAATCCTGCATCTATCCAGATTCCATGATTCATACAATGCTCCTGCACGACCATCCTTTATCCATAATTCATATATACCCACTCTTAAACTGTGAATGGAAGAATGCAATAACCACTAGCTGATATACCAAAAGGACACTAAACATTATCTTTCCTTTGGTTTCTGAATTTTATATGATGTATTGCATTGCGTAATTTTTTTAAAAACTGGACTATTTTGGCTATCCATATCCATTCCAGCCTCATCAACATTAAAAAATCTTTCAGGACTTTCTTTTGAACCATTTTCTTATATAATACAAGTATAGGTATTAGAAAAAGTAGTTAATGTGTTGGTTGTTAAATTAGTTTATGTAACCTTTGCAAGCAATTCAGGTTTACACTTAGTTAATTCATTCTTATTCTGAACCTATTAAAAATTAAACCTAACCTTTTTTAACCCCCATTTTATAAACTATTATTAAATAATAACTATTTGCAGTTAGTTTTTAATAATTATTAGTATTTAATAAACCGGCATTGTATATAATGAATAATTTAGCTCAGATCAAATATCTATAAGTTAAGCCTAACCAACCTAAATGACCACTTTACCCCATGTAACTAAAACTATTATGAAATAAAATCTGTGATAAATATAACTTAACTATAAATGAAAATATGTTCTTGAGATATGTGTAAAGCTTTCTGAACTGCCAATTTAACAAAATTTGGAATAAACAAAATGCAGCAGAAAAGTTAATTAAAGAGTTAAAAGAACAAGGATTAACAAAGACAGACAAAATGAATGCTCAGTGGCTCAAACATGTTACTAAAAATGTTTTTTTGAATGAGAAACTTTGATCAATACTTAATAAATCTAAAATTAAAAGAAAATTATTCAAATTTCTATATTAGTCAGGATTTTAGCCCTTTTTATGAATTATGACCACTTTACCCCACCTGACCCTATCTTTCAACCTTCACCTAATGTTATGGGCAATTAACAATTGGGTTCCTAAATGAATTTCTTAATTTAGATTTTATTCCATTTTGCGTGATTTAGCCTCTTTCACAAGTTACACTTTTGACAAACAGCACAGACCAACTTTTATAACTTTAGAAATTATCGGAAACGCATGGTTATGCTCTGTTAAAAAACTTTGCAAAATCTGATGTGCATTAATTTTTAAAAGTAAGTTAAAAATGCATGAATAATGCATATCGGTGATTCTATTGTCAATATCCTACGGTGATTGTATGTCACTTGTGAACAAACTTCTTTTATTATATCCTTAATGGAATTATAGTCAAAACTGTAGTCCCTGGTATTTTTGTTAATTGAACTATGTTCTATGCATTGGAATTTTAAATCCATATCCAAAGTTTGAAAAGGAAATAGTCATTGATTTTTTCTATTAAACGATAAAAGGTTGATTTAAAAAAGTCATGTCCTAATCTGTGAATTGCAAGAATCAACTAGTTTGTTATTTCTAAACATGTTGTTTTAAGTTCAACCAAATTTTTTTTTCTTGTGCACCAGAAGTGTAATCTCATTTTGTTGAGTGCTGACTATTGGCCAATTTGGTAGGGCCCGGTCTCCGGTGGCCATTACTGCCCTTTTAGTTATTTGCTATTTTGGGCATAGGGAAAAACCATCGCAAAATACATAAATCGGTCATAAAAAAAAATATCGCCGATTTCGTCAGTCATGGTGAAAATAAATAAAAAAAATTGTCGACCAGTCGCAAGAAGAAACTGAAGTGCAGGGGAAATCGGCAGCAGGAAAATATCACAAAATTCGTCAATCGATCTGTCATGAGCAAATATCGTGAAATTCCTCGGCTGGTCACAGAGAAAAAACGCAAAAATTTTCAATCGTATGCAGAAAAACAGTTGTTACTTTCATCAGTATGTCGCAAGAACAAACAGGGAAATTTGCCTATCGGTCACAGAATAAAATTGCTATATTTATCAATTGATCTCGAGAAAAAAAAAATTATGAAATTCATCGATCGGTCTCTAGAAAAAATTGTGAAATTCGTCAGTCGGTCGTGCAGAAAAAGCGCAAAATTTTTCAGTCAGATGCAGAAAAACAACCATGAATTTTGTCAATCTGTCGTAAGAAGAAACTGTGAAATCTGCCCATTGATAGTAGAAAATATCATGAAATTTGTCAGTCGGTGCTGAGACTTGCTCGTCGTTTTACAAAGAAACATTTTTGGAAACAGGAGCTGCCCTCTCACAATAGGGCATAATAAATAGGGCACAAATCCTGTCATCCCGCTTCGAAATTCAAGCCCTGTATCTGCCATTCAAGCCCTGTAATGTATATTAATAATATTGCATAAAAAATGCCCGGGCGCAGAATCGGCGCAACGCTGCGACGCACGTCGCAGACTCTTGAGAAAGTCTGCAGACTATTTTTCAACTGTTAAAATTGAGAAAAAAAAAGTTTGTTAGAAATTATTTGCCATGTGCCATAATAATACGATCCACGCTACATGCGATTGATGAAGCTCTGACTCCCTTTAAAAATATAAATAATTCACGGAGAAAGTTAGATACTCAATCGTGAAATGCCCATTATTAAATGAGTCAATCCTCGTAGGGGTGATTTCTTTAGAAATTAAAAAAAAATCGGTCATTAGTCCGAAAATTCGGCCATAAATATCACGAATTTCGACAAATATTCGTCGAAAAAACAATTTCGTCAATCGTTTGCAGTTAAAATAGCCAATTTAAACAAATGATTGAAAAAAAAAAACGAATTTCGTTAAAAGATCGCGAAGAAAAAATGAAATTTTGTCATAAGATCAAAAAGGAAATGTTTCGTCAAAAGGCTGCGGAAAAATAGCAACTTTCGTCAAAGGCTGGCGGAAAAATGCAGATTCTGTCAAATGACCGGGTAAAAAACACGAACTTCATCAAAGGACTACGGAAAAATAGCAACTTTCAAAGGATTGCAGAAAAACGCAACTTTCATAAAGGATCGCGGAAAAAACACTAATTTCGTCAAAGGATCGCGGAAAGAACGCGGATTTTATCGAAGGATCGCTAAAAAAGGAGATTTTCGTCAAAAGATCGTGGAATTTAGGCGAATTTCGTCAAAGGGCTGCGGAAAAATAGCAACTTTTCGCAAAGGATAGCGGGAAAACGAGAATTTCGTCAAATGATTGGGAAAAAAACGTTAATTTTGACAAATAATCGCGGAAAAAGCACGAATTCTGTCAAAGGATTCCGGAAAAATGCGAATTTCGTCAAAAGATCGCGGAGAAAGGCGAATTTCGTCGAAAAATCGCGGAAAAAAGCCAATTTCACGCAAAGATCGCGAAAAAACACGTATATCGTCAAAAGATCGCGGAGAAAACGAGAATTTTTTTCAAAGGATCGGCGGAAAAAACGCGAACATCGTCCAAAAATCGCGAATAAAAGCGAACATCATCGAAAAAACACGAACACCGTCGAAAGATCTCGAAAAAAACGCAAACATCGTCGAAAGATCGAAAAAACGCGAACATCGTCGAAAGATCGAAAAAAACATGAACATCATCGAAAGATCGCGATAAAAAAGGCGGACATCGTCGTAAGATTGCAAACATCGTCGAACGATCGCGATACAAAAAAGGCGGACATCGTCGAAAAATCGCGATAAAATAAGGCAGACATCGTCGAAAGGTCGCAAAAAAAACGCGAACATCGTCGACAGATCACGAAAAAACGCGCATTTCGTCAAAGGATCGAGGTGGGAAAAGATGAATTCCGTCAAAGAACTGCGGAAAAATTTACTGCAACATTAATGCTTTCACGAGATTTTTTTTACAGCTGAGGGACAGGTTAAATATTAGTTAGCCATGTTTTGAGTGAAAGCATGTTAAATTTTGAATTGCACAACTAGCTAAGATTGCTAAATAAAACATTGCATTAGAATTACTTATAGTATTTGCATGAATTACTCAAATTTGATTTTCTAAGAATTTCAATCTGCTCCAATAACAGGTTTTATTGCTAAAAAATTAGATTGTTGCTGTTACAAAAATGGATTTTACTGCTACAAAATTAGATTTTTGCTGCTTGAAAGTGACTTTAGTGCACTTTCATCCCTGTATTTTCACATCTGTATATAATTTTTAATAGTATCACATTGTATCAATCTTTTTAAAAATTTTAGAAATTGGTGTTCATATGTTATTTTTACTGTTATTCTGTTTTCTAACTTTACAGAAATGTTGACAAATTTTATCAAAGATTTTTCAGATAGTGGTGGGTAAATTTATTTTAAAAAATACTTTCCTTTTATGTTAATCACAAATACTTGGGGGGGGGGGTGAGTGCATGAGGGATTGGAAAGAGGGCGTTTTTCCTTAAGTTTTGCAGACTGTTTTTAAAGTTTCTACTTGTGTTGCAGACTGCGGAAAAAAATTCTGCTGCTGGGAAAAAATGTAATTTAAACATTAAAGTATTCTGTTTATTTGTACAATGAAATGCTGATAATTGCTACTGGTTTTGAATATATGATTGCCTATATCGATAATTGCTAATAATTAATTTGTACAATGAAATGCTGATAATTTGTACAACAAATTTTAACCAATTAATATGTGTATAATCGTAGAGTATTTTCAGAAATACTACATACTTTCTTTTTATAATTTAAATATAAAATATCTACTAATATACCCATGATTAAAGAGTTATTTTCTCCAAACATAGGTTTAGTTGATGCCCTTTTTCTGTTTTAATTATTTAATATTGTTTTTGCTCTAAGTCACGTTTAGTTTTATTTTAAGTTAAATTATTTTTATATTTAAAAGTAAAAAGAAAATTACTTTTAATTTTAAATATTTATAATGAAGTTACAAAAACAACTAGTTGGATTTGCCAATCACAAAACTTTCTTCTTTTTTACATCTTAATATTTCAAAAAGTAGTTCCAAATATTAATACTTCAAAATTATTAGTTCAATATTTTACCAACTTTGATTTTGGTCTAAAATTTCTGCTTCAGTCAATTAATCAGAAGAAGAATAAATTAATCTCGATCATATTTATTAAAATCAAAAATTTTTTCCTTATTGTGTTGTACATCAGCTGTTTGTGAATAGCCAGCTTAGCAGGATGCGAAGTTTCCTTCGCTTCATGAGCCGCCAATATACAGTACAAAAAAAACTGCGAAAAATCGAGAAAATTTTACCAAAATCTCTGTTACAGTGCCACCTTCTGGCGGAATATTTCCAAATTCAAGGAGAAACTGCTGGCCATAGTCAAAAATATACACCACAAAATTGCTTCAATTCTATGCTCTTCATACACTTTTCAATGGTAAAATAATGAAAATAACACAAAAATCCGTATTATAGCGACCCCTTCCAGCAGAATATTTTCAAATTGAAAAAGGACCTGCTGGCCATAGCCAAAAACATACCGTCGAAAAATTGGTTCAATTCTATACATAACTTCATACACTTTTCGATGATACAAGAATGAAAGTGGCACAAAAATCGTTATTACAGCGCCCCCCCCCCCACTTCCAGTGGAATGTTTCCATATTGAAGGAGGGCCGCCTGGCTGTAGCCAAAAACATTCGCAAAAAAATTGGTTCAATTCTATGCATAACTTCATTACGATGGCAAAAATCACTATTATTGGAAATATGCCCATCCTGACGGAATATTTCTTATTTAAGGAGAACTTGCTGGACATAGCCAAAAACAAATACAAAAAATTTTGTTCAATTGTATGGATAACTTCATACGCTTTTCGATGGTACAATAATGAAAATGGCACAAAAATCGCGATTACCGTGCCCCCCCCCCCTCCAGTGGAATGTTTCCATATTGAAGGAGGGCCGCCTGGCTATAGCCAAAAACATTCACAAAAAAATGGTTCAATTCTATGCATGACTTCATTCACTTTTCGATGGTACGATGGCGACATACGGACAGACAGACATTTTGTATAAACATGTTTTGGGATATCTGACCCGTAAAACATCCGTCGAAAACCAGAAATCGAAAAAAATTCTATTACAATACTTTCTTCTAAAAATCCTGTTTAATTGTTTGTTTAGTTGCCTGTTTAATTGTTAAACTTAAAAGAAAGAAAGAAAATTAAAGTCATACTTTAATAAACAACTTCAAATTTTGTTTTATACTCTGAAAGTAAAGGTACAATTTCCTAAGCGAAGTAAACGTAAATTCTTAAATTTATTATAGAGTTCAAATATCAATGTTAGGAAAGCTGGCAATTCTTTAAACTTTTGAGAATTACCTTTTACTCATGAATAGTGAACTTACTTTCATATTTTGCATTATAAACAAAATTGTTCGGCATTGTTTGGGGTCAAACGATTTCTATTATTCTTATATATTCGCTTTGCTGCACTCTGCCGGATATCTGGCAGAGAAGTCGGATATCCGGTGATTGTGATTCGGATATTGAAAAATCTGCCGGATATCAGATATTTGCCGGATATCCATTGCATCCCTAGTTAAAATATGAATAATTTCCAATACACACCTGCTCTTAATTACAAAACAATCTTTTTTAACTTAAAAAATACTAAATAAATGAGTTTTTAAAGAGAAAAAGGAATTTCGTCAAATGTTCGCAAAATAATGCTAATTTCATCAAAGGATCGTGGGAAAAATGTGAATTTTGTCAAAGATCATGAAGACAATGTTAATTTTGTCAAAGATCATGAAAACAATGTTAATTTTGTCAAAGATCATGAAAACAATGTTAATTTTGTAGAAGAATCTTGGAAAAAAATGGGAATTTCATAAAAGGATTGTGAAAAAAAAAAGGGAATTTCGTCAAAGGGTCATGGAGGAAATGCTAATTTCGTCAAAGGATTGTTGAGAAAACACAAATTTTGCCAAAGGATAACAGGAGGAAACCCAAATTTTGTCAAAGGGCCACATAAAAAATGCTTAATCAGTGATCCCGCTGTACTTGGAAAAACCTGGGTCTCCAGGACCCAGGATTTCCAAAAATCTGGGTCCCTTTTTTACAAAAGCGGGTCCCCATCAATAATAATTTATATTTTAAAGGAATAAATGAAACTTGTTTATTTGGAAAAGATAAATGAAATGCATTAATTATTGTTTTAATAATAATTAAATAATGAATTAAAACCAGTATTATTTGCACTCAAATAAAATATTTAAAAAAAATATTAAGAGAAATTTTCTTTACTTTTTTAAAAGTAAAAATGCAAGATACAATTTTAATTGTAAAATAATGTTTATTTGAGAGTAGAAGATACCAAGTTCCACTAACAAGTATCACTAATGTTCGCATTTATTTTAAAAAGGGGCAAGATGGTTTTATTGAAAAATATATTTTTGCTGAAAAAAAGAATACTTATATTAAGTGTACTTTTTGTTGAATGAATGGGTGCTTTCATTATACTTCCCATTGAATTATTTGTCAGCATGGATCTGTGTTGGAATCAGACATTTTCCTTGGAAGGGAAATTTACATCTAAATCATTAATAAGCATCGAATCCTAAATGTTCTGAAGGCGGGAGACATTTCAATGCAGTAAGAAGTAGGACAGGGCGATACATCGCGTGATATCGGTTTAAATCATAAATCGTCAAACCGATTTCCCAATCTTTCGTTTAGTGATGTATCGCACCCATACGATGCATCACGCCAGTACGATGACGAACGAGGCCGATGCGTAAGTCCGGTTTCACCTCCGATCTTCGAACGCTTGCGTGATGCATCTCTAATACGGAGATCGCATGGATGATGAGCGAGATCGGTGGGTAAGACTGGTTTTTCCCAGGATCTTCAAACACTCGCTTGAAGCAGCACTAATATGGAGATCGCATCGATGATGAGCAAGACCGGTTTCTTCTACGATCTCCGAAGTAGAACGCACATTCGACTTGTCGCTTAAACGGAGATCGCGATCGAATCTTTCATTTAGGCATCGGGATTATCCAAAATCGATACCAATTACAAATCCCCACATTCTCGATTACAAGTCTTTTTTTTTTTTAATGATCGGCGAGCAACACCACGATCACGATGTACATATGAGAAAAATCGGCGATGTGATATGTCAAGTATACATTTTCGCACTGAATTAGTTATTCCAAAACCTATTGTAGTCAATTAATATAATAATTAAATAACAATTGACGCTGTTAGTTTTAGTAAAAAATACTTCATAATTTTCTAAATCTTTAGTAAGGAACTTTTATTTTAGTTTATTTTTCAATGGCATTGCAACTTATTGGGGGGAAGATTTTAATTATTGTATTAATCTTAATTATTTATTTAAAAACACTTCAAATTACTTTTAATTAATTGAGACCGAATTTGCTTTTATTAATCTAGCTAAAAATGTATTTTATTATCATCAAAATTAGGAATGAGCCTTCTATCAAATATTTAAAATTGCTTTTTAAAAATGTAATTTTTTTTTTTTTTTTTTTTTTTTTTTTTTTCTATAGGATCCATCCTACATATTTTTGCTTACTTTGAAATAAATACTTCAAGATTTGTAAATAATCTGGTTCAGAATATTACTTTTTTAATTCTTTATATTATTTTCGAGAAATTAAGTTTTAATGTTCTTGTAATCTACAGCCCTCCAATAATTATCTGCGGTACATCGGCGTGTTTGTTTTATAATACAAATTTGAAATGTCATTTAAATGTGACAGGTATTCATTATCTTTTGACATTTTTCAAAGGGCGCCGCGCCAAACCCCTCTTCCCCGTATCTTCTTTCTACCTGTTTATTTTAAGGGGGTTTTCTCCCTCTTTTTACCCAGCAAAAGCATGCTGACTTTGGAAAACAGATGTTTTGTTGCTCTGTATGACTCGCATACAAAGTCCTAATATGCCATACTCGTATGAAAAATAGATAAAGCAATGCATTCTGCATTGCATTTTCTGTTTGAAAATCGTTCCAGAACGACGACACGTGTTTTCTAAATTCAGCTGGGGTTTTTTTTTAGTTTATGCCTTTAATACAACCTAAATGGCCATTAAAGGAAGATGTTAATAAAAAATGAATGATTATCTTGCAAAAAGAAAATTGACGTGTTTATCGAATAAAAATCGAAAACTTCTTATTTTAAATAAATACTTTTTTCTTTAATTCTATGCAGCCGCAAAAGAAAACATTATCAATGGATGGAAAACTTATCTGATTATCTTTTAGCGTCCGACTTCTCCGAGCTAAATAAACAAACCGCAGATCGCACTTTTTTTCCTTTCCAGTTCTAAGAGTTAAGAGTGGACATTTTTGTGGGTACTATAATTTTCTTATTACTTATTATATTTTAATAAAAATTTACTACGTATCCCAATTCATTATTATTACAACTTGCTAAAAATTTGAAAGAAATCAGCCAATTAGCAACAAAGATAGCAATTATATTTTTTAATAGGAAGGAAAACAAGCGTTATTTTTCTTTTAATCATTATTTCTATTTGCTGCTCTTTTTCTTTTTTGACGCGAAATTTTCTGACACTTACACGAAAGGCTTTTTATACTTAAAGGGAATTAAATTTTCAGGCCTTGACTATTGAAAAAATTTATAATCGCAAAACGTGTTCCTTTTTTCAATAAATATTTTAGATCTTGAATTTAAAATATCTACAGACCGCGAAAAAACTAGAAATCGCGTAAAAAAATTCGCGAGATTAAAATATACGCAAAAAATCGCATAAAAATTAAATCATAATGGAACAAAAAGGTAAACTAAAACTTGAAAAAGGATTCCTTTTACAAATATAAAAAAAAAAAATTGCACGAAATGGAAAAAAATCGCTGTATTAATACTCTATTGAAAATAGGGCAAAATTTATTATATTAGGCTAAAAGATTACAACCTTTTATGAACGTCAAAAAATCCCAGCAAATCCAGAAAAAACCTAAAAATCGCATAAAAAACCGAATTTATTAAATAGAGGTAAATGATTGAAACTGGATTACTTTTACTACTGTAGAAAAATCGCATGTGAAATGCGAAAAAAACCCCGCTCAAATTATCGGGAAAAAAGAAAAAAATAGTTAAAAATTAAAAAATCGCATATTGCAAAATTTACTATAGATTAAAATCGGATTTCTGTGTTACGAATTTCGAAAAATTCTGTGAAATGCAATGGAAACCGTGCAAAAACCGCCAAAATTCGAAAATCGTTGTATGAATTCAGATTAAATTTTATTGAAAAGATGTCAAAAAGTTTATTAAATTGAACTAAAAGTTCGAAATTGGTTTCCTTTATGTGGAAAAAATGCCGTAAAACATGAAAAAATGAATTAAAAATTAGATTTTTTTAAAAAAAGAACGAATTTAATAACGAGATTAAAATATCCAAAAATCGACTTTGAAATGCTTAACTTCCTGCCTACAGGCTAAAACAGGGGTGATTCTGAGTAAAAAGAAAAATTTCTGAAATTCATAGGAAATTTTCTGAAAGGCTACAACGGGATGGGGGGGGGGGGGGGACTCCCGCCACTATGGTTTTTTTTTTTCTGCGGTAGTCCTTTGACTACATTTGCGGTTTTTTCACGCTCTTTAGACGAAATTTGCCGGTTTTTGCGATCTTTCAACGAAATTTGCCGTTTTTTCGCGACCTTATGATGAAATTTGTCGTTTTTTCGCGATCTTATGACAAAATTTGTCGTTTTTTCGCGATCTTATGACAAAATTTGTCGTTTTTTCGCGATCTTATGACAAAATTTGTCGTTTTTTCGCGATCTTATGACGAAATTACTCGTTTTTTTGCAATCCTTTGACGAAATTTGCGTTTTTTTTTTTTTTTTTCGTGATCATCTGACGAAATTCACGAATTTTCTTGGAAAGACTGACGAAATTGATTTTTCCGGCGGCCATTTGTCGAAATTTGCGATATATTTTATGTCCGAATTTTCGGATTTATGGCCGATTATTTTTTAATTTTCGGAAATGTCTGCCTCAATTTTTTGGAAAATTCAGAACAGAATCACCCCTGATCTGAAAACATATGACTTCCTCCCTTTGCAATCCTTTGACGAAATTCGCATTTTTCCGTGATTTTTTTTGACAAAATTGCGTTTTTAAGTGATCTTTTGAAAAAATTCGTATTTTTCCGCAATCTTTACACGGAATTCGCGTTTTTTCCGCGATCCTTTGACGATATTTGCGTTTTTTTTCGAGATCCTTTGACGAAATTCGTAAAATATAAATATTATCTTTAATTATAAATCTGGTACTTTAGAGAAGAACTGCTTTAAAAAACAAAGCAAAGAAAGTCAATTTGCTTATCATTTAACACTTTCAGGCCCGGAGTTTATAAACTGATAAAATAATGGACTGACACTGGAATTTATAAAGGAATTTATTAGATAATATAAACTTGCTTATTTTCACGCACATTATAAAAAGAAAATTTTAATTAAATATTCTTGGTACCGTTTGTCAGTTTTGGAAAGTGTCCTTTTTTAAGGACACCGCCCTCGAAAGGGTTAAGCTGAGTAATGAGCATATACAAGGAGAAATATCCCTATTTCTCTATTTTCTAATTTTTTAAATATTTTCTTAACTTTCATGATGTAAAAAATATTTCTTAATTGATTTTAAAAAATTAAACATTTAAAGAAAATCATAATATTTTAATAAACAATGTCTTATGATAATATTATTACCCCCCCCCCCCTCCCCATTCCACCCGTGCCAAAAAATCTGCTGAAAATAGTAATACATAATACATAAGTATATGGAATTAATATGTAAGCCTAAAATATGTAAAACTAATTTGTTAATTAAAGTATTTATTATACAAATTTTAATTAAAATTTGTTATACATAAACCTCTACTTATAAAAACAAGTGGGTAAAAGTGATCACAGATCTCACAGAGGGTTTCGTTTAATATTCCTTTCAAAACACTTTATCCTTTTGAAAAATCTGTTAGTTCCACATTTCACAACCAGGGGGCGCACTTGATTCTAAACAAACCTGTATCCGAATGAAAATCCGTTTTACATACTATCCGTAGATATATTAGTCGAGGGATTGGGCCCATAGTACCCAAGATAAGTAGGCGCACCTGACGGAAAAAAATGGAACTAAAATATGTAAGGTTATGGTGCATAATATGAAAGAATGATCAAAGGGGTGTCGGCAAAAGTTGGAAAATTTCTCTCTGGGTTAAAAGAGCGGAGGTTAGAAAAATTGCTTAAAATACACAAGTTAGAGCCCAGAGGGGTAAATAATAAAAGACTTTTTGAAAATTTTATGATTTGTCGTGTGGTCTAAGGCATTCAGCTATACGTATGCAAAATTTCATGTCACCAACTTAATTAGGGGCTCTCTTAGAAAGAATTGTTCAAATACATATGTGGTAGCTCAAAGGGTTAAACATAAGATTTTATGATTTGTCGCCAGGCCTCAGGTGTTCTGCAATAGGTATGCAAAATTTCAAATCTCCAATTTAATTAGGGGCTCAGTTAGAAAGAATGGCTTAAAATACACAAGCTGGAGTTGAAAGGGTTAAACATAAAACTTTTTCAAAATTTATTATTTGACGTGAGATCTGAGGTGTTCAGCTATAATTTCAAAATTTTATGATTTGTCATTTGATGTGAGGTGTTCAGCTATAAGTATGCAAAATTTCACGTCTCCAAACTAATTAGGAGCTCACTTAGAAATAACTGTTTAAAATACACATGCGGGAGCCCAAAGGGTTAAATGTACGACTTTTTCAAAATTTTATCATTTGTCGTATGATGTGAGGTGTTCAGCTATAAGTATCCAAAATTTCATGTCTCCAACATAATTAGGGGCTCACTTAGAAAGAATTGTTTAAAATGCACATATGGGACCCCAAAGGGTTAAATGCACGACCTTTTTCAAAATTTGATGATTTGTCGTTGGATGTGAGGTGTTCAGGTATAAGTATGCAAAATTTCACGTCTCCAAACTAATTAGGAAGTCACTTTGAAATAATTGTTTAAAATACACATGCGGGAGCCCAAAGAGTTAAATGTACGACCCTTTCAAAATTTTATCATTTGTCGTATGATGTGAGGTGTTCCGCTATAAGTACCCAAAAATTCATGTCTCCAACCCCGGGTGCAGAATCAGCGCAACGCTGCGACGCACGTCGCAGACTCTTGAGAAGGTCTGCAGACTATTTTTCAACTGTTAAAATTTAGAAAAAAAAAATTGCTAGAAATTATTTTCCGTGTGCCATAATAATACGATCCGCGCCACGTGCGGTTGACGATGCTCCGGTTCCCTTTAAAATATAAATAATTCACGGAGAAAACTCTAGACACGCGATTGTGAAACGCCCATTATTAAATGAGTCAATCCTCGTAGGGGTGATTTCTTTAGAAAAAAAAAAAAAAAAAAAAAAAAACGGTCATTAGTCTGAAAATTCGGACGTAAATATCACGAATTTCGACAAATGTTTGCCGAAAAAACAATTTCGCCAATCGTTTGCAGTTAAAATACCCAATTTTGGCAAAGGATCGCGAAAAAAACGTGAAATTCGTCAAAAGATCGCGAAGAAAAAATAAAATTTTGTCATAATATCAAGAAGGAAACGCCAATTTCGTCAAAGGGCTGCGGAAAAGTAGCAACTTTCGTCAAAGGCTGACGGAAAAATGCGGCTTCCGTCAAAGGATTGCGGAAAAAACATGAACTTCGCCAAAGGGCTACGGAAAAATAGCAACTTTCGTCAAAATATTGCAGAAAAACACAAATTTCATCAAAGGATCGCGGAAAAAACACAAATTTCGTCAAAGGATTGCGGATTTTATCGAAGGATCGCTAAAAAAATGAGATTTTCGTCAAAAGATCGTGGAAAATAGGCGAATTTAGTCAAAAGATGGCGAACATTTTGTGACAAGATCGAAAAAAAAAAGCCAATTTCGTCAAAAGGCTGCGGAAAAATAGTAACTTTCCATATAGGATGGCGGGAAAACGCGAGTTTCGTCAAATGATCGGGAAAAAAACGTTAATTTTGACAAATGATCGCGGAAAAAGCGCAAAGTCTGTCAAAGGATTGTGTAAAAAACGTGAATTTCGTCGGAAGATCGCGAAAATCGTCAAAAGATCGCGATAAAAAAGGACGTACATCGTTGAAAGATCGCAAAAAAACGCGAACATTGTCGAAAGATCGCGAAAAAACGCGCATTTCGTCAAAAGATCGAGGGAAAAAAAGATGAATTCCGTCAAAGAATCGCAGAAAAATCTGCTGCAACATTGATGTTTTCACGAGATTTTTTTACAGCTGAGTGGCAGGTTAAATATTAGTTAGCCATGTTTTGAGTGAAAGCATGTTAAACTTTGAATTGCACAACTAGCTAAAATTGCTAAATAAAACATTGCATTAGAATTACTTATAGTATTTGCATGAATTACTCAAATTTGATTTTCTAAGAATTTGAATCTGCTCCAATAACAGCTTTTATTGCTAAAAAATTAGATTTTTGCTGCTACAAAAATGGATTTTACTGTTACAAAATTAGATTTTTGCTGCTTCAAAGTGGCTTTAGTGCACTTTCATCCCTGTATTATCACATCTATATATAATTTGATATTATCACATTGTGTCAATCTTTTCAAAAATTTTAGAAATTGGTGTTCATATGTTATTTTTACTGTTATTCTGTTTTCTAAATTCACAGAAATTTTGACAAATTTTATGAAAGATTTTTCAGATAGTGGTGTTAAAAATTTTGAGGACAAAAGTAAATTATTTAAAAAAGTACTTTCCTTTTATGTTAATCGCAAATACTGGGGGGGGGGGGGGGGGGGGAGAGTGCATGAGGGATTGGAAAGAGGTCGTTTGTCCTTACGTTCTGCAGACTGTTTTTAAAGTTTCTACTTGTGTTGCAGACTGCAGAAAAAAATTCTGCTGCTGGGTCTCCAACATAATTAGGGGCTCACTTAGAAAGAATTGTTTAAAATGCACATGTGGGACCCCAAAGGGTTAAACTTACGACATTTTCGAAATTTTATGATTTGTCATTTGATGTGAGGTATTCAGCTATAAGTAGGGATGCACCGGATATTGATTTTGCCGGATATCGGATACCGGATATCCGAAGCTCCTTCGCCTGCCGGATTCGGATATCCGATCGGATATCCGGCCCTAGATATGTTTTTAGTTATATATTGAATTATTTCTCTATATAATGTCATTTCAAAACAATAAATTACAAACATGTTTCACACATCATTAAAACATTTTAAATGTATTGAAATATAATTTACAAAAACTATCTCTTTGAATATCATGGCTTGCAATTCAAGCTTTCCCAGGAGGGGAGTTTGATACCCCAAATTTATAAATGCAGGGGAGTTGAACTGTTAGAAAGGGAAAAAAAATCTTTACATCCCGTTATTTTTTATGTGTTACTTAAAGAATTACATTTATACAGACACGTCAAAATACCATTGAAACAATTTAAATTAACAACTCAAGATAATTATTCAAAATTTTTATTTTATTAAAACAAAGGAACAGAATCAAGCTTTATATATATCATGTCTATTTTTCAATTTTCACCCAATGTTATGGGCAATTAACAATCAGGTTGCTAAATGAATTTCTTAATTTAGATTTTATTCCATTTTGCATACTTTAACCTCTTTCAGAAGTTACACTTTTGACAAACAGTACAGAGCGATTTTATAACTTTAGAAATTATCGGAAACACATGGTTATGCTCTCCTAAAAAGTTTTAGAAAACTTTGCAAAATCTGATGTGCATTAATTTTTAACTTGCATGAATAATGGACATCGGTGATGGTATGTCACTTCTGAACAAATTTTTGTATTATATCCTTAATGGAATTATAGTCAAAACTGTAATCCCTGGTATTTTCGTTAATTGAACTATGCTTTACGCATTGGAATCTACGCTATGAAATCCATATCCAAAGTTTGAAAAGGGAATAGACAATTGATTTCTTCTATTACACGAGAAAAGGTTGATTTCAAAAAGTCATGTCCTAATTTCTGTTAATTGCGAGAAACAATTAGTTTGTTGTTTCTAAATATGTTTTTTTGAAGTTCATCAAAGTTTTTTTTTCATGTGCACCACAAGTGTAATCTCATTTTGTTTAGTGCTGACTATTGGCCAGTTTGATAGAGCTTAGTCTCCAGTGGCCGTTGCTGCCCTTTTAGTTATTTCCTATTTTGGGCAGACAAGTAAAACATCTCAAAATACGTAAAACGGTCATAGAAAAAACATTGCTGATTCCGTCAATCATGGTGAAAATAAATAAAATAATTTGTCGATTGGTTGCGAGAAAAAAACTGAAGCTCATAGGAAATCGACAGTGGGAAAATATCACGAAATTCGTCAATCGATCATGGAAAACTATCGTGAAATTTACCAGTCCGTCACGAGCAAATACTGTGAAATTCCTCAGCCGGTCGCAGAGAAAAAATGTAAAATTTTTCAATCGGATACAGAAAAACAATCGTTACTTTCATTAGTATGTCACAAGAACAAACAGGAAAATTTGCCAATCGGTCACAGAATAAAATTTCTAAATTTGTCAATTGATTGCGAAAAAAAAAATTTATGAAATTCACCAGTCGGTCTCCAGAAATAAATCAAGAAATTCGTCAGTCGGTTTCGGAGAAAAATCGCAAAATGTTTTTGTCAGATGCAGAAAAACAAACATGAATTTTGTCAATTTGTTGTAAGAAGAAACTGTGAAATCTGCCAATTGATAGTGGAAAATATCACGAAGTTTGTCAGCCGGTCCTGAGACTTCATCATCGTTTTACAAAGAAACATTTTCGGAAAATGATTTTTTGGGAAAAGGAGCCTCCCGCCCCCAATATTCTTTAGGGCGCGAATCCTGCCATCCCATCTCGAAATTCAAGACATGTATCTGCCATTCAAACCGTGTAATGTATATTAATAATGTTGTATAAAAAATGTTATTTAAACATTAAAATATTCTGTTTATTTGTACAATGAAATGCTGATAATTGCTACTGGATTTGGATATGGGATTGACTATATTGATAATTGCTAATAATTAATTTGTACAATCAAATGTTGATAATTTGTGTAACAAATTTTAACCAATTAAATATGCCTATAATTGTAGAGTATTTTCACAAAGAAATACATACGTTCTTTTTATAATTTAAACATAAAATATCTACTATACCCATGATTAAAGAGTGATTTTCTCCAAATATAGGTTTAGTTGATGCCTTTTTTCTGTTTTAATTATTTAATAGTGTTTTACTTTGAGTCACATTTAGTTTTATTTTAAGTTAAATTACTGTGATATTTATAAGTAAAAAGAAAATTACTTTTAATTTTAAATATTTTATTTATAATGAAGTTACAAATATAACTAATTGGATGTGCCAATCCCAAAACTTTCTTCTGTCTCATACGTCTTAATATTTCTAAAAGTAGTTTTAAATGTTAATACTTCGATATTATTAGTTCAATATTATACCAACTTTGATTTTGATCTAAGATTTCTGCTGGTCAATTAATCAAAATAAGAATAAGTTAATCTCAATCATGATATTTATTCAAATCAATATTTTTTTTCGTTATTCTGTTGTACATCAGCTGATTGTGAATAGCCAGCTTAGCAGGATGCGAAGTTCCCATGACTTCACAAGCCACCCATATACAGTACAAAAACTGCAAAAAATTGAGAAAATTTTACAAAAAACGCTGTCACAGTGACACCTTCTGGCGGAATATTTCCAAATTCAAGGAAAAACTGGCAGCCATAGCCAAAAATATACACAAAAAATTGGTTCAATTCTAAGCTTAGTTTCATACACTTTTCGATGGTAAAATAATGGAAATAACACAAAAATCACTATTATAGCGCCCCCTTCCAGCAGACTATTTTCAAATTGAAGGAAGACCAGTTGGCCATAGCCAAAAACATACCCCCAAAAATTGGTTCAATTCTATGCATAACTTCATACACTTTTCAATGGTACAAGAATGAAAATGGCACAAAAATCACTGTTACAGCGCACCCTTCTGGCGGAATATTTCTAATTTAAAGGAGAACCTGCTGGACATAGCCAAAAACATACACAAAAAATTTTGTTCGATTATATGGATAACTTATTACATATTTAACACACTTTTCGATAGTACAATAATGAAAATGGCACAAAAATCGCAATTACAGCAACACTCCTTTCTGACAGAATGCTTCCATATTGAAGAAGGACCTGCTGGCCACAGCCAAAAACATACACAAAAATTTGGTTCAATTTTATGCATAACTTCATACACTTTTTGATGGCACAATAATGAAAATAGCACAAAAATCACGATTACAGCGCCCCCTTCCAGTGGAATGTTCCAATATTGAAGGAGGACCAGCTGGCTATAGCCAAAAACATTCACAAAAATTTGGTTCAATTCTATGCATAACTTCATACACTTTTTGATGGTATGATGACAGACAGACAGACATTTTGTATAAGCATGTTTTGGGATCTTTGACCCCTAAAACGTCTCAGCCCACCGAAAACCAGAAATCGAAAAAAATCACAATTACAATACTTTCTTCTATTGAAGATAGAAGAAAGTAAAAATAGGCCTGTTTAATTGTTAAACTTAAAAGAGAGAAAGAAAATTAATAAAGTCATACTTTAATAAACAACTTCAGATTTTGTTTCACATTCTGAAAGTAAAGGTACAATTTTCTAAAAGATGTAAACATAAATTCTTAAATTTATTATTAGTCCAGGCAATAGAGACCGTATAGGGACTCTACCTAGCAAAATTAATGGTAGTAGTGGAAATCGGCTTTCTAGATGTTTTTTGGGTCGCTGAATCCGAATTTGTAACTTCCCACCAAAATTTCCCTTTGCAACCTCCCAAATTTTTGTAAAAAGACCCCCAAAAAAGGTTTTTATAAAATTATTATTAGATATATGACATTATGACTTAGGATGAAGGGGAAGGGGGGAACTGCTTCGGAACATGCGCCGCAGTGCTGCGTGGACTAAGTTGTGCAATCCCACTTAACCACTCACTCGTTTACATTAGCCCTCCCATCTTCCCTCCGAACTTTCTCTATAAGGTTTACTTTAAGTTTTTTGGGTCGCTGAATCTGAATTTTTAACTTACCCCAAAAATTTTCCCCCCCAAATAGTTGTTTTTAACTTAAATTTCTTATTGTTTTAGGGGAAAAGTATTACGAAATTCAGAAACTAGACAAAATTTGCAACAAATAGGATATATGACATTATGACGTAGGATAAACGGGGAGAAAGGGGACTGCCTCGGAACATTCCCCGCGCGCTTTTCTCAAAAACCAAATTTTTTCAAAAAATCAATTTTTTGGGGAGTTGCCAGGTGAAATTTTGGTGGGAAGTTACAAATTCGGATTCAGCGACCCAAAAAACATCTAGAAAGCCGATTTCAAATAATACCATTAATTTTGCCAGATAAAATCCCCTATTGCCTGACTTCATCATTTAGTGCACGTAGCGCCACAGTGCATGTTCCGAGGCAGCAATCGCCCTCCCCGTTCATCCTAATTCATAATGTCATATATCCTATTTGTTGCAAATTCTGTCTAGTTTCTGAATTTTGAAATGTTTTTCCTCTAAAATAATAAGAAATTTAAGTTAAAAACAACTATTTGGAGGGGTTTCGGGGGGGAAATTTTTGGGGGAAAGTTAAAAGTTCGGATTCAGTGACCCAAAAATCTTAAAGTAAACCTTATAGAGAAAGTTCGGAGGGGAGATGGGAGGCCGAATGTAAACGTGTGAGTGGTTAAGTGGAATTGCGCAACTTAGTTTACGCAGCACCGCGCGCATGTTCCGAAGCAGATCCCCCCTTCCCCTTCATCTTAAGTCATAATGTCATATATCTAATTTGTTGGAAATTTTGTCTACTTTCTGAATTTTTAGATACTTTTTCTCTAAAACAATAAAAAAAATTGATTTTTTTAATAAAAACCTTTTTTGGGGGGCTTTTTACCAAAATTTGGGGGGGTTGCCGGGGGAAATTTTGATGGAAGTTACAAATTCGGATTCAGCGACCCAAAAAGCATCTAGAAAGCCGATTTCCAGTACTACCATTAATTTTGCTAGGTAAAATTCCCTATTGCCTGGACTATATAGAGAGTTCAAATACCAATGTTAGGAAAGCTGGTAATTCTTTAAACTTTTGAGAATTACCTTTTACTCATAAATAGTGGATTTACTTTCATATTTTGCATTATAAACAAAAGTTGTTCGGCATTGTTTGGGTCAAACGATATCTCTTCTCCTTATATATTTGCTTTGCTACGCATTGCCGGATATCCGGCAGAGAAGTCGGATATCCGGTGATTGTGATTCGGATATCCGACGGTATTTCGGATATTGAAAAATCAGCCGGATGTGCCGGATATCGGATATTTGCCGGATATCCGTTGCATCCCTAGCTATAAGTATGCAAAATTTCACGCCTCCAAATTAATTAGGAGTTCACTTAGAAAGAATTGTTTAAAATACACATGCGGGAGCCCAAAGGGTTAAATGTACGACTTTTTCAAAATTTTATGATTTGTCGTATGATGTGAGGTGTTCAGCTATAAGTACCCAAAATTTCATGTCTCTAACATGTATAGTTTCTGAGAACGGGCTCTGTGACGGACAGACAGACAGACAGAGGAGCGAGACGAATAGGGTTTCGTCAGATGAACGAAACCCTAAAAAACTTTTTTTCAAAGCATAAAACGAGCTTAAGTATCTAAAACTGTTAAATTTTATATTAAAATTGCAACAATGTTTGCAATACCTAGAGGCTGATATCGCGATGTATTGTGATATCGCGATTTAACCTCAATGATACATTGTGATGTAGAAATCCTAATATCGCCCAGTCCTAGTAAGAAGGTGTGGAGGGGGGGGGGGATTTTTCACTGGTCCACCTACTGAATACATTATCAAAGTACACTGTATCATTAAAAAAAAAAAATTAAATTCCATTTTATGAATTTTCTACCCATAAGTTTAGTTTGCACATCTTTTTTGGTGCTTTGACTAAGTTCACGTTTTTTCCGCGGTATTTTGGTGAAATTCATGTTTTTTCCGCGAGTCTGTCATGAGAATCGTGTTTTTTCTGCATGCTTTGGCAACATTCGACTTTATTCCGTGATTTTTTGATGAAATTCGCTATTTTTTCGCGATCTTTTGATGAAATACACTATTTTGTCTCAGCCTTTTTACGAAAATAGCGTTTTCTCTGAGATATTTTGATGAAAATTGTGCTTTTTTCGCGATCCTTTGACGAAAATCTGCTTTTTTACGCTATTTTTTTACGAAAATTGACTTTTTCCGTGATATTTTGATGAAATTTGCGTTTTTTTCACGATCCTTTAACAAAATTCGGCTTTTTCCACGATTTTTTGACGAAATTCGCTTTTTTTTTCCGTGATCTTTTAACGAAATATGCTAATTTGTCATGGCCCTTTTACGAAAACCGCGTTTTTTTTTTTTTTTTTTTTTTTTTGCAATACTTTGATGAAATTTGTGCTTATTTCAGTGATATTTTCATGAAATTTGCGCTTATTTCCGCGATTTTTTGACGAAATTCACTTTTTTTTCGCAATCTTTTGACGAAATACGTTCTTTTTTCGCGATCCTTTGACGAAATATGCGAATTTTTCGTGCCCTTTTACAAAAATCGCTATTTTTGCACTATATTTTGATGAGATTTGCGCTTTTTTCGTGATTCTTTGACGAAAATCAGCTTTTTTCCGTGATTTTTTGACGAAATTACGCATCCCGTCACCCATTTTTTGTGTAATTTACGCGTTATAGTGCGTCCGCGGCATTCCTGTTTAACACCATTGGGGTGTTCTCTCCCCACTCCCTCTGTTGTAACCTTTCTGAATTTTAGAAAGTTATGTTTTACTCAGAATCACCCCTGAATTGAAGAGAACAAAGTAGATCTAGATGTAATTGGTAGCTAGCGTGAATGCATAGGTATGTGGTGAACTTTTTTGATGTTTCAGTTTGTTTATTGATCTTTATATTTTGTTTGCAAATATAAATTTTGCTTAATTATTGTATCGGTTACTATTTTTTATAATAGTCAGCTTGGTTCAACACTTTTTTTTTTTCATAGCAGATAAATTTTGGCTTGTTGCAGGTAATCTCTGTGCTAAATGTCTTGAGCAGAGATGGCGAATCTTTTCACATCCACGTGCCAAAATTTTCCAAAAATATATTTTTCGTGATCATGACATGGCAACACTAAAAAAATTTAATGTATCAAATAATAATGGATCAAAATTACTTGAAATTGTGTTTTTAGTATTACAAAAAAATATGGGTAATATTTGAAGTTATACTTAAAAATTTATTTTTAAAATATTATTTCAGTTGTCTCATCCTAGATGCCAAATACTTTATATCAGTTTCATACTTAGTTATTTAAGAGAATGAAAGTTGCATAACAGTCATTTGACAAGATGATTTGTTTGAATTTTTCAAAGAATTTATTCCTGAAAAGAATGTCTCGCAGAAAAAATTGTCAAAATAGCAAGCGCTAGAATCTACAGCTTTTAGTGTCTGGAACTAAATTCCAAGTTGTTATAATTTTACCATCAACATTTTTTCTTGTAGTCCCTTTTAATCTTTCTTTTTCGATAATCTCCTAATTCTCCCTTATTCTTAAAATTTTGTAAGATAGTAGTATTGAGCTAGATTGGGATACATTGAGTTATATTTTAGTTTCTTTAATCTGTATGACAATGAAAACCAACTAAACTAATCAAATTCCGATAAACAGAGACAACATCTAGATTAATTAATGCATCTTGTGAAATTCTACTGTATTTTGACGTAGAACCTGAATCTATTCTGTGGCAAAAAATAATCTGCAGCGTGCTATAGGTTCGCCATCCCTGGTCTAGAGTAGTCCTTCGTGTAATATATAATCTACTAAAAAACAACTTTTCAAAAGTAAAAAAAACAGCCAAGCACAAAAAAAAAAAAGAAAAGAAAAAAGGGGAAAGTTGTGGCTAAAAAATAGTGTGATATCAAATTTCCAAGCTAATATTATGGTACTTATTTAACATTTTTTATTAAAAATTTACCATATGTAAGTCGCGTACCTAAGTATGCGTTGATAGAAAGCCTTTTCTCCTTTACTAAATACATCATAACGTGTTTCTGAAAATTAATTTTTTTTTAATTATGCATGATGGGCTTGGCAGCCATCTTTCCATATTTTACACAATTTTCTAAGCACACAAGTACATTGTTAAGATCGGAAATTCGAAATTGTTGCTAAAGCAAACATTTTATGCTTTTAATTTATGGAAATGAGTGCCTAGAAATTTGTGTCTTAAAATAAAGTTGAAGTAACTTCAGGTTTCATCTTATGATTCTCTTTTTTCGGAGGGGGTTAATTAATTAGTTAAAGCAGTAAAAATCAATTTTTTTTCTTCAAAATAAAAGACTTTCTTAATTTATCTGTCTGTAGCCAAAACTAGAAGTTCAAAATTCTTAATAATGCAAACATATTACGAGCTTGTCTGCTTAGAAATTTGTGTAAAATATGGAAAGATGGCCGCCAAGCCCATCATGCATAATTTAAAAAAAATTAATTTTCAGAAACACGTTATGATGTATTTAGTAAAGGAGAAAAGGCTTTCTATCAACGCATACTTAGGTACTCGACTTACATATGGTAAATTTTTAATAAAAAATGTTAAATAAGTACCATAATATTAGCTTGGAAATTTGATATCACACTATTTTTTAGCCACAACTTTCCCCTTTTTTCTTTTCTTTTTTTTTTTGCTTGACTGTTTTTTTTACTTTTGAAAAGTTGTTTTTTAGTAGATATCAGTGCTTTTTTTTAAACAGATTATATATAATTGAAATAATTCTACTCGCTAAAATTAGTCCTTGTATAGCCTTTATAAGCAGGGAAAAAACACAATAGTATACACTTTGTTTATCTATCATTCATTTTTTAGAGTAATTAATAATTTGAAAGTAACGAAAATTAATTTCTTCTTTCAAAGTATCAGTCTTTCTCAATTTATATCGCCTTAAAATTTTCTATGAAGGATGAAAATTTAGTAAAAATCAAATAGAGTCAAAATAAAATATATATTTACAGTTAGTCTGTCAGTTAATTGTTTGTTCTAACTTTTTTTTGCTGACAGTTTTGCAAAATAAATTTATCTTTACAAATACCTACGGAAAATCCGAGAATGAAGCCCCGCAGGCATCTAAAGAATCGAAGATCTGTCTAAAGAAGTAAATCTAGCAATTCTAGACATGATGATGAAACATTTTTCATAAAAAAAAATCTAAAAAATTAAAGATATAAACTGTACATATAACTTCATTTTCATTTAGATCGTGTTATAGAGAAGAAAGAATAAATATGTAATTTGACTCAAGTCTGATTATCCATACCTATTTGCATAAATGTGAGAATATAATTTCGTATAAAAATTCCCGTAAATTGATTATATTTAATAGTCTATTATTAAAGCCGCATAAACATTAGAATAAAATTTTTTTGCAGTTAAAAATTGCCTGAAATCTATAGTCTTATTGTTCGTCAAATTTGTTATATGTTTTTTTTAATACCCAGACACCTTTTCTAAACTCTGACAAAAGATCACAGAAATACTGAAATTATCCAAATACTTATACCTTTCTATCTTATTTCTTTTTTTGAGTGGGGTGAGGGGTGAGGAAGGGCGCTTAAGAACTCCGTTTTGTTCTTAGAATTCTGAATTAATCATTGAAAAGATCTACCTACATAAGTCTTGTTGCAGAATTTTCATTAGGTAAGAGTTGCATCAACTTATACATTATGTGAATATATTAAATTACTTTTGTAAAATTCTAGATGGGAGCCATTGATATTTTCAGAGCATTTGCCTACATTTTAAACTGAAATCATTTACAACTATTCATTAATTTTCTATACGAATTAAAGAAGTCGTTGTTTCCATGGCAACTGTATCTTTCACTATTGCTTGTTTGTTTTATTGAACACATATATATCAGATCACGTGGGGATCACGGCAGGATTCGAACCCGCCCCCACCTACGTTCTCATGCGATTAGCGGCGTGGTGTCTTGTCCACTCAGCCACGGTGGGCCACTATTGCTTTATCTAATACCCAGATACTCATATTTAACCAGCTGCGCTTAGAATCATGCTCATAACAGACTACATTTATATGTAAGAGTGGTGACACATATGCACAAGTCGTGTACTCATATTCAAGTTTTTGTCCAAAGTACAGTAACTCAGTTTTCATTAATAGACGTGGAAGATTTCGATTAAACTAACCAAAAAAGTTTAAAAACATTGGCTTTCTGATTTGATTTGATTCAAAATCGTCTTAACCAACCAAAGTTAATGTCCGGGATCCAGAGTGTTTACTGCAAACATAAAAAAGTTTTCAAAAATGCAGGCTTTTGATTGATCAATCTCATCGCGCTAATAGCGTGAAATCTATCTTGATCCCGGCCTATTCAACATCCTTTAAATATTCGAGAAAGCCTTGACAAGTGAGGAAAATATCACACAAAGCAGGCAAAACAAAGAAGAAAAATCATTCATTGGCTCGTTCATATCCACGAGCCAATGAATGATTTTGTTCCTTTGCTTTGCCTGCTTTGTGTGATGTTTTTGTGACGCGTGTCAAGACTTTCTCAAATATTTAGGGGGCGTTTGTTTATTTCACCACCATGAAGCTATGAAAGGAGAGGAGCAGACATGTCAATCTTCCCGTGTGAAAAACTACATAAAAAAACGAGTTATTTACCCCTCTTCTGCCCTTTTCTCTCTTGATTTTGACCGATAGCAGCCCATTTAGCAGTCTCCAGTGCAAGATGCAGCTATATATGGCGGACGCAAGGGGGAGGGTGTTAGCGTGACCAATGACATAATAGGCCAGTTCATGACGTTTAAAAGTCACACGGAGTTGGATCATCTTTACACGATGATTAGTACAAAGCGGTGCGCCGATTTTTTTTGTGTCCATTGCCGTGTACAGATTATCAACTCCGTGTGACGTGATGAGCTGGCCACACTTAGGAACAGCTTCAAATAACGTCATCTACTTCGAGGTAAACGAAAAAGGACAGGCTACCGCGGCGCTACAGCGTCTAGAATATACAGTGTGGAAATCCAATCAGTCGATCACAGCGATATCTGCAGGATATTTCCCAAAACCTCAAGACAATTTGGTCTATACGCTGTAACATTTTTTTTAAAACGTTTTATTAACTTACATTTGACCTGTGTGCTTGGCGTCAAACCCGCTGTAATAATACGATGTTTACTTTGAAATTTGAAAATATATAGCAGATGTCGCTGCGATAATCTCCCTGGATTTCAGCGTCAGTGCACATTTAAGGGATACACTTTTTGCGGTTCTTGGATAGCAAATTTCCACATTATGTATTCTAGACGCTGTAGCGGTGCATTACACATGTCTCTTTTTTCTTTAAAAAATATCCTGCAGATGTCGACGCAAATGACTGTTTGGAATTCGACATCGTTGTACATTTAAGGGATTCAATACTTCCGCGCTTTTTTAAGTATTGCTGGGATAGTCGATTTCTACAACATATAATCTAGACGCTATAACGGAGCTATAGTTTCTAGAAGATATAGTTTAAAAATAGGCTTATTAAAAAAGTGCTAAAAATTGTATCCAATAAATGTTGAACGAGGCTGAAGGACGAATGTCGATTATAGCGACATATGGTAATTCCAACATAACTATTTCAAAAGAAAACGTTTCGCTCAGAGAAGATCTAGAAAATGTTGCTGCTATCGACATTTGTCATTCAGTATTTTTCAATATTTATGGGATTCAATTTTTAGCACTTTTTAAAGAATTACTGGAATAGACGGTTTCCACACTATAACCGTGATCTAGGTAGATTTTTCTGTGTTATCGTAACGAGATTGACCAATCAGAAGGCAGAATTTTTGCTAACTTTTCACTGTTTGCAAAATTGTACCTGGATCCCGACCTATATTTCTAGACGCTATAACTGAGCTCAGGAATAGTACAGAAAGCAAACTCCGTATTTTGATACATTAAGGCCGGGATCTAATTCGGAACAAGTGTGTCTCTATAACGAAGTAGCGACATACGGCCAATAAATGTTTATTGGTAAAAGTGATAAAAACAAATCGTTAAAGTTCTTTGCGAGCATGCCATTATTGTCAGGTTAATGCATGCTGAATTATTTCCCTAGTCAAATAGAGATCGTCCATGAGCGTATCTTCTAATGGAGGATATTCCAAATATGGGTTCAAGGCTGAAAAAGTCACGTGGTACCGATAATTTACCCAAAGAATTTCTAACTGATAAGAAGGGAAACAGGAAACTACACTGTTAAAAATATCGTGAAAAATTTCCTCGGTTCTTACAGGTTCTCTATTTTCTGACCAATGAGAACGCTACATAAACGCCTATGAAGCGTTCTCATTGGTCAGAATACAGATAGCCTTTAAAAACAGAGGTAATTTTTCACGATATTTTTAACAGTGTACTACTGCTTTCTCTCATGAACTGTTTCATTGGCTAGCGGGGATTTACATTACGTAGACGGAGCCTTCCCTTCTTTACGCTAGACGTTCTTGCCTTGACCATGTGATCATAACGTAGATTGAATATCCTCTATTCAAGAAAGCGGGTTGCCGTACTTTCGACAAAAGCTTGAAATGAGCATGCCTCCTGTGCATATATCAACACTCTTATGTATAAAGGCTCTCTGTTATGGTGTTGTTTCTGATACAGCGCCTAGAATACCTTGTGTGGAAATATGCTATCCAAACAGTTCTAAAAATTTGTATCCCTTAAATGTGCGACGATACTGCTAAAATTTCAAGTGTCGATCGCAGCAACATCTGTGGGATTTTCGTATTACTATTATTACATTGTATAGACTAGCAATTTCTTGCAGTTGTAGAAAATATCCTGCAGATGTCGCTGCGATCTGCATATTACAGCAGTATCATTGCACATTTAAGGAATACAATATTTTAGCGCTTTTTTATGTATTACAGGGTTAGCCGATTTCAACACTGTATATTCTAGGCGCTATAGTTTCTGAGCGCTTTTGGTTAAATTTCGATATTCATGTTTTAGAGTGAGCAATAGAGAAAAGTACTAAAACTATTGAAACAACAACTTCTTTAATATTGAAATGTATAGCAAAGGAGTTCAGAATCAATGCCTTAAATAGTTGCGAATACGCACTGTTGTTATGACATCAATACCCTTCCTGGAATTGGAAATGCAAAATTGTGTTCAACATAATTGGCCGCAAACTAGATAGATTTTTCGCTGTTAGCGAAACGAGATTCATTAATCAGAAGCTTGCACTTTTGCGAACTTTTCGCTGTTTGCAGCAATGCAGGCTATTGATTGGTGAATCTCGTTTCGCTAACAGCGAAAAATCCATCTGGATCCCAGCCTAAATTTCTGTAAACATTGCACTTCATCCATGGCGCTAAGAAAATGACTCAAAACTTTTATGTCATAGGCCGGGATCCAGAAGCAGCAAAAATTCTCAAACATTCTGGCTTCTGATTGGTCAAACTCATTTCGCTAACAGCGAAAAATCTATCTGGATCTCGGTCATAGTTTTCTTCGATGAAATCAATGCAAAAGGATAATATAAAAAAATTTAAAAGACTTCTAAAATGATTTGGCGGGTTTATCGCTGTTTGGCATAATTTATAAACTTTAGAATTAATTAACAGTTTTTCGCTAATTAAGAATAGAAAATTTGTGTTTTTAAAGCTGAATTTTACAAAAGCACGTAGATTGAGTAAATATCTGTCCAAAAATGCAATCCTTACTTTTTTATGTCCATTATTTAAGTCTCTACCTTGATTGAACCATAGATTGTGACGAAGAAAATAAATCGGTCATTTTCAGTATCTCGACGTTATTTTAAAAAATCTATATCTCTGTTTATAATTAATTTATGAGGATGCATTTGGTCTCAAATTGAAGATCTTTTTCATTAGGTCCTTCTGGTTTTGGTTTTATTTTTCTGCGATGATTGGTTCTTTTGATATGGGAAATTTTACGCTGGCATGTTTGGTTGATTTAACATGGAGAAGTTGTCATCAGTATAATAAGCAGTTACGGTGTCCTGCGTTTTATTCTTGGCGTTTGTTTGTTTGACGAGGTTAGCATTTTTTTTCAGCTTGGCTTGGCAGAACGACCGTCCTGCTTGATCATTTAATTCTCATTTCAAAGTTTTTTCTGTTTCTAATAGTCATGTCTAAATAAATTTTTAATTTGAAGGAAATATTATTTTTTGCGCTATTTTTAAATTTGGCAACAATTTAAAATAATACCTTTTCCTAAAAGTTGTAAAAAATATCTCTCGAATTGCTGAAAATTAAAATTTAAAACAAAAATAAAACCTCAAAAAATGAGTCAAATTAACAAAAATAAATTCAGTCTGCACACCGGGAACTTCTAATGTATAAAATGATCTAAAAATGATTAAATTCCTATGTGTAATTTTTGCTCCTGAGTCATTCCATGTCAAATCAACACAGGCCACAACCCGACCACCCCTGATTGTTTTGAAATTTGGCACATATGTGCATTTCATGGAGAGAATTAATAATTTCAAAATTTTATTTTTATATCTCAATTAGGGATTGACCGAATACCGAATAGTCGATTCGGTATTCGGTGATTCGGCATATAAACCGAATATTCGGCTTCGGCCGAATTCTTAAAAGTATTCGGCCGAATAATTGCGGATTAGTATTTTCTTAGAAGTAGAAGAATTCTCTTTTACTTAAAAGTAGAATAGGCTAAATGATGAGTTTCAATATTATGTGCATGAGTTCAAAGTTCAGATGCACTACCAAAAAACAAGTCGAAGGCCATTTTTAATTACAAAAAACTTTTTTTTTCTTTCCTAAAATAGTCTATATAGGGTTGAAATTAGAACAACTGCCTACTATATAGGAAAAAAAAGTAAGGAATATGGGCATCTTTCCATTACCATTTGACTTTAATTATTTCTACATTAGTTTTTCCAATTTAAATTTATTTAATGTGTATTCTCTTTAATATACACCTCAAATAAGTATATCAGAGTTCATTGCTGTATATCTAAGGTTTATATTAAAGAAAATACATGCATCAAATAAGTATACTCCTATGCCTATTCTATAGCTTTTATAACTATTAAATTAAAATCGCTAAAATTTATCTTCATCACCACAGTGATAAATATTAATCAAAATATAAATATGTATCAATAATTTCACACAGGGATGAGAATTTTCCGCCTTTTGGCGGATTTCCGCTTTTGTGTTATTTCAAGGAATTTCCGCTTTTTTTTTCTCGAAATTCCGCCTTTTTTCTGAAGATTCCGTATTTTTTCTCCTGCAAAATTTTGCTATTTTCCGAAATTTTCACTTTCCTATCGATTCTGCTTTTCTTCCGATTTCTAAAAAACATTCAAAGGTGATGAAAAAACGGCAAATTTCGTCAAAAGATCCCGAAAAAACTACTAATTTCGTCCGAAGATCTCGAATAAACGACAAATTTCGTCAAAAGATAGCGAAAAAGCGGTAAATGTCACCAAAAGATCGCAAAAAAACTGCAAATATCGTCAGAAGGTCGCGAATAAACGGCAAATTTCGTCCAAAGATCGCGATAAAAATGGCAAATTTCGTCAAAAGATCGCGAAAAAGCGACAAATTTGTCAAAAGATCGCGAAAAAGCGGCAAATTTCGTCAAAAGATCGCGAAAGAGCAGAAAATTTTGTCAAAAGATCGCGAAAAAGCAGCAAATATCATCATACGATCGCGAATAAACGGCAAATTTCGTCCAAAGTTCGTGAAAAAAATGGTAAATTTCGCCAATAGATCGCGAAAAAGCGGCACATTTCGTCAAAAGATCGCGGAAAACTGCAGATTTCATCAAAAGATCGCGAAAAAGCTGCAAATTTCGTCAAAATTGCGCGAAAAATACATGTATTTAGTGCTTTTAGTGTATCGTCCCCTTCCCCCCCTCTTTTGTAACCTTCAGAAAATTTGTTGTGAATTTCAATTTTTTTTTTTTTATACTCAGAATCACTCCTGATTCAGAATTCACATTAAGCTGGCTGTAGGTCCTGGTCCAATTAGCCCGTGTGACGAAAAATAACTAACCATTGTGATTTTCACCAAGTTTTTCATATTTGTTGCTAAAACATTTATTAAAATTACGACACACAAAAACTCTATTCCTAATTAAATTATTTCATTTTCAGGAGTGGTCATGATTCTGATAAGTCGAGCATTTCATCTGACCTACACTCAATGTTCTAAGAGCTGTGTGTAATTTGGCTATTTTCACTCCTGTAATATAGTATACAGGCTTGTGCGCTTGTCTCCATTTGCCCGGAAATCAGACCCTGGTTTTATTTCTTAAAGTATCTTTCACAGATAAAATGTGGTACAATTTTTTGTTTGCGCGTGGTTTCAGTCTTTTTGCTTTTTTGCAATTCTCATCCCTGTTCACAGAAAATAGTTAAATGTACAAATTGATATACCTTTTGTATTTGAGAACATTTCAATTCCATATGTCTATAATTAGACAATCAGTAAATCAGCTTGATGACAACATTGTTTCTTTTTATTTGAATGAACTTTTGTTTTTCTGAGAATCCTTATCCTTAATAATAGCCTGTATAGTTTAATACTTTCATTGGGTTAATTTGGATATTGACTAGTGATAAAATAATAAAAAATAAGTGATGGGTTAATGAATTTGTGAGTTGAAAGAAGTCATTAAATTTTTTTGTGTATTTAGATTTAAGAATAAAAATGTAACTGAATTAAATTAAGAATTTAATTTTAATTAAAGTTTATTAAAAAAGCTAATATATGCAAAAAAGTGTATTAAAAATTTTTAAGTATTCGGTTGCCGAATACCGAATATTCGGTGTATACTTTGACCGAAGCTTCGGTATTCGGCAAAATTGCTGATTCGGTCAATCCCTAATCTCAATTTAGTTTTGAGTTAAAAAAAAGTTTAATTTCAGGAAAAAGGGCATTTTTTAAAATTCTGCACTAATTAAAAATAATAATACTCGAGTTCTAATTAAGTTAGGAAGAAACTTTTGGTCTCATTTTAAAGATAATAAAAAGACCTTTCTAATAAGATGTCACATGTCTAGATAAAAAAATTCTTAAGGTCCAAGGTCAAATATTTTGACCTTTGACCTTGAATATCTCAGAAAGTCCCCCTTTTTTTTTAATTTGTTATTTTTTTGTGTTCTCAATCATTTAATAATATATCACCTCTCCAACTTTTATGTTGGAAATATAACTTTATCAGAAGATATGAAATTTTATGTTTATATTCTACTGCTACTGTAATTTAGCGTCTAGATACAATATTTTTCTCTGCCATTTGGTTGCCAAATTTTTATTGAAATTATATCTTTTAATCTTAATGTTAGTTTATCTTATGATCAATATTATTCCTCCAACTTTTATTTTTTACAAACAACGATATCTTTCACGTAATTCATTTTACAAAATATTATTAAAAATTTTGTTAGCAAGTTACAATTACAGAAGTGAAGACCACAAAGCTGGCATAGATTATAGCAGTACATTACAGAATAATATCAGTTAAGAAAACAAAAAAATAACTCACTTAACTTACTTACAAACTAAACACTGAATTTTAGCTATAAATGAATTTAATAAAAAAATTTTACTTAGGCTAGGGCAGCAAAATAAATACTTAGTTCTCCGACATCAATTAACATAATACACACATCGGCTATTTCTTAAAATGCAAATTGTAAATTTCTTCAGTTTTTTTAATGTCATCATTGGTTAATTTGTATGTTCGACCTGTTGCTGTTCTCAAGTCCACTTGTGCTAAAATATCTGCTTTGGAAACTGTGAGAATATCGGATGCAAAGGATATGTAAATGAAGGTGATGGTCCATGTGGATGTAAGAATGTAATTTTAAATTCATTGTCATCATATGCATCTAGTACACAACCAACCCGCCATTTTCCATCGTACAAGCAAGTAACAAAACCTTTAACATCTTTTATATCTTTGTCACCAGCAGCAACTGTGAGGGTTTCTGTAAAAGAAGTATCAGAATTCGAATATAACTTTGTTTTGATTTCATTTACACTCATGGGAATGAAAGCATGTTTTCTATGTGTTCCAGAAATTGTCTTGCATGATTGAAAACGTTCCTTTAAAAGTACTTCTCCATCATGATCCTTCTCTGTTACATAGACAAAATGACATTTTGTTATATTTTCCTGTGCCCATTCAAAAAGTTTTCTAGCTGTCATAATTTGTTCACAATATGGTCTCTGTAAACTTGCTCGACATGCAAGCCTTTTTATTGTTCCAGCAATGCCATCACAGGGTCCTTTGCCATGCGCCGTGGCAAAAAAGTGCCATTCAGCTGGAACACCAAAATCTTGTTTATGATGACATAGATTAATGAAGTTTTTTCTATTTTTATAATGCGCAACTGCACCATCAGAGAAGTAGTATATGTAATTTGGAAATTTAACCATTGTTTTTCTCAAAAAGTTTATCAAATGATGTTGGAAAAGGTGAACACTGGTGGTATCATGCTGAAGACAATCAGAGATTACAATAAAAGTAACATGATCAATTGCTGAAGTTTCTGAATTTCTAAAATAAATTACAAAAGGATGAATTGTTGCCTGGCTATTATTCCAATGGAATCCCTGTACTTCATCTTGCAAGATAAAAGAATAATTTTCTGCAAAATCACACTGCACTATGCATTCATCTGCTTTCAATGCACATTTTAACTCATGCATAAACTTATTTTGTTGCAAGCAAAGCTACAAATGCATGAGGTAATAACTTTTCTAATTTTTCAATGAAAGCATCTAGAAAGTCATCACTTGAATGAGTGATACTAATGAGCTCTGCTCTGTCAGTTGAAATCCACATATTGCAAGTAATTTCATCAATACCGTTCTTGTCAAACAAATTTTCTATTTGCCTTCGCAAATTAGATGCACCAGGACAGTAATCACATTTCCCAAAATGACAGTTTGGCATAGGAGGGTTACATATCAGAGATGCAAGACAGTGTTCATAAGACTTTAGAGGATGATTTTCATTTACAGAAAGTTGTTTAATTTTGCAGCCCTCAAACATTAGTTTAACATTCTGATGAATGATACAAACGCATACCGTGTGTGTACCACTTGATCCTGCTAGAACACAGTTCTTTGGCCTAAGTTCGCAGAATTTAGAAAATCCAATTTTGAAGTCTTGGTTATTTTCTTTGAACGAATTGTAAACTTCTTTCAAATTGCTCAGAATTAATCGTTTTTGTTTTTGAACTTTCACCCCATTTTCTCTTATCGAAATAAAGTCTTTCTTCCCAGGCATACATCTGCTTATTTCATCGCTACAGTAATATTCTATTACACATTTAAGCAATCTGTCGTCGACTGCTCTTGTTGGTCTAGGATTTGGTGTAGATAGTATACCTTTCTGTTTCACAAGCTTTTTGGCACTGCGGGCCATATAATTAGAAACTCCAAATTCTGCTTGAATTTTTCTTATAATCCAATTTTGTGGTAGGACGGTCAAGATTAACATTTTCTCACTTCTAGAAGTGGTTTGACTAAATTTTTCTTTTAATTGGCTTATAATCTCACTTTCAGTAGGATCTTTCTCACATTCTTGACTTGTTGAAGCTTCAAGAGATAAATTTCTTTGTATGGCAGCTGACACTTTTTAAAAATTTTTTTGGTGATAATTCTTCTCCTGCAATCGCTTCCTTTTTATTGGTGATTCACCTATTAATGGAATGCTTTCATTTAATGCTTCCACTACCAAATTTCTATCCAGTTCAACTGTACTGTCATCGCCATTAGTAGCTGTAGAAGTAGCAGAGTCACTAACAGCATCATCTCCAGATGTTGATGGCGAAGACATTTTAGATAATTTAACTCGACAATTAGCGCATATTTTAAAGTCACTTTGAAGTAATTTTAATTTTCTTGTTTTGGTTATCATCCATGGCTGAACAGAACGCAAAGACTTCTGACATTTTGAATGCCCTTTAATATTAAAAGGGTTACAACAGAACATTCTTTTGTGTACATCCATATTAGTTTAATTTTGAGAAATTCACAAGTTCCCAAATATGCACAAATAAACAGAATTCTATTTTTATTTGATAGTCTGCAGCTTACTGCAACATTAAAAAAATGTATTCACCTGACTGAACTGCCAGTTTGAACCAAATAGAAAAGCTCTTATGTTATCTTATTGTATGATAAATCTGAAACTTAAACTAAAAAAAAATGTGTTACCATTGGATGTTGAATCTCAAACCAAAACGTTATGGTGCTCTACCATTGGATGTTAAATCAAAACCAAAACTTTAAGTTTCAGTTCAGTTTTTTAGTTTCAATTGAGTTTGTTTCAATTTGAATTCTAAACCAAAACTAAAATCTGTAGATTTAACTTACATTTTGCTTGTGTTTTTATTTTACTTATATTTTATTGTACATGATAACCTTACATGCTAGAAAGAGCAAACCTCTTCCATCTTCAGCAAAGAATAGTTTGATGCATATGCATGTATTATTATGAATTTTTAATTAAAATAAGTTTTAATTAAGTTAAAATTGCAGAAATCACCAGAAATTATTATTAAATAATCAAAACTTATGGGTGATTTCGAAAATTAACACAATTTCAAAGCATAAATTTAAAAACTGAAAAGCAAAGCATAAATTTTAAATTTGTCCGGTTTCAAGTTTTGATTTTTTTTTTTTTTTTTTTTTTTTCAATCTGGCTTTCGCTAGAGAGTCTTTCATTCGGGACGTGGCTGGGCACCTGGGAATCTTGCTTCCGCAAAAGAGCCGGAGTAGAGTAGAAGAATAAAGGGTTGCGGACGAAGATGGGCCGCTCGCCGCGGCGGCAAAGCATAATCAAAAATATACAATGAAAAACTGATAAAGGCAAAGTAAAACAAATTCACACAAAAAAAATCATAGCACCTGATGCCATCAAATTTCCAGCTTGAAATTTTGGGGCTAAATACATTAATGGTCAACTAATGAAATTTAAAAAGAAAATAAGAAAAAAAAGGGGGACTTTTAAAAATATTCAAGGTCAAAGGTCAATTCATGTGACCTTGAAAATATTTTTTTTTAATATAGACATGTGATATATCAGTAAAAAGGTATTTTTATTAGCTTTAAAACGAGACCAAAAATAATATTCTATCTTAATTAGGTCCCAAGTTATGACTTTTTAAATCGCAGAGGAAATGGTAAAAAATGACATTTTTTTCATTTAAAAAAAAATTAATATTTAAAAAAATAATTGACCTACAGAGTTAAAAATTGTGCAGGAATACTTACAGCTATGGTATGCAGTTATTCACTAAATTTTATGAAAATCTAAAAGGGTCGGGTTGAAAATTGCCCTTTCTTGTGTTGATTTCACATGGAACGACTCTCCTATAAAACTTATTTAATAGAACGATCTTCTAGACTATTACATCTACTGAATAATAAATTTAAAGTATGAACTTTTTTTTTTAATTAAGAGATATTGCATGCAAACTAAACATAACATTTTCAAAAGCATTAAGATTGCATCAACATTCTCTTTTATTGCTGTTACAACTTGTTTATCTTTATTTTTTGTTTTTCTTTCCCATTTGTATTTTTGTCTTCTGGTCCTTATAAGGCCTCTTAATGGTTGTAATTTCAGGGTAACCAGCTATTCTGAAACCTCTACATTGGCCTGCTTTTATTTTACTGCATTACTTACTGAAAATTACTTTTTTTTTCAAATCATTATTTTTTAACAAATATACTTGTTTTGTCATGTTCCTGATCTCGTTCTAATTTTTTTAACTTTCATAAATTTCTCATTATAAATTTAATTATGATTTTCAATGTGTATTGTACAATACCCATTGTATACTGTGTGAAATATTTGAAGCAAAAATGATATATTGATTGACTAACATTTTTATCTTGTGATGTTAAATAAAAATGGACACTTTATTAAACTTAGTGATGATTTTAAATTAGGGAAAAAAAAAAAAACATAATGAAGATGTGCCTGTTTGTATAATGCTTTTTTGTGTTTGTTTTTATTAGTAAATTTTTTCTATGTGCTGTGTGAGATTTTAACGTTTGAAACTTTAATTTGCTTTATAAGTAAAAGTTCGTTTTAATCTTCTTATCAATTTTTCTATTTTGAACATTTTCATAATTTTAGTGACTTCACTTCACACCTTAAAATTACACATTTTCTAAGCTATACATTAGCACTTACAGACGTTAGCAGTCCTACAATCTTTACAAGGACATTTAATTTATTTGAATGACATTAAATTTTTTTTTTTTTAAAAAGGTAAAGTACTTTTAAAATCATTCTATTTCAATTTTTAATTAACTTCTGTAATTGCTTTTTCAGCATAAAAAATGAGCTTTCGAGGTAGAGGAGATTCTGGAGGCAATCCAAATAAAATGGAACTGGGTGAACCTAGGAAGTTTGGAGGCCCTGATAATGACAAATCAAGTCGAGAGGATTCTGATCGCTTTGGTATGAGATCTTTTTTTTTAATTTATTACTTAATCTTCATTTTTATGTACTGTTGCTTATTTTAAGGGAATTTTTAACTCTTAAGTAATTTTATATTTTCTGTTATTGGACCGTAAATGTTTAATTTCTTTTTAATTGATTTTATTTACACATAAATGCTGCACAGCACACTTACACAAACATAAAACTTGACTAATTTGAATAGATTGCAAAGTATAATTAATATCCATCGCATAATTTGGATGGAATGTTTTGATACGTGTTGATGCTTTGACGGTCAACAGTTTAATGACTATCTTTTTTACAGACTGTTCGCTAGGGGAAGCTGGTTATACTTCCGGAACGGAACATGCCGCCCGAGGATGAAATGTGAAATATTTCAGCAATTAATATAAACATAATGCCATAGCTGCCAACTCTTCCGATTTTTTCAGAATTCTTCCGAAAAATCGGCATGTTTTCCGATTTTACGCGCGTAATGCACTGTCTTCCGCTTTTCGTCATTTTCTTCAGATTTTCGGCCTTTTCTTACGCTTTTTACGAGAGTTTGGTCAAAGGATCGCAGAGAAACCCCGAAATTTCGCCGAATGTTCGCGGGAAAGACGCAAATGTCGTCGGAAGATCGCGTAAAAAATGAGAATTCCCCCAAAAGAGTGCGTAAAAACAAGAATTCCGTGAAAGGATCGCAAAAAAACGCGAATTTCGTCAAAAGATCACGTAAAACACTATTTCCGTAAAAAAAAAAAAAAACGTGTAAGAACGTGAATTCCGTTAAAGAATCGCGGAAAAAACGCATGTTTCGTCAGAAGATCGCGGAAAAAGACGCAAATTTCACCGAAGGATCGCCGGAAAAAACCCAAATTTCGCCGAACGATCGCAGGAAAGACGCGAATTTCGTGAAAAGATTGCGTAAACAACGCGTAGGGGTGATTCTGGTACAAATTTTCCGAAAATATAAGATATTCATTTCTTAAATTGAAAAAAAATCTCACCAATTCGAAAATTCGGATATTAAAAAATATCGCGAATTTCGACAAATGTTCGCCGAAAAAAATAAATTTTGCCTATCGTTTGCAGAAAAATCGCCTATTTCGTCAAAGAATCGCGTAAAAAACGCAAATTTCGTCAAAAAATCGCGAAAAAAAACGGCAAATTTCCTCAAGAGATCGCGAAAAAAGGCACATTTCGTCAAAAGATCGTGAAAAAACGGCACATTTCGTCAAAAGATCGTGAAAAAACGGCACATTTCGTCAAAAGATCGTGAAAAAAGGCACATTTCGTCAAAAGATCGCGAAAAAAAGGCACATTTCGTCAAAAGATCGCGAAAAAACGGCACATTTCGTCAAAAGATCGCGAAAAAAACGGCACATTTCGTCAAAAGATCGCGAAAAAACGGCACATTTCGTCAAAAGATCGCGAAAAAACGGCACATTTCGTCAAAAGATCGCGAAAAAAACGGCACATTTCGTCAAAAGATCGCGAAAAAACCACAAATTTTGTCAAAATATCGCGGAAAAAACCACAAATTTCGTCAAAAGATCGCGAAAACGGCCACAAATTTTACCAAAAGATCGCGAATTTCGTCAAAGGGCTGCGGAAAAAACGCATGGCTAGTGTCGGTAGTGGATCCCCCCCCCCCCCTCTGCTATAACTTTTCAGAAAATTTGCTGTGAATTTCATATTTTTTTTTACTCATCATCCTCAAAAAAAAGATGTTAGGAGGCAGAAGTTTTAAGTGTATTTTAATGTGAAAGGTAAGGAAATCTATGAATGTTCAAAAGAAAAAAAAAAAATTGTAATTTTTAATATATTCAAGTTATTTTTTTTTTATCATAATATATATATTGTGTAATTGCAAATTAGTGAATATTTTGTTTGAATTTCTCTTTCAAATTTGTTTATTTATAAGGATTCAGTTGTTTTTTTAGTCCTTACTGAAAGTGTTATAAAACTTAAAAAATCTTCTGATTTTTCACGAAAATCTTCTGATTTCTTCTGATTTTTTGTCCAAAATCTTCTGAGTTTTACCGAAATTTAGTTGGCAAGTATGTAATTGCAAAAAATTTAAAAATCACTGCATAAATTCCAAATAAACTTTATTGTAAAGAGGGCAAAATTTACTACATTTTGCTAAAAAATGTAACCGAAATTCCATTTACAAATTAGGAAAAATTGCCATAAAACAAAAAAAGGCTGAAAATTACATTTAAAAAAACTACTCTAAAAAATCCAAAACTTGGCTTCTATGTGCATAACTTTAGACATACACCTACCTTCTTGCCAAATCATATAGCTCTATGCGCAGCGATCTCGTCAGCACAAAGATGCATACCTAGACAAACCTCTATCTTTATTAGATTAATTTTTAATACAGTTATTCAATTTCTAAATCAATCATATCAGTTGTAAATTTCCAAATGGGGGAAAAAAGTCCGGGCCAGGATTTGAACCAGGTATGTCTTGGCTGGAGCCGCCAATGCTCTATCTACTGAGCCATCCCGGATGAATCTGGAGGACAAATTCAAAAATCTAACCCTAATGTTGCCATACTATGCTTTTTCAGATGAACATTATAGCTTATTTCAGCTTTTATTGGGTAGTACAAAGGAACTAGATTTTATGTTTGTGATTAATAATTAACAATATCTAATCAATAGTTAATCTAATTTTAATACTCAACAGGAGTTGCTGTTATGCTGTGCTTTTTTTAGCTCACAGACTATCAAAGCCTGAGAGAGAGCTAATGGGCCCACTGGTTCTATATGTACGTACGTAACGCGATAACGCTTGATAGAAATATCCAATTTGCTTCAAATTCTTTTCTAAGTTCGTTCTGAGAAGGCACTTGATTAGTTTTGGGGTTCCTTGGTTAAGTATAAAGAGGGGGATTGGGGGCTAATCCCCCCCCACCACCACCACCACCACCACCTTAGATAAATTGATTTTTCATGCAGAATTATCAGATCTTCAAATTTTGGTATACAGGTTAATTCTGATAACGAACTTCCCTGATTAGATTTGAAGGTTCATTGTTTAAGTCTAAAGGAGGGCCAATACCTCCCTTAATTTATATAAATGGATTTTTCTATCCGATTTGCTTCAAATAATTTGGTATACAGCTTTATTCTGATAAGGTGCTTTCCTGAATAGATTTGGGAGCTCAATGGTTAAATATAAAGGGGGGGGGGGGCTAATACGCCTTTTCAGGGGTTGATCCAGGCAAAATTCGGGGCCTATTTAGGACCCCTTCTTCACAAAAATAAATTTAATAAAATGGGCCCCTTCACAAAAATAAACTTAATAAAACAGGCCCCTTCACAAAATTCCTTTTAATAAAATAGACCCTCTATGTAACATTCTTTCTCATAAAAACTGTTTTAAAATGTGCAATTTATAAATAAAACCACGTCACGAAAGACAAAAACTTTAGCAAAGGGATTTAAAGAATGTTTTTGTTCATAAATTCTTGGTTCGAATTTTAGTAACTGGATTTCAACTTTCATTACAAAATGTTATTTTTCACAAAAATAACTTCTATTTTTCACAAAATGCACCCCAAGAATAAAAATCTGCATCGACCCCTGCTTTTAGTTTAGATAAAAGGGTTTTTCTATCCGATTTGCTTCAAATTTGGTATACCGGTTCATTCTGATAAGGCATTTCCCTGATGAGATTTGGAGGCTCATTGGTTGAGTATAAAGATGTGAAACAGGGGGGTGAGATAATCCCCCTTAATTTATTTTTCGAGGGGCATTATTCTATGAAATAAGAGTATAATTTACAATTAGCAGTCAATAATTGTAAAAATTGAAGGGAAGACAAGACTGGGACGCCACTTACATTAATTTTACTCTAGCATTTTATACTCATTTATTATATGTAACTAATATTTATCCAAGTATTTATATATACTTTAATTCATGTATTTGGTAAAACACTGCAAGAACTTCACACAAATTAGAAGTGTCTAAATTTTGTAGCTTTTCGAAAAATTGTACTTTTCAGCTAAAAACCCCATTAACTCCTAAAGTACTTGAGTGATTTTGATAAAAAAAAATTTGTTGGTAGAGTTTGTAGATTTGTTATAAGATCATATGTGGTAGACAGTTAAAAAAATTTTTAATTAGTTTCAGAATTTTTTTTTTTTCTAAAAATAGAAAATTTCTGAAAAATTGCCACTGCTCTAAAATAAAAAGTTTTAGTCACAGAAAAAAAACTCTGCCATAAGTCTTGAGCATTATCCAGTGAATAGGGATTCAGAATTTCATCAAAATCGTTATCTTCCGAAAAACCGTATTTTTCAGGTAAAAATCCCATTATCTCATAAAGTTCTCAAGCGATTTTGATTGTATATTCTTTTGTGGTAGGGTATAAATATAAGATAACAGCATACATATGTGGCAGACATTTAAAAAAAAAATTTAATAAAATTTCTGAAAAATTGCCATTGCTCTAAAATAAAAGTTTTAGTCTCAGAAAAAAAAAAACGTCTGCCACAAGTCTTGAGCATAATCCAGTGAATATGGATTCAAAATTTCATCAAAATCGGTGAGGTAGTTTCCGAGAAAACAAGTCTTAAAGCTCACATATTTCCCATAGGATTGCACCCAGTCTTGTCTTCCCTTAATAAAGCATCAATTTAAATTATCAATGTTAGTACTGAATATTGGAATACTTCCTGTCTTCTTGCAGTAGAATATTTAGCTGAATGTACTTTTTTGTGACCCATCTTTATAAAGATAACTAATAAACATATTTTTCGGGGTAATTTTTAAAAATTTGCTTGCATATTTAGGAAAACTCGGTGCGGTATTTTTAGACATGGTCCCCTAAAGACCCCTTTTAAAATAAAAATGGTCCCCTTTCCCCCTTTTAGGAGACTAAAATGTGTTGGGAGCCCTGCCTCCACTACATCCCTGAACCCCACGGTCATCCATTTTTGGCGTTGATTCCTATAATTCGGTAACCGTTTTTTTTATGAAAAGTGGTTGGCGGGATAATAGTCAAGTACCAATTATCCTTATTTGAAGTTTGTCCCTATGTCATTACTGTGATGCACAGTAATTTTTCATTCAGCTTCTCACTAGATGTCGTTTTGATACGACAGCATTCTTAAATTGTACAGTACCACAAGTTTATTTTATATGAAGAAAAAAAGTTTTGGTCAGAGGCACAGGGAGTCAACTTGAGCTATATGTGTAATTAATTATGTATAATTATATATGTATTAATTACTTTTAAAAAAATTCAGGCATTTTCGTTTTTGCCGAAAATAGGAAGATTACCGAAATTCGCTTTTGGTTTCATTCTTAAAAACCTGTTTCGGTCGATCCTTAATTATGAGTCTGTCAATATGCTTTTAACATACTCGCAAAGAAGGGGGAAAAAAAATCCTTTATCGTACTAAAGTTGTCATTAATTTTTTTCTTATCACAATGCTTTACTATTTAAAACTAAAATTGTACTGCTTTAGTTGATAAGCAATAAATGTACATTTTATTTCATGATATATTATAAATTAAAGGTATTAAGTCGGTTTATATTAATATACATATGTATATAATAATATAAATATTCAGTTCCTTAAAATACATCAGCGGTAGAATTCGCAAAAGAAAGTCACTGGTCCCAAGGACCAGTAAACATCAGAGTTTACTGGTCCGCACACATCGTCACTGGCCCGCTGCATAAAATTCTACTAAGTACCTTTAACCCTTTGAGTGACACCCTTCCCCTCCTCCTCCTAGAACATAAACCAAACTTCACTTATCCAAAATTTTCGGCAGCATAATAAAATATAAAATTATGATTTGCTAAAAATTAAATAAACAGTACATAAACAAAAACTATAAAACTATTAATTATGTATTTTATTTTCGACTATTTATTTCAACTGACTAAGTTTTACTGCATTTTTTTATATATTTATATTTTTAAATAAAATAAAATTCAGTGTTTGGTTTCGGTTTTCTCAGGGACGGCAAATTTACATTTACCTGTCAGAGAGGGAAAAAAGTTACTGGCCCTGCAGACCACTAAATTTATTGAATTTGTAGATTGAATTTTTAGTGGTCTCGGACCAGCGGACCACCAAGGATTTCGAACGCTGATACATACAATGGAAAAAATATCTGTCATCAGAGATGAAATATTGGAGCGCTTTATACAGAAGAAGCGCTCTTAATAGTAAAAAGACAGCATAAACAGCAGTGTTTATGAGCTAAGGAAAGAAGCGTTGGTGTCCAGCTGACGTCATCACAGAGAAACAGGCTGCACATGGCCTCTACCTCTTATTCTAGATACCGTGAGAAACACAAAGGTTGGTTTTCAATTCATAAAACAAATTCATATGCTATTTAAAATACATTGTCAAAGTCAACTGTATCATTGGATCCATGCTGAAAGCTGGTGCTAATGTTACCCAACATTCGATATTCTAAGTGTAGTAAAGAAATACAAACAGACAGGTTGGTTTTAATAAAATAGATTCATATGCTATTCAAAATACATTGTCAGAATCAACTGCAATCACTCCAGATGTTTTTTATTTGTTTTACACATCTTTTTAAATAGTCTTCTTCAGCAGTGCTATAAAATTAAAAGGTGCTCTACTGTATCATTTTCACTACATCATCACTCACTTTCATCATCACTGCATTAGTTTATGCAGTGTGACTTCAGAAATCTGGCATCAAAACCATCTTTTCCCTTCTTTTTTCTTTTACACTTTCAAGTTATGGGACAAGAAAAATAGCAACTCTTTATGAATTAAAAACTTCAAGATCGAAAGCAAAAATGCAAATAAAAAGAATATTTGACTTTTTTTCATTTGTCAGAGGCGGTTATTTTCTGGGAACTGCACCGTTGCTTAGCAACGGGAACAACTTTAGAGAATGCTTGGCACAATATATGGCCGTAACGAATTTTCAGCACCGGTGACATCAATGATGAGGAAGGATTTTCAGGTTTTCATATTTCCCGTGAAAATGCTGCAATTTATGAGCTCATTGATCATGCAAAATCTGAAAATGCATTAAGTGTCAAAGAAAGGGATATAAATAATTGGCTAAGCATTGATCGAAATGCATCAACAACGAACAATTTAATGGGCAGTGAGATTGCTGACGCTGAGCTAAATAGAAACTCTGATAATGCTAGTAGCAGCTCAGAAGATGAGGATGAACAACCGGCAGAAGTAAAGGCATCACTTGAAAAATGCATAAATTTGATTGGAAAATTACATATGCTTTAGAGAAACAAGACTTAACTTCTGAAATAAACACTCTTCATTTGTATAACATGCAAAAGAAAACTTGTTAAAGAACGGACAAAAAATTTGAAGCAAACAAAGTTTGTATCAATGTTTCCGAAATTACAAGAGAATAAATAATTTCACTCTTTTTAGATTTTTCTCTGTAACAAAGAAAATATCAATTAAATTTTTTTTTGTGCTTAATTTTCTCTTTTTTTTAGATAATTATCGCTTAATAATGAATTAAACTCTGTCTAAAGGCACCATTAATAATGTAGTGCTACTTTTGATATTCCTTAAAAAATCCGGCATAGTCTCGGTCCTGGTGATGCCAGATTTTTGAAGTTGTACTGTATATCATTTATTTCTATTGTCCTTGATTCTTTTTCTTCTTCACATTTTCTGTATTTTAATTGCTATTTTTCTCCTGTTAGTATATTAAATTAATTTTTGTTGCAGATTCTGGCAGAGGCAGATCTAGCCGACCACCTTTTGGGAGAGGACGCCAGTCTCCTGGAAGAGATAAACCATATAATGACAGACCAAGGTAATAATTATAGCTTTACTCAGAAGTTATAATTTTGATAGCTTCTTCATCCCCCCCCCCTCCTTCAGTTACTTATTAACTATGGATTGCTAAATTTAAATGCAGGTTCAAATTATTCTACATTATAAAATATTACATGATCTACATTATGTAGATAATATATTATCTACATTAAATTATTATTATACTACATTAAAAAAAAAATTATTCATTAAAAACATTTGTAATTTACTCTTGGATTTGATTGACCTTAAGTCTTGATTTGCCCTATAAGTACTATTAGAAGTGTAATATAAGTTAAGCAGAGGGTGAATAAACTATAAGGTAAAGGTTTAGTAATCTAGGATTACATATTTTGAAAAAAGTTATATATATATTTTTTTTTTTTTGTATTAATAATATTTGTGTTAAATGCTGTTACATTTTTGCCCATTATACTTTCAGCTTTTTTGAAAATGTTGATTTAATATAAAAATTATTTAAAGTATTAACTTAAGGGGAATTTTTACTTCTTTGTGTCCAAATTTTCAATTTTTTGCATCCCTCGAGTATGGGATTGTTGCCCTAAAGCAGTTTTGCAATATTCCAACTGTCTTTAATAGCCTAAATTTTGTCTGACACATTAGAAAATTTAATGGCGTTCATATCATTTTCAGGAATGTGGAAGGACATTCCAGGTAAAGGTCCATATTGATTTACACCAAAGCAGAATATACTTAAAAGTGCAATGTACAGTCGTGGAAAAAAAAAAGTAAACAAACCCCTACTAACTCCTCAACAAATCATCGTAGATGAAAGTTACTGGTACCGAACGATTGGAAATAAAGTCTACTTTTAAATGATGTATATAAAAATTTTCTTAGGGAGTCATCTACATATTAAAACGAACCCAAACTTCATTTTTTTCAATGGCAATACCCAATTTTAACGATATATTTCAAATCTTCGGTTCAAACTACACCTAGACACCAAATTTCAAATCATTTGAATGATAAGTTTTTGAATTGTAACCATTCAAAATTTAGCGCTTCTAATGTTAAATTACATTTTCATATTTTTATTTATCTCCTGAAATTATGCTCCTAATGTGGTAATTTTTTGTGTAGCAATAATACTAATATACCCAAACATAAATATGCTGAATTTGCAATTTTTATAATTTTTTGATATGAATTATGCATTATGAAATTAATATTCGAAAAAATTATGAATTGCAACCTACAATTTTTTTGATGGATTTAGATTTATTAAGTCCTGCTTTATGGAAAACCAAAATTTCACATTTTTTTTCCAAGTAGTTTTCAAATTATGCTTAAAAAACGGCAAAATGATGGTTTAAGGTGCCGTCTATTATGGAAGCGAGTAGATATTTTGAAATTTATTCTGCTGTACTGTAATCTAACAAGTTTCATTCACTCTTTGAGTGGCGCTTAAGCTGCCTTGATCAAGAAAGGGGCTATCTCGGTTAACAATTGAGTAAGGAACTTCAATTTGGATACAGCCCTTAAAATACGCTCGTTTTAAAATAATTAATTTCTCGGAAACTTATTGTACGAATTGCATAAAAATTCGTTTTTAGGCTGATTGAAGGGTGTAGAGTACATTTATGCTGTCAGAATTGTGTACTGTCATTGAAAAAAATAAAGTTTGGGTTCGTTTTAATATGTAGATGGCCCCCTAAGCAAATTTTATATACATCATTTAAAAGTAGACTTTATTTCCAATCGTTCGGTACCAGTAACTTTCTTCTACGATAATTTGTTGAAGAGTTAGTAGGGGGTGTTTACTTTTTTTTTCCACGACTGTACATCACAGAACAACAGATAAAGAATATTTCAAATTCTCATTTTCAGTGAAATTGGCCATTCAGTCGTCAAGATGAAATTTGTCGATCAATTGTGAGAAAAGAAATCAAGGAATTCTTTAATTGTTCAATTTAAAAAAAAAAAAAAAAATCTAAATTCATCAATCAATCGCAGGAAAAAATCGTGCAATTCATCAATTGATCCTGGAAAAATTCATGAAATTCTTCAGCCGGTTGCAGAAAAAAATGCAAAATTCGTCTAACAGCCGTGGAAAAGAATCCATGGTTTTTGCCAATTGGTCACAAGGAAAAGCCACAAAATTTGTTAATAGGTAAAGCGAAAATATCATGAAATTCACCAATTGGTCACAGCTTAAAAAAATGCATTCTTCAGTAAATTGGCAGAAAAATAACAAAATTCATTGATCAGTTGAAGAAGAAAAACCTCGTGATTTTTGCCAATCAGTCGAAAGAAAAAGCCTCAAAATTTGCCAATCTGTAGAAGGATATAAACTCAAAATTCACCAATCTGTCATAGAAAAAAAAGCCCCACAATTTTTGCCAATTGGTAGAAGGAAAATAACATGAAATTTGCCAATTGGTCGCATGTAAAACGATGAGAATTTCGTCAGTGGATCATTGTAAAGAATCTTGAAATTCTTCAATCAGTACCAGGGGAAAAATAACGAAATTTGTTGATCGGAGGGAGGGAGCAGGAATCGTAAAATTTGCCAGTCAGTTGGAGGAAAACCGCAAAATTCTTCTATCGATCACAATAAAAAAATCATGAAAGTCATCAATTGTCAGGAAAATCTCAAAAATATTGTGAATTCTGTCAATTGCAGGGTTCCCAGCATCATGGACAGTCAGGGAATTTCAAAGTAGCCAGGGAAATTTCAAAATAGGGGAGACTAAGGGTACTTGATCCCCACTTCCTGTTTTTATTTTTTTCTCAGTTGTCATTTAGCATTTATAAGAAGTTTTTTAACCAAAATAATCATGTGCCCATTTCTTATACAATATAATTTTTTTCTTTGTATTAACTATTAAAAACAAATTAATTTCAGAAAATTGTATTTTTCAAAAGGGTAATCATGTATCCCCATTTAAAGGGATACTTGATCCTTGTCAAAAAACAAGCTAATATTGTTTCATTATGTATACGTCACAGTATTATAAGTTAGTAATAAACATTTAACTGTTATTTCTTTCATTTATGACTACAAAAGGAATATTTAAACACTTTGTTGATGACATAACATGTAGATATTTATAAAAACTATAAACACAATTTAATTAAAAGCTAAAATGAAAACTTTAGAAACAAAAGCTAGAAAGAAATCAACAAATAGTTAAAACTTTATTTTAATAAATAATACAAGTATACAATAATACAAGTAAAAGTAATCAATAAAGCTTTTAAAAAAAATGACACAGCCTCATTATCAGCAGGTATTTTGAAACTTTGAAAAGTCAAAGTGAAAGCCGCAGGGTCACATGATGGTTTCTTTTGATCTTAAACCATTATTTACAAACGTTCCGGTTGAGGGGGGCTTTAGATTGCCTTAAGAAAAGGCTTTGTGAATTCCATTTCTCTTATTTTGAAATCGAGGAGTTTATCTTTCTCACTTGCGCTTGCTTGTCGCAAAATACTTTTGTTTTCAATGGTAATTTCTTCCGTATGATTGACGGTTTGGCTATGGGTAATCCTCTTAGTCCAATTTTATGCGATATTTGCACTATTTTGAGGTCAAACTTTTTGAAATTTTAAAATTTCCGTTCTATGTTCATTATGTTGATGATGTTTATTAGTGGTGTACCGAGTACTCGGCCGAATACCGAGTACCGAGTAGTTGTGTAATAAGAAAAAAAAAAACACTGATGTGCACATAATGTGAGCTTGTGTGTACACACACACACATATATATAACCTGTGTGTACATATATATAATATACATATATAATATAGTATATATAAATTAACTAATTTAATTTGAAATTTATTTGTGCACTTTTTAAAGACAATTTTTGACAATTCAAAACAGTAGCAAAAAAAAGGAGAATTGACACATAACAAGTACAATTATTAACCAATATAAAATTAAAACATTCTTCAACCCTCAATTTATTCTGATACCTGAAATCTGTCTATGAAAAATAAAAATGTTTATTGGTTACTGTAACAATTCATTGAATGATGCAAAACATTTCATATTTATTTTGTAACTGTACCTTTTTTCTTTTGATTAAAAATAAAAAGAGAGGTACAAAGAGAGACACAGGCTTTCTTAACAGACTTATGTAAAACTGACACTCCATTTGCATGGTGTGGGGGGGTTCCGATTATGTGCAATCTTTCAAAAAATTTAGAGATTCTTTTTTAGAATATCTTATTTCTCTTATAGATATTCTTAGAATATCTAAATTTAGAATATCTTATGTGCACCTTCAACTGGCCAAATTTACAGTAGTAAAAGAAATGCTCTGTTTACTGATAATGTAGAACATTTTGTGTTTTTGCACCATAATTTGAAATATAATAAATTTAATTATTAATTTTTTTATTGCATTTTCAGTTTTTTATCCAAAATAAGTCTTTTCGGTTTCCCTATATATTTAAAAAAAAACTTATTTTTATTTGTATAAATGTGAAACTAAATTTTAATCTGGAATTATTTTATGAGGGTTTTTGTTCTTAACTTTTTCTATATTTTGTAGCCATATTGTTAAATACCGAGTAAATAATTTTATGAATTATTGCATATATTATACATTGATATTCGAAAAACTTTTTACAGATCACTTATAAGTTCATATGCTTAAAAAATGAAATTCTTACAACTACTCTGTGTTGGCCGAGTACTTGGCCAAAATTTCGCCATTTACCGAGTACTCGGTATGGCTCTAATGTTTATGTCCTGGTTGAAATGAATTTGGATATTAATCATATTCTCTCTATTATGAATTCCATTGATTCCTGCATTCAATTTACCTCTGAAATTGAGATCAATAACAGTCTTTCTTTCCTGGATGTCCATGTTATTCGTTGTGAAAATGGCTTTCAGACTACCGTCTTTCGTAAACCTTTTGCTGTCAGTCTCCCACCTCACAGGTATTCTTCTCATCCTCCTAACCAGAAATTCGCTGCTTTCAATACTTTTGTTTTTCGGGCTACCAATATTTGTTCCACTCCTCAGTTACTTAGTGCTGAACTGAATTACCTCAAAGCTATTGCTGTTGATCGTGGTTATTCCTCTAATATGATTGATTCTATTTATAAGAAATTGACAAAATCAGTCCATTCTGAAAAGCATTCAAATTCTAACTCTAATACTTCAGTTGTGTTACCATTTTTTCCTAAAATCAGTCAGCAAATTGCTAAAATCTTAAGAAGGTTTGATTTTAATGTTATTTTTTCTCCTGTTAATAAAATCACTTTTTCGAATCTCAAACACCCCGTTGATCACCTAAGATAACTGGGGTATTTACCAAATCTCTTGCCAGTGTGGCCTTTCTTATATTGGCCAGACTAAACATGCTCTTAGATTTCGTTTAAAAGGGCATGAAGGTTATGTTAAAAATCAGGAGCTTAAACGTTCTTCTATTGCTCAACATTCTTGGTCTTCTCAACATAGGTTCGATTTTTCCTCAGCTATCATTATCCAAAAATGTTCTTCTAACCTCGATCTTGATTTTTGGGAAGCTTACCACATCATTAAAAATTCTTACTCTTTAGTCAATGACTTATCTAGTACTCCTGATTTTCGAAGTATTTGGAAAGCATTAATTTAATTTTCCCCTTTTTTGGTTTCTTTTTCTCTCCTTCTCCGGTAGATGTCGCTACTTGTCCACCCAGTCGTTTCCACTACTTCTCTCTCATTGGTTGTTTTTGGCTCCTTCGCTACCCACATCAGGTATATAAGTCTCTGTCTATCATTTGCTCAGCCTTGCTTTTTCTAGCACGCTGTTCCTTTTCCCTATCTTGCACTGAAGAAGAATCTCGCTAGTAGATTCGAAACAGCTGTTTGCTGCTTTTCATGCATTTTTTGTGCATTTTTAAACGTTTTTTCTGATTTTTAATCAAAGTGAAAGGTTATAGTTGTAGCAGTTCTTAAGGTTCCTCCTACCATAAGTGGATTAGGCAACTTAATAATGCAATCTGACTCATCAACTATGCTTTTATCAACATTTTCTGGGAAATAGAATTAATTAAACATGCCTTTTCTTCGTAAAAAATTGATCTCATATTCTAAAAGTCCCACTTTTTGTTCTACTTGACCTACAAAATGCAATATTTTCTGGGTATTACAGTAGACTCCCTCAAACCCATAACCCTAAAATCCGCACATTATCACAGTGTAAACAACGAAACTTTCAGTTCAGATATATTGGCAAAATTACAGAATTTTTCAGTTTTATATCATTATGTATTTTAATATGTAATTCTCGATAATATGACTGAACTCTTGGCTTTTTATGAAGAAAGTACAAATTTGTTTCTGAAAAAAATCAAGATATTGCTGATATCACTGGTGTTCACAATCTTTTTACCAAATGTATTTATGTATTAATCAATCTTTTTTGGTTATTAAGACTGGCTAAATCTGAAATAAAATTTACTTTATGATTTTGATGTGAATTAACGAGATACATTTATGAGGAAAGTTTCATTGGATAATTTAAAAAAAAGTATCTTATCTTTATTATGCACATTGAATTTTACATTATTAACTTGATCTTTACTTCTTATAATTTTGTTTATTACTTATTTCTTTTAATATTTTATAAAATTGCAAGAATTCATTATAATTTTCACTGCATTATTCCATTCAAATTACTGTTTAAAAAATGTAAACAAAGCAATGACCAGAAATCTGCAAAATTCTAAAATCCGCACAACCTCTGCTCCCAAGCTATGCGTATTTGAAGGAGTCCACTGTATTTTAAATAGAATTAAAGTATTACAAACACCTTTTGCTAAATTGATGCTTATGTACTGTATTTAGTAACAAAACTGGGGTATTTCTGTTTGTATTAAAAGTTTATCTATTTGGAGATACATGATCCCTAGAATCAAGTATCCCTAGAAAAAGGAGGATCAAGTATCTTCATTTTGTGTTTAGAACATAAATGTATATTTTAGGTGGTAAATAAATAAAACTAATTTGCTAAAGAAGTTATATTGAGAATAGTAAAGTTTATACTTTAAAATGATATACAATTCAATTTATCAAATTTCCAACAACAGAAAATAAAAACAAAACTTTAAAAACCTTTGAAAAAGGTGCTTGCTTGAACTTGCAACAGTTAAATATTTCCTTTTCATGCTGAAACAAAATGGCTGTAAATGATTTTATGTTGCTAGATTATCTGAAATAATGCATCTTAAAATGTGTTGCCAGATTTCAAAACTCTACATATTGATTTTACATAGCTGCCAACTTGTACGGTTTGGCCTTACAATGTATGGATTTTGTACTAAGGGTACAGTTGTACGGATGAGCAGTACGATTGTACGATTTTGCGCATGGGAAAAACGGTCTCGGAAAAATGGTAATTTCGTGAAAGGATCGCGGAAAAAAATGTCGATTTCGTCAAAGGATCGCGGGAAAAAACACCAGTTTCGTCAAGGGACGGGTAGGGGTGATTCTGATCCGAATTTTTCGAAAATTTAAGGCATTCATTTCTGAAAATTTCAAAAATTCAGTCACCAATCCGAAAATTCGGACCTAAAAAATCGCAAATTTCGATAAATGGTTGCCAAAAAAAAATTTGCCACAAATTTCGCCAAAGGATCGTGGAAAAAACGGCAATTTCGTCCAAGAAAAGTGAAAAGAAACGCAAATTTTGTTGAAAGATCGCCAAAAAACAGCAAATTGCTTTAAGAGATCGCAAAAAAAAAAAAATGAAAATTTCGTCGAAAGGTCGCGAAAAAACGGCAAATTTCGTCGCAAGAACGCAAAAGAATGGCGAATTTCGTCGTAAGATCGCGAAAGAGTGGCGAATATCGTCGAAAGATCGCGAAAAACTGCGAATTTCGTCAAAGAGCTGTGGAAAAAACGCATAGTTAGTGCCAGGAGTGGAATTCCTCTTCTCCCCCGCGCCCCCATCCCTGCTATAACTTTTCAGAAAGTTTTAGGTGAATTTCAGAATTTTTTTTTTTTACTCAGAATCACCCCTGGTCAAGGAAATATAGTATAGAAAATATTATGAAATGATATTCCTTTTTACAATGCATATGCATTTGTTATGTACTTCTTTAAGTACGGAAGAATACGCCGTAAAATTTGTAAGGTTTTCAAAAATGACATGTTGGCACGTATGATTTTAGTATACTTTATGATCAGGGGATTCGGGTGTGGAAAAATGTGCAAAATTTGTCAATGAAATTCTGTCGCTAGAAAATAGTGGGAAAATTTTCAATTAGTTCAGGAAAATATCGCTTAATTCTACAAATAAATGAGGATTCTAAACTAACCAGTTCAAAACATCTCTTTTGAATAGAATGCAATGCAAGAGTGCTTTTTTTTTTTTTTTTTTTGAGAAGTGTGTTCTTTTTAAAAAATTCCCTCTAGATTTCTAAAAATTTGTTCTAGAATCAACGCTGTATTCATTATTTAACTTGCAGATCATGGCGATCAAATCAAAAATATGAAAACACATGGTAGAATGGAATTGCCTCCAACAAATGTTATTCGTTACCTGTTAAATAATTTGTATTCAATAATGAAAAAAAGAGAGCATGCATCGCCACCTGGACATAAATCTGTTACAGAACTTCTAAAAGCTGAACTTATAACTATGCCTGGGCCAAATTTCCAAGGACATTTATTTCTCCATAAAAGTGATATCTCAATGTCACTTCTAAAGTTATTCATAGGACTGTAAATTCTTTGTTAATGCCATGGTTTTAAAAATGAAATCTTATCCCAAAAGTAATGTTCTTTTGTATGTCAGTGTTTTACAAAATGTCTTTTGCATTTCTATAAAAGAAGAAATTACGCTCCTACATTACACAAGATCTCCCTGTGTTTGCAAAATATACTTATATCTGATTGCTTTAAAACACAAGGTCAAATTCACCAATTTAATTGCATTTCAAGTTTGATTTGATTCAAAGTTCTTTTGGAGAAACCAACCAGTGTAGCGGGCGAAGCCTGCTAGTTTCTAATAAAGAAGAGGTTCCTGAAGGGAAGAGGAAACACTATAGATTAGACTTGTAATATTCTTCTCCACTATTGGAATTACTAATTTGCAATAAATGTATATAGTCGAACCTTGTTAACACGAAATCACTTAACGCAAAATTTCGCCTAAGACAAAATAATACTGAGGTCCTGTGAGATAAGTCTGGAAATAAATGTTAATTAATTCGATTAACATGAAATGGTGAAATTGAATTTTGCAAAATCCCGCTTCAGCAAAAAATTATTTTTGTTCCAAAATGAAAATATGATTCCTTATGCAAAGTTTTTGTATTTCAAGTATAGGTGAAAATTGGCGGTCGCCACTCGCCACGTGGCGATTAAAGCTGTAAAAGTGGCGATTAAAAAATCGCCCATCGATCGCCATCCTAGTCGCCACTCGCCAAGTGGCGATAAAAAACCTGTTATCGATCGCAAAGTGAAATATAGCTTTTTTCATAGAAATGTGCATCTCTACTTTGATTACATCTAATTAGCAAACTGGTTAATTCTTTTTTGTGCCGGATGCAAGCAGATTACAATGATTTAGCTGTATTTTCAGTATTTCGGCTTTTTGCCATTGCCCTTCAGTTGGATTATTTTTTCAAGAAATACAGTTTTATTCTGCAAAATATATTTATCAGCTTCGATTCCACATGCATTTCAAATAATTTATTCCTTTTTGTTTTCACCGGATGCAAGCGTGTTTTAAGAACATTGCAGTATTTTCAATATTTCGACTCCTGCCACATGCTCACCAGTTAGATTATTTTTCTTCAAGAGATATTATTTAGATGTAAATTTACATCTAATATGATTTATTTACCAATTGGAATAATTATGTTAAAATTAATCTAGATATTGTTTAATCCTGCAAAATACACTCACCAGCTTAGATTTCAGCTGTATGTAATTAATGTGTGTAGTATGTTAATAACACATTTACTTATTAAATAAAATACAAATAACATTTTATTGTGTTTAATTTGATTATTTTTTTTATTGTATACACCTAATTGTTGGAATTTTGATTTAGTTATTTTTTACATAAAGAAAGTAATAGTAATTTGATTGATAAAAGTGTCTATGAACATATACAAATAATCTAAATATATATTCTAAAAAAAAATCAATATAATAGTTTTTGTGGTTTTAAAGTGTAATTTTCTTGAATTTCGACTGCTTCCCTATTCTTATCACGAATAGTTGGCTGGTATAAAACTCCCGATTTATAGAAAAATGGGTATATATACAACGATTATAGTTTATCTAAATGTCAAAAAAGTTTGAAACATTATAGTGGCCACTAACTTTAAAAAGTGGCCACTAATGAAACTGAGTCTACCGGCCACTGGCTACTAACTGAATTTCCCAGTTTTCACTTATAATTTCAAGCTTACACGAGGGTTTTATTATTTAAAAAAAAAAAACACCCAGGTTTTTTTGGTAGGTGGGTTTTTTATTTTTGCAACCCTGCCAGTGAGTCGCAAAACTGGAAAATGATGGGATAATATAAATCATTTGTTCAAGTAACACACATAAATGCAAGAGATTACTCAAATGAAAGTTAAATTATATAAATACAGCCATTTCTTTGTAATTTGTTTGTCCTCACCCATCCGTAGTACCAATCAAAATGGGATGTTAGACCAAAATTCCGAATGTTTCTTCAAACTAGAAAATGGTGTGGGAAAAAGATCATTTGTTCAACTATTGCAGAAAAGTGTGGGGGATAATAAAATTCTATAAGTATATGTCAATTTCTTTGCATATTTTTTTTGTCACGAATAATTTATTATTTTGTATTAACAAATTGTCATTATCTTGCTTTTTTACTAAAATTACTCAAAGAAAAGGTTTTTTCTTTTAGCATAAAGTTTGATAACAAACCTATTTAATTTTAGTCAAAAATTGAATTAAATTTATTCATTGGAATGGATTATTTTAAGTCGTTGACATGCTAACATTGTTTAATGCAGACTTCTGTTGTTACTGTGGATGAAAAATGACCTTCATTGGAAGTCTGCACTAATGAAAGTTTATTGTGCTTATATATTTTTTTAGAATATATCCAAAATTACGGGCCATATGAAATGAACCTTATAGCTGCATGTTGCCCACAAGGCCTTGTACTAAATACCACCGGTATAATGCATTCTATTTATTATAGGGATTATGGTTATGGACGTGATGAACCTATGATGAGAGACCGATCTCCGATCCGTGGATCAGATGACAGATTTTCAGACAGATTCCGTAAAGATGACAAGTAACGTCTCTTCATTTTATTACTGTTATATTATATTTCAATATAATCATACTTTTTTTTTTTCATAATGCTAAAGTTAATCTCTCATTTCTCTGTTCTTTATCTTTTTATCTTGAGTCCTTGTTCTTCCTTTCTCTTTTTTAAGTGTTGTTAGCATCTTTGCATTTTCTTAATTTTATTTATAATGAATTGCTTACTCTTTTTACAACTTACTTGCTGCTAATATTCTGAAATTTTTCGTTGTACTGTGTCAATTTTACCAAGATCAAGTAAGCGTGTTTTAAACCAGAAATTTACTTAATAAATAAAGTTAAATAAGTACCAATATAGAAACAAGATACATTTTAGTAAATTTGCAGTTCAAAATATGATTATTTGGCATTTATGAAATTGGCACAGTCCTCAGGAGAATATTAAGGCTGGCACTAAAGTTACATTGCAGTATTCACTGACTACATATCAAGCATTTTTTTAAATTAAATTTGTTGATCATATTTAATGTGAGTGTGAGTGAGTGACTCATTATTAAAGAAAGTTCTTTCTAATTAAGTTTAAATGTTACATTTTATATCTTTTTTTTTTAATTCTTCCCATAAAGGGCCTTGCAAAATTATGGAAATGGCCTTGGCAAAAGCAGAAATATTTTAACACTAACACATACATAATCAAATATAATAGTTCAGATTTATTTAGCTGATTATTTAATTTATAATTGAAAATTTTAAAGCTTGCCTTATATTTCTCGTAAATGTATATATATATATATATATATTAAAAAAAAAAACTTATTATTCCTAGAATTTTTGTTCACATGCCGATCACAGATTTTTGTCATCCTCAAGTACAGCCTTTTATGATTTTTTATAGCAATTTATGCTAAGTTATACATTTATAAACTTTAAAAATATCTCCTCAGTAATATATGAGACGTTCAGTGCACAAATCCATTAACTCCACTTTTGAAAAATCTTGAATTTTAAGTGTCAAAACACTTGGTATAGTCATAACCTTTTATATTTGTAATAGCTTTCCCGAATAACAGAGATTAACATCTTTAAATGACAAAATATTTTTGGCCACTGAATAATAAATAATTTATTTCAGAGGATATTTTGATTAACTCCATACTCTAATGTAAATTGTTGTAATAAAGCAACTGAAATGCACTAGCAAGCGTTGAATAGTAAAATAAATTGCTGCTGAGCCAAGCATTAAAGACCAGTCACATGAGTAACAGGTCTGAGTAAGACGAGCCTATTCTTGATAATAGGACAGAGGGCAATGAAAAGGGAGCTACCCCTAGTATTGCTTTTGTGGGGAATGGAGAGAAGAATAAAATATAACATTCCACGTATGTGTATTTCAAAACGTTACATGGAAAAAGGAATCTTTTATAATCTTTTAAAGAACATTTTACAAGAGTTAACTTAGACTTAGCTTCACAAAATCCTTCAGCCCAGAAAGAGAAACCTAATTTTCCCGCTCCGTCCTCAGATGGCTACTTCTGAATGCACGTACTGTTGCAAACGGGTTAAGAGAAACCTGAATTTTGTCTCCTCCTAATACTTTCCTACCTCCAGAAAGGTCCATTATTTTGGCAGTATACCAAGGCCGCTCTTTTAAAACTGATCATGCAGTAGACAGTCACAGTCTAATTGCCCTAGGATCAAGTATTTGCCAGTAATTTAGAGAAATAAATTTTATACCGTTATAATCAAGATGAGTGAGACTAATAACAATGTGGATGTGGAAAACAGTGAATCATCAATACGATTTATTAACAGAAAGTCTGGATCAAGAAAACGTTTGTGGTTTTCTTCTGATTGCAACAGTACAAATATTGCAACAAACACATTGATTGGGAGGAAAAGAAGTCGTAATCCTTATAATTGGGCATGAAATTTACAAAAGCATATAAGAGCAAAAGGTTTGGCTTACAGGAATAGAGGAGGAAATTTAATACCTGTAAAAATGTTTGTCGATATTAAATGCCGATGCCATCAGAATTACAACCAAAAAATTCTTTCGGATGAGAGAGAGGCTGCCATGAAGACATTTTATAGTTTACATAGTCAACTTGAACAAAATATTTTCTTAAGAGGTTGTATTAAAGCTAAAGAAATAAAAAGGAGCCTCACGAATAAAGTTAAAGAATGAAGATAACTTTTTTTACATATTACTTTCGAAAAGACAGACATGATATAACGGTTTGCAAAAAATATTTCAGGATACTTATCAGGTGAGTGATGGGCAGATATACAAATGGTGTTCTAAAGAATAAGTTATGTCTTGGTTGATCAGCACAAAGGCTGTGTTGCAAGCAATAAAATAGATGACACAAAAAATTTTATAAAACCAGACCTGCCGACTGCTACAAAAAAATCGTAGTTACTATCATTTGGACCTATAAACTATGATGCTATGAAAATCGGTCTCAAATTACGATTTTTTGAAAAGAAATAACACTCTCATTTTTTTTTTTCCAGTTGTGATTTTTAGTCCGCATAGCATATTTTTAAAAACTGATTCTGTTACAAAATTTCTTAAATTTTAAAATATTTGGTTCCGAAAGTTTTTAAAATATGGTCATTAGTTCGAAAATTCAGACATAAAAAAGGGTTGAAGGGAAAAAACAATCTGGGCTGCAAAACAAACTTCTTAGCATAAAACCCTCTTAATGGATATTAACCACTAGTGGATTGTGTGTTTGTAAATATTTATACAGGAATTCTCTTCCTTAGAAACAGGGGTGTCATTTTAAGAGTTTCTTCAGGGGCAGGGATTGAAATATTGTGCGGAATCATGCGATTTGCATACAGAAAAGGAAGGTCCTGCATAATGAAAAATGCTGTGCAGAATTTCCCCCTGCAAATTCTTCCACACACCTATGATTCTTCTGCAAGTATATTTTTTAATTTCTTGGAAGTCTCCAATTTTTTTTGCTCTTATGGAATTTCCCTAAATCATTTTGTGAATCGGGAGAAAAAAAATTGAGAATTTCTTCAAACGATGCTGGAAAAATATTGGGTATTTTGTCAAAGATCTCAGAAACAAATAGTGATTATCTTCAATTGTTCGCTGAATAAAATCACTAATTTTATTGAGAATTCAGAAAAAAATTGTAAATTTCGCCAAAAGATTTCGTAAAAAATCACGAATTTCAATAAACTATTGAGTGAAAAATATTGCAAATTTTGTCAAAAAGTTGCAGAAATGAGTAGTGAATTTTGGTAATTGGTCGCGCTAAACTGTTGCGAAATTTGCCAATCTGTCACTTTAAACAATAATAAATTTCCACAAATGGCTTTGTAAAAAAAAAAAAAAAAAAAATTCACTTTTGGCAAAGGAACATATTCACAGTAAAAATGTGAATTTTCAGAAAATATCGTGGAAAGAAAACTCTAATTTAATGAAAAGATTGCAGAAATAAAATGCAAATTTCATAAAGATCGGTAAGAACACGAAAGATCACAGAAAGAAAACACGAATTTCGTTAAAAGATCATGTAAAAAATGCAAAGTTTGTCAAAGGATTGCAGTAAAAATGCGAATTTTATCAAAAGTTAGAAGTAAAAAATGCGGATTTCAACAAAGAATCATGATAGAAAAACGTGAATTACAATTGTGAGAAAAAATTGTGAATATTGTGAAATTATTGCGGGGGGGGGGGGGGGGGGGGGGGGAATGCGAATTTCGTCAAAATTTACTACACTGGGCTAAAAAAATTGAAACCGGCCTCCTTTTGCAAATATTTAAAAAAAAAAAAAAGCTTCGAAATGAGAAGTTCTACAAATCGTATAATAATTTTCAGAGGAAAGAATTTACTATATTGAGTTTAAAGACTGAACCTTATTCTTCTTACGAATGTCACAAAAATAGCCGTGAAACACGAAAAACCAATCAATCAACCTCCAGATTAATTTTAATTTTGTGTGCTACGATTTCTCATCTTCAAAGGTTAGCAGATCTGTATAAAACATTTAAAGTCATTTCCAGCCTACACTAGTCACTATACCAGAGCTCATAATCCAATATGACAATATTTAAATCCTGGCTTAAATATTAAGAAAATGTATGAACCTGTTACACAATGTGCAAAGGAAAATGTAGTACCAGTGAAAGTAAAATATTACTATAATGTATTCTCTACAAAATTTAATTTGCATTTTAAACAACCATCAAAGGATATGTGTCAGACTTGTGATTCTTGAAGAGGCTGAATGGGGGCTCGCAGTCAAATGACTGCCGATCGAATGGCAACATCAGAAAAATTTTCGTATTTTCTTTCGACTTAGAAACAGCTTTATCATTTCCTAAACTGACCGCGGATGTGGTCAGTTTAGGTGTGGTCAGTTTAAGTGCCATTTATATGTTTATAATTTCATTTGTCATGAATTTATTAAAAATATAAGCCACATGCTTGTTTGGCCAGAAACTGAAGGATCTTGTGAGTCTCAAGAAATTTCATTCTGTTTAATAAAATACATAAAGACTTATGCTGCAAACCTTGAAATTCAGATTTGTGTACCGGGCAAAATAGACATATTAAAACTTGTTCAAAGTACGAAAATAAGAGCCGGGTCAATTAAAATGAAATTTTTGGTAAGTGGACACAGCTATTTGACTAATGAAATTCGATCATTAACAGAAAAGTAACAGTTACAGGGTTTCCAGTAAATTGGCTTAAAATACACTGTATAAAGTTAGAAAGGTCCAAACCCCACCTCATACAATTCATATATGACTATAATGAAGATTTAGAATTTAATGCCATTAATATAAGGAAATCTGTAGCAGGTAGACCACAAATTTTTAAAAATGTAGATTAGCCTTTATTATATCCTAAAGGTAGAACTGTGCCAAGGCAAAAAAAGGTGAGACATGATGGACATGCTAAAATTCATTTCTCTTGCATAGCTGCCAACTTGTATGGATTTTTTTTACCACTAAAATTAAATAGAAAATTTTGCCTAATTCAACCGCCGAATTGCAGTGAATGTTCATAATTAAATAAGGCATAAATTTTAGTGGTAACAAAAATCCATACAAGTTTGCAGCTATGCTCTTGTTAAACATAATTACTATAAAAACTTGATAAAAAAAAATCGAAATGACGAGTCCTCGCATACACCTGATGAAGAAGACATTATTTATATTGCTGATGAAGTAATCACTAATAATGTAACAGAACTGTCAACATTAATTTTTATGGAAAATCTGTAATAAAAATATAAAATAACTAACTTTTTCGGTAATAAAAAACTTAAAAATTTAAACATTTAATTTAACTTTATTACTTTTTTCAGTTGCCAAATCGATTAACTCCACCCATCACATAAAAATTTTAACATTACTGACAGTTATTTTTTGGCTATTCTGTCTTATTAATTTTATATATCATTAGAGGAAAGCTATATCTGTATTTATGCATTCTACAATATATTTTTGAATTTATATTATGAAGGGAATTTTAAAAAACAATGTACGTTATTTTATCGTATTTCTCAACTTTTTGTTTTATAGAGTTAATTGATTTGTGCACTGAATGGCTGTTTGCACTTATTTTGAATAAAATTGCTTTAATCCTTTCCGGCGCAGACTAATTCTCTTTGTAAAATGATAAAATGGTGTACTGACACCGGAATTTGCAAACAAATTTATTAGTAATTAAAAACTTGCTTGTTTTACCATACTTTATAAAAAGAAAATTTTAATTAAATATTCCTGGTGCCAGTTCAAAATTAGGTGTCCTTTTTTATGGACACCGTCCACTAAAGGATTAAGACTGATACTTAAAAGGCTCTTCAATCCAAGGTAGTTTCTTTTGATGCATTTTCAAATTCATTTTTATTCACAAACTGCCAAAGCCAACTTCACTGTTTAGTTTTATTAACCTTGGTGTTGGGGCCCCACTGCCTTTAGCTGTGCAAGTTAAAATTGTGTAATACATGCCAATATTTTTTATTAGAATTTAGACACAGATTGATACCAGTTTCATAATTTTCCCATGTGTGGAGGATACCGTATTAGAGTTTAAAAAAAAAAACACTGTTAGGTGGCTTTTTTTTTAAAAAAGGCCTGGGACTTAAAATTATCGCCTAATTTCCAAAAGAAAAGCCGATTTAGAAAGGTTATGAGATGGCCAATTTTTTAAGGTATCACATGAGGGTATTGAAATAATATTGAAATCCTCTACCCGGGGAGAATGTTTAAAATCATATAAAATCCAGTGCAATTAATAATTAAATATAGTAAATGTTAAAAGGCTTGAGAAGGCTAAAATAAAGATAACATTGGGAATAAGCAGCATTCTGGCAATAAATTACATTTATTAGTTGGGTTATGATTAAACCTTTTTTGTCCATTTTTCATTTATAATTAACATGCTTTAGAAATTTTCTCATCTATGTTTTAAAATGTTTAATGTCAGCATGAGTAATCATATATTTTCACTACAAGCTTTAACAATTAAACTGCTTAAAAAATGTTTCTCTTACTTTTATTTTAAAAAGTATATATATGTCTATATCTAGTTTCTCTAAAAGAGATGACCATGGAAGAAAGGATTCTGGAAGACCATTTTATGGAGATGAACCTCCTAGAGACCGCTATATGGACCGACCACGACATGAAAGTGGCCCAGGAAATTATAACTCGCGATTTGATGGACCCCCATCAAAGATGCCATATAGTTCCAGGTAGTCTATTACTGTTATTATTATATTAATTTTAATGAACATTGCATTGTAATAGTTAAAAAATCATCAATAATTTATTGATGTTTTTTTTTTGAAAATTCTTTTTTACTTTGTTAGCTTTTTAAAAGATTCTTTTGTTTTGTAATTAGTATGTCATTTGATTATATGTTCATATTCTAACTTTGGTAAAAGGGCTTGTATTTCTTGGAAATTTAAATATACTACTCAGAAATAAGAAGCAAAATTAAAAGTAGCATTGAGCAATGTTATAATAACAATCATTCAGTTGTTAAAAGAATTCAAAGATAACTCAAGGAGAAAATTTTTTCTTTTGTACTGTAAAATAGTTAAGAAAATGGGACTTCACAATACAAGATAATATATATATGTATTAATGGTTAGCTTCAATATTTTTTACTTTCTTCTATCTTTACAAGAAGAAAGTATTGGATTCGTGAAAATTTTTGAATTCCAGCTTTTGATGGATTTACATGTTTTAGGGGTCAGAAATTTCAAAAAACATGTTTATACAAAATGTCTGTATGTGACATAAATTTTGTGGCCACTCTATCTCAAGACCTAATGAATGGAATTTAATAAAAATTTATATTCATGTAGTCCCTGATATAAATTTATGCTGATTAGTTTTTGGTGCAAAATTGCTCGACATGTGGTGCTGCTGTGCTGCATTTTTTACAATTTCCGCAACAGTTCTATCTCAAGAACTAATACACGGATTTTCATCAAACTTCAGATTCGGTTATTCCTTGACATGAATTGTTGCTGTTTACAATTTGGTGGAAATCGTTCAACAGGTGGTGCTGCTGTGCTGCATTTTTCACGCAATAGCTCTATCTCAAGAATTAATTCACGGATTTTCATCAGATTTCGGATTTAGTTAATTCTTGATATGAATTGGTTCTGTTTACATTTTGGTGTCAATTGCCCAACAAGTGGTGCTTTTATGCTGCATTTTCCCCCGATATCCGCAATAGCTCTTTATCTCAAGAACTAATGCACAAATTTTCATCAAACTTCAGATTCGGGTATACCTTGATAAATATTATTGTTGATTATGTTTTAGCGTAAATTGCCCAACTGCTGTCGCTTTTATGCTGCATTTTCCCCGATATCTGCAATAGTCCTATTTCAAGAACTAATGCACGGAATTTCAGAATCCTCATGATGGGCATAGATTGTCATTTAATTTTGGCACTGTGATAGCGAATTTTGAAGTATTAACAATTAACATGTATGAGACAAAAGAAGGTTTTGGGATTGCCATATCAGACTACTTGTTGTTGTTGTTGTTGTTCCAGTATTTTGACTGTTTAATTATTAGTTTGGTTATTATATGAAAATGCTTGTCTTTTTACCTCTTAATATAAACTACCGAATGAATATTTCTGCATCATTTATTTTATTTATAGACCTCTGAATTATCCAACTACTGGAAGTAAAGGGCCATACTATGGTGAAGGTTTCCCTCGTCCAAATGAATGCGAGATTATCGTTGTTAATAAACTGCAAAGGTAAGATATATATATGTGTAAATTTTTATATATTTTATAAGTTATCCAACTTCACAAATAAGATTTATGTATTTATGGTATGTGTTCAGTATGTATCTTTTTCAAAATTAAATTTAGTTGAAAGATAAAACCTCATAACTTTTTCATTATCATTTCTGCTAGTGAAAGCAATTGGAATATCCATTGCTTTGAAAATAAATGTTTGAGTAGTCCTCTATTTTCTTTCGGTACTTTTCGGTTAGCCGGATGCCATTGTTATGTGTGTGTGTATATATATATATGGGTCATTCTGCAGAAAGTGTATCTTTTCAACAAAAATATTTTTCAATTTCAAAACTTTGCATTTTCCTTTTTTTCATTTTTATATCTAACTTTTGCTTACTAGAAGTAACCATGAACAATGGTCCTACTTAATTTTAATTATTTTACCCATAAATAAAAAAATATATGCAACCTTATTCACGGAGGTGAGCTTTAAGTCACAGAGGTGATATAGTACAGGAGAAAATTAATAATTTCTATCATATAGTAAATTCTAAGCATTTAATCAGCTTATATACAAAAAGGAAATACAGAAAAAAATTAAATCGTACAAAATTATACCAATTTAATATAAATTGCCAAATTTATCTAAGTGATCATTGAAAAGGTATTGTTCATACTTGTTTATTATAGACTGACTCAATACATTCACAATATCAACTCCGTTCACTTCAGTAATGTCATCCACTGTAGAGAATACAAATTTATTAGCTGTACTCCTTTTCATGAATTTAAAAGTGCTCTCATCAGAACTATCGCATGACAGAACCCGTGCAACTTTGTGGCAAAGTTGACAATGATATAGGTATTTGGACTTTTTTGTATTTCCATCTTTGAAGTTTGTATAATCGAGCCAAAATAGATCGCTTGTATTATTGAAGGAATCAGTGTCAGAGTAAGCGAGTTTGATTTTTCTGTTACATTCAATGTTTCTGCTATAATTAATGAGCAGCTTTAGTACACCGATGCCATAATGAGAACATGACTCGCCAAAGTTGCACTTTAAACAGTTTAGATACATAGCTTTCAGAATAAACAGATCTTCTTTTGTCCAAGTTATTTGGTGTATACACATGGTGCCTTTAAAGCTGCTCTATTCGAAGGTAATAGCTTTTCAATACTATGCGCAGCGATTTTAATCACATTTATTTTTTTTTTAATTAACAGCAAGTATATTGAAGTTGTTCAGATCTTTACCTCTACCCCCAAGGGAATCAGCAATTGTTTTTAGGCTGCCTCCTACCCCATCTGGGGCACCTTTTGCCATGCTTTCTTTCTGTATAATGCAAGGTTCGCAAGGCTGGGCCCAGTTCGAAAAAACCCGGTGGGTTTTTTCAGAATGGGCCCACTTGAAAAAACCCATAATGTGGGTTTTTTCAATTTTCAGAAATATTTAAAATTTTAAACATATACATTTAGTGAATTTAAGTCCTTTCAGTTAATTTTGAAAAATATTAATATATAAAAGCTATTACATAAACACCCGAAGTAAAATAAAAATGTATTTTAGCACACTGAAATACTTTACTAACAAACATAGAACATAGTAGGCAACATACATACATAGTACATAATTATAGGTAAAGGCAATATCATAAGAATGTCTTTATATAAAAAATTCAAATGAACTATATTCATGAAAATAAGATATGTATTTTTACTTTCTTAATCTTTACAAGAAGTATTTAATTTGTGAAAATTTTCAACTTCCAGTTTGCGACGGATTTATACGTTTTAAAAAGGTCCTGAAGATGATTTGATGGTTTTTAGAAAATATCTGTGACAAAAATTTTGTGGGTGCTGCTCTATCTCAAGAACTAATGCACAGAATTTCACAAAACTTTAGATTCAGTTAGACCTTGATGTAAACTGATGCTAATTAGCTTTTAGTGTATAATGCCCATTAGGTGGTTCTGCTACGCTGCATTTATCTCAAGAACTAATGCACGGATTTTCATCAAACTTCAGATTCAGTTACAAGTTAAGTTGTTGCTTTCAAGTTTTGGTGTATATCGCCCAACAGGTAGCGCTGTTATGCTGTTTTTTTTTTTTCATGATTTCAGCAATAACTCTTATCTCAAGAACTAATGTATGGAATTGAATAAAAATTTAGATTCAGTTAGACCTTGATATAAACTGGTGTTGATTAGTTTTTGATGAATATCACCCAACAATGGCTCTGTTGTACTGAATTTTGTATGATTTCCGCAATATCTCAAGAATTAATCCATGGATTTTCTTCAAACTTCAGATTCATTTAGACGTTGACGTAAGCTGTTACCAATTAGGTTTAGGTGTAAATTGCACAGCAGGTAATGTTGATATGCTCAATTTTTCATGATTTTTGCAAAATCTATGTCTCAAAAACTAATGCACATAATTTAATCAAACTTAATATTCTGTTTCATTTTCATGTAAATAGATCCTTATTAGACTTGGATGTAAATTGAACAACAGGTGTTGATTTTATACTGTTTGGGTTGGAAACTTTGGTTGTGGACATCTAAGAGGGTGGGTTCCAAAATTCAATGATTTGTTTGAAACAATTGATACTTACATCTCCTTGTTAAATGCATCCAATTCAATGAACCTATATTTTACAATCCTCGTGATGGGCATAGATGAGGCACTGGGATAGCGAATTTTGAATTATTAACATGTATGAGATAGAGGAAAGTTTTGGAATTGGCACATCTGACTAGTTTACCCCTTTTTTTCTTCCTACTTATATATTTTAAATATTAATATTCTATTCATTATTTGATTTTAAAGCAAATTAACAATTTTTTATCTTCTATTATATTTAAAACTAATTTGTGGGAAACACTGACACTTAATTTAAATTCATAAAATTTATGCAATTTATAACTTGTAAAATAGTATTACAATTATATTGTATACAAGGGGACAATGTATAGTAAATATAATATATAAATAATATAGAATACATATTACATATATTGTACTTTTGAAAAAAACCGATTTTCCCCGGGGAAAATTGGGTTTTTCATGAAAAAACCCATGTGGGTTGGGTTTTTTCAAAAAAACCCGGGTTTTTGCGAACCCTGGTATAATGCCAATTCAAAGAATCTACACCCAGTTCAGGAGCAAGGAAGGTTGCCATCAAATAAAACATTTTCCTATTTCGATACTGAGTTGTGGGGCTGCCTGTAAATATCTGTGCAGTTTTCAAATTTAGTTGTGAACGTTTTATTTCCATTATTATCGGCTTCAAGTGAGCCCCTATCGCTGAGAGGGGTCATGCCTGAGACTTTTGGATAAACTGCAGTAAGATGTAACTTTTAATTCCAATGTGTCAGGACACAAATTATAAACCATTGCAGTGTGTAGTGATATCTGTTGTTTGGACCCACCAAAGTGAGCAGATAGTACTTCACTGCCATATTTACATAAATAATTTTCTGAGAAATCTGCCTGTATTAATACATCATTTGGTGTCAGCTGCTTCTTAATACTATTGATAATGGTTTGTTAATAGTTCATGTTATGCACATGCATAAAAAATTTTACTACAGTACCTTCTTAAATACATATTAACTCTTCTTGCTTACATATTACCTTTTCTTTCACAGTTTTCTGCCACATTTTTTCTTCTCCTTTGACAATTTTAATTTTCTTTGTTACCCATCTCTGGTATGCTATAACATGTTCTCTTTCAAAGTCTTGAAATTGAATTTCTTTGATCAACAAGCATTGCAATTCCTAATTAAATAATCCTCTTTCCTCTTCTTTAAATAATCCTCTTTAAAATTTGACATTTTAAAGCACTTTTTTTGTATAGGGAACTGATGAGTGATGAGATAATGGTTGTAATAGAATAACCAGCTATAACTCGAAAAGTATTAAATTTATAGGTATGTTAAAAATGCTATTCGATTTTTAGGTTTCTGAATGTTAATCAGGGTTCGTAAATATCATGATATTTTCGAAAATATCAAAAATATCCAATATTTTGATATATATCTGATATTTTCGATATATATCCGATATTTTCAATATACAGCCAACTCTGTGAAATCTGCACACTTAGGGACCAAGGGCTTTGTGGATTATACATTTTTGCGGATTATGGATCTTCCTTTTGTTTACATTTTATTTTTTAAAGTCTTACTATAAATTAAGAACAACTGCACAAAAATTATAATTACAATGGAAAAGAAAAACATAATGCAACATTGGTTGAATATGTTTAATAACTAAGTTTAAAGAAAGTTTAAATTAAAGGAAAATTAAATTATATACAACACAAATTTTACACATTAACACAACATAATGGTAGTTTCAGTTTTGGTTTGTTGTCAATAATATTTTTCTGTTGTCTATGAACACTCATTACTTCTTGCTCAGAGATAAAATTTTGTTACTCAAGCAAATTTAAATATTTATGAAAATTGATAACTGAAAAAAATATATATACCAAATTTAACTTTATGAGTTCAATGGTTAGAATAACAATTTTCATTGTTTACATTCCAACATGCGGTGCAGATAATAGACTATCGCAGATTATACATCGCCGGATTTCACAGAGTTGACTGTATATCCGATATTTTCAAAATAGTCAACTTACTGCTGATAATGAATATTTTCCAGCATAATATAAATTAGAAACTAAAACATATTGCAATTAACATATAAAATTTAAACAATAGCATTCTAAAATGCATTTCTCTTTTTTTACTTAGAACAAAATTGAAAATGTACTAATTGAAAACAGATACAATTTGCATACATTTTGCATACTATAGGATTTGTATCAAGTATCGAGAAAGTTTTATATTTTATAAAATAAAATTTTAAATACAAATTAGTTTTTTTTTTTTTTTTTTTTAATTGAAGAATTTTAACATAAATGTAAGCTTGTCTTATTGTTTATTCCCTAACCTGTAGTACAGTTTAGACTCAATTAAAACAAAATCAGAATATTCTTTTCCAATAATGATGTATATAAGATCAATGCAAAAACCCTTGACGGGTTAAAAGTTTCTGACGCAGCACTTTATCTTATGCTCTAAGAATTTTAAATATGGAACTTAAAAATACTGATATCAAATTTTGAGTGACGTTATGCTATTTCTTAAAAAATATATTTGTATTTATTTCACCATTTTATTTTTGTTTTATTTATAATCGCATGTGCAAAAGTTATGTTCAACATGAAAAGCTGCATAAAATTTTATTCGCTGTTGCTTTATCATTTACATCTCTCATAAATTCAAAAGATGTGTTTTAAAAGATATGATATAAAATTTAAGTGACGCCTTGATGTGACTTTAAAAGGTTTGTTTTTTAAAATTCTATTTAAATTATTTTTGACTTGGTTAAAATATTTTTTTTACATCTACACAATACTTTTAATTTTCCAATTCACTGTTAAATATATCACTTTCATTGAATCTATACTATGCATTGAAATGTATTTATTTCAATAAATTGATTTATCTTTTGTGTCACGCTATTCAAAATTGTGAGTAAGATTTATGTAAATGGTTTATTTGCGTCAAACTATCCTTTTTCATACATTTCATGTAGTTTGGACACAATGACGCAAAGAAACAATTTACATAAATCTTACTCACAATTTTGAATAGCGTGACACAAAAGATAAATCAATTTATTGAAATAAATACATTTCAATGCATAGTATAGATTCAATGAAAGTGATATATTTAACAGTGAATTGGAAAATTAAAAGTATTGTGTAGATGTAAAAAAAATATTTTAACCAAGTCAAAAATAATTTAAATTGAATTTTAAAAAACAAACCTTTTAAAGTCACATCAAGGCGTCACTTAAATTTTATATCATATCTTTTAAAACACATCTTTTGAATTTATGAGAGATGTAAATGATAAAGCAACAGCGAATAAAATTTTATGCAGCTTTTCATGTTGAACATAACTTTTGCACATGCGATTATAAATAAAACAAAAATAAAATGGTGAAATAAATACAAATATATTTTTTAAGAAATAGCATAACGTCACTCAAAATTTGATATCAGTATTTTTAAGTTCCATATTTAAAATTCTTAGAGCATAAGATAAAGTGCTGCGTCAGAAACTTTTAACCCGTCAAGGGTTTTTGCATTGATATCATTACTTTTTTGAGGTTAGTGATAAAATGATTAAAAAAAAGATACTTATGGAATTTAATGCAGATTTAATTTTTACTATTTTATTACAATTTTCCTTATAGCAGTTTGTATATAAAAACAACTGGGTAAGTATAATCGCAGATCGCACAGAGGGTTTCATTTGATTTTCCTTTAAAAACACTTTATCCTTAAATTAATAAATCCAAAATGTTAATTTATAATTATTAAATCCTTACATAGATGTAGCACCAATAGTTCCAATTTTCATGGGGCAGGGAACGCACTCTTTTAAACAAACCACCTTCCAATTGAAGTCATCAAAAACCAAGTTGAATAAGCCAGATCCCGTTGTGTTGTTTGACAAACAGCAGTCTCATGTCCCCTCCTTCCCCCCTTTTTCAAAATTTTTTAGACCAGTACCTAAGAATGGAACCGAAATAATTTTTTCTCTTCAGAAATTACGATAAAAAAATAGTATGCAGTACTCATAAATTTACTTTAATGCTATATAGGGTGATTATTAAGTTAATTATAACGTTTGGAATCTGTTGCATTGATGTCCAAAAGGTAGTTTCTGAGTTATGGAAGCTGGACCCATAAGGCGCCATAGAGGGGCGAAGCCCGCTGGTGTCTATCATAATTATATCTGCCATGTAGACTAATTGCGATATTTAATCAAAATAGCCCCCCCCCCCCCCCCCCTCCTCATCCCCGGAAATAAAACAAATACAAAATGTGTCTTTATAAACCTATCGTCAAATAGGTTTTTATTTCTTTTTCCCTAAAAAAAAAACATGATTTTTATATCCGTAACGTAAATAGCGGACGAAGCCCGCTAGTTCCTATCATAATATATATTTTTAATAATTTTATATAGTCTATAATAAAAATCAGACTTAAAATAGTCTAGTTCCATGAGTACTTGTAGTGTCAGTTACATGCTACGATTTTTGGATACCAGTATTTTAGAACGAGAAAATGTGACTTATTTTATCGGAGATATCTCATTAATTGAATAAGGTGAAGCAAACTTTTTGAAAAAAAGGTGGCCAACAAGCATGGCAGTTATCAGCTATGTGACTTTGTGCTAAAGTCCATTAATTTGATCTGCTTTAAAAAGATTACGGAAGATTGAATTATAGTAGAACCTGGATTAACCGAGCTTCGATTAATCGAGGTTTCTGTTAACCGAGCCGATAACAAAGTCTGATTTTTTTTTTCCTTTTGAATGAGCCTTAAAAATAACCACACTCTTTAGCTCACTGTCCGTGCTATACAGGCCCTTCTGCCCCCAAAAGCCCTCAACTCCAAAGAAACATTGGACCCTGAGAAGTCAATAGCGAACAATGCTTTGTTTCCAGTGGCTGTGTGAACTTTCGTAAATTTTTCAATTTGCATTTTAAAATTTACTACTGGTAGTTGATTTTCTTTTTAAATTTGTTAAGCTGTGAAACAGAACTTTACATATATTTACTTTTATTATTTAAAAAACGTTCTATATATTTTTTTTAAAAGAGATGTTAAATTCGCAAGCACGGCGAGTTTTTACACACAGTTTCTATTAACCGAGATTTCCGATTCCGATTTACTAACAGTCCCAATTAGCTCGGATAATCGAGGCTGCTCTGTATAATTAAAAAATCAATGGCGATCTTACTGTAAACGGGTTTCCCTTTTACTGAGGGATTTCAAAACCGAATCAGCTGATGTTAGTTGCTTTTTCCCTGCTTGATTAAATAAGATTAGTTAAACATTTGAAAATTACCAAGTATAAAAGGAACTAAGTCAACAGAGTCTTTGCTTTATGGTATTTTTTAACAACGCTATAAGAAAATGATTTTAAATAAGAGATTTTAAATGTAACGTTTTAAATCTGACATAATTTTCACCAAACTTTCCTTTCTCTTTGTATCATTCAACTGAAAATATTTTTATTATTAGAAAGATAATATTATTATTTGCGCTACCTTAAAATTAGCAACTATAGTTAAAAATATCATCTCGAAATTTGAAATAAATCTCTCATATAAATATATTTTTTAATTTACACTGTTTTGCAATATGTTTTGCAATGTGTTCTGTAAACTGTTTTGGCCACTTTGGCCAATATGATGCAATTTCCTCCATTTACGACTTTTAACAAACATATCAATGAATTTATTATTTAAAAATTTTCTTTTTCTTTTAATATTCACGTGTAAATATAATTTTTATGACGTAATTTTCAATGTTTTCCTTCTTTTAATGCGTAATCATTTAATTCTAATTTGAAAATAATTGATTATTTTATAATTTTCTTTCATTTTAAGTAAGCATGTGTAAAAACAATTTTTATGACGTCATGTTTAATATTTTCCTGCTTTTAACACGTTATCATTTAATTCTAATTTAAAAGGATTTTTTTCTGTTTATAATAGTCACGTGTGAATAAATTTTTAATTTAAAGGATATATTATTCTTTGCGCTGTTTTAACATTTGGCAACAATTTAAAAGAACCTTTTCTAAAATATGTAAAAAATATCTCTGGAAATTCTGAAAATTTTAATTTAAAATTGAAATACACCGTCAAAAAATTAGGCAAGTTAAGAATAATAAATGCACTCTGCAAACTTCGAGTTTCTATTGAATGATTAAATTGAATGAAAATGATTAAATTCCCATGTATATTTTTTTTCCCTATGACACTTTTTTAATGAGACAATTTTATCCAGATTTAACATTAAATATCTCTTAAAATAATTCTTCGATTTAAAAACTGTCTACTTCAACATTTTTATCAAACATTTCTCTATAATACTACGCAATTGCGTCAAAAGATGGCGACACCAGAATTCTGATATGCTTATTATGTAAACTGTAAATATTGCAAAGAATTGTCTCGGGGTTATCAAACTTCATTGATATTTATAAATAAAACATTTCAATTAAATTATTTATTATAAAAGAATTATTACATCACAATAGCTTTTATGCAAGGAAAATAATAATTATAATAATAATAATATTATGGATGTCAGTGATTATATATTGATTGACCGTCATAATAATAAAAAATGATATAAAAAGAAGAGCTGAAATGAATTATTTTTTTACATTTCTGATCGTGTGATTTATATTCAAATAATAATTATTAATGTATATTTTTTAAGTGATTGAAATTAAACACATTTATAAAATTTATGGTAATATTTTTATTGTTGAAAAATTGCCAAGAAATAATCATCATCAAATTGGCGTCATTATAATTGTAATTTTATTTAACTTAATAGCAATTAAAAAAATTACAAAGGAACTGAGAATAATGGTCAACTAGCAGACTTTAAAAAAAAAAAAAAAACATTCACATGTGAAAACACGTACCAGCGAGTATCGAACTGCTTATCTTAAGGTCAGTAAACGTTGGCCCTTAGCCACTCAGCCAGTGGGAAGACAAAATTTTTCTCCCCAAAAGTGGTTAAAAAGAAAGCATGTGTATGAATACAGTGTCATGCATTTTCGGTGAAATTTCCATAGAATGGCGAAGAAATATAGTCCGATTTTTCATGCGCATTATAAAACGGACAAGAGTCTTGCTGGAAACAAGTAAATTGTTATTTGGTTCATCTGAAACATATTTATTTGATTTTTAAAAAATCGCCCATGTCATTTTCGAGAGAAAAAAAAATCGAATTATTTAACGAACGAGAGTTTTCCCAGAAAAAAGAAAAGTGTTATTCACCTCGCCTTAATCACATTTATATTATGTATCAATTTAAAAATAATCGTTAGAACCGTTTTCGAGATTTTCAAATTAGGAACTTCCTCGATATTATACCAACGTTTTCACTTTAAAAATGTCTATTTAGATCTCAAAATATACTGCACGTAGAAATGCAAAAATTTCAGTATACGATTAGACTGCAGATATCAGACTGTTCTAGAAAATTCAGAACAATAAGACATATATCTGCTGAGTTATTAAAAGGCGGCTTTTCGCGTTTTCTTTGATGTCGAGTTAGCTGTATATATGAGTTCCGCCATCTACGAATTCTATGATACGATACGATATGATTTTAACGATACGATACGATACGATTTTAGGCTTAAGGCTGCGTCACTCGAAATACTACCGTCTTCCATGATTATGTAAATTACAGTTTCTCTTTCAAAGCCTGTTATGAATTAATTGTCTCTCATAATTATTAGTTCTACATTTAAAATTAAAAGTTTACTGCCAGAGACAAAAGTTTATCTACAGAATGGCACAGTCAATAAAAGTTGAAAATTTCATTTACACTTGTTTTGACTGAAGAAAATATCAAAATTATCTTACACATTGGTATTTTAAAAATAAATATCAAATATACAAAATATCAAACATCTTGATATTTTGAAAATAAATACCAAGAATTTGAAAATATCGAAAATATCAAAAATCTTGATATTTTAAAAATAAATATCGGATATATATCAAGATATATATCATGATATATATCCATTGATATATATCAACGAACCCTGATGTTAATACATGAAATTTTCAGACAAGTGCAAATGAAAATGAGATTGTAATATTCTCCTTCACAACATGGTGCTTTGCATACTTCAACTGGTGTGTTTTCTTTAATTATTCCCTTTTTCTTTAGTGCCACTACAATAAATGCCATGTTTTCATGAGTATTACATGTGCAAGTGTCTCTGGCTTTTGGGGATAAGTACCCAAAACTGACGAAGTTTGGAAAACAAAGAATAACTAATTTTTTTTAATTGTGGATAGCAATGCAAAAACTTTTGAAGGTTTTCCAAGGAATCATTGAGAGGTCTTTTTTGTTTTCATTTTTTCAGTGTTATCATATCTTTCTTTCCAGGACACAAACGACTGGATTTATCTTCTTACAAAAAATTACGCACAGAAACTTTTATTGCTTCAATGCGCTTTTTGGCTTGACTTTCTTCTTTTAGATCCCTGATAGGCTTTTTAGGGCTGTTTGAAAATACTTTTTTCATGTAGCTAATATATCTATACAGGGGTCAATCCAGGCAAAATTTGGGGCCTATTTAGGGCTCCTTTCACAAAAATCTATTTAATAACATAGGCCCCTTCAAAAAAAAATAAATTTAATAAAATAGGCTCCTTCACAAAAATAAATTTAGTAAAATGGGCCACTTCACAAAAATAAACTTAATAAAATTGGGCCCCTTCACAAAAATAAACTTATTAAAATTGCCCCTTCACAAAATTCTTTTTAATAAAACAGACCCCTTCATAAAACTCCTTTTAATAAAATAATAAAATAGGCCCCTTCGTAAAATGCCCCCTTTTCATAAAAACTTTTAAAATATGTAATTTGTCAATAAAACCAGGTCACAAAAAAAAAAAAAAAACAAAAAAAAACAAAAAAAACTGTAGCTAGAGGATTTAAAGAAGTTTTTGTTAATAAATGCTTGGTTCGAATTTAAGTAAATGGATTTCAACTTTCATTACAAAATGTTATTTTTCACAAAAATATAGTAAAATTCACAAAAATAACTTTTACTTTTCACCAAATAAGCCCCAACAATCAAAACCTGTATCAACCCTTGCTATATTTTAAAACTATTTTCTCTCTAACACTAGCTGCAACATTACGCTTGTTAAGATAGCATTTGTCTTTGTTGAAATTCTCTTTCATTTAAGCAGCTATAACTTCACTGAAAAGTAATTTCTTTCTAATTATTGAAGAAACTGTGTGACCAGTTAGTAGCCTTCTCACCTTTTTCCCTGGTGAATCTATGCTTTTTTTTTTTAAGACTTCTATGATGTTTTTGCGTGTATTTATTTAGACACTTCTTTGCATTCTAATTTTTTTTTTTTTCAATTCTTTTGTTTTACTTTCTAAGTGTTGCATATTATTTCTCCTTTTTCTTTTACCTCCTTCCAGTTGTGACTAATAACTTCTATGTATTGTACTGTCTCCACTGAGAACAGGAGTAGTATCTTCCAATACCAGTGAAAGTTTTCCATTACACTTCTTCTTCAGATAATATTTTTTGCTTCTTTCTCTCCATCTTTTTCTGATTTTCCTTTGATCTTGGTTACTTATTTCATGTATTCCTTTAATTTTACCAGCTTCTTTCCTGACATGATATATTTTCTTTTCTCTCCTTGCGTTTCTGTTCCTCATATTTTTGTGGATCATTCCTAATCGATCCACAGAATTTTCTCATGCATTCTTTCTTCTCCCCATTTTTTTTTTTTTTTTTTTCACCTTCTTTGGCGTCTACTAGTTGGATTCTTGTTCCTTTTGTTTTGAATGGATTGCTTATTCATCTCTGGATATTTTTTTCTTTCGCATTCTAAAATTAAAAAAAAAAACTTTCAGTGTTTGAAAATATAGATGTTTTTAATTTAATATCAACAAAGCAATCTTATATTAATTGCACAAAATATGAACAATTTTTATGTGTTTATTATAAATAAAAATCAAGCTCTCTGGATTAAATTTAAGTCATCCACTTTATAAGTTTAAAATTTGCCTTTAATACATGTATAATATAGTATATTCTCAAATTGGTAACTTTATAATTTTGGTATAGGATGTCTAAAATTAATATACCTCACCTCCATTATTTATCCTCACCTCTGTGAAAATGAAATTGACAAGAAGTATCTCGGAGGTGAGGAACCTTCTACAAAAATAGGCTTGATGGATGCTTTTTCAGGAAAAGGAATTTATTTTTTGGTATTACAATTTGTTCATGTTAAGCATATTAAAACGGGTAAACTTGTATTTTTACATTATTTTACATACCTGAACTTCAAGTTCACGGAGGTGAGTTATCAATAACCACATCCGATTCTTTAAAAAAAAAAAAAAGTCTTCTTGTTTCTCAACTAAAAACTTTATAGGGTCTTTATAGCTGTAATTAAACAACATGGATGGCTTATATCATGGGAAATAAAATATGATGCCAGTACTGCTATATCTTTCAGTGAAAAATGGCATTTTATGTTTGGGTAATGGAGGTGAGAATTTATTGTGTGACAGAATTAATTGTTCTACTAAAATAAACTAAATGACAATATAAAAATTTTAAATATGCTTAAATATTTAGTATTTGAGACACTTGTGGAAGGAATAATAAATATGTAAATATATTTTTTTAAGTTCAACAAGTTATTAAACAACATTAACAGCTACGCCAGGTGTGTGACATGCCACGGAGGTGAGAATTGACACACTGCACCAAAAAAATAATTATTATTAAAAAAAATTGGGTACTGATTTAAATGGACATAATTTTATTGCAATTAAAAAATATAGTTAAATGAATAATTCTTTTAACTTTTTACTGAAAAATGCATGTGACGGAAATTTTACACTTTTTGAAGAATGATCCATATACATATATACACTATATGGCCATTAATGACCAGGCACTTTCAATTTTAGACATTTTGTCGAACATTTAAAGATATATTTGTTGGATTTTTCTGGAACTTCAGGATTATGAAGAATATGTTCGTCTTCATATTTATCAATGGCAATTTGATCAGAAGGACAATTAGGGGGCAAACAAAAAATCAAAGAAAAATGTATCACCCTGTAGAATAAAATGCACGAAATGATCTATTGCTATAACTTACGAATATATGGATATTGTACAATATATGTATTTATTTGGGGAAGAATAGAACATATATTCATGAAGATGTACCTTTTTTTAATTCAAAAAATTCTTGCATGTTTTTTGTTTATATCATGCAGGTTTTTTTACCAAATTTAATGGCAGTTTCAGAAAATTTGACAAAATGAAGTAGAAATAATACAGTGTAGTTGGAATGTAAATATATTAAAAATTTAATGAAATATGAGCAGTTGATTAAAAAAAAAAAAGATTTCATGATTTGATAAGCTATGGAGCAACTCATAAAAAAAAAAAAGCCAGTCAAATGTCGTGAAAATTCAGAAACATATCGGCAATATAGTGAGAGAATTTTTAGTTGCTCTCTAAAAGCTGCTGAATGATAAGGGATTTTCCACATTTTATTATCTGGCTTTCAGCTCAGAAGTTTGTACTTAATGAATGTCAACAAGTAGATTTAGAAGAAATTCTTAGATTTTGATATTTCTTTTTTTCTTTGAATAGGCTCGTTCTGGTGATTTTCCATGATCTAAAGCATCCGTAAAAATGAAAATTTAAAAAAGTAAAAATTAAAAACGATAATATATGGAAAACCCCTTATCATTTAGCTGTTTTTAGAGAACAACTAAAAATCAGTTCAGTATATTGCTGATATCTTTCTGAATTTTCACGATATTTGACTGACTTTTTTTTTTTTTTTTTTTTTTTTTTTTTTTTCCCTTATGAGTTGCTCCATAGAGCTACTATCAAATCATGAAAAAAAAATATTTGTTATTGTGTGCATATGCGCTGATCAAAAATATTTCATTCAACTACTCATATTTCATCAAATGTTTAATATATTTACATTCCAACTACACCATATTATTTCTGTTACATTTTGTCAAATTTTCTGAAACTGACGTTAAATTTGGTAAAAATTCCTGCATGATATAAACAAAAAACATACAAAAAATTAAAAAAAAAAAAAAAAGGACATATCTCCATGAATATGTCTTCTATTCTTCCACAAATAAATATATATATTCGTAAGCTATAGCGATAGATTTTCGTGCATTTTATTTTACAGGGTGAACAAAAACATTATTCTTTCTCTTTGATTTTTTATTGGCCCCCTAATTGTCCTTCTGATCAAACTGCCATTTATAAATATAAAGTAGAACATATTCTTCATAATCCTGAAGTTCCAGAAAAATCTGACAAATATATCTTTAAATATTGAAGAAAATGTCTAAAATTGAAAGTGTCCGGTCATTAATGGCCACGTAGTGTATATGTAATAGTGCAATATATCTGTTTATGTATACAAGATATGTATGTATATATAGCACTGGCACCCGGCTAACTGAAAAGTACCTTTCTTTTCGCTGCATGCTTCGTTCAAAATTTATGGATTAATTTAATATCTATCTGCCTATTTGTAACCATTCAGCTATCTTTTGTTTAGCATCAGTAAAATTATTGGTAATATACCTAGTTGATTATCCATGCTTTAATTATAGTATTAAGATTAATGGTTTATTAATCCCTAGTGTGTTTGATGTCTATTTTCCAGAAGCTTTAGCAAATTCTTCTGCAGAATTGATATTGTATTGCTGAAGCAATGTGTTGAACCAAGCATTTCTCTTCCCTACTACTGCAATGCCGTCAATGGCCTCTTTATTATAAGCAGTTAAAAATTCAGATCAATATTGTGTATAATGTTCTTTATGCAAGATGAAATTCTAGATCTGTTCTTAAATTGTGCATCACAGCAGAAATCATTTTTTTTTTTTTTTTTTTTTTTTAAACATCTTTGGAGTATTGTGCAGTTGAATGCATACACGACCTCCTTTGTTGTTCTCATCAGACACAATAACATAATTTATATGTTCTGAAATTTTGTCATTTCTTAATGCACCTAAATAATGGACTTGTGTGCAGTTAATATTTCTCCTTAGTACATGCGCACATCATTTTTAGCAATTTTTTATGAACTTTAATTTCTGCATGGATTTTAAGTGTAGTATATACCAGGTGTCCTAAAAAGGACTGACTGATTTTAAAATTTCATAACTTGCAAACGGTGACAGATATTTAAAAAATTCTTGCAGGAGTGTTATGCATAAGGTCAAAAGTTTTTTACAGTGATTTTCGATTTTAGTTTGAATGACAAACAATAGATGGCACTGTAAGCAATAGGCGCTAAAAACTGGCTCGATTTTTTGGTCGATTTCTTCTTCCATGCGGAAAAAGAAGATGGAAATGTATTAAGTGGGTCCCGAAGGACCAAAAATCGAACCTGGATGTAGCGTCTATTGATCGCAGCGCCATCTATTGTTTGTAATTCAAACTAAAATCGAAAATCACTGTAAAAAAAAAAACTTTTGACCTCATGCATAACCCTCCTGCAAGAATTTTTTAAATATCTGTCACCGTTTGCAAGTTATTGAATCAGTCAGTCCTTTTTAGGACACCCGGTATAAACTTAATGCAAAAGAAATGAACTAAAAGAGAATTTTTATAAAGTTTTAAACTGGTGTGAAAAAATGTGTCCCGTACATAGCAAAATTGTCCTGTATGTACCACATTTTTATTTAACTAAATTAGCTTAAAAATTAAAAGAATTAAAAATAATATCAGATGCTTCAGTATGCTTGTACTGCAGACTAAGGGAGAAAAAAAAAATAAAAAAAATGTGCAGCTATGATCAGTATTAATTTAAAAAAAAAAAAAAACCCTCCCTAAATTGTTATGTACAGGACAAGACATAAATAATTAAGGCAAATTTTTAAGAGAATATTTTATTATTATTATTATTATTTCATATAATATTGTTATTTAAAGGAATTAGAATGCTCCACAAAAATTTTAATTAAACATTTTTCAAGTTATTGTCAAAAGCAAAATATCATGTATGTAACATTTTTTTTGTGATGTAACAAATAAAATACTTTAAAAATTGATTATTGTTAAAAAAAAATAATAATTTTTTAAAGCTGTGAAAGTAATATCAGGGCAACATCTAGTGATATTACATCCTTTTTTTTTTTTTTTTTTTTTTTTTTTTTTTTTTGTACCTAAGAAAAAAAAAATTCTGTTTACTTAAATTATTTTCCATAGTTCCTTACATGTTCAGCAATGTCACTTTTCTTGGATTTCTGCTTTTCTTGTTGTTTTAAAAATTAATCAACAATTTCTGTAGAATTGTTAAAAAACAAGGTTGCGTTGATGTGCACTGCAAATGAAAGCAGTCAGTGTGTGGCAACCTAATTCAATTAACCGGCAGCATAGAAAAATTCATGTCAAGAAGAGAATTTTGGGTTCTTCTAATTCCGGTAGCAGAAAGTTCGAGATGGGAGACGGGTGTCGCAGATTTTCTTTTCTCTTTTGCAGATTCTTTTTCATCGAACTTTTATTTTGCTTCGTATTATGTTTAGCTCTTTATTACTTAATACAAAAAGTTAAAACTATTATTAATAATAATTTATAAAATGCCTAAAAACGCTACAGGTAAGTGATTGTTTGATTAATTAACGCTTCATTTATAAAAATATTTTACCTGCAGATTATTTTTTGCCCTGAATTATCTGTCGCAGACACTTCGAGAAATTTCTGCTACTGGGCTTCTAATTAAATTTGTAGTTCAGGAATTATCCAGAGATGCTCTTAGACAGAAACACAAGATATGCACATGTGATTCTTCTGTGAGTTGTTAATTTTTGGCTGAATTCCACAAAATCAATTTGTCAATCAATCATGAGGAAAAAAAAAAGAAATAGTCACAAATTTCATCAAGACTTCACACTTAAAAAAAAATAAAATTGCAAATTTCATCAATATGTTGCAAAAAAAAATTGAGAATTTTTGTCAAATAATTACCAAAACACAATCATCTTTACCAATCAGTATGATTGAGTTTTAAATAATAAAGTCTGTCTAGGTATCTGTCCAGCCCAGGTAGCACAGTAGATAGAGTATTGGCAATTTAAGTCAAAAAGGTTTTGGGTTTGATTCCTGGCCTGGGCATTTTTTTCACTCGGTTGGGAAAATTAAGTTTTTGTAAGTCAGGGTTGGCAAGTTTCTTCCAAAGTGGAAAAAACCAGCCGGAAGAAATAGGTTTCTTCCAAGTGGAAGAAATGGAAGAAACTGTTGTTCTTTAAGAATTTACCATATAAGTTTCAACTTTGTAAGATACAATAAATGCATTCTTCTTATAACCTTAAGTAAATTCCATTAGATCCATACAAATTTCATTAATTATACATGCTAAATTAATAATTACATCAGTTTTTCAGACAAGATTGCCTGTCTAAAGCTTTGCAAACATTGTGCACCCGAGGAAAAGAAATTTTATCCAAGATACACAAAATCAGTTAAAAGTTATCCATTTCAATTTAACCAGCATAGCTTTGTATTATTTAAACTTTTTTTAAACTAGTAGGAAATAGTACAGATCATTTACCAACGGTAGAATGAAACTTATTTAAATAAAAGACAGCGCTTTTAATTTATATCAATTTTATTGACGTAAATAATATACAATGCTGCCGGTCTTTCTGTATTAAAAAAATTCAATAAAATCCTCAATTTCCTTACTACAATGCAACATGGTATGAACATAAGTTTTTTTTGCAGTAGGTTGCTGCAATTGATTTCTCAACTTAGAATGGGTGAATGCAAAAGCTGAAAAAAATTGAAGTCCTACAGAACTTAGAGTTCAAAGTATTTCGACATACCCATATACATTTTTAAAGCATTGGTTTTTTTAAATCAACCTTGAGATATGGATGCTAGATGGTAGTGTAAATAATTACAAATTTGTTTATTTACTGTGTTGCACATTTTAAAATAATGGATTTTTATATGAAAATAAAGCATTTTTGTATTAAAAATAAAGAATTCGTAGGTAGTTTTTTTTTTTTTCTCTTTTTACATAAATGGCATAATTAATGAAAAAAAAAACCCATCCCTCTACCTCTAAAGTTGTAAAATCCATCACCTGTAAATGTCTGCTGAACCTAAAGTTTGTTTTAAAGAAAAAAAATGTATTTTTCCAAAAATAATATTTTTAATATTAATTAAATTTTCTAATATAGATTTCATACAATTTTACTTGAGTTTTACAAAGTTAATATACTTTAATTTTGAGCATCTGTTTTGTTTTGTGTTGGTTTCTTTCAGTTATTTTCAGTTTCTTCCACTGTCCTGGATGAAACTATTTTCTTTTAGTAAGAAACCCAACCCTGGCATAAGTATTTTTGTATGGCTAGCAATACGGCAGGGGTGCAGAATATGTCCGATCTGGCGATCTAGGATTGGGGGAAATTTTAGCCATCTGGGGAAATTTTGCAGAAAAATATACAATTGATTTCGATTTTAAAAATGAATTACACAATTCCCCGAAACAGAAAAATTTTCACTACAAATAGAAAGATCTGTATGGCAACCTTCACAAAATCGATCTCAGAATAATATGTACCGATAATATGCTTGCGCATAAGTTGAAAAATTTTGGGGAAAAAAAAAAAAAATCTATACCTACGGTAATACTGAACTTATGTAAGCCTATAGCATGTCGTGAAGTTTTAAGGTAATTTTCATATGGATTGGGGGAAACGTTGGGAGTTTTCTGCACCTCTGCAGTGTGGGCTCTTATTAACTGCTTAATTAAATACTTAGTATTTATATTTTCTAAAATAGTGAGAAGAGATTTTATACAAAACCATGGCACATAGAAGACAGGCACCACAGACATTTTCTTCTTATGTACTTATGTGAATACTACTATGTTGTTAATAAAACAATTAAATAAATATCTTACTGTTGAATTTGATCAAAGTTACAGTTTTCTGCTCATATAAAAATTATAATTCATTTTTTAATATTCTTAGATTATTTGCTTCACTTTGAATACATGAAAAACAAACTTTACATTTGGCTGAAAGAATTTTAATTTGATATGAACTACAAGTTGACAGATAGTCGTTTTCTTCAACTCGACTATGAAAATGATTACAGAATATTTATTACAGAAAATATAAAACATTTTAACATAAGAAATTTGTCAATGTATATATTTTATATTTAATACAATATAGCAGTTTAGAAAATTCATGCATAATTGCTGTGAAAAATTTTGTAAATTTTACTTTTTCACGTAATTTCTCTTTTTTGTTATTTTCTAAGATACCTGGAAGTTAAAATACTTTATTCTTTAAAAATTCTTTAACTATATGGTGTCTTTGAAATGCCTATTATAAATTTTGTTAAGTAATGATTAGATTTCTTTGAACTAAACAGGCAGTATGGCGATTATTTCCTTTATAGTGTAATTATTCTAAAGCCATTTTAATGCATGTAATATTACATGCATCTAAACAGTCCTTGAACAGTTGAGTTTTATTTGTTCTCAAGTGCATGCCCTCAGTTAAATATTTAGATTTACTATGCTTCTTTTAACTATCATTTATGTTTTATGTGACATTTATTTTGACATGGGGCCCTGCATTGTAGGGACGTATGGCTATCATGATGAATTATACTTATATTGTGCAGATGTGTGTGTATCACTAATTGCTATCATTACTATAGTGAGATAATTTTATTATTACAGGCATGAAAGAGTTCCTACTAAAGGAGGAATTCCACCTTTTTAAAAGCAAATTTGGACATTCTCTGGATTGATGCAAAAATGCCAAGAAAACATTAGAAGCATATGGAGGGGGAGGGGGGGGGGGGGATGTCTAAAAAACTTAATAATTAGACGTGTTGTCTACTCAAATCCTTGGAGTTTGTTTCTGAATTGCTGCACTATCAAATTATAAGCATCTGAATGGCATGTAAATTCTTTAACTAGGGAAAGGAAGTTTCCCTAAGGTTGTTTTTGGAATAGAATATTTTATTCTATTTATAAAACACTTTTGGGTAATTTCAGTGATGCATTTTTGGAAATGTATTTCTGGTGTAAAGATCAATTCGGCATGCATATATTTAGCATAGATATTTTTAAAGTAAAGTCTTAAACAATCAAGTCATTCAAAATAATACATTTATTTTGAAAAATCAATCTCTGTACTTCACATAAGTTCGTCAGATACATTTGGATGGATTTATACTTTTAGCAAACTGTTTCCATTTTTTTATTTAATAAATTTATACATTTATTGTTGTTATTTATTTTTCTTTTAATACTTCCTAAGTTACAAAATGAAAATAACAGTCATATGTACAGTTATAATTCCTTTTATTTTATGAATAACTGTTAAAATGTGTCTAAATTATACGAGTTTGGAATAGATGTATTAGATGGAAAAAAATTTCTACCTTTATTACCCATTTCTCACTTTTATGCCTGTTATTATTATGATTATCATTATTATTTGTTAAAGGGCATTTATATTTGTGCATTGTTATATATTTGAGACCATTTTATTACATTTTAAAACAATTTAGTGTGATTCTTAAGAAATATTTCAGTTTGTTGGTTCTCCGTTCTGTTTGCCGCCCTGCTTCTTCTGTCTTTTAATATTTAAATATTTATTCTATAGAAGTTATTAAAATGAAAATAACTTTTAAGTACTCTTACTTGTGATTTTCATGTTGCTGAAAATCTGTTTTGAATAGCAAATTTGTAATTTATAAATAGTTATAGACATAAATCTGCAAAAATCACAATTTTTATTCTTTTAAAATATTATAGAGCTATGGCAAACCCATAGCCTCTTAAGTAATAAAACATTTTAAGAAACTTAGACTACATTCTTCTTTCTCAAATAGCAAGTTTTTTACCTTTTCCCGAATAGGTGCAGATTCCCAAAAATTCATAGAATTCAAAATGAAAAATAATTATTTAATGTATACACATGTATAACAAAACAGACTAATTACTTCAAATGTGTACATTTAATTTAATCATGAAACTCTTGAAATTTGAATATTAATTTAGAATAATATAAATCTTAAACTATATACAGTCAAAAGATGAAGTTGGGCAAGAAACAGTAGACCACTTTGATTTTGAAAATTATGAAGTAAATAAAGATTCTAATTATAGTTTAAGCACATGAGATATCAAAATACAATATATTTATTAAAATTAGTTTCCAATAATTTTGAATAATGCAATAAATAAGTATGCTAACAAATTATAAGACCACTTGTCTAAAAACAAAAATATTAATATACGAATATGAATTATTACGATATTGGTCCTCCATTTTTCCTTAAAACCTCGAACACTCTGTTTTTCATAGCAGTGACCAGGTGATTAAGTACAGATTCAAAAATATTGTGCCATTCTTTTACAGTTGCTACTTCTAGTTCATTGGCAGATAAAAACTGTTTATTATTAGCATAAACTTTGCGACTTAATACGTCCCAAAGATTTTTCCATAGGGTTCAAGTCTGGACTTGGCCATGACAAGACCTGAATTTTTTCTTTTTTAAACCATTGCTGGGTGGATTTAGACACATGGCAAGAAGCATTGTCCTGCTGAAACATCCAGTTCACGATTTCACCAAATTCACGCTTTTACCACGATTTTTTTCTGAATTTCGCACTTTTTACGCAATCTTTTGCCGAATTTCACGCTTTTTTTGCGCCCTTTTGCCGAATTTTGTGCTTTTTACACGATCTTTTGTCGAAATTCGCACTTTAACACAATCTTTTGCCGAACTTCTCACTTTTTACGCAATCTTTTGCCGAAATTCACGCTTTTAATGCGAACTTTTGCCCAACTTCGCACTTTGTATGCGATCTTTTGCCAAAATTTACGTTTTTTTTTTTTTTTTTTTTTTTTCCCCCCGCAGGAAAAAAATTTGCGAAAGTTGCGGGCAATTTTTTAAATTGATTTCATTAGTGCAGACAATAATTGTCCACAAAAGATTTTTTTTTTTTGTCTGCGACTATGTCGCGGTGTTTCTGCCACTGGGATTGCAATGATTGGAGTATTCTTTGACAGTATACCACATGTGCCTGACTAGCACAAAAATACTGTTATTACATACTTGTAATGTTAAAAATGTTGCAATTGCCCCTAAAATTTTCCTAAAATTTGGGGGAAAATTTCTCCCTAAAATTTTGAAAAATCCTAGTGTCCCTGTAGTAGCCATAATGTGACTGGCGACAGTGAATCTGCACTTATATAAATTTTTGGGCTCAGGCTTAAAGTATAAAATTCAGGCCATAGACTGCATCAGGCTCAAGCTGAATCTCTCTCATCTCTAGTACCTCCCAAGTTCAGAGCCATTTAGTTAGATGATAAAAAAAAAAAAAAGTCAAATACTTAGAAAGGTCTCCTTTTTTGATGGGGGGGGGGGGGGGGAATTAGGCTTTTTTTACATGACATAAATTTTGATATTTTATTTCTACTTATTTCATTTTCGTATTTTAAAAAAACTTTATTTTATTTTTAGAGCATATGCTGAATCTGTAGAAAATCGCGTAAAGAGTATTGGTATTTTGGTCGATATTCTTTTCTTAAAAGATGAAGCACTACTTACTCAAACAATTGATGATGTTGCACGACGAGGAAGCTTATATGCTATGGTTATTAGCCCCCAGAACGAGACTCATGGCTCAGTTACAGTTAACATTTTACATGGCACACCTCAAGGTAAGTATTTATATTTCTTTAGATGTGCTCTTTTTTTAAAAAAAAAAAAAACAATTTCTATTTAAGTTAGTCTCTTTCTGTTTCCACTTTGTGTAAATTGTTGAATATATGTACTTTTGAATGATGTAATAATAATTTTTTAATAAAATTGGACAATGGATCTCTCATATTTGTAATACAGGGGTCGTACTTGTCCTGATATTCCTTAAATTCCTGAAAAATGAAAATACGTTCTGAAATTACTGAAATTTCACGAGTTTACTATAGCACAGTCAGTCATGATTTTTCTGTGAATATATAATATTTGTTTTTTCGCATAATTGCACAAAATCAATCTTTGGAATTAATAGGGGCTTTAGAGTCAGAAAATAGTGAAATGTTTTGTCATCTGATGATGAAAAACTCACAAATTTCATCAAGTGGTCGCACAAAAAAAAATCGGGAATTTGTCAGTCGGACAGGAAGAAAAATTGCAAATTTTGTTAATTGGTCGTTGAAAAAAATCGGGAATGTTGTCAATCATTTGCTGAAATTTGTGAATTTTGGCAAACGATCGCGGGAAAAAATACATGAATTTCGGCAAATGATCGTGGAAAAAAAATCGCAAATTTTGGCAAACGATCACAGAAAAAAAATTCTCGCGTTTCGGCAAACGATCGCAGAACAAAAATCTCGAACTTGGGCTAGTGTTTACAGAAAATATCTCTCTTTCTTTATTTCTAACCGATGACCAGGCCCCTACCTGCCGGGTCTCTTCGACAAATGATCGTGAAAAAAAAGTAGTATGCGGGTAAATGTGTCCTGAAATATTGGAAGTACATCCTGAAATATCACCTAGGACCAGTACTACCCTTGGTAATAGTTTAACTATGTGTTAACCAGGGGTGCAGAATATGTCCAATCCGGCGATCTAGGATCGGGGGAAATCTTTGCCATCTGGCGAAATTCTGCAGAAAAAATATGCAATTGATTTCGATTTTAACAATGATTTACATAATTCTTTGAGATAGAAAAATTTTCTCTACAAATAAAAAGATCCGTATGGTGACCTTCACAAAATCGAACTCAGGATAATATGTACCGTATATACTCGCGCATAAGTTGAGAAAGTTTTGAAAAAAAAAAAAAATTCTATACCTACGGTAATACAGAATTTATGTAAGCCTATAACATAGCGTATAAAATTGGGGAAATGTTCGGAGTGAAAACATTTTCTGCACCCCTGGTGTTAACTACTCCTTCTAAGTAAATTGTATAGTTTTTATTTACCCTCTTGTCTTTAAAAGAAGAAAACAATTTTGATAATCTGTAATTATTAAAATTTAAATGCATGTAGAGCAGTCTCTAAACTTTGTTACTTTTACTTGGTCCACTTTTATTTATTTATTTATTTTTTTTTTTTTTGACTTACCAAGTATAAAAGCATGTTGAGTTTTTTACATAATCTATTCCGTGTAAAAGTCAAGTTTTCCTTCAAAGCATACATAAAAACAATAATAAATAATCCTAATGTGAAGGATATTAATCATGAAACAAAACTTTCTTTTACTATGTAAGAAAAATAATGCATATTAATAACTGTATTCAGGGGTTGATCCAAGTGACAATTAGGGCCTGTTTGAGTCCCTTCTAGACCTGGACTTTAAATCAATTGAAAAAAGTAAAAAGTACAAAATACATGTATTTTCAAATACATTTAAAATACAAAATACATTTCGAAATTTAAAAAAAATAGTGGCTGTAAATTGCACTAAACAAGTGAAAAGTACTTTTTCAAAACTGATTAAAATTTTGAAATTATAAATTTTCCAAAATAATAGAACTCGTTAGAAAAAAATAATAAATTCGTCGCTAAAGAATGTATTTTATATAGTAAATGAAAAAAAAAAAATACAGGTAAACCAGTGATGGAACAGCTGCGCCAAATCGATAATGCTGCGCATTTCTGCGCCAAAACGATCATTTTTCAACAAAATTGCGCCCAACTGCGCCGATTCGATAATTCTTGAGCCAAATTGATCATTTTCCACCCGAATTTTGCAAAAAGATCGCGAAACACACGGGATGTTTGTCAAATGATCACGGAAGAAAACGTGAATTTTAACAAAGGATCGCTAATTTCGTCAAAAAATGAACAAAACGCGGTCAGAAGATCGCGAAACCCAAATTTCATCAGAAGATCGCGAAAATTTTGACAAAAGATCGCGAATTTTGTCAAACGATTGCGAAAAACCCGCGAATTTTGTCGAAAGATCACGGAAAAACACGCGAATTTTGTTGGAAGATCGTGAAAAACATGCGATTTTTGTTGGAAGATCGCGAAAAACAGCGAATTTTGTCAAAAGATCGCTAAAAACGCACGAATTTCGTGAAACGATCTCTGAAAACACGCAAATTTCGTCAAAGGATCGCGAGAAAAACATGACTTTTGTCAAAGGATCGCTAATTTCATCAAAAAATGAACAAAGCACAGCCAAAAGATCGTGAAAAAACGCTATTTAAAGGACAGAGAAAAAATCCCGCAAATTTAATCTAAAGGTTTTAAATTTCGTCAAAAGATTGCAAAAAACACGAGATTTTCTTCAAAAGGTCGCGAATACCACGTGAATTTCATCAAAGGATTGCGAAAAAAAGGTGAATTTTGTCAAAGGAGCACTAATTTCGTCAAAAAGCGAACAAAACGCTGTCAAAAGATCGTGAAAATTACACGATTTCGTTAAAAGATTGCGAATAAAACGCGAATTTCGCAAAAGGATCACGAAAAAAAAAAGTAAATTTTGCCAAAGGAACGCGAATTTCGTTAAAAGAATCACAGAAAAAAACCACAAATTTGATCAAAAAGTCGCAAAAAACCACAAATTTGATCAAAAAGTCGCAGAAAACCGCAAATTTCATCAAAAGCTTTCGAAAATACACTAATTTCATCAAAAGATATAGCGAAAAACATGCTGATTTCAACAAAGGGTCTGAAAAATACTCAAATTTTGTCAAAAGATTGCGAACAATACGCAAATTTGGTCAAAAGATCATGAAAAACACGCAAATTTTGTCAAAGGGTTGTAAATAAACTCTAATTTCATCAAAGAATTGCAGGAAAAATGCGAATTTCATCAAAGAATACCAAAATGACATTTTGATGCTCCAAAATAGTTATTTTCTGCTCCAAAATGAGCATTTTTATTGCTCCAAAATAGTTATTTTGTTCTCCAAAGTGTCTTTTTGCTGCTCCAAAATGGCTTTTTGCTGCTCCAAAATAAGATCCATGCTGTTCCATCACTGGTAAACTTAAAAAATATATTCGGAAATATATAAAGTCTCGACCGGAATTTAAAGAAGAGTTTCCTCATCGCAGGGTATGAGTTTAATATTTTTTGGTTAATAGATTTATCAGTTAAAAATTACAATATTTCAAACTCTACTGCACATTGAGAGATTGACAAAGATGGTGTGCAGCCTATATATAAGAACTGGTCATCATCTGCTGCAGCAATTTAAAAAGAAATATAAAATAAACTGCATGGTGTAAATGGAATGTTTATGGAAATCTCAGAAATATTATGATGTGAGTAAATCTGATGTACAAAAACACTGCAACACCGAATAATATTGTTCTTTAAATGTTGATTTGTAACAAGGTATTCTGCCACATACGAGCTACCCCCCCCCCCCCCCAGTCATTTCCCTTTGACTGGGGGATTTTTAGATTATGAACGCTGTATCCCCGGCTGACAGCAGTTTTCGGGATTAAGTAAGATCTATTCTATCACACATTTGAATATCAGCTTAGATAAAATGGTTAGTAAAAAATGTCGCTGCTTCCCAGACTTTTATAATAAAGTTTTCTATTGGACACTATAAGAAAATCGTTTAAAATATGATATTTTAAAAATATTACTTAAATATGATGCAATTTTCCTCTTTTTGCACATAATTTATTTCTTTTAATTCTTTCCTTCTTTTTTAATGTACACGTATGAATATATTTTTCAATAGAAAGGTGTTTAAAATTATTATTACTTGAGTTTTTATGACATAATTTATCCCCATATAATTATTTTTGCATATAATAATTTAATTATTTTAAACTTTTCTTTCTCTTTTAACATTGACGCGTAAACATATTTTTCAATTGTAAAAGGTTTGAAAATGTTATTATTTGCAGGTGTTTTTTTTTTCAGCAATAGGCAAAAAAAGACTTTTTCGAAATATGAAATAAATTGCTATTGAGATACTGAAATTTTGAACACACACACACACAAAAAAGAGACAAACTAAAAAAATGAATGGGCACTACACACTGCAGTCTAGTCTCGTATATGCTTGCAAAAGATGGTTAAATTGCCATGCATATAGTTTTATAGAATATGTCATAGTGAATAAATTACTGCATTAAAAATTATTAAACAGTCACAACATGATGAATATCTTCATCATTTATACTGTAAAATTAAATATACATGCTATATTTATGCATAAATTTCTTCTGAAATACTTAATTGAAAAAGAAAAGTCGTTATTTATTATTTTTTTAAGAATGGTTAAATTATTTTCTTAGAGAATAATTCTCTTGATATCTTCCTTTTTATTATTAATTTAAAAATCAAACAATAAACATTGGAACTCTCTCTGTACAATGAATAATGATCTTGATTTTTGAACTTACAACAAACTACATCAGTGAATAGCGAATTAATGCATTTGATTGTTAGTCATAAAGCAATACAAAATAATAATTTTATTTTTTTATTTTGTTTTAAACAAATACATGCATATACTCACATTAGTATAATCCTAAGTGTCTTTGTAAGGTGTTTTGAATTTATTAAATTAGTTAAACTAAATTATGCACTTATGCTATGCATTTTTTATTTATTTAGAGATCAATAGTTTAAAATTTCCTTCTGCGATAATATCACTTTCTGCCGAAATTAAAAAAAGAATCAAAATTCACCATGCACTTAAAAAACTTATTTTTGACCAGACACTAATTTATATCTGTACTGTGTTAATTATTTCATTAAAAAAAAAAAAAAATTAAATAAAAACGGGGGTCGAATTTTTTTTTTTTTTTTTTCTCTCTCTCTCTCTAGAGTCTTAATGTTTAACCCTAATAAGGACAAATCCTTAACCAAAAATCAATAATTAGAACTAGTTTTATAATAAATTTCACCCCCAGTTAAATTAATATCAAGGGTATGCAAAACCATACGGAAACCTCGATTCAATTAATTAAAAGGGACTAAAAAATATATTGTTAAAATCTATTCATTCTATTCATATTCATATTCAAATCTAAATTCATTTAAAAAAAAAAAAAATTAAATAAAAACGGGGGTCGAATTTTTTTTTTTTTTTTTTTCTCTGTCTCTCTCTAGAGTCTTAATGTTTAACCCTAATAAGGACAAATCCTTAACCAAAAATCAATAATTAGAACTAGTTTTATAATAAATTTCACCCCCAGTTAAATTAATATCAAGGGTATGCAAAACCATACGGAAACCTCGATTCAATTAATTAAAAGGGACTAAAAAATATATTGTTAAAATCTGTTTCACAGATCAAAACGAAAATCTTAACTTTTAAGGAGTTTAAAGTTTATTGTACTTTGAAAGTTCCATGTATAACTGAACATTATGTTTTTTTAACATTTGAATTTATTAGTTAAACTAAATTAACAGTGTATGCATTTATGCCATGCATTTTTTATTTATTTAAAGATCAGTAGTTTAAAATTTCCTTCTGAGATAATTTCACTTTCTGCCGGAGTTCGAAAAAGAATCAAAATACACCATACACTTAAAAAAACTTATTTTTGACCAGACACTAGTTTATATCTGTACTGTGTTCATTATTTCATTTAAAAAAATTAAACACATAATATAAAAATTTTGTTTTTAAAGTCAATTCCTACTTAGATCATCAAAGAAAAATTTAATATAATCCCTTAAGCTAATATTAGTGTTTGTTGCATTAAAATATCTCAATTTGTTGATTTTCTATAAGCAAGTAGGTTTACAATGGAAGTCTATGGGAATTGGGTGAAATATTAGAGAGATCGCAAAGTTGGCGTCACTTATGGCGACTCATTTTTGCTGCCAAACTTGCCGATATATCACCAAGTTGGCAACAAACTTGGCAGTATTTGGCGACAGAACAGGGTCCTCTCTATGGTAACCCCCTTTATAGATATGAAGATGCAATAAATGCTTCAATAATCAATGGCCGCCATTTTGTCACCCATGTAAAACTAAAATTAATTAATTAAAATTTAATTAATGAATTAATATTTGAAAAAAACTGTATTAACATCAATTGTCATCTGGTACAAGTTTTAAAAAATTTATTTCAACTTGATAGGATGAATAATAAGTATTTTATTAACGATTGAAAATTTGAACAAGATATATATATATATAAATAAAAAAAAATATAGGGAGAGTGTGAACTAATAGTAGGAAAAACGGGGGTTTAAAATTTTTTTTTTCTCCCTCTAGAGTCTCAGCATAAATGTTTAACCCTAGTAAAGACAAATCCTTAACCAAAATTCAATAATTAGAAATAGTTTTATAACAAATTTCACCCCCAGCTAAATTAATATCAAGGGTATGGAAAACCATACAGAAACTGCAATTCAATTAATTAAAAGGGACTAAAAAATATATTGTTAAAATCTGTTTCACGGCTCAAAACAAAAATCTTAACTTTTAAGGAGTTTAAAGTTTGTTGTACTTTGAAAGTTCCACGTATAACCAAAGATTATGTTTTTAACATTTGAAAAAAATTCCTGTATAATATTGCACATCCTTAAAGTTACAGTAAAGTACAGTTAAATTATTCTCTTCGTATGTTTTCATCGGGAACTTCAAAAATTATCCAAATTTTCACAATCCATTACAATAACTAATTGCATTACATTTGTAATGTACGCAATACAACAATACGCAATAACAATTTCAAGGGTCCTTCCTGCCTACCACTGAACTCTTTATTTTTGTAACGATTCAGAATAAATGCATTTGAAGAAGCTATACATTCTGTTCATTAACATCTTTATTGTAAGTTGAAAAAATGTGTGTATATTAACGTCCAGAAACGAATTCTAAGACTAAGCAAAATAGACAGACATATAGTTGCGAATCTCTGATTTTCAATTTTCACGACAGTTTGAAATCTAGGGAAAATGTATTTTGAGTATTTTCAAAATACAAAATACTTGGAAAAAGCACTGCAAAATACATTACTGAAATACTTTTGTTTTGTCGGTTTAAAATACAAAATACAAATGTATTTCAAATACATGTATTTTCGATACTGCCAAACTCTGCGTAAAACTCCGACACACAATAGAAACATTACTTTGGGTAAGATTTCATTTTAAAACCATGGTATTAACAAAGAATTTTCACTTCTGTGAATAACTTTAGAAGTAACATATTTTGAGATGTCACTTTTAGGGAGAAATATCTTTGGAAATTTGGCCCATGAACAGTTCTTCTATCTAGTTTTCTGTTGTTCTTCGTAAGTTCAGCTTTTAGAAGTTTTGTAACAGATTTATGTCCAGGTGTTAAGGCGTGCGCTCTTCCTTCATTACTGAGTACATGTTATTTAATAGGTTATGAGTAACATTTGTTGAAGGCAACTAACTCTATTGTACCAAGCATTTTCATATTTTTGATTTGATCGTGAAGATCTTCAAATAAGTAATGAATACAGTGTTTATTCCAGAACAAAATGCACGCTGAGCAGCAATTTTTCAAAAAAAAGTACTCTTACATCCTATCAAAAGAGAGATTTTGAACTGGTTGTCTCCATTTATCAGTAGAATTTTGTGATATTTTCCTGCAACTGATTGACAAATTTTGCAATATTTTCTTGTGACTGATTAACAAATTTTGCAAATTTTTCCCATGTACGACTGAATTTTGCAACTTCTTCGCAGGGGTCGATGCAGGTTTTTTTTTTTCTTGGGGCCCATTTTGTGAAAAGTAAAAGTTATTTTTGTGAAAAATAACATTTTTTAATGAAAATTGGAATTTAGTTACTCAAATTCGAACTAAGCATTTATTAACAAAAACTTCTTTAAACCCTTTTGCTAAAGTTTTTGTTCCTGGTGAACTGTTTTTATTTACAAATCACACATTTTAAAACCTAAAAAATTAAAAATAAATAGTACTAGTAAGTTTTTATGGAAAGTAATTTTGTGAAGGGACCTATTTTATTAAAAAGAATATTGTGAAGCGGCCTGTTTTATTAAAAGGAGTTTTGTGAAGGGGCCCAATTTTATTAAATTGATTTTTGTGAAGGGGCCCATTTTGTTAAATTGATTTTTGTGAAGAGGCCTGTTTTATTAAATTTATTTTTGTGAAGGGGTCCTAAATAGGCCCCAAATTTTGTCTGGATCGACCCCTGCTTCGTGATTACTTGTCGAATTTGGCAATATTTTGAAGATTTTTCCCTCGATTGGTGACTTTTACAATTTTTTCTTGCTGCCTATCAAAGAAATTCACAATTTTATTATCTTTTTTTTTCTCAAGTAAGTGATTGAAAAAATTTTGCAATTTTCCCACCCGATCAATTGACGAATTTTACAATATTTGTGAAAATTTTCCTCGATTGACGACTTTCGATATTTTTTAACGCATCTGACCGAAGAGCATTGGATTTTTTTTTCCCACAGCTGACTAAAGACTTTGTATGTTTTCACCCATTTGACCGTCAAACTTTTACTATCTTTTCTCGTGCCTAATCAACAAATTTCACACTTTTTTTCCTGTGACTGATTGAAGAATTTCTTGATATTTACCTCCTACCTGTTGGTGAAAATATCATAGGTTTTTTTTCCCCCCCAGGTCAGGTTGTCAAATTTAGTGGGGATTTTACTCTTGACTGATCTACGAATTTCGTGATTTTTTCCTTCTTACTGATTGACAAATTCTGTGACTTTTTCTTTCAATTGAGTGGAAAAAATTTGTAGATTTTTCGGCACGAGTGTTCGTCAAATTCTGCTTTTTTTGCACCCGTCTGAAAAATTTTAAAAAAAATTTCCCACTATCGATTGTTTTTTTCCTCCACAATCTATTGATGAATTTCACAATCATTTTTAATGAATAATTGAAGAATTTCTTGATTTTTTTTTTTTTTTTTTTTTTTTCCCATCATGGTCGACTGCAGAATCTCATGCCTTTTCTGACGGCTGAACGGCGAATTTCGTTGAAAATGAGAATTTGAAATGTTCTGCTTAGGAAGTCCGTTGTTCTGTGACATATGTCACACTTTTAAGTATGTACTGCATTGGGGGCTGATTTTTTGAACCTCAAAGGAAATATGAAAAATTACACTAAATGAAATAAATTATGGAAGTGAATAATTAAATATTATGTTCCAGAAATCTTAAACTCAAAAGACCTTTAAATGAATTCGCAACTAAATTGAATAAACATGTGCTAGATAAAGACATACAACAAATAAAAAACGAAATGAACATTTATTAGTTCAATAAATAAAATATATATTGATAAGATAAAAAATAATAATAATAATTGGCTTTAAATAAAATACAACAATCCTAATAACAGAGATAAAACAAATTTATCTGTATTTTCATATCAGGAACTTCTTGACTCATATTAAACACAAAAAATCTCGGTAACTATTTCAATTTCATACATGTACTAGAGCTCCACCATCACAGCTTTGTAAATTACTTTAAATTTAAATTAGATTCAGATTAAGAATAAATGTATTTCTAAGAAAAATAGTTCATTAAAAAAAGTTCATAGAAAAAGAGTCTACTATTCACATATCTATCCTGAAATATCGATGATGATATAATACACTTCTTGAGTACCGACTTACATTTCTTATAAATGCAAAACGGAAACCTCCAGAACCACTAGTTAAACTATTGAGTATGAAGCCAACAGTCAATGGAAATTGATTCTGGAAATGAAAAAGGGTATTGATCATGCCACGAGCAGTCAAGATGAAACACCTTTCCTCGATTGTTGTCATAGTCGTATCAAGTGATCAGTTCAGTCAATCACTAGATTACGATAAAAAGTATCGAGTCAAAAGTTTCCCTTGTTTTTGTAGGTTTCGAATAAACAGTTCTAGACAAATGCCTAAGCAAACTTCTTAAAGTACTAAAAGGGAAGACTGTTACTATGACAATTTTAAACTTGAGCTTTTCTGTAAAAAAGTACTTTCAGTTCCATAACACTGTTACAGTCACTTTCCAGAAAATAAAAACATTACACCTCGTAAGCAGCAACAAACTAAAAAATAAAAGAAGCTACTATTGACTGGCAATCCAAAGTATATATATAATTCAGCTGAATGAGAATATCATTACACCACACAACGCAAGACACACCCACTGGTCTCAGAAAGATGAATAACTAATGGAGTCATTACGTCATTTGCAAAACATCATCAACACAAGCTGCCTATGCCATCTTGTGGCTGCTAGAATAACTAAGCCAAAAACCAATGGATAGATAGAGATATGGATGCCGGGAGATATAAAAGTTGTGTAAGGTAAACAAACAAGATAATGGATTATAAATGGTAAAAGTAAATAAAGTAAGCTCCTATTTTAAAGGTAAGTTCACTTTAGAAGTTATAAGATTGTAAGTAAAGTTTGTAAATAAAGTTATTAAAATTAAATGCTCTAATAATGTTAGACATTACACTATAAGTATAAATAAATGTAAACATGTGTATTGTGACAAGACCCAGTGTTTATTCCTATCATAAAATAGCGAATTTTGTCTAACGATTGCAGAATAAAATAGCTAATTTCATCAACCGATTGCGGAATAAAATAGTGAATTTCGTCAAACAATTGCAGAATAAAATAGCGAATTTCATCAAACAATCATGCAAAAAATCTCAAACTTCTTCACATAATCACAGAAAAAAAATAGCGAATTTTGTCAAAAGATCGCATTTAAAACAAATCGTAATTTTCATAATCTGTTGTGGAGAAAATCATAAATTTGAACCAAGTTATGATTTTCCATAACATATAAAAATTATAATTAACTATTAAATATTCATGTCATTTACTTCAGATTAGAATACACGAAAACCAAACTGTACATTTGTGTGAAAGAATGTTATTGTAGTATAAAACTGAGAGGTAGGTAGTCATTTTCTTCAACTCAACTGTGAAAATGCAATATATTTATTACAAAAAATATTATAAAACATTTTAACATAAGGAATTTGTCAATGTATTTATTTTATATTCAGTGCAATATAGTTCACAAAATCCACACACAAATATTGTGAAAAATGTCATAAATTTTACTTTCGTGCATAATTTCTTGCTTTTTCTTATTTTCTGGGTGGTATCCCTGTTGAAGAAAAACATATTGAAAGTAATGGCTTAAATACAAGTAGATATTTAACGTTGATTCCTTTTTTTCTAAAATATTTCTATTTAAATATTTTTAAAAAGCATGAAGATAGTATATATATATATATATGTCTTAAACTCTTCTCCTTAGACCAACAATCACATATTTTTATTGAGGCCCTAGGGCCCTTTTTTAAGCCTTTCCCCAATTTTTTGCACATTTCTTTTAAATTATATTCTAATGATTAATTCGTACCCTATGCTTAATCTCAAGTAATCGAAGATCTAAAACGTTGTAACATGTTTTCATGTTAGGGCCTTTTCTCAACTATCAGTTGGCCCCTTTTGGGCCCCCTGTTATAACTCCCTTAAAAATAGTCCGTTTGACTAGTTTTTTTTTTCTAACAACATCTTAGGTTCTCAAGCTATTACCTGAATGACAAAAAAAAAAAAAAAAAAAAAAAAAATATTTCAGGCTTCAACTATTACCAATTTTGAATATAAATCGTCTTTTTAGGTCCTTTTTAGGACCCTCTTTAAAAATGATCCGAATTCCTTGCAATTTTTTTTACCATCGTTCTAGCGTCCTCAGATTACATTATAGCCGCCGCAGAAGGCAATGGAGCCTCCCAAATTAGGTTCATTTAAAAGAATTTCCAAAGATATAAATCAGTCATACTTAAGTTTTGTTTAAGGTTATTATTGACAAACCCCGGGCAACGCCAGGCGGGTCTGCTAGTATATATATATATATATTTTAAGATATTAAATACAACTAGATTGCAAATCATGTTATTTTTGGATTATTTTGGGTAAACTGATATATAAATGTGAACAAGTATGTGTGTGATGGGGTGGGGGCATTAGGGCTACATTATCAGTATATCAGGTCAAGTTTTGATAGTTTTTTAATATCGCAATAATAATATCTGAATTCTGACTCTGTTGATATACAAAAATAATACTGTTTTGCACACACTCTGATTTCAACCCCCCCTCCCTTAAAAAAAGGGAAAAGGCGCTCCGAATGTCTAATATCAATATCTTCTTCAGCCCTTTCTTTTGTCTGATCCATGTATTTATTCACTGGCCTGCTTCATCTGAAAACTAAAATCTACATCTCCTGATTACACCTCTTTTATTACGATCTTCAAGTAAGGAATATCTCGATACATTCACTTTCTGTTGGTATGTTCGTTGTCGTTGGTATCCCGCAAACCAAATGTACTGTTTGTTACTGAATAATACCGTATCGCCCGCGTTTTTGTACCGTTGTTGCTAAAGGCCATAATATATCATGGCCTGTAGCATGTGCTCGTTATGGACAACCGTTTTGCTTACGTTGCACATATAAAAGTTATTTTCTTCTACCTCTTTTATTACGATCTTCAAGTAAGGAATATCTCGATACATTCACTTTCTGTTGGTATGTTCGTTGTCGTTGGTATCCCGCAAACCGAAAGTACTGTTTGTTACTGAATAATACCGTATCGCCCGCGTTTTTGTACCGTTGTTGCTAAAGGCCATAATATAACATGGCCTGTAGCATGTGCTCGTTATGGACAACCGTTTTGCTTACATTGCGCATATAAAAGTTATTTTCTTGTTCATATTATCGGTATTGCAAGGTTTGTCCATGTAAATTGACTGTATCTTGATATTTCAGATATAAATGAATCTATGATATCAGGTTGCTACAATGAAAAAAATGAATCTGATATTCGGACTTGAGATTACCTGAAATATCAAGTGATTTTAAGAAAAGCAGCATAAAGTAACTGTTGGCAGTTTGGAATTGAATGCGTATATGTTAAAAAAAGTTTTAATGTTTTAGTCATATAGTATATTTATTCACTCTCTTCACTTCATCTGAAACATAAAATCTACATCCACTGATTACACCTCTTTTATTAAGATCTTCGAGTAAGGAATATCCCGATACATCCACTTACTATTTCTTTGTTTGTCGTCATTTCTATTTCGCATACCGAAATTGCACTATTTGTTACTGGATAATACGGTCTCATGCGTGTTTTTGTTCTGTTGCTGCTATTAGTATTGATATATCACGGCTTATAACATGTTCTCGTTATTGACAACAATATTGCTTATGTTGCACATATTCATGTTATTTTCTCGCTCATTATCAGTACTGTGAATTTTGTTCGAGGGAATACAATCTTGTACGATATCGGGCTGCTACAATGAAGAAAAAATTAATCTTATGGTATTCGGGCTTGAGATTACTAGAAATATAAAGTGATTTCAAGAAAAACAGCAAAAAGTAACAGTTGGCAATTTTGAATTGAATATGTATATTTAAAATAAGTTTTAATGTTATATTCATATAGAATATATACTCGCTTCACTTCATCTGAAACAGAAAATCTACAATCTCTGATTATACCTCTTTTATTAAGATCTTCAAGTAAGGAATATTCCGGTACTTTCACTTACTGTTTCTATGTTCGTTATCATTGCTATTCCGCAAACCGAAGTTGCACTGTTTGTTACTTAATAATACGGTATCATCTGTGTTTTCGTTCCGTTGTTGCTATTAGTATTGATGTATCACGACTTATAACATGTGTTTGTTATTGACAACAGTATTGCTTATGTTGCGCATATTCGTATTATTTTCTCGCTCATATTATTGGTACTGCGATCGTTGTCCAAGTGAATTGACTGTAGTTTGATATTTCAGATTTAAATGAGTCTATGTTATTCGGATTGAAATTACCTGAAATATCAAGTTATTTCAAGAAAAGCAGCAAAAAGTAACGGCAGTTTTGAATTGAATATGTATATGTTTAAAAAGTTTTAATGTTATATTAATATATGTATTTGCCGCATGAATTAACTTGCTTCGCTTCATCTGAAACAAAAAATCTACATCCGCTAATTACACCTTTTATAAAGATCTTCAAGTAAGGAATATCTCGATACATTCACTTACTATTTCTATGTTCGTCATCATTGCTATTCCACAAACCGAAATTGCACTGTTTGTTACTTAATAATATGGTATCTGTGTTTTCGTTCCGTTGTTGCTATTAGTATTAATATATCACGCCTTTTAATATGTGCTCGTTATTGACAACAGTATTGCTTACGTTGCGCATATTCATATTATTTTCTCACTCATATTATCGGTACCGCGATGTTTGTCCGGGTGAATTGACTGTAGCTTCATATTTCAGATTTTAATGAATCGGCGATGTCGGGTTGCTATGATTAAAAAAAAAAAAAAAAAAAAAAAAAGAATATGTATTCGGGCTTGAGATTACCCGAAATATCGAGTGATTTCAAGAAAAGCAGCAAAAAGTAACAGTTGGCAGTTTTGAATTGAATATGTATATTTAAAAAAAGTTTTAATGATATATTAATATATATATATATTTGCCGCATTTATTAACTCTCTTCGCTTCATCTGAAACAGAAAATCTACATCCGCTAATTACACCTCTTTTATTAAGATCTTCAAGTAAGGAATATCTCGATAAATTCACTTACTATTTCTATTTTCATTATCATTGCTATTCCGCAAACCGAAGTTGCACTGTTTGTTACTTAATAATACGGTATCATCTGTGTTTTTGTTCCGTTGTTGCTATTAGCATTAATATATCACGACTTTTAATATGTGCTCGTTATCGACAACAGTATTGCTTACGTTGCACATATTCATATTATTTTCTCGCTCATATTATCGGTACTGCGGTATTTGTCCAGGTGAATTGACTGTAGCTTCATATTTCAGATTTAAATGAATCTACGATATTGGGTTGCTATGATGAATAAAAAAAAAAAAAGAAAAGAATCTATGTATTCAGGCTTGAGATTACCCGAAATATCGAGTGATTTCAAGAAAAGCAGCAAAAAGTAACAGTTGGCAGTTTTGAATTGAATATGTATATTTAAAAAAAAGTTTTAATGTTATATTAATATGCATATTAGCCGCATTTATTCACTCGCTTCACTTCATCTGAAACAGAAAATCTACATCTGCTAATTACACCTCTTTTATTAAGATCTTAAAGTAAGGAATATCTCAATACATTCACTTACTATTTCTATGTTCATTATCATTACCATTCCGCAAACCGAAATTGCAGTATTTGTTACTGAATAATATGGTATCGGCCGTGTTTTTGTTCCGTTGTTGCTATTAGTATTGATATATCACGGCTTATAACATTTGCGTGTTATTTTCTCGCTCATATTATTAGTACTGCGATAAGTGGCAAAAAGTAACAGTTGTCAGTTTTAAATTGAATTTGTATCATTAAAGAAGTCTTTAATGTTAGTCATATAGTAAATATATATGAATGCATTGTTCTACTAAGAAAAAGGTTCCTAAACAACATTCCTGCATCTGTCATCAATTGAAACCTATTTAATTATAAGCATATTGGCATGACATTAGCTGTTAATAAAGTTCAATTTTTGCTCTTCACTTATTTTAATCATTAAAATCACAGAGATCCTAAAATGAAGAACATTTTATTTTAACAAATTTAATCATGAAGTTCCTTTAAAGTAAATTGTGTTGTGCAATGCAATAACCATTTGGTTCTTTGAGGTCCAGTAACTGTAAAAGTAGAAATGAAATAATTGAAACTTCATACTTGGATCGTGTCGTCTGTAATAAAATGAAGAGGAGACTTATTAACAGCATAAATTAGAAATTTTATTCCATCCTTTTTTGAAGAGAAGAAAAGGCTTCCTGTTGGTCAACGTTCACAAATTAATTCATTGTCCAATAGAATATTCTACTCCACTTGCAGATATTTCTTTTAAAAATTAAAGTGCAGCACAAATCGAATTTAGTATTGATAAAAAAACAAAAAGAAAATAATTAAACTCTTTTCCAAGCTATCAGAAAAATAAATTTAACAAGGGTTATTAAAATCACAGACATTGTTTTTTTTTTTTTTTTTCCCCCGAAAAGCTCTTCACCAGATCCCACATCCATCGGCGACAGATTGATCTGAGCCCTCGATCTTTTTAAAACACAAACTAAGTCATGACAGATCACCAACAAAACAGATTCTGATTTAAAATTAACAAAGTTTTTAATTTATAGTAAGAAAACAGGGGCTTCAAAAGTTACATAAAGAAAAGATTTAAATCTATTAGCGAATTAAAAAAATTAAGCAATATCTTAATAAACAGATACGAAAGAATACATTTAAAAACTTTTTTTATTTATTTGCTCTACGCTCGGCAATTAGACACACCTCCGAAAGATAGACGTCCATTCAAAGCTTACATCGTGGAGACGGCGCCCCGATGATGTCATCACAATACGTGCAGATCTGAGAGCAGAAGCATCTCAGCTCAGGCGCGATGAAACGGTGGAGAATTTGCTGATGTACAGGATACAAAAACACCCGTGCAAAAATAAATATGGATTTAAGATTAAAGAACATCGATGTATAAGGCCAAAAGAAATAAAAAAGTAACATGACTTAAACACTGAGATTTCATCTCACAGTAAGTTTTATGATATATTAAGTTATACTTGAGGAAATTAAATTGTAAAAATGCCATAAAATGAGACAAATAGAAAGCATGGCATTAAAAAAAATAATTAAAGCAATTGCATAAATACAAGTAGATACATTGATTTTTTTTTTTCTTTTTAAATGTTTTATAAATGCATGAGGATAGTATCATGCTTGATTTTGTTCCAGGGTTTAGATAAAATTAGTCCCGGAAATACTAGAGGATTCATTAGGGACACAAATTCTCAATGATAAAAAAATTTGTAAGAATGAGTCTGTTCTGAAATCAGTTTCCAAGCCTTAAATTATAAACTACATTAGGTATGGTTAAAGTAGAATACATATAATATATTAACAAAATCTTTAACATTTGAACCAGCACATACAATATTAGCAATATTTCACTTATTCAACAAGCACTAAAAGAATTAACAGAAACTGATAACAACATGAATGAAGAAAGATGTAAATTAAAAAATATATACGTAATGTGTTACATATTAAAGCCAGTAATCATGCAAATAATTACTTAAAAGTAAAAACTATAGAATTAAAAAAATATTTTATTCAATATTTAGAATTTATATTGAAATATTTATAAAACCATCTTCATAAAGCAAATCACGCTATCTAGTGAGTATCTAGTTTAACATCAGTTCTGTGTTTAGTTGTACTGTTGTACTTGGAATAGTGATATTTGATATTCCATCTTGAAAATGAATCTTAGCTAACACACTTAATGAATGAATTTTTACACTTTTTACTTTATAGAATATAGAAAGTAAGTTATCATGAATTTCATAAGAGCCTTTTTATTTGTGCATGGAATTTGCAGACATTAATGAATATTCAAGTGGAATAAGGCAACAATTTTCTTTTTTTTTTTTTTTTTTTTTTCTGTAAGAGTTTTTACATCTTGAATTGTAATCTATCATTCTCTCATGAAGACATTTCCCGGACAATCGAATCTACAATTTGGGCAGCATTTTCTAAAAGATTCCTAACTTTGAAATACAGAAAGGCTGTATATTTTTTAGTATCTGAATAACTGTATATTTTGTGCAAGTAAGAATGAGAATGACTTCATGAATGTGCCAAAGAGTAGACATATTGGATTAGGGGGGGGGGGAATTGCAAGAAATGAATTTTTTTTTAAATCCTGAATTAATTTGGCAAGATATTTTTCATTATTCGGCCAGATTTTAGCAATATTCGGCTGAAGCATTCGGTCAATAAGCCTTTAATATTCAGCCAACCAAATATTCGGCAAAAGGGCCGAATATTCGTCCCATCCCTACTTTCTACATCTGTTTGTACTTGAATCGCTATTACCTTAAGATTTGTTTTTCAAAATTAACAATTTTTCTATTCTCCCACACTTTAAAGTAGTACCGTGATTAGGGCTGGATTATTTATCAATATATAGACAGATATTGATATTTTTTAAATATCGCATCGCAATAATAAAAATATCTAAACTTTGGCTCTGTTGGTATATCCCAATAAAATAATGATGTTTTAGCAAACACTGCAATTTCGAACATGAGCCCTGAAAAAATAGCACCAAATATCTCAAAAACCAATAAAGTAATGTTGAGTTCACCGCCAGAGCCCCGAAAAACAAAGCTAAATATTCTATTCCAATGTCTTCAACCTCCTGCCTCATCCAAAACAGAAAATCTACCTTGATAATGTTCCTTTCCGCTGATTATCTCTGTTAAAAATATACTAATTATTGCAATACATTACTTTGCTGTAAACATAGAGTTCGTTCGACTGTCTGGCTGCGTAATACCGAAAAACACTTATCGTCCTTTCTTCTCTCGTCGCTGTGATTGCCCTACACATATTGCGATAATGCCAGACATTGATATATCATGGATAATCACATGATCACTGGTTATTGTTGAGTTCAATACAGAAAATAGCTGGTTATCATCGAGTCTATAACTCTGCAACTAGAGTACTCGGCTTGCGAGCAACCAATCAGTCTGCCAATGGTAAAGTTCAGCCTTTTGTTTCTGGTCAAGTTGGTGAAAAGCCCAAGATCAAAGCAGTCGTCGTTCACTGTGATGATTGGTTGCTTTTAAGAAGAGCTTACCAGACGGTAATGCTTATTCATATTGTATGTTCTTTCTTTGTTGTATTTTTGTTAGAGCAAAGTTTTCTCCAGTGAATTTAATACATCCTTTCTTGGTATTTTTCCGCTATGAATATTTATCAAAAAGCTAAATTTAAATTAGTATAAAATTATTTACAAACGTGATTTTAATATTTTACATTTTTAAAAAAAGGTTTCAATGTCGTTTTCTTGTAGTAAATAGATAGAAAGATATAAATACAGTGACTTTTTTTTCGAATAAGAATGAATTAATTCCTTAGAGAAAGATTGAAATTCAACACTTCTGTTGCATCTATCATCCACTGAAACCTATTTAATTACAAGTATATTAGCATGACATGTAATGTTGCATCAAATTAAATTTAGTTTTTCCTGTGCTTTTACTTATTTTAATTATAATAAAATTGGCAATGTCCTGAATTTAAGAATATTTTACTTTAGTTTGCATTTTATAATTTTGTCAGCTATATGCAAAGTAATTAAATAGTTAAAATGTTATTAATAAATAATACATAGAGTAGGAAGAATAGGAAACATACGTACTATTTTTGAAGAAAAATACTTTGCACCAAATGGTATAAGTGGTTGAAATAGCATCAAAAACTGGCGATAAATCACAATTAAAATAATAAAACTTTATATTAATCACCATAAAATCTGTAAACATGGACACGTGTTTACAGTAGCTGATGACAGGCTGTTTTATTTTCCAGCTCGAAACGCATACCCAGATTTGCTTTGATTTTATAGTGATTTATATAAAGTTTTATTTTAAATGGTATAAGTGCAAACAGATATACAAACATTGGTTTCTTTTCTAAATTTTTTTTTTTTTTTTTTTTTTTGTATAGATATATATACATATTTTAATGATGCTGTGTGAAAATATAGGTATAAAACATTGTTTTGTCGCTTTCTACATCTGGTTTTACTTAAATTGCTGCTACTATGCTATTTATGTTTCGAAATAGCAATATTTCTATTGCACAGTTTAAGGTAGTTATCACAATTTATCACCAATATCAATATTAATTCGTTGATATATTGCAATATTAAATTTTTGATATCGTCCAAACCTAATCGTGATATTGCCCAACATCAATATTAACTTTGTTGATATATTGTATTAAAAATTTGTGATATCGTCCAGCCCTAGAAAAAGTAAACCGTATAATGATAATTTTTTTAAACTGGCATTTCTAGTTTGAAATTATCTGTTAAGCATTAATGGTTAAGGTATAAATAGCAATATCAATGCATAAATAAGTAAAAGAACAGTTGAATGTTTTTGTTCGTTTCAAATATAAGTATGCCAGTTCACACATCCATTTCTATTGTAAATGCAACAATAAAGTAATTTCACTAGAGCTTTACATATTGAGATCATGATGTATAAGAATGAGTTTGCTCATACCTTCAAGTTACTTAATTTTCTCTTTTACCTTTTATGGAATCCACTTTCAAAATAAGATGTTGTGCTCAACTATCCATTACTGATAAAAACTCTCATTTCGATCGACTTTTTGTTCATCTCTGTCCTGCCAACTGCCACGAAAAAATTGTAGTTTCTACGAGTTGGAGCTAAAAACTAAGATGCTACGAAAATCTATCTAAAACTACAATTTTCTAAAAAAAAAAAAAAAAAACACACACACACACACACAACGGAAAAAATTAATTTCTTTAATCATTCACCAAAAAATAAAAAAATGCCAATTTCATCAACGGATCGCAGAAAAGTGTAAATTTCATCAAAGAATTGCGTGAATTTCGTGAAAGAATCATGGGGAAAAAAAGAAAAAAAACGCAAATTTTGTCAAGTGATAACTAAAAAAACGCAAAATTCGTCAAAGGGTCACAGAAAAATACACATCTTGTCAGATAATTGCTGAAAGAACGCAAATTTTGTCAAATATCGCAAAGAAAACACAAATTCGTTAAGGGATTGCGAATTTCGTCAAAGCATCATGGAAAAAATGTGAATTTCATCAAAGGTTCGCGGAAAAAACCCAATTTCTTCAAAGATTGCAGAAAAAATGTGAATTTGGTCTAAGGATCACAGAAAAATTGTGGATTTCGTCAATGGATCGCGGGAAAAAAAACATGATTTTCATCAAAGGATTGCAGAAAAAAGCAGGTTTCGACACAGCATCACGGGAAAAAAAAAAAAAAAAAAAACACGAATTTCGTGAAAGGGCTATGGACAAAACGCATAATTAGCCCATGAAGAAATCCCCTCTACTGCTGTAACCTTTCACAAATTTTTCTGTCAATTTCTGATTTTTTTTTTAGAATCGTCCCAACTCTGTGCTTTCTTCAGGAAACATCACATACCATAGCTGCCAACTCTTCCGATTTTTTCAGAATTCTTCCAAAAAATCGGTATGTTTTCCGATTTTACGTGCGTAATGGGTTATCTTCCGCTTTTCGTCATTTTCTTTCGATTTTCGACCTTTTCTTCCGCTTTTTACGCGAGTTTCGTCAAACGATCGCGGGAAAACTCGAAATTTCCCCGAAGGTTCGCGGGAAAGACGCAAATTTTGTCGGAAGATCGCGTAAAAAACGAGAATCCTCCCAAAAGAGCGCGTAAAAACACGAATTCCGTGAAAAGATCGCGTAAAAACACTATTTCCGTAAAAAAATCGTGTAAAAACGCGAATTCCGTTAAAGAATCGCGGGAAAAAACCCAAATTTCACCGATGGATCGCGGGAAAAACCCAAATTTCGCCGAATGATCGCGGGAAAGACGCGGATTTCATCAAAAGATTGCGTAAACAATGCGTAGGGGTGATTTTGGTCCGAATTTTCCGAAAATTAAAAAAAAAATCGGCCACCAATTCGAAAATTTGGGCATAAAAAATATCGTGAATTTTGACATCTTCGCCGAAAAAAGTTAATTTTGTCAATTGTTTGCAGAAAAATCGCCAATTTCGTCAAAGGATCGCATGGAAAACGCTAATTTCGTCAAAAGATCGCGAAAAAACGGCAAATTTCTTCAAAAGATCGTGAAAAAGCGGCAAATTTCATCAAATCGTGAAAAAAACAAATTCCATCAAAAAATTGCAAAAAAACCCCACAAATTTCGCCAAAGGGCCGCTGAAAAAAATGCATCTCTAGTGTCGGAAGTGAATTATCCACCACCCCCTTTCTGCTGTAACTTTTCAGAAAATTTGCTGTGAATTTCAGAATTTTTTTTCTTTTTTTACTCAGAATCATCCCCCCCCCCCGCCAAAAAAAAAAAAATAATAATAATAATAATAATAATAATAATTAGGAATCAGAAGTTTTAAGTGTCTTTTAATGTGAAAGGTAGGATATCTATGAATAAAAAAAAAAAATAAATAAATAAAAAAAAATAGTAATTTTTAATATATTCAAGTTATTCTTTTTTGTCATAATATATATTGTGTAATTGCAAATTAGTGAATATTTTATTAGAGTTTCTCTTTGAAATTTGTTTATTTATAAGGATTCAGCTGTTTTTAATCCTTACTGAAAGTGTTATAAAACTTAAAAAATCTTCTGATTTCTTCTGATTTTTTGTCCAAAATCTTCTGAGTTTTACCGAAATTTAGTTGGCAAGTATGACATACAGACAAAAATCTGTTTATTATTATGATACATATTGTTTTTAATCTGAAAGAATATACAGAAATAACTTTTAAAAAATCGGCTAACCCAACCCGCAGGAATCTAAACTTGGTCGGAACCGAAAGCAATTAGAGTTACCCGATTTACAGCATAAAAAACAGCAACCAAACAACAAACCTTTAGATTAATTTGAATTTTGGATGCTACTATTTCTCATTTTCAAAGGTTGGCAGGTCTGGTACTACACAAAAAATTTGATAACACAATGCGCTCACGAAAGAATAATTATACCCCTATGTTGAACTATATGTAAATGACGATGTATTGGCATATGGTAAAATGTATGGATAAATTATATATATATAATTAGAACATCATTTTGCTGGTTCCCGCTTTTTTAATACTTACATTTGATTTCCATTTCTTTTTTTTTTTTTTTTCTTTATGAGCAATGTTTAATTTGATTGTATATGCACTTTTGTAAAAATAAAAATATTGCTATTTTCAACTTTTCGGTCATCTACGCAAACAATAAATTGATCACATATGCTCCTTTAAAAAAGTAATCAACTAATTCCTATGTGGAACTGCATGCGAATAACTGTTAATGTAAAACAAATATATGCATGTATATGTATACATGTATGTGTTTAAAATGAATACTATTTCTCTGGTTCCCACTTTTTTAATACTTTTATTCATTTTCTATGCAAGTTCCTTTTTTTTCCCTGCAGAAACACAGAATTTTGCTTTTTTGACGCTGAATTTTATCATTCCCCAGAATCGATGCAAATCTGACAGTTGTGGACTTTTGGGGGGGAGGGGGGGGGGTAGCAGAGAAAATACAACTGTGATAACAAATAGCGGCAGGTTTTTTTTTCCCCTTCCTCATTCGACTTTGTTTCCGATGAGCTACTGTGCACAGAAGCAAACAGCGTCAAAACGGAGCCACGCATGGGTATCTACCGTCTGCTAAACTGATTATCTCCCATGGCTCTGATCGCAATGAGTTTCTCTCTATTCGTTCTACCGGTCGACTGCCACATTTATTTAGCACATATCACTGAACTGATGGGGAAAAAATGGAAGGCTTGGTGAATGGGAATTCACTTTTTCATATTGCCAACACTGCTTAACATAATCCACAACACAAATACATGGAAATAACCTTGTGGATTCTTACATCGCTTTGATTTCAACTTAACTTTTTACTCTCAGATGTTATATTTGTTGCTTTGCAACTTAATTTTTGTATGACTGATAGAATGGTGAATATTGGTGAATAACGGTGAATATAGTATTGTGGGATCTTATCTTGTGATATTGGTAAAAAGGAAAGAAGCAAATTTCGATGTGAATGGCTAACGAAAACCGTATCATTAAAACTAGGGGAAAAGTAAATGGATCTGATAGTGTGGTATTCCGCACATAAAGTTGATGTAAGTGGGAGAACAGTGTCAAATTTGAAGAAAATTCCTAGACTGAAACATATAAGAAAACTAGAACCTAGGAAAATAAGAAACTTAAAACATAATTTAAGATAAATATTTTCTCTTTTTTGTTTTTGTCCTTTTGTAAATGCAAACATTAGTTAAAGCATATTCAACCAACAACTAGAATTTAGAAAATTAATAAACATTTGTGTGCGGGGTATGGGGAAACGGGAGGTGATGGCTAAAAATTGAGTTTTTGGTGAACTTATTATTTTCGTCTGTATTTTTCTGTGTTATCAATGTCTGTATTTTTGACTTTTTAGTCATCTGTTCTGTAAGAACAATAAATTGGCTACATATGAGCTTTTGGAAGAATAATCAACTAATTCCTATGTGGAACTGTATGCAAATGATGGTGTATGATAAAACATATATGTCTACATATACAAGGTGTCCACTAATGCCCTGTACCCAAATTAACTTCAGAATGGTGACAGCTATATAGTCGTGAATGTGGTGTCTAGTTATTGTAGAATGGCTGCATGCTGTACAATAAGACTGTTTACGGTGCCACAAACTCCAGAGTTACTGTTTCTATCTAGAAAATTATACAAGAAAAAAGTCAATTACAACAAGGATGTAGTCGAGTGTATATGGTGGTATACATATGCCATTTGGATAATTCCATGTACACTTTTTTTCTCTCTCTTTCTCTCTCTCTCTCTCCAGCTACACCACTGAATTGCAAAGTTGTAGAGTGGTCCTTGAATTAGTATGTCTTACCAGATTAAAAATTGAGTCTGTTAAAGAACTTTCACAAAATTCGATGACAGTAAAAACACTCTTCACAAAAGTATATTTTAGAAAAACGGTCCTTTCATTAAAAAAAAAAAAAACACTGTGTGAACACCCACATAGTAAATGTACAATTCTGAAAAAATCTAGCTTTTTTCATTTTACCGTTCATCTGAACATAAACTAAAGCCTCTTTCGTTTATTGCTAGCTGGTTTTCCTCTTTCTTCCCTTTATCTGCATTTGGAATCAATGCCAATTGGTGGATAAATGACGTCATAGCAATAGTAGGTGTGGTGGTTTCCTAATTTGGCAACTCTTACTTTTATTTTGCTGTGTTTGCTTTGTGTGTCCGTCATCCACATGGTAATTTGAGTTTTTTTGTGATTTCACAACATTGTTTATTTTAGTGTTTGTTATCTTCATGTGCAATTCATATCTTATGTATCCTAAAAGCTGAAGCATGGATGTCCCTCCACAGGAGAAATTCTTGAAATTCAGATTATTATATTTAAAAATTGCAATCATCGGATGTCAAGGGCTGTGATACACACATGGATTAACTAATGTTTTGTAAAATTACTATTTTCACAAAAATAAAAATAATTCACAAAAGTAATAGTTAAATGCACAAAGATAGGACCTGGGGTTTAAAAAAAAAAAAAAATGGACAGATCCCTGCTTATATGTAAAAATACCTTTTATTAGAACTCCTGAAATGTAAGTTTTTCAATATCAATCAGTGATTAATTTGACACTAATTGCTTGGAGAAATGTGGTATTGTAAGGAAGATGCATTTTTACTAATAAAAAAAGTAAGCAAGGTGCAGTTTGTTTTAATAAGAAAATCTTGTTAATTATGTTATGTTTGCAATATGTTTAACATCGTAATGTTGAACAGTGTCCAGCATTGTAACACATGCAGAATGCATTGCTGCCAATGGTAGGCACATTAAACACATTTAACTTAATTTTTGTGTTAAAATAAACTGTGCTTTACTAGGTTTTATTAGTAAATGTGCATTTTCCTTAATAATGCCACGCATGCAATTAGTAGTGTATTTAATCTGGTGATTGGATATAAAAAATTTCATTAAATCATATCAAGTATGCTCTACAATTTTGCAATTGACTTTTTTTTTCTCATATCTCATGTAGTTTTTCAGATAGTAACAGTAACTCTGCTGTTCTCTTCTCGGGTGCAATGCAAGCAGTCTTATCATGTAGCACATAGACAATTTACTATACCTATTCATCCTTTCATGACTTTAGTGGACACCCTCTATATAAATAGCTATTATACTGGTCCCTGCTTTTTTTTGTAACATTATTAAATTTTTAGATTAAAAAAATAAATAAATACAATCAATGTCTAATTCAATTGCATTTGCACTTTTATAAGAATCAAAACAATGGTATTTTCGACTTTTATTCCCATGTTTGGATTTTGTTTTTCGGGCAATTCTTTTTTTATTGTGGTATATGCTATAGTTATTTGATTCAAAGCAAAATCAGCTCTATTTTTTAGGTTACCAATCAGACCTGATTGGTAACCGAAGCTGAGTAAATTCTTTTTATCATTTTAAAGTAAACTTTAAAAAATTGATGTTTTACTGTGTGCTCATCAGTTTTATTGTTGAAATTAAATTTTAAGCATTATACAAATATGTGTAATGCATGAAAGTTATTCTACAAACTCCCACTTTTATTTATTTATTTTATTTTTTTATTTATTTATTTTTTATTATGTTTTTTTTTTTTTTTTTGTTAAAACTTTTTGTCATAAGCAGTGTAAATGAAAATCAAACTTCACTACTATATGTGCTTTTATAAAAGTAGAAATTTTGTGCTACTTTCAACTTCTTATGCTAATGTCATGCACCATGTTTATCTTAATTTTGATTATTCTCTCTTTTTACTGTGTATGCTATAGATATCTTTAGCTAAGAATTATCAGTGAAATAGAATTTGATCAAAATAAGCTTTATTTTATCTTAGTCTTTAATTGAGCATATATTCTTTTATTATTAAAATCGCCGACCAACTCCACGTTTCCAAAGTTGTACTAAAAATAAGAAGATAATGATAACAGGGATGATAGTTGATGGTAAATGCTAAAATTAACATACATAAAGTTTTCCATCAATTCGATTAATTCTTTCTTCCTTTTCATTACTTTTATTATACTTACCAAATGTAACTATTAATCTGATTAATTCATTCTTCATTTCTGTTCCTATTGTTAAACTTTCAGGTACAAAAGTTTTTGCGCAAAATCTGTTGATTTAGTTACATTTTAAAATGTAAAAATATTGTGGTAAAGGCATAAAAATTAACAAACATAATTTATTGTAAGTCGGTCTAATTCATTCTTTCCATTATTTATTGTCAATAACTTTGAAGATGCAGATATGGTATCTAAAAATTGAATCTCCTTTTTTTAAATGTGGCAGAACTTTATTATGTATTAATATGTCAGTCAAATATTGATATTTTTAAATTATCACAATAACGGTATCTATGCTCTGACTCTACCGATATATCTCAATAACAATTTTTTCTTCTTGCAACTTCGAATCTGCAGAAAAGCGCTAAGTATTCTGTGTTTCTGTTCCGCCGCTGCTATTGGTCTTTATAATTTGCAATATCAACATCAATCTTTTTTTTCCCTTTGTCTAAAATCCATGTATTTATTTGTGGTATCATGCATTGATAATAACAATATCTAAGCTCTGATTCTGACATATATCCCAATAACAATATCTATATTCTGGCAATTATCTCAATAACATTTTTTTCTTCCTGTGACTTCAAACTCTGAGGAAAAGCGCAGAGTATTCTGTGTTTCCATTCCGCTGTTGCTATTGGTCTTTATATTTTGCAATATATTGAGCCCATATTGCAATATCATCATCAATCTTTTCTTTTGCCGGATACATGTATTTAATCGGTGTTCCACTTCATTCAAACCAGAATATCCACCTCCAGGGATTATCTCTTTCGTTAATATCCCAATATATTCTCTTGTTCATTTCTATTGTTGCAAACTGCAAATTTCATTGTCCGTTCATTATCGAATAATACTGCTGTCGTGTGTGTTTCAGTTTCGGCGCTGGTATTGATCTTGATGTATTACAATATATCAAGACATTGGTATATCATGGCCAATAGCATGAGCTAAAATACCGTAATTTCGCATGTACACGCCGCACCTCTGAAAATACATTAAATTTAAAAAAAAAAAAAAAAAAAAATCGGCAGAAGCGCCACACCTACTGTAAGCGCCGCACCGTCAAAAAATTGGTTTAAAAAAACGAAATAGCTGTGTAGGCGGCAAGGCAAAAAAGTATGAGCAAAATCTGATTAAAATTAACAAAAAATATTGATAAAATCTTACAAGAAATATGATTCATGTAATGTTTGCAATTCCTAAATATCGACACATTTTAATTTATCTTGTAGTTTTTGTCCTAGATTTCCATGCTAGGTTTTTTTTCACCCGCTTCCTTTTTTCAACATGCAACCCGCCTATTCTGCGCTTGTTTTGATTTGCTAGTTGCTCGATTGAGTTGTTTTATTGTAGCGCTATTTATCTGCAACATTCGGCAATAAATTCATTGCGATCGCACCTGCGATTAATGCGATTTACTTCATACCAAAATTTATTTTAAGTCAATTAAACTTTAAAAACACCTTTTTAAGTCATATTTTGCATTTTTATAGGTCTTTTAAAGTTTTTGTAAGATTTTATAGAACTTAATTTTTTTTAATTCAAAAGTAAGTTATCGTCTGGATGATGCAAATCGCATAATCGTTTCCTATTGGCTGTTGTGTTTTCGTATTGGCCCTTCTGAATTTTTTCAAATCAAAATCAATAAATTTCATTTATTAAATGAAAAACTTCCATTAACAATATTTTTCTTACCTTCATATGTACATGGAAGTAAATAATTTGCAAAACTAGCATACTTACCTTTGAGGCTCATGCCTTTGTGTATGTGCACATTATTTGTCAATTGTATGCACAAAGTTAAAATTATACTATACAATATTGAAAATTAAATTCATGTAATTTAACTAATATTAAATTCAGTACTAATATTGTAATTATTTATCATAATCATGAAACATCCACCATAGTACAATGCAAAATAGAAATAAAACCTAAAAAGATGCAAACACATTTTTATTTCACAGTAACACATGAACTATTAAAAAAGAAGAGTAATCAGGGAACATCAAATGCTATTCTATGTCAAAATATTATGATCGAATGTAATGAGATCAAATGTAATAAATATATTAGTTAATACTAACAATCATCGAAATGAAAAAAATAAGAAATATAAGATACACAAAATATAAAAATAAATGAAAATATAAGAAACACAAGTCAGATTCATCAATCAAAACTGTCAAAGTCCTCATCTTCTGTATCGGAATTAAAAAGGGACAAAATGGCTGGGTCAATTTCTGTTTCTGTGTCGTCTCCATCTTCCCCGTCAGAATAACTACTCTCCCCAGAACAGTCATTGTCGCCGGCGTTGGGAGCAATTATCCTTGCTTTTACAAAACTACCCTTTATGGCCTTAATGGACACATCTCTTAGGGTTTAATCTAGGAAAAAGGGATTTTTAGCGTTTTGGCTAATTGCAGCTAATAACTTCTAGCCAAATAAAAATAGCTTTAATCAAGGAAAAAAAAAAGTTTTATTTATACAAAATTTCTATATACATGAGTATTATTTTTAGTTATGCAATATACAAACAAATACATCACTCTGTAAGATTGACCCTTCAAGATTTGGCTGTATACCACACAGAAAATGCTTTTTTTTAAAATGGAAATTCTTTTCAAAATTTTCATTCCAAATTAATCATCATTAAGTTACTTAAATTCTTGATTGACAGTTTGTTTCTCAAGTCAGTTTTTGTTATATTCATGAGACAAAATCCCCCTTCACAGTCTGCTGTAGACAACAAAAGTGATGCTACAAATTCATACAAAAAAGTCACATTCGGAACCATGCCAGTAATGCCATTTTTATGAAAAAAAATGTGCAATAAGCTAGTTTCATTTCATTATACATTTCATTATAGCCAGAACCCACATAAATTCAAGTCTGAAAAGTTTATACGACATGTATCTGGCACATTGATGATTCAAAGCTAGTGCACATCATATCGCATGCTTATACAATCTGCGATTTTCATTTTCACCATATGCTGGAGTCGTGTCTGATGCAAATGATGTCACAGTGTTTGAAGACGCTTGCATAGAGAGCACGAGACAAATTTTGAAGGGTTGCTACAACGCGGATGCAATATGAGATTTTCTTTCGTCTTTGTGCAACAGCAGCAGGTTTACGAAATGCAGAACAACAAAATGGGAATGACATAGCATATTTCTTTGGCTGATGCTATTTGGCTAATTCACTAAATGCTTTGAGGGCAAAAAGCACTTTCAGTTAGCTTTTTGGCTATTTGGCTAGCTCTAGATTAAACCCTACATCTCTCCATGCTTCTGAAACCCACTTTGCAACTTCTACAAAAGTTGCTTTTCACATAAAACAGCGCTTTGTATAAGAATGTTTGCCTGCTATCATCCACAATTCCCAGAGAGTTCGCATTCGGCATTTGAATGCTTTGTTTACAGCCAAATCGAGTGGTTGAATTAACTTTGACAACCGCCGGGAATTATGGCTAAATTTGCGGACGCAGTCTTTGCTGCAACTTTAACAAGCTCTGATAAATGAGCCCTATTCGAGTCCATTATAAGTAGACCTTCTGGCTTAAAAAATGCTCATTTTCTTTTCCGCCAAACTTTGTGCAACCAATCTTGCATCAATGTCTCGTTAATCCAACCTTTCTCATTCGTGCAGATCAAGACATCACTGGGAAATTCTTTTTTGGGAAGAGTTTTTCTTTTGAATATCAAAAGAGGCTTTAGTTTTTTCTCGCTTGCCATGCAAGATAGTACACATGTGAAGGACATTTTCTCGTGACCGGTAGTAACAATACCTACCGTACTTTTGCCAACCTTGTTGACAGTTCTGCTTGGGGGCAGTCAAAAGTCAAAGGGACTTCGTCCATGTTAATCACCTGATCGATGAAAAATTTATTGTCCTTTAATTGGTCGTGTACAGACTTAAAGAAAGATTTCTTAATCTCCCAATCATCAGGCAATTTTTGCCCTACAGTTGTGCGGGCCCGAACAGAGGCTTCATAAATCTGTAGCACCAGTTTCTACCAGCTTTGAATTCCCATGTTCGCCGCAATCACTTTGGCTTGTAATCGAACCTTTACGGTAGATACTGGAAATCCCTTACTACTTTGGGATGAAATCCAATTCTTGATGTTGGTTTCCAGTTCAGGCCAAGCAGGTTTTCCACTTCTGCGAGCTCTCTTAGTTTTTGGCATCTTTAACAGGGCTTTCTTTTGGGTGCGCCATCTCCTAATGCAACGTTCATCTACACCAAACTCCCTGCCAGCTGCTCTATTGCCTATCTCTTTCGCTTTGGCGATTACACTTAACTTAAAACTAGCACAATAGCTGTTATTTTTGCATTTTGGAACCATTTTGTGTTACTATTTTACAGTAGGAGTAAAAAAAAAGCAAGATTTCACAACCACGAGGTTTATTCAACCAACACAACTGCTCAACTACATGTGCATCTTACTTTTACAGTCAATGTTACAGTTGTAATACAAAAATAATCATTACGGAGTCATTTCAAAAATCTCATGAAACATCTTGAAATTCATTCTACATTATTTAAAATTACACTTCATCTTTAACATTTTTATTTAACTTTTATTTCATATTTACTATTAATTCATTAAAAGTGTTCACTGTTATCTGTATATTTTTCGCACCGCATATGCTTCCTGTATTCATAAGTTTAGTTGATTGAATTTGGCATCAATCAATGATTACTTCTGTGTAAATGCGCGACGCTGTGTAGCAAGAAATAAGATATTCAAAGTATGATTAAATTCGTCTTTTAACGTTTATAAATCTTTTATTGAGTGTTTATAAATGCTTTTCCAAAAATAGTAAAAAACGTGGCGTAAGATATGAAACATCGGTTCCTTTTTCTAAAATATTTCTATTTTGTATATATATATATATATATAAATGATGTTGCATGAGAAAATAGGTAGAAAGCATTGATTTGTTGCTTTTTACATCAGTTTGTACTTAAATTGCTGCTTCATACAATTTATCTTTCGAAATTAGCAATTTTTCTATTCCCACATGCTTTAAAATAGTCATTATATGTCACCAATATCAATATTAACTCATTGATATATTGCAATATTAAGTTTCTGATGCTGTCTAGCGACCATACTTACGTATGTTTGGTACATTGCCCTCTAGGACTGGGCGATATTAGGATTTCTACATCACGTTGTATCATTGAGGTTAAATCACAATATCGCAATACATCACAATATCAGACTCTTATGTACAACAAATTTTAATTAAAATCTGTATAATAAATACTTTTATTAAAAAAATTGATTTTACATATCTTAGGCTTACATATTAATTCCATATACTTATGTATTGCTATTATGTATTTTCAGCTGATTTTTTGGCACAGGTTGAATTAGGAGGGGGGGGGGGGGGCATTAATAATATTGTGATAAGACATTGTTTTATTAAAATAAAAATATTTTTTATATCATGAAAGTTAAGAAAATATCGTAAAAATTAGAAAATAGGAGAAAGAGGGATATTTCTCCTAGTATGTGCTCATTACTCAGCTTGAATAATATATAAAGTGACTTCTTTGCTTTGTTTTTTGAAGCAGTTTACCAGAAGATTGCCAAAAAAACACAAATTTCGTAAAAGTATCGCGGAAAAAATACCAATTTCATCAAAAGTCTGCCGGGGGGAAAAACTCATAATTAGTGCTGGGAGGGAATCCCCCCCCCCCCTCAAACTGCTGTAACCTTTCAGAAAATTTGCTGTGAATTTCATTTTTTTTTTTTTTTTTTTTTTTTGTTAGAATCACCCCTGATAATTAGAATAAATTTTATATCTTTAGATGTTTAAGAATTAAAATATTAAGTATGCAATAAAAAACAATGATTGATTCAAAAAATATAAAAGGATTACAAATACTTTCATTTTCTGAAATTAAAAATAAATGCATTTAGATTTTTAAGATACAGTACAGAACCATTTATCCAAAATGGTTGGGGTATTCCGGATAACTGGTTGGGCATTAAAGCAGCATTAATTTGATAAGTTTTCTGGAATATATCTGGTTGTGGCATTATTTCTGATTTTAAATTATTAGATTACTTGGATTAAAAAGTTAGCCAGAGTTAGCATTTCACGTGCAATTATTCTACATTATTAGTAAAAGTAATCCAGTTTCAATCATTTACCTCTATTTAGTAACTTTTATTCGAAATTCCGATGGTTATTTTTAATTTTTCTCATTGTTTATGCAATTTTTAGGGGGGTGGGGGTTGGCATTCGCAGCGATTTTTTTGACATTCATAAAAGATTTTAATCTTTTATCCCAATATAATAAATTTTGCCCTCTTTTCAATAAAGTTTATTCTTATTAATACAGCGATTTTTCAGTTTTGCGCTTTTTTTTTTTTTTTTTTTGTAATAAAAGGAATCCAGTTTCTCTGTAAATTAATTTTTATGCGATTTTTTGCATATATTTTAATTTTGAGAATTTTTTTCGCAATTTCTAGTTTTTTCACGTTTTGTAGATATTTCAAAAAGATATAAGATATTTATCGAAAAAAGGAACACTCTTTTCGATTATAAATCCTTTCAATAGTAAAGGCCTGAAAATTTAATTCTCTTTAAGTATAAAAAGCATTCTGTGAAAGCACCAGAAAATTTCGCATAAAAAAAAATAAAATAAAATAGAATAAAAAAAAAAAAAAAAAAAAAAAAGAGCAGCAAATAGAAATAATGGTAAAAAGAAAAAGAATTAAAGGCAAAACTCTCGTTTCCCTTACTATTAAAAAAATAATTCCTATCTTTGTTGCTAATTACCCGATTTCTTTCAAATTTTTAGCAAGTTGCAATAATAATAAATTCGGCTGCATACTAAATTTTTATTAAAATATAATAAGTAATAGGAAAATTATAGTACTCACAAAAAAAGTTCACTCTTAGAACTCGGAAGAAAAAAAAAAGTACGATCTGCAGTTTGTTTATTTAGTTCCGAGAAGTCCGATGCTAAAAGAGAATCAGATAAGCTTTCCATCCATTGATAATGTTTTCTTTTGCTGCTGCGTAGAATTAAAGAAAAAAGCATTTATTTAAAATAGGAAGTTTTCTATATATATTTTAAACACATCATTAATTTTTTGCTGGATAATCATAAATTTTTTATTAGCATCTTCCTTTAATTGCCATTTAGGTTGTATTAAAGGCATAACAAGATGAATTTAGAAAACACGTGTCATTCTGGAACGATTTTCAAACAGAAAATGCAATGCAGTATGCATTGTTTTATATATTTTCCGTATTATATATTAGGACTTTGTATGCAAGTCATACAGAGCAGCAAAACATCTATTTTCCAAAGTCCACATGCTTTTGCTGGGTAAAAAGAAGAAAAAAAGACAAAATATTTAAAAAAAAAAAAAACTTACAGGCACAAAGAACATGCAGGAAAAAAGGGTTGGACATATGATGCCTTTTGAAAAATTTCAAATGGGAATACCTGTCACACTTAAATGAAATTTCAAATTTCTATTATAAAGCAAACACGCTGATTTACCGCAGATAATTATTGGAGGGCTGTAGATTACAAGAAAATTAAAACTTAATTTCTCAAAAATAATATAAATAAATAGATTAAAAAAAAAAAAAAAAAAAGAAAGAAAGAAAAGAAAAGAAGGCAATTTAACAAATTACGACGACCATTTGGAAAATGATTTTTTCAAAGACTAAAATTTAAGACATAAAAAAATCGCACGGAGTTGATCATACATTACGTACGCCATGAATTAAACATTAATAGTGTTATTACACGTAAAAATTGCAAGCGACAAAAATCGCCTGCGACCCGTCAGATTTCTTAAAACTTACGTTATTATCCACCTAAAACTTACGTATTATCCAAGCATTTCATTGGCTGTTCGGGATGAAATTTCATTCTTAAACTTCTAAACATCCCACAATATTACTTTTTACACCGTTGTATAGAGAAAAAAAATGTACTTTTAAATGCAATTTGTTTGAAAGCTGTATCTCAATTTTGTTTCAGAGTTAATTTTTTTTTTTTTTTTGTAGTTTTTATTACTTTTTTGTCATAGTGGCAACAGAAGTATCCATCTCTGTTGAAAGTAAAGCGAAATACAGATTACTATATAGATCAATCAGAAAACGAATAAAATGCGGATTAAACCAATAAAAAGCTTCAGATATGCTTTTGATTTCCTACCCTGACGAGGACAATAACCATTTTTCCAAAAGGGTAATAATTAAGTAATATTCTGAACCAGATTATTTACAAATCCTGAAGTATGTATTTCAAATTAACCAAAAATATGTAAGATCCTATTAAAAAAAAAAATTACATTTTTAAAAAGTAATTTGAAATATTTGATAGAAAGCTCATTCCTAATTTCTATGATAATAAAATACATTTTTAGCTATACTAACTCAATTGATTAAAAGTAATATGAAGTATTTTTAAATAAATAATTAAGAATGTTACAATATTTGCAATGTTCCCCAAATAAGTTGCAGTGTCATTAAAAAATAAGCTAAAATAAAAGTTCCTACTAAAGATTTACAAAATTGTGAAGTATTTCTTACTAAAACTAACAGCGTCAATTGCTATTTAATTTTTTATATTAATTGACTACAATAGATTTTGAAATAACCAATTCAGTGAGGAAATGTATATTTGACACATCACATCGCCGTTTTTTTTCATATGTACATTGTGATCGTGGTGCTGCTTGCCAATCGTTAAGAAAAGAAAAAACAGACTTGTAATCGAGAATGTGGTGCTTTGCGATTGGCATCGATTTTGGATAATCCCAATGCCTAAATGAAAGATTCGATCGCAGTCTTTGTTTAAGCCATAAGTCATGCGTGCGTTGTAGAAGAAACCGGTCTTGCTCATTATCGATGCGATCTCCATATCAGCAATGGTACACGCGAGTGTTCAAAGATCATGGGAGAAACCCGTCTTACGACTGATCTCGCTCATTATCCATGCGAATCTCCGTATTAGCGATGCATCACGCAAGCTTTGGAAGATTGGAAGTGAAACCGGTCTTACCCATCGGTCCCGTTCGTCATCGTTCTGGCATGATGCATTGTATGGCCAAGATTCATCGCTAAATGAAAGATCAGGAAACCGGTTTGTCGATTTATAATTAAAATCAATATCACGCAATGCATCACCCAGTCCTATTGTCCTCATGTTGTTGGTTGCTCATGCCTACAGTAAGAGTTCTACAGTACATGCTGTGTAAGAGTTCAAACTGTCACAATAAGAATATCACCTTTTTGTAGTTCGAGACTTTGTTATGTACCATGCTTGTATTCTAAAGCTCAAGCTTTTGAAGCTGTATTACCAGTATCATGACAAATAATAGGGACAGCAGTCGATGGCAAAAGCTAAAGTTAGCTTGCATGAAAATTTAACATCAATCCGGCCAATTATTCTTTCCTGTTGTTGTCAACAATTTACGAATATTCAGATTTCTGTTTCATGGTGTCTGAATTGTTCTGATTGAAACTACATGTGCTGCGTCCTTGTAGAATCAGCAACATATCATATAGGTGGTATACCAATAGATTGTAGTTTTTTTTAATATTATTTGTTTTTCATATTAATTTTATTGATATATCACCCAGCCCTATTGTATGTGTTATTGCCATCTTTAACTTAATAATACTAATAGAATTTAATTAAAACAAAGACAGCTGTTTAGTTTTACTTAAAAAAAAAAAAGATTGTTTAAACTAACATATATAATAATATAAATTCAATTGATTTTAATTTATTATTTTGTTATTTAACAGGATTCCCAAAGTCCTTATAAAATGCTTAGAAGTCCTTCTTTTCACTTTTCATTTTAAAGGCCATTATATGTACTTAATTTTAAGCAATAGTCCTTAGAAAGTCTTTATATTTTTTTCTTGAAAGTGGAATGCTGTTTTCAAGCGTGACGCAATTTCCTTTTTTTTTATTTTACCTCTTTTGTTAGACCCAAACATCTGATACAAAATTTTTAATTAATAAAAGTCCTGAACTTTCGGCTTTTAAAATACCCTATTTTTTTTTTATATATTATTATTATTATTATTATTTAAACTAAAAGTGGGAACACTCTTAATTTTATACAAGCATCTTTAAAAAATTGTCTTTAACGCCTTTTCAATCAGGGTCCTGTATGTGATTTTTAACCTTTTAGTATCAGTAATTCTGAACCAAATACTTTGCTTAATTTAATCGTGCATGCACAGTGATTAAAAAAAGACAAAAAAAAAAAAAAAAAAATTCAATACTGGTAGGAAAAATTCAGGATTGTACATATCAATGCTCCTCAAGGAGTAAGTTTTAAGTCTTTATTTTTTATTTTGTAAAATATGGGACTCCTGTAGAATATTGCTTAATTACATGAATCTGAGTAAAGCTCTTGGGATAATCATAATTTTGTATATACGATTGCAGCTTGATGTTGTGCAAATTTTAAGAGTAAGAAATGGAAATGTGCCATAATCTATCATTTTCTCTCTTTTTTTATTCTCCAAAATATTCTGCTGAATATTTTTTGTGCACACAAGAAAAAAAATGCATTGAAAAATAGTTTTTTCTTTTAAAATTAACTATGATTCATTACATTTTTCATCTAAAAGGAGAAAGAAGCTTCTAAAGTAGCATTAGATATTTTTTCTAAATACTTGAATTTATGCAGCTTGTATATTCACATAGATATATATATAATAAAACTAAAATCACATGTGTAAAACTCAAGGATAGTAATATATACATATATATAAAATAAACACAGTAGAATGAAAACACAAAAAAGAGAAACTGAATATCTTATGGATTCGTCAGAGGAGCTTCATAAGAATAATTCATAGTAAAGATGTTATTTAACCAAAGCCTAAAAATTACACTATTAAGCTCCTTATAACATATCAGGAAAAGTGAAAATAAGTGATCTAAAAAATAATGTATTAATGTGATGATCTGTGATATATATTAAATATCCCATGCTTTCCATCCCATTTACTTTTTCTAGAAAATAAACCATTTGATTCTGGTGCTTGTATTACTGATTGGTAGAACATTTTAAAATATATTTGAATTTTTTGTCTGGTAATTAATGTATCAATTATTATGGCTGATAAATCTACTTTTGTATCTACTAGCATATTTCATTTTGTTTCATTTTATTTATCTATTACAGAGCATCGTAATATGCCTCTTGAAGATGCTTTAAAGTTGCTAGCTCGTAACTTCCATGATCATATACGCTCACAAAGAGAATATATGGAACGCGAACGAACTGAAAGGGGTCAATACGTAGGAGTTGTAGCTGACCGTGAGTTGCAGTTTCTTCTAAGAATGTTAGCTGATGGTCGTTGGATTTCATTATCGGAGATCAACCTTGTCATAAGATATTTAACAGACAGGCGTGATAAAATGCAGACATCACCTGGTGATGACAGGGTGTTTGGCAGGATGCCTTTCACCCCTGCAGATGTAAAAATGGAACCTCCATTTAAGCCAAGTAAGTTTCATTTTATTATATCCATAACTGATAAGTTTTTTAATTTCATTTTAGTAGCTAATACTGCATTTAAGTATTTAAACCTCAAAAAATGATTAATTGAATTTTAAAATGACATAATTATGTAAAATATTAAAGTATTTATCTAAATTAAATGACATTTAAATTATATATTATTAGATACAGATAACTATTCCAGTATTTATAATGTTTCACAAACTTTGAAGTATACTGTATGATGTATCATATTTGCAAAAGTAGTCACATTTTGACAGTTCAGCGCAAAAAAAAAAAAGACTATTTTTTTTTTTTCATATATAGAGAGATATTAAATAATGCTATTTCCTTTTATTATTTAAACTTAACCTCGTTAGCAAAGGTAATGACAGCCTAGAACAATTTTTTTTTCTCCAAAAGATAACTTTCTTCACAAATGTATACTTATACTCAAAATAACTGGAATACTCAGACTAAAAGTTCTGTAAAAGAGGCTAGTCTGAGAACAGGGTTACTTCATAAAAAAGTTATTGAATAATGAGAATGTTTTAAAGGAATGAAAGCTTTTAGCCAAAGGCTGGATCATGAAGAAAGAAATTTTGCAAGCTAATGATCAATGTCATTTAGTGCAATTTCCAGTTGATTATTCAAATTACAGCCTGAAAGATATTAAAAAATTGCAAATTCAAGTATTATACTTTAGTCTCTCGGTGGACTAATAGTAAAATTTTGAAAGATACTAGTTATTTGAAACAGGCCTTTAAAATGTATCAAACAATGAAATTTCTTGAAAAATATGGAATTTATCTGTCAATAGACACTTAACTGCCACATACCACCTTTTTTTAATATTTTCAAAAAGGTTTTCAGTAAGAAAATTCTGTATAAATTGGAATCAACTAGTGTTAAGTAATGGAAACTCCTTGTTGTTGATTTATCAGATAATCTTTTTGTGTTTATTTTATACACATATACATACTGGGTGTCTAGCTGCCTAGAAAACCTGGATAACATGAAAAAGTCAAGGAAATTTGAAAAATTCAAGAAAATTTCTTATTAATAAAACTAAGTATTTGAAATTGCAGTACCAGGAAAATCTGACTTTATTTTTCATAAGATTTCAACCTCTCTTGCAATTTCTTTTGTCTATTACCTTTCAGTCTTCAAAAAAGTTTAACTCAGAGTTTGTCAATACCAACTTTGTAGCATTGATTAGGTGATTGTCTGTTTACTTAAATTTGTTTAAGAACTGAACATTTGTTAGCTTAATTTGTTGAATATTTATAATCCTTAAATTGAGTTAAAGAGCAGATATATTACTTATAAAGACAAAGGTATTTTTTGTATTAACATATGTCAAAATCTGTATTTAGTTGTGACGGATGTGGTAAAGAATTTAATCCTGATTGCACAAAATTGATGGAACCTGATGCTAAAGATGTGTGTCTGCAAAATGTTTAAAATGTTAAAAAAAAAAAAGTTGAATAGGAATATTAAGCAATCATTAACCATGAAGTTATTATGTTAGTGTTCACAATTTGTGAATTTTGCAAAAATTTGTTGTAAAAAGTAGTTTGTGCTTCAGAAGCAATTGTGATTGTTCCATTCGCAAATTCTCAACTTTTAAGACTTTTTGTATATAACATACAAAATCTTGATACCTGGAAAATTTTCTTTATTTGTATGGAAAAGTCAGGGAAGATTGTAGCTCAGCTGGAATAGACACCGTGTCTGTATATATATATATGGTTTCGTGAACATAATAAAAATAATATAAACTTTGTTACAATGAATTTTTTACTAACAAAGTGGTTTCTATTTATGAAGGTTTTTTTTGTCTTGCTACTTCCTACCAGTTGTAAACATTTTATTTTAAAACATTTTTCTTTCATTTAAAAAAAAAACTTGGGTGTGTATTTTTACCTAGAATATTATTTATAAATTTATCAATGTTTTGTCATAGTTTTGTAAAAAATAATAATACTCATATGAAACACTTTTTTGATTGATTCTTATTAATATTTAGATAAATATTAAGCTTGTTATTTCACTTTTATTTTTTAGAAGATGATACTGATGTATCTCAGAAAGAACAAGACTTACAAAACAGAATTATCAATTTGATGAATCAGGGTGCTCCATCTGCATCTGTTGGTACTGGACAAGGTCTAGGACTAAATCAAGGAATGCCTGATATGGATATGCCTCCTCCTAGATCAAATCAACCTGCTGCAACTCCTAATTTGGGTAGTATGCGCCCACCAGTAGGAGTAGGATCTGGAATGAAATCTGGAAGGTCTGGTCTTGATGAAAGTCTACCAGGCCCTCAAGGTTTAAGTACCGGTTCATCAAATAAAGATTCTCCTAATAAGCCTATTTTCTCTTCTGGCAGTGCTTTACCTACTGATCCAGCATCTACTGCTACATATATTAACTTTGATAATCCTAGCGTGCAAAAAGCATTAGATAATTTAATGCAGAGCGGGCCAAATTTATTGAAGAATATCTCACTTTCAACTTCCGGGGTTACTAATACTCCTGCAAGTCAGTCTTCTATTCCTGCAGCTGAGAATTCTGGCATAACTCCTCCAAATGATCCGTTACATCAGCGTGGCAATATGGGTCCGAGAGGTTCTGATATTGGTGGTAATTTACCACTAAGAAATACTGGAAATATGGATATGGGTCCAAGAAGACCTATGGGAGATATTGGTGGTCCAGGCGGACCTAGAAATAGTGGTATACCAGGTATAGGTGGGATGGGTGGAATGGGTCCTGAACGAGGAGGATATGGCAGTAACATGCCGGGTATGGGTGGAATGGGTACTGATAGAGGAGGATATGGTGGTAATATGCCAGACATGGGAAGAATGGGACCACCCAGGGGAGGAATGGGACCTCCACAAGGACAAGATCATGGGCCACCTCAAAATATGGGGCCAGGAAGTTATGGTAACCAAAATCAATTCAACAAATTCCAAGGTCCAGGACAGCAAGGAAATTTTCCAGGACCATATAATTCTGGATCAGGCATGGGGGGCATGCCACGTCAAAATTATGGTGGGCCTCAAGGTATGGGTGGTATGGGCGGTGGACCTCGTCGCTATTAAACATTGAGCATTTGTTTCGCATGATTTTATTCATTAAAAAGAGCCTCATAAGAATTCATTTTGTGTATGTTTATGTACTTGTAAACACAGATATGATTGTGTTAGAAAAATAAAAAAATTAATAAAGGCTCAGTTTTGTTTTAGCTTTCTGATTTCTTTCACACTGTGTACTTTTCTTTATGATTATTAAATATATTTTGGAAGCATTTTTGGTAGAATTAAAGCTTGCATGAGAAGTCTACAGAACTGGCATAAGCGCTTAATTTTCTCTCATTTTCCATTAGAAATCTTGTAATTTTTTAATATATATATAAATTAATGATTTAATTAATTTTAATATATTTTCTCTCAAAAATAATAGTTGGAAAAAAAAGCTAATTTCCTTTTTTAAATATAAAATGTCTTCATTTTATTTGCTGTTTCATTAATTTTTTATCTGTAGGAGAGAGAGAGGGAGAAATAAAGCACGTCTGAGTAGTGGGAAATTCTAACTTGTTCTATTGACATTAGGAATGTGAAATTTTGAGGCATTGTTTAATTCACTTGTTGACTTATTAGCTAATCAGAATATTTTCACATATTAAAGATTTTATAAAATTCATAATAATAATAATAAAATAGATTTGTGTGAATTTAGCATATGTACTGCAATAACATGCAGAAAAAATGTCCAAGTGAAAATGCTTAAAGAATATCAATATTCTTCTATAATTGGGTTGTCATTTGTTTTCTTTCGACTGGTGGATTTTTCAGTACCCAAAGCCACATCAACCATTGTCGAGACAGCTGATATATGTTTTCGTGATTGTAGCAAGATCAATTACACATTGGAAAATCAGCATGTATAAAATGGTTAAGTAAAAAAGGCACTGCCTTCCAGACTTTTATAAAGTTTAGAAGAAAGGTTTTCTTTTAGATGCTGCAAGAAGATTGTTTTAAATACAATTGGCTCTTTGTTTAACGCCTTTCAAGAAACCTCGAAAAATCGTCTTTAAATAGAGATCGTCCTTAAACAGAATTTGTGGAAAAATAATATTTGAAAAACATTTCCCTTCACAGTTTACAAGCTTAGGACTTATCACTTATCAATACATTTCTCAATATATTGGCGTGTTTAGAAATGTTTTATTTATTTATTTAAATTTATTTTATGTTTTCTTTCTTTCTTTTGTTTTTATTGATACAGATATACTACATATTTTTATTGCACAAATACAAATTGCATTAATTATACTGCATACAAGAACAAGATTACAGCATACAATGTTACTTAAAGTACAATAAAAATATTTATGATACATTTAATTAAACAAATTAAGTTTTTAAAAAATCAAAAAGTGTACATTGTTTCAATGGTGGTCTAGTTTTAAGTACCCTTGCTTCAAGCTTTTCAAGAAGGTTGAATGAGTCATCTACCATATTTGATGAAACAATGTACTGGCGAAGAATATCCAGGGCAAAATTCGCATCTGAGTAAGAAGGAGGTAGTGTCTAGCTTTCTGTATCATCAGCTTCATCACCATCTTCTGCATCTGAAGTTGCATTTTCATTTGCGATGTCTTCATAAACTTCTGAAGTCGGTTGTTAAAACATCTTCGTCACTTGGGTAAAGTTCATTACTCCTTCTCCTTTATCTGCACTCATCTGAATTGCAAGAAAACTTGTTTTTCTATCAAAGGAAGTTCCCTTGTTTAACATGTTTAAAGGGATCGGGGGGAAAAAAATCTTCGTGGAAATTGTCGTTAAATAGAAACAATTTCGTCTTTAAATAGATATTTTTTTTTTACTTAAAGGAGCCGGGACTGCAAAATATCGTCCTTAAATAGAGATCGTCGTTAAGTAGAGCGACGTTAAACAGAGAGTCGACTGTATATCATTTTAAATATTTTTCCACATAATTATTTTAAAGGGTTTTTTTCCCCCTTTTTTCAATATTTCGATTAAAAATACACTATCAAGAAAAACTATAAGAAAATGGTTTTAAATATAACGTAATTTTCACTATTTAAGGCTTTTTGCATGTAATATCTTAATTATTTTAGTTTTCTTTCTTTTTTTAAATTTCACGTGTAAATATATTTTTCAAAATATTATTTTGGCTTTTTAAAATCTGGCAGCAGTAGGTAAAAACTGGCTATTTCAAACTATGAATTAAATCTTTATGCAGATAAGGAAATTTGGAATAAAAAATAGGAAAAACAAAAAAATTAAATATTTAAAAAGTTATTGATTCAGGGTTTGTGATATATATCAAAGGATATATGTCTTGATATATATCTGTTATTTTCAAAATATCTTGATTTTTGATATTTTCTGACAAAATAAGTGTAAGTGAATTTTTCAACTTTTATTGACTATCATTCTGTAGATAAAGAACTTTTGCCTATAACAGTAACATTTTTAGCCCCCCCCCCCCCCCCCCCGAAAAAAAAAACAACTGAGAAAAGCAATTAAAAGATAAACACTGTAATTTGGACATTAAGTTATTTACAGCTTCATTAGAAAGAACCTTTTCTGATTTTACTTTAGTTCAATTTAAACTGCATAAAAAGTTAGGGAACTAAAAAAGCAGTCAAGCTTACATTTATGTTCAAATTTTTTTATTAAATGAAATTATTTTATATTAAAATTTTGCTGTATAAAGCATTTTTTTTAAATACTTGATATTAAATCTTATTTTTATTTATTTATTTTTTTTTTAATGAGTTAAGCAAATTTTGTTACATAATTGAAAAATACATTTAGAACATTGTTTTATTGAGTTTTTCAGCTATGTTCAATTTGTTTTAGTTTCTAATTTATATTAAGTGTGAAAATATTTATAATGAATAAGTTGGCTGTTTTGAAAATAGGATATTTACGAACCGTGTTACAATCTAGTCAAGTTTATGCCTGCAAAAGATGGTTAAATTGCTAAACATAGTTTTTGATCTGTAAAACTTTAACTGAACTATTTTGACCAGTTTTAACATGAATAGCTTTTAAAAATTGTCTACTTATGCATGTTTAATCATACATTTTTGTATAAAACTACCATTTTTCATGTTTTTATTATGAGCTGAGAAAGTCAAAAGGTTATAAATTCAATTGCAGTAGCTGCAGCCTTTTTTTTTTTTTTTTTTTTTTAAATAGAAAGAATACTAATTAATCTAATAATATTAATGCAAAGCTGCCAACCTCTAAAAGTTCTTTTAGGGAGGCACAATCACATTTTTGACTGCCACTGTTTCCTAACAATATTTTTTCTGATACCATATGTTGTAGAAATCTACCATGATGTTTATTGTTTGGAAATAGTGGTAGCCAAAAAAGGGGACTGTATTCCCACCTACTGTGTATTCACCTATGATGTCTTAGATTGTACCTTATGAGGTATGTGTCTTTTGTACTTGGTCTTGTTATTCCCTAGCTATTGTGGCAAAACTATGTAGGGCAACTCTGTTAAATTCAAGACAACAGACAAAAGCAAAAAATATCTAAAAATTTGTTAATGTGAAATTCCAATATGGTGGATTCAAAAAAATTAAATTTAGATACACATTAAATAAAATTATACAGGATTACTAAAGTTATATTTTCTACAAACATTGAAATAAAGACTAAATATACAGTACATTATTACTAACTTATTTGTTATATGATAATCATTAAATTTTAAGATTTTAGTCGTAAGTATAAAAAAATTTATCTGACATACCTGAAACCTGAAAAATTTACACTGACACATATCATATTGTAACTTTTATTAATTATTATTAGTATTACGTAAAAGTAAGGAATTTCTCTTTTCTGAAGTTGACAACAACTTTCTCTTGCAATTTTTCTCAACAATTTTTTCTTTCAATGAAAATTGCTTTCTTTTATTGTTCTCTACTATAAAAAAATAAATTTAACTTCAAATATAATTTGTTACAGATTAGAAATTTGCTAATAGGTACAGCTATTGCCAAATGTGAAGGTTGGAGACTATTGTAAAAATAAATTCTGTATGTGTTACATTTTTTTAAACAAATGTAAGGCAAACAGAAGAAACTGAGAACTTTGAGAATTTAAAGAATGTGGGGCAATGAAAATAATATTAATAATAAAACTTTCCTTTAGGAATTCTAATTTTTAGATAAAAATTGTTTTTTTGCAAACTCTGTGTTTGTTAAACTGAATATTTTTAAGACTTTAATAAATTTGTTTATCTGAAATTCATTAAAGTGAATATATTGATAATGGTGAAGTATAAGGTTTTTTTTTTTTTCTAATCCAAATAATATTCTTTAAACTAATTCATCAAAGTGACATTCGTTATAATGAGATTCTACTCTATATGTTAATTCATTTCTTTTTAGTTTTATGAAATTTCATGCATATTTTTCATGCTGTTTATAAAATTAAAATTATTTATTGTTATATGGCTTTTCTAATAAGTATTAATTGAATGGTAATTTGTGTAAAGTATTTTGTACATTTACCTATATTTATGCTACATCAAGTGATGAAATATGTAAACGAACATGTTGGCCGCCACTTTAGGTCATTTGATACCCACCGTGATGTCATATGAATAAAGTTTTTTTCAATATTCACGTTTAAATATATATTTATAATAGTGTAAATGCCCATCCTAGGACTGTGTAGAAATCATAGTTTTCACTTAAAATTTTAAATAACTGATAAAAAATTCATATACTATTATTCATCAACAATAATTGACAAGAAATGTTAAGTTCAAGGCCTGATTAATGCATGAGCCTCTGCGGTTTTAACAACAGATTTGTAGTCTGATGTAAAGAAGAGGGCAGAACAGAGTAGAAATTACAGATCTATTTTAATTAGTAAAAGGAAACAGATATAGATTAAATGCAATATCAGCAATAAAGATACTTCTCCATTATCTGGTCAGCCACTTTCTTAAAAAAAATCGTCACCAAACAATAGGATTTATCACCAAAAAGGCATAATCGTCATGTCACATTCACTTGGTGCCAGATTCGTTCTATGTTTTTGTAATGTCATCGAGTTATATTTAAATCACCGTTTATCTGTAATTTTACTGATGTTTTACTTATTTATTAGTTCTTTCATTCTTTAATTAAAATAAAATTTACATCATTAAATGGCGACGTCATTATATTAAAAGAGATTGATACATTGATAAAAAAATCGTGATCCGTAGTTACTTACAATACGCCAGTTTCAACTGAAATCACAAATGTTTATTCACCAGCCCTGAGAGATAATTAAGAAAAATAATGTAAAATAAAAATTATTCAAAATTTTTTTTTTCTATTTTCACTAATATATTGTAAGTTTTATTGTTTTAATTTACTGGTAGTTGACATTTCAGTGATCAGCTTCTCAGAATTTCTTGTAACTTTTTTAGATTCTAGTACAATGTTGCTGCGATGTCTTTATTTGTTTTCATGTGCACAAAGCACTCATGCATGCGATTAGACCACAGCGTTAATGAATTTCTTGTATTTTGGGGGGGATTCTGATACAGGAATGTCACTGCATCTGGTGACGTGTTGTTTTGTTTGTTTTTATGTGTACGAAGCACTCATACATGCGATATAGGGATCACAGCATTAACGAATTTCTCGTCTTTTAGGGTCGTTTTTATAACAAAACATCACTGTATGTAGCGATTCGTCTAATTTGTCGTCATTTATATCATCTATATTAAGGAAGCAAGCTGCATCCTGTACTAAATTCAGCGTGAGAAAAAGATCTAGCTAGATCCCGAATACAAGAAAATTTGTTTTTACAGGGTAAAACAAACTCAGCTCTGAAAATGATTCTTACTATAAATGGAAAAACGCTCAAACGATTTATGCAAAACATGCTGTCTATTTTATTTCAATCACGAAAAACCCATCTAGCTAGATTTCGATTTGTCGAAGTTCGTTTTGACATATTAAAACCAATTCAGCACCGAAAATGCTGCTACGTATCGAAAACGACTCTATTGATTATCACCAAACTTTATGCCCATACTAATTCGAGCGCAAGAAATCGATCTAGTTATGTCACTAATTCATGAATACTCGTTTTCTGTGGCTAAACAAGCTCATTACTCAAAAAACAATTCCGACAACTTTTATGAATTATGGTTTATTTGATTATGAGAAAACTATTTAACAAAGTCTCTATCAGAAAAACAAAATTGGTAAGTTTAATATGGAAATTTTTCCAGAGAGAAACATTCGCCTTGAATACAATATTTCAAATGAAAATCAAATTTCAAATTATTTTTGCTTAAAAGGCGCAAAGACCAACTTAGTGAAAAATATTCCATGCCGGGAATCGAACCCGGGTCATCAGTATAGCGCACTGACGTTCTACCGCTAAACCACATGGAACAATACCCAGCCTGGAACTTCTCACTATTACAAGTTGGCAAGGCTACAAACGCAGCACAAGATGGAATATTTTCCGTGAGCCACCAACATGGGGCAAACACAGACACTTAATTAAATCCAGCATCGATGAATCTATATTAATATGTGGTGCCCCATGTTAGTGGCTCACGGAAAATATTCCATTTTGTGCTGCGTTTGTAGCCTTGCCAACTTGTAATAGTGAGAAGTTCCAGGCTGGGTATCGTTCCATGTGGTTTAGCGGTAGAACGTCAGTGCGCTATACTGATGACCCGGGTTCGATTCCCGGCATGGAATATTTTTCACTAAGTTGGTCTTTGCGCCTTTTAAGCAAAAATAATTTGAAATTTGATTTTCATTTGAAATATGGTAAGTTTAAGCAATTTATTTTTTCAGTCTTTCATAATTGAAATTCTTGCCAATACTAGTGATCATTTATCATAAACGCAATGAAAAGAATATATATATATCTAGAAGGTGGCATACCTTCTGTACTAAATCAAGCATTAGGTAACGGCCTATATGCAAGACAAAAAATTAGTAAAATTGTTTTAACTGGCTAGAAAAATTAAAGTTAATTGATTTTAGCAACTGTTGATTTTTTGAACAAGTATTTTCAGAAACATTTTGTAAATATGATAATATTTCTTGATAGATAACTGTTCTTATATTTATGTTTAAAACCACTATCATATTGTTACAAACATTGCTATATGCATAGTTTGATGCAATGGCAATATACCTTTGTTAAAAATTAGCAACAATTTTTCTGCCAAATTTATGTAATTGTTCCCAAAAAAGCTTTTTTTTTTTATGCCAACAATTGACTTTGACCATGATTGTTGAAGAATACTTATTTAAACCTTTAGAAAACATTGAGAATACCATTTAAGATATGTCTGATTATCGCACTCATATAAAAACATTTATTTTTATAAATAACAATACAAATTACTTGCTATATAGAAAGGTGTTTTGTTTTCTTTAAAATCTGTTTATGTACTCCAATGAATGCTTCAGAATTCAAAATCTAAGTTCTACCCTGCCCTTCGCTCCCACCTGTAATAAATGACGTTATATAAAATGTATTTTTGTGTTTAAATGACATTATATTTAAAAGAAAACAAGCATTTTTACATTTAAAACTAAAATATCACTTTTGCACCACTATGGCAGCATTTTCACTGCCTTTTATTTTTGGCTGTGCTAAGACTACGAGCCGTAGGTATAAATATATACTTCATTACTTAGATTTTTTGTCTATAGTAACTTTCACTTTTTATGTTTATTGTGAAATGTAAGTAAAAGTAGCGTATTTTTCGAATACTACTTTTCATTTTAAAAAAACTTTCTAAATTTATGTATTTTATGTGATAATTGCATGATCACATTCACTTGACATCAGATGCGTTACACGTGTATGTTATGTCATTGACTTTCAATTCAGCGCTTGCTAAGTTTTACTGATTTATTTGTTATTTAGTGATTTCATGACCTACTTAACCCCTGCAAAAACACACGCTCACTAAGTTAATCCTATGGGGCATATTTTTAAAAAATATCTCGTTTGCATTTCAATATTTTTTTTTTTTTTTTTTTTTTATTTAATAGCTGGGGTTGATCTCTGGAATTGCCATTTATTTATATTTGTTATTTTGGTTGCAGTTTTTTATTATGAGGACACTTTTACTTTCAAAACCGATTATGAAAGTGAAAGCATCTTTATTAAAAAAAAAAAAAAATGGAAACAAAATCGAATAAGTGAAAGGTCTTTGTCCAGATCAACCTCAGCTATCCAGTTTAAAAAAAAAAAAAATAAATAAATATTGAAATGCAAACGAGATATTTAAAAAAATATCTCCTATAGGACTAAAGTAAGCGAGCGGGTCTTTTTGTATAAGTGAAGTATCCCCTTTAAGTAACAGTTGTGTCTTAAACGGCGACAACATAATTTTAAAACAGAAAAAGCATTGGAAAAATGTTGTGATGCATATTTGCATAACATATAGCAATTTCTCCTGAAAAAAAAAATTCTATATTTTGACCATTTTCAGGGTATTGTGTCCCCTTAAAAAAAAAATAGTTCTTGTTGTGTGAACTCTTTGAAATTTTTATTTAAAAAAATTTTAAATCTGAGCCTGAGATGCTCCAGGACCTGTCTTTGACCTCATACAAATTTTCAGGCACAGTAGATTTCGCTGGCCATCACCAACAGACACACACAGATAGAGCAATCTTTTCTTTTATTTATTTATATATTTAAAGTAAATTGTGCATAGTTCTTTGTTTTTTAATTTTAATTTTTGCAAATATGTGTGGCATTATTTTATTTATTTATTTATTAAATATGCATTAAAATATCTTTTTAAAATGCTTTATTTTTTCAAATGTAATGAAATCACCTTTTATTCAATTAAATGATATTTGAAATATTTTGCATTGCCTGACTTAAATGTTAAATGATCAGGTCACACATTTGTAACTGAGAGACATTCAAATTTGACTGCTGACTTAATTTCGGCTTGAAATAACAACTGAGTGAAACTGATGACATAAATAATAAACTTTCGTTATTGCTCTATCCAGTGTTTTTAAGCCATCTGTATCAGGATACAAATTTATCTTAAGAAATTTCTAATTCTATAGTGCTTGAGTTTTTTAAGTTGCAGGGTAGCATTGCCAAACTTTAATATATATTTGTAATAATAATAAAAAGAATTGGTGTAAATTTATTAATACTATGTTAATACCAGTTTAAGAAACATCTTAAGTCTGTTCTCAACTGCTCTGCTTAACAAGTGCAAAACGTTTTGACATATTTACAAATTCATTTTTTAACGGAAAGATATAAAATTGGAAAG